>CATKUP010000043.1:0-1200000 GCA_949786385.1 Onychomys leucogaster
AGCATTGATGTAACAGTAGCTGTTGTTTGTATCAGTTTCATAAGCAGAGTTGAACTAGATATGGTCCATATGATTAGGAAACACAATTCTTTTTTTCAGGGAATGAATATGATTCTTGCTGTATTGGATACGCTGGAAAGAAGAGCTTGCTTCTTGCGTTAAAACAGAGTGTGTTTCATGGATGAAAACTCTGGTCTGAATTTCCCTTCAGAAACGGAGTTATACACCAGGATCTGTGTCTTCCTACAAGGAAGAGTTCATTTCTGGTAAACCCAACGATTTTTGGGCTCAAATGATTTTTCCCAGGTCACGAAACCAACGCGATTCTCACTATTAACTAAAGAGCATTTATGTAAGTGGAGTTGTGGTTTGTATCAGTTTCTTAAGTAGAGTTGAAGTACATAGGGTCCATATGAGTAGGAAACACAGTTCTTTTTTTCAGGGCCTGAACATGGTTCTTGCTGTATTGGACATGGTGGAAAGAAGAGCTTGTTTCTTGCGTTAAAACAGAGTGTGTTTCAGGAATGGGAACTCTGTTCGGAATTTCCCTTCAGCAACGTAGTTAAACCCCAGGATCTGTGTCTTCCTACAAGCAAGAGTTCATTTCTTGTAAAACAATTGAATATTGGGCACAAATGATTTTACACACTACACCAACAAAACACAATTCTCACTATTAACTAAAGAGTATTTATGTAAGTGGAGCTGTGGTTTGTATGAGTTTCATAAGCAGAGTTGAAGTACATATGGTCCATATGAGTAGGATACACAGTTCTTTTTTTCTGGGCATGCTCATGGTTCTTGCTGTATTGGAGACTCTAGAAAGAAGAGCTTACTTCTTGCGTTAAAACAGAGTGTGTTTCAGGGATGGGAAGTCTGTTCTGAATGTCCCTTCAGATGCGGAGTTATTCCCCAGGATCTGTGTCTTCCTACAGGCAAGAGTTCATTTCTGATAAAACCAGTAAATTTTGGGCTCAAATGATATTTTGCAGTTTACGAACCCAAGGTGATTCTCACTATTAAATAAAGAGCATTTATGTAAGTGGAGGTGTGGTTTGTGTCAGTTTCACAAGCAGAGTTGAAGTACATATGGTCCATAGAGTAGGAAACACAGTTCTTTTTTTCTGGGCCTGCTCATATTTTTTGCTCTATTGGACACCCTGGAAAGAAGAGCTTGCTTCATGCATTAAAACAGAGTGTGTTTCATGGATGAGAACACTGGTCTGAATTTCCCTTCAGAAACGGAGTTAAACACCAGGATCTGTGTCTTCCTACAAGCAAGAGTTCATTTCTAGTAAACCCAGTCAATTTTGGGCTCAAATGATTTTTCACAGTTCAAGAACCCAACGTGATTCTCACTAACAACTAAAGAGCATTTATGTAAGTGGAGCTGTGGTGTGTGTCAGTTACATTTGCAGAGTTGAAATACATATGGTCCTTATGAGTAGTAAACACAGTTCTTTTTTCAGAGAATGCTCATGGTTCTTGCTCTATTGGAGACGCTGGAAAGAAGAGCTTGCTTCTTGCGTTAAAACAGAGTGTGTTTCATGGATGAGAAAAACTCGTCTGTATTTTCCTTCTGAAATGGAGTTAAACCCCAGGATATGGGTCTTCCTACATGCAAGAGTTCATTTCTTGTAAACAAAGTGAATTTTGGGCTCAAATGATTTTTCACAATTCAAGAACCCTACGCAATTCTCACTATTAACTAAAGAGCATTTATGTAACAGGAGCTGTGGTTTGTAACAGTTTTATAAGCAGAGTTGAACTAGATATGGTCCATATGATTAGGAAACACATTTCTTTTCAGGGCATGAATATGATTCTTGCTGTATTGGATACGCTGGAAAGAAGAGCTTGCTTCTTGCGTTAAAACAGAGTGTGTTTCATGGATGAGAACTCTGGTCTGAATTTCCCTTCAGAAACAGAGTTATACCCCAGGATCTGTGTCTTCTTACAAGCAAGAGTTCATTTCTGGTAAACCCAACGATTTTTGGGATCAAATGATTTTTCCCAGTTCACAAACCCAACGCGATTCTCACTATTAACTAAAGAGCATTTATGTAAGTGGAGCTGTGGTTTGTATCAGTTTCTTAAGTAGAGTTGAAGTACATAGGGTCCATGTGAGTAGGAAACACAGTTCCATTTTTCAGGGCATGCTCATGGTTCTTGCTGTATTGGAGACGCTGGAAAGAAGAGCTTTCTTCTTGCGTTAAAACAGAGTGTGTTTCAGGAATGGGAACTCTGTTCTGAATTTCCCTTCAGAAACGGAGTTATACCCCAGGATCTGTGTCTTCCTACAGGCAAGAGTTCATTTTTGATAAAAGCAGTAAATTTTTGGGTCAAAAGATATTTCCCTGTTCACGAAGCCAAGGAGATTCTCACTATTAACTAAAGAGCATTTATGTAAGTGGTGATGTAGTTTGTTTCAGATTCATAAGCAGTGTTGAAGTACATATGGTCCATATGAGTAGGAAACACACTTCTTTTTTTCTGGGCCTGCTCATGGTTCTTGCTGTATTGGAGGACACTGGACAGAAGAGCTTACTTCTTGCGTTAAAACAGAGTGTGTTTCATGGATGAGAACACTGGTCTGAATTTCCCTTCAGAAATGGAGTTAAACACCAGGATCTGTGACTTCCTACAAACAAGAGTTCATTTCTAGTTAACCCAGTCAATTTGGGGCTGAAATGATTTTTCACAGTTCAAGAACCCAACGTGATTCTCACTAACAACTAAAGAGCATTTATGTAAGTTGAGCTGTGGTTTGTATCAGTTTCATATGCAGAGTTGAACTACATATGGTCCTTATGAGTAGGAAACACAGTTCTTTTTTTCAGGGAATGCTCAAAGTTTTGCCCTATTGGAGACGCTGGAAAGAAGAGCTTGCTTCTTGCGTTAAAACAGAGTGTTTTTCATGGATGAAAAAACTCGTCTGAATTTCCCTTCAAAAAAGGGAGTTAAACCCCAGGATATGTGTCTTCCTACATGCAAGATTTCATTTTTGGTAAACGAAGTGAATTTTGGGCTAAAATGATTTTTCACAGTTCAAGAACCCTACACAATTCTCACTATAACTAAGAGCATTGATGTAACAGTAGCTGTTGTTTGTATCAGTTTCATAAGCAGAGTTGAACTAGATATGGTCCATATGATTAGGAAACACAATTCTTTTTTTCAGGGAATGAATATGATTCTTGCTGTATTGGATACGCTGGAAAGAAGAGCTTGCTTCTTGCGTTAAAACAGAGTGTGTTTCATGGATGAAAACTCTGGTCTGAATTTCCCTTCAGAAACGGAGTTATACACCAGGATCTGTGTCTTCCTACAAGGAAGAGTTCATTTCTGGTAAACCCAACGATTTTTGGGCTCAAATGATTTTTCCCAGGTCACGAAACCAACGCGATTCTCACTATTAACTAAAGAGCATTTATGTAAGTGGAGTTGTGGTTTGTATCAGTTTCTTAAGTAGAGTTGAAGTACATAGGGTCCATATGAGTAGGAAACACAGTTCTTTTTTTCAGGGCCTGAATATGGTTCTTGCTGTATTGGACATGGTGGAAAGAAGAGCTTGTTTCTTGCGTTAAAACAGAGTGTGTTTCAGGAATGGGAACTCTGTTCGGAATTTCCCTTCAGCAACGTAGTTAAACCCCAGGATCTGTGTCTTCCTACAAGCAAGAGTTCATTTCTTGTAAAACAATTGAATATTGGGCACAAATGATTTTACACACTACACCAACAAAACACAATTCTCACTATTAACTAAAGAGTATTTATGTAAGTGGAGCTGTGGTTTGTATGAGTTTCATAAGCAGAGTTGAAGTACATATGGTCCATATGAGTAGGATACACAGTTCTTTTTTTCTGGGCATGCTCATGGTTCTTGCTGTATTGGAGACTCTAGAAAGAAGAGCTTACTTCTTGCGTTAAAACAGAGTGTGTTTCAGGGATGGGAAGTCTGTTCTGAATGTCCCTTCAGATGCGGAGTTATTCCCCAGGATCTGTGTCTTCCTACAGGCAAGAGTTCATTTCTGATAAAACCAGTAAATTTTGGGCTCAAATGATATTTTGCAGTTTACGAACCCAAGGTGATTCTCACTATTAAATAAAGAGCATTTATGTAAGTGGAGGTGTGGTTTGTGTCAGTTTCACAAGCAGAGTTGAAGTACATATGGTCCATAGAGTAGGAAACACAGTTCTTTTTTTCTGGGCCTGCTCATATTTTTTGCTCTATTGGACACCCTGGAAAGAAGAGCTTGCTTCATGCATTAAAACAGAGTGTGTTTCATGGATGAGAACACTGGTCTGAATTTCCCTTCAGAAACGGAGTTAAACACCAGGATCTGTGTCTTCCTACAAGCAAGAGTTCATTTCTAGTAAACCCAGTCAATTTTGGGCTCAAATGATTTTTCACAGTTCAAGAACCCAACGTGATTCTCACTAACAACTAAAGAGCATTTATGTAAGTGGAGCTGTGGTGTGTGTCAGTTACATTTGCAGAGTTGAAATACATATGGTCCTTATGAGTAGTAAACACAGTTCTTTTTTCAGAGAATGCTCATGGTTCTTGCTCTATTGGAGACGCTGGAAAGAAGAGCTTGCTTCTTGCGTTAAAACAGAGTGTGTTTCATGGATGAGAAAAACTCGTCTGTATTTTCCTTCTGAAATGGAGTTAAACCCCAGGATATGGGTCTTCCTACATGCAAGAGTTCATTTCTTGTAAACAAAGTGAATTTTGGGCTCAAATGATTTTTCACAATTCAAGAACCCTACGCAATTCTCACTATTAACTAAAGAGCATTTATGTAACAGGAGCTGTGGTTTGTAACAGTTTTATAAGCAGAGTTGAACTAGATATGGTCCATATGATTAGGAAACACATTTCTTTTCAGGGCATGAATATGATTCTTGCTGTATTGGATACGCTGGAAAGAAGAGCTTGCTTCTTGCGTTAAAACAGAGTGTGTTTCATGGATGAGAACTCTGGTCTGAATTTCCCTTCAGAAACAGAGTTATACCCCAGGATCTGTGTCTTCTTACAAGCAAGAGTTCATTTCTGGTAAACCCAACGATTTTTGGGATCAAATGATTTTTCCCAGTTCACAAACCCAACGCGATTCTCACTATTAACTAAAGAGCATTTATGTAAGTGGAGCTGTGGTTTGTATCAGTTTCTTAAGTAGAGTTGAAGTACATAGGGTCCATGTGAGTAGGAAACACAGTTCCATTTTTCAGGGCATGCTCATGGTTCTTGCTGTATTGGAGACGCTGGAAAGAAGAGCTTTCTTCTTGCGTTAAAACAGAGTGTGTTTCAGGAATGGGAACTCTGTTCTGAATTTCCCTTCAGAAACGGAGTTATACCCCAGGATCTGTGTCTTCCTACAGGCAAGAGTTCATTTTTGATAAAAGCAGTAAATTTTTGGGTCAAAAGATATTTCCCTGTTCACGAAGCCAAGGAGATTCTCACTATTAACTAAAGAGCATTTATGTAAGTGGTGATGTAGTTTGTTTCAGATTCATAAGCAGTGTTGAAGTACATATGGTCCATATGAGTAGGAAACACACTTCTTTTTTTCTGGGCCTGCTCATGGTTCTTGCTGTATTGGAGACACTGGACAGAAGAGCTTACTTCTTGCGTTAAAACAGAGTGTGTTTCATGGATGAGAACACTGGTCTGAATTTCCCTTCAGAAATGGAGTTAAACACCAGGATCTGTGACTTCCTACAAACAAGAGTTCATTTCTAGTTAACCCAGTCAATTTGGGGCTGAAATGATTTTTCACAGTTCAAGAACCCAACGTGATTCTCACTAACAACTAAAGAGCATTTATGTAAGTTGAGCTGTGGTTTGTATCAGTTTCATATGCAGAGTTGAACTACATATGGTCCTTATGAGTAGGAAACACAGTTCTTTTTTTCAGGGAATGCTCAAAGTTTTGCCCTATTGGAGACGCTGGAAAGAAGAGCTTGCTTCTTGCGTTAAAACAGAGTGTTTTTCATGGATGAAAAAACTCGTCTGAATTTCCCTTCAAAAAAGGGAGTTAAACCCCAGGATATGTGTCTTCCTACATGCAAGATTTCATTTTTGGTAAACGAAGTGAATTTTGGGCTAAAATGATTTTTCACAGTTCAAGAACCCTACACAATTCTCACTATAACTAAGAGCATTGATGTAACAGTAGCTGTTGTTTGTATCAGTTTCATAAGCAGAGTTGAACTAGATATGGTCCATATGATTAGGAAACACAATTCTTTTTTTCAGGGAATGAATATGATTCTTGCTGTATTGGATACGCTGGAAAGAAGAGCTTGCTTCTTGCGTTAAAACAGAGTGTGTTTCATGGATGAAAACTCTGGTCTGAATTTCCCTTCAGAAACGGAGTTATACACCAGGATCTGTGTCTTCCTACAAGGAAGAGTTCATTTCTGGTAAACCCAACGATTTTTGGGCTCAAATGATTTTTCCCAGGTCACGAAACCAACGCGATTCTCACTATTAACTAAAGAGCATTTATGTAAGTGGAGTTGTGGTTTGTATCAGTTTCTTAAGTAGAGTTGAAGTACATAGGGTCCATATGAGTAGGAAACACAGTTCTTTTTTTCAGGGCCTGAATATGGTTCTTGCTGTATTGGACATGGTGGAAAGAAGAGCTTGTTTCTTGCGTTAAAACAGAGTGTGTTTCAGGAATGGGAACTCTGTTCGGAATTTCCCTTCAGCAACGTAGTTAAACCCCAGGATCTGTGTCTTCCTACAAGCAAGAGTTCATTTCTTGTAAAACAATTGAATATTGGGCACAAATGATTTTACACACTACACCAACAAAACACAATTCTCACTATTAACTAAAGAGTATTTATGTAAGTGGAGCTGTGGTTTGTATGAGTTTCATAAGCAGAGTTGAAGTACATATGGTCCATATGAGTAGGATACACAGTTCTTTTTTTCTGGGCATGCTCATGGTTCTTGCTGTATTGGAGACTCTAGAAAGAAGAGCTTACTTCTTGCGTTAAAACAGAGTGTGTTTCAGGGATGGGAAGTCTGTTCTGAATGTCCCTTCAGATGCGGAGTTATTCCCCAGGATCTGTGTCTTCCTACAGGCAAGAGTTCATTTCTGATAAAACCAGTAAATTTTGGGCTCAAATGATATTTTGCAGTTTACGAACCCAAGGTGATTCTCACTATTAAATAAAGAGCATTTATGTAAGTGGAGGTGTGGTTTGTGTCAGTTTCACAAGCAGAGTTGAAGTACATATGGTCCATAGAGTAGGAAACACAGTTCTTTTTTTCTGGGCCTGCTCATATTTTTTGCTCTATTGGACACCCTGGAAAGAAGAGCTTGCTTCATGCATTAAAACAGAGTGTGTTTCATGGATGAGAACACTGGTCTGAATTTCCCTTCAGAAACGGAGTTAAACACCAGGATCTGTGTCTTCCTACAAGCAAGAGTTCATTTCTAGTAAACCCAGTCAATTTTGGGCTCAAATGATTTTTCACAGTTCAAGAACCCAACGTGATTCTCACTAACAACTAAAGAGCATTTATGTAAGTGGAGCTGTGGTGTGTGTCAGTTACATTTGCAGAGTTGAAATACATATGGTCCTTATGAGTAGTAAACACAGTTCTTTTTTCAGAGAATGCTCATGGTTCTTGCTCTATTGGAGACGCTGGAAAGAAGAGCTTGCTTCTTGCGTTAAAACAGAGTGTGTTTCATGGATGAGAAAAACTCGTCTGTATTTTCCTTCTGAAATGGAGTTAAACCCCAGGATATGGGTCTTCCTACATGCAAGAGTTCATTTCTTGTAAACAAAGTGAATTTTGGGCTCAAATGATTTTTCACAATTCAAGAACCCTACGCAATTCTCACTATTAACTAAAGAGCATTTATGTAACAGGAGCTGTGGTTTGTAACAGTTTTATAAGCAGAGTTGAACTAGATATGGTCCATATGATTAGGAAACACATTTCTTTTCAGGGCATGAATATGATTCTTGCTGTATTGGATACGCTGGAAAGAAGAGCTTGCTTCTTGCGTTAAAACAGAGTGTGTTTCATGGATGAGAACTCTGGTCTGAATTTCCCTTCAGAAACAGAGTTATACCCCAGGATCTGTGTCTTCTTACAAGCAAGAGTTCATTTCTGGTAAACCCAACGATTTTTGGGATCAAATGATTTTTCCCAGTTCACAAACCCAACGCGATTCTCACTATTAACTAAAGAGCATTTATGTAAGTGGAGCTGTGGTTTGTATCAGTTTCTTAAGTAGAGTTGAAGTACATAGGGTCCATGTGAGTAGGAAACACAGTTCCATTTTTCAGGGCATGCTCATGGTTCTTGCTGTATTGGAGACGCTGGAAAGAAGAGCTTTCTTCTTGCGTTAAAACAGAGTGTGTTTCAGGAATGGGAACTCTGTTCTGAATTTCCCTTCAGAAACGGAGTTATACCCCAGGATCTGTGTCTTCCTACAGGCAAGAGTTCATTTCTGATAAAAGCAGTAAATTTTGGGGTCAAAAGATATTTCCCTGTTCACGAAGCCAAGGAGATTCTCACTATTAACTAAAGAGCATTTATGTAAGTGGTGATGTAGTTTGTTTCAGATTCATAAGCAGTGTTGAAGTACATATGGTCCATATGAGTAGGAAACACACTTCTTTTTTTCTGGGCCTGCTCATGGTTCTTGCTGTATTGGAGACACTGGACAGAAGAGCTTACTTCTTGCGTTAAAACAGAGTGTGTTTCATGGATGAGAACACTGGTCTGAATTTCCCTTCAGAAATGGAGTTAAACACCAGGATCTGTGACTTCCTACAAACAAGAGTTCATTTCTAGTTAACCCAGTCAATTTGGGGCTGAAATGATTTTTCACAGTTCAAGAACCCAACGTGATTCTCACTAACAACTAAAGAGCATTTATGTAAGTTGAGCTGTGGTTTGTATCAGTTTCATATGCAGAGTTGAACTACATATGGTCCTTATGAGTAGGAAACACAGTTCTTTTTTTCAGGGAATGCTCAAAGTTTTGCCCTATTGGAGACGCTGGAAAGAAGAGCTTGCTTCTTGCGTTAAAACAGAGTGTTTTTCATGGATGAAAAAACTCGTCTGAATTTCCCTTCAAAAAAGGGAGTTAAACCCCAGGATATGTGTCTTCCTACATGCAAGATTTCATTTTTGGTAAACGAAGTGAATTTTGGGCTAAAATGATTTTTCACAGTTCAAGAACCCTACACAATTCTCACTATAACTAAGAGCATTGATGTAACAGTAGCTGTTGTTTGTATCAGTTTCATAAGCAGAGTTGAACTAGATATGGTCCATATGATTAGGAAACACAATTCTTTTTTTCAGGGAATGAATATGATTCTTGCTGTATTGGATACGCTGGAAAGAAGAGCTTGCTTCTTGCGTTAAAACAGAGTGTGTTTCATGGATGAAAACTCTGGTCTGAATTTCCCTTCAGAAACGGAGTTATACACCAGGATCTGTGTCTTCCTACAAGGAAGAGTTCATTTCTGGTAAACCCAACGATTTTTGGGCTCAAATGATTTTTCCCAGGTCACGAAACCAACGCGATTCTCACTATTAACTAAAGAGCATTTATGTAAGTGGAGTTGTGGTTTGTATCAGTTTCTTAAGTAGAGTTGAAGTACATAGGGTCCATATGAGTAGGAAACACAGTTCTTTTTTTCAGGGCCTGAATATGGTTCTTGCTGTATTGGACATGGTGGAAAGAAGAGCTTGTTTCTTGCGTTAAAACAGAGTGTGTTTCAGGAATGGGAACTCTGTTCGGAATTTCCCTTCAGCAACGTAGTTAAACCCCAGGATCTGTGTCTTCCTACAAGCAAGAGTTCATTTCTTGTAAAACAATTGAATATTGGGCACAAATGATTTTACACACTACACCAACAAAACACAATTCTCACTATTAACTAAAGAGTATTTATGTAAGTGGAGCTGTGGTTTGTATGAGTTTCATAAGCAGAGTTGAAGTACATATGGTCCATATGAGTAGGATACACAGTTCTTTTTTTCTGGGCATGCTCATGGTTCTTGCTGTATTGGAGACTCTAGAAAGAAGAGCTTACTTCTTGCGTTAAAACAGAGTGTGTTTCAGGGATGGGAAGTCTGTTCTGAATGTCCCTTCAGATGCGGAGTTATTCCCCAGGATCTGTGTCTTCCTACAGGCAAGAGTTCATTTCTGATAAAACCAGTAAATTTTGGGCTCAAATGATATTTTGCAGTTTACGAACCCAAGGTGATTCTCACTATTAAATAAAGAGCATTTATGTAAGTGGAGGTGTGGTTTGTGTCAGTTTCACAAGCAGAGTTGAAGTACATATGGTCCATAGAGTAGGAAACACAGTTCTTTTTTTCTGGGCCTGCTCATATTTTTTGCTCTATTGGACACCCTGGAAAGAAGAGCTTGCTTCATGCATTAAAACAGAGTGTGTTTCATGGATGAGAACACTGGTCTGAATTTCCCTTCAGAAACGGAGTTAAACACCAGGATCTGTGTCTTCCTACAAGCAAGAGTTCATTTCTAGTAAACCCAGTCAATTTTGGGCTCAAATGATTTTTCACAGTTCAAGAACCCAACGTGATTCTCACTAACAACTAAAGAGCATTTATGTAAGTGGAGCTGTGGTGTGTGTCAGTTACATTTGCAGAGTTGAAATACATATGGTCCTTATGAGTAGTAAACACAGTTCTTTTTTCAGAGAATGCTCATGGTTCTTGCTCTATTGGAGACGCTGGAAAGAAGAGCTTGCTTCTTGCGTTAAAACAGAGTGTGTTTCATGGATGAGAAAAACTCGTCTGTATTTTCCTTCTGAAATGGAGTTAAACCCCAGGATATGGGTCTTCCTACATGCAAGAGTTCATTTCTTGTAAACAAAGTGAATTTTGGGCTCAAATGATTTTTCACAATTCAAGAACCCTACGCAATTCTCACTATTAACTAAAGAGCATTTATGTAACAGGAGCTGTGGTTTGTAACAGTTTTATAAGCAGAGTTGAACTAGATATGGTCCATATGATTAGGAAACACATTTCTTTTCAGGGCATGAATATGATTCTTGCTGTATTGGATACGCTGGAAAGAAGAGCTTGCTTCTTGCGTTAAAACAGAGTGTGTTTCATGGATGAGAACTCTGGTCTGAATTTCCCTTCAGAAACAGAGTTATACCCCAGGATCTGTGTCTTCTTACAAGCAAGAGTTCATTTCTGGTAAACCCAACGATTTTTGGGATCAAATGATTTTTCCCAGTTCACAAACCCAACGCGATTCTCACTATTAACTAAAGAGCATTTATGTAAGTGGAGCTGTGGTTTGTATCAGTTTCTTAAGTAGAGTTGAAGTACATAGGGTCCATGTGAGTAGGAAACACAGTTCCATTTTTCAGGGCATGCTCATGGTTCTTGCTGTATTGGAGACGCTGGAAAGAAGAGCTTTCTTCTTGCGTTAAAACAGAGTGTGTTTCAGGAATGGGAACTCTGTTCTGAATTTCCCTTCAGAAACGGAGTTATACCCCAGGATCTGTGTCTTCCTACAGGCAAGAGTTCATTTTTGATAAAAGCAGTAAATTTTTGGGTCAAAAGATATTTCCCTGTTCACGAAGCCAAGGAGATTCTCACTATTAACTAAAGAGCATTTATGTAAGTGGTGATGTAGTTTGTTTCAGATTCATAAGCAGTGTTGAAGTACATATGGTCCATATGAGTAGGAAACACACTTCTTTTTTTCTGGGCCTGCTCATGGTTCTTGCTGTATTGGAGACACTGGACAGAAGAGCTTACTTCTTGCGTTAAAACAGAGTGTGTTTCATGGATGAGAACACTGGTCTGAATTTCCCTTCAGAAATGGAGTTAAACACCAGGATCTGTGACTTCCTACAAACAAGAGTTCATTTCTAGTTAACCCAGTCAATTTGGGGCTGAAATGATTTTTCACAGTTCAAGAACCCAACGTGATTCTCACTAACAACTAAAGAGCATTTATGTAAGTTGAGCTGTGGTTTGTATCAGTTTCATATGCAGAGTTGAACTACATATGGTCCTTATGAGTAGGAAACACAGTTCTTTTTTTCAGGGAATGCTCAAAGTTTTGCCCTATTGGAGACGCTGGAAAGAAGAGCTTGCTTCTTGCGTTAAAACAGAGTGTTTTTCATGGATGAAAAAACTCGTCTGAATTTCCCTTCAAAAAAGGGAGTTAAACCCCAGGATATGTGTCTTCCTACATGCAAGATTTCATTTTTGGTAAACGAAGTGAATTTTGGGCTAAAATGATTTTTCACAGTTCAAGAACCCTACACAATTCTCACTATAACTAAGAGCATTGATGTAACAGTAGCTGTTGTTTGTATCAGTTTCATAAGCAGAGTTGAACTAGATATGGTCCATATGATTAGGAAACACAATTCTTTTTTTCAGGGAATGAATATGATTCTTGCTGTATTGGATACGCTGGAAAGAAGAGCTTGCTTCTTGCGTTAAAACAGAGTGTGTTTCATGGATGAAAACTCTGGTCTGAATTTCCCTTCAGAAACGGAGTTATACACCAGGATCTGTGTCTTCCTACAAGGAAGAGTTCATTTCTGGTAAACCCAACGATTTTTGGGCTCAAATGATTTTTCCCAGGTCACGAAACCAACGCGATTCTCACTATTAACTAAAGAGCATTTATGTAAGTGGAGTTGTGGTTTGTATCAGTTTCTTAAGTAGAGTTGAAGTACATAGGGTCCATATGAGTAGGAAACACAGTTCTTTTTTTCAGGGCCTGAATATGGTTCTTGCTGTATTGGACATGGTGGAAAGAAGAGCTTGTTTCTTGCGTTAAAACAGAGTGTGTTTCAGGAATGGGAACTCTGTTCGGAATTTCCCTTCAGCAACGTAGTTAAACCCCAGGATCTGTGTCTTCCTACAAGCAAGAGTTCATTTCTTGTAAAACAATTGAATATTGGGCACAAATGATTTTACACACTACACCAACAAAACACAATTCTCACTATTAACTAAAGAGTATTTATGTAAGTGGAGCTGTGGTTTGTATGAGTTTCATAAGCAGAGTTGAAGTACATATGGTCCATATGAGTAGGATACACAGTTCTTTTTTTCTGGGCATGCTCATGGTTCTTGCTGTATTGGAGACTCTAGAAAGAAGAGCTTACTTCTTGCGTTAAAACAGAGTGTGTTTCAGGGATGGGAAGTCTGTTCTGAATGTCCCTTCAGATGCGGAGTTATTCCCCAGGATCTGTGTCTTCCTACAGGCAAGAGTTCATTTCTGATAAAACCAGTAAATTTTGGGCTCAAATGATATTTTGCAGTTTACGAACCCAAGGTGATTCTCACTATTAAATAAAGAGCATTTATGTAAGTGGAGGTGTGGTTTGTGTCAGTTTCACAAGCAGAGTTGAAGTACATATGGTCCATAGAGTAGGAAACACAGTTCTTTTTTTCTGGGCCTGCTCATATTTTTTGCTCTATTGGACACCCTGGAAAGAAGAGCTTGCTTCATGCATTAAAACAGAGTGTGTTTCATGGATGAGAACACTGGTCTGAATTTCCCTTCAGAAACGGAGTTAAACACCAGGATCTGTGTCTTCCTACAAGCAAGAGTTCATTTCTAGTAAACCCAGTCAATTTTGGGCTCAAATGATTTTTCACAGTTCAAGAACCCAACGTGATTCTCACTAACAACTAAAGAGCATTTATGTAAGTGGAGCTGTGGTGTGTGTCAGTTACATTTGCAGAGTTGAAATACATATGGTCCTTATGAGTAGTAAACACAGTTCTTTTTTCAGAGAATGCTCATGGTTCTTGCTCTATTGGAGACGCTGGAAAGAAGAGCTTGCTTCTTGCGTTAAAACAGAGTGTGTTTCATGGATGAGAAAAACTCGTCTGTATTTTCCTTCTGAAATGGAGTTAAACCCCAGGATATGGGTCTTCCTACATGCAAGAGTTCATTTCTTGTAAACAAAGTGAATTTTGGGCTCAAATGATTTTTCACAATTCAAGAACCCTACGCAATTCTCACTATTAACTAAAGAGCATTTATGTAACAGGAGCTGTGGTTTGTAACAGTTTTATAAGCAGAGTTGAACTAGATATGGTCCATATGATTAGGAAACACATTTCTTTTCAGGGCATGAATATGATTCTTGCTGTATTGGATACGCTGGAAAGAAGAGCTTGCTTCTTGCGTTAAAACAGAGTGTGTTTCATGGATGAGAACTCTGGTCTGAATTTCCCTTCAGAAACAGAGTTATACCCCAGGATCTGTGTCTTCTTACAAGCAAGAGTTCATTTCTGGTAAACCCAACGATTTTTGGGATCAAATGATTTTTCCCAGTTCACAAACCCAACGCGATTCTCACTATTAACTAAAGAGCATTTATGTAAGTGGAGCTGTGGTTTGTATCAGTTTCTTAAGTAGAGTTGAAGTACATAGGGTCCATGTGAGTAGGAAACACAGTTCCATTTTTCAGGGCATGCTCATGGTTCTTGCTGTATTGGAGACGCTGGAAAGAAGAGCTTTCTTCTTGCGTTAAAACAGAGTGTGTTTCAGGAATGGGAACTCTGTTCTGAATTTCCCTTCAGAAACGGAGTTATACCCCAGGATCTGTGTCTTCCTACAGGCAAGAGTTCATTTCTGATAAAAGCAGTAAATTTTGGGGTCAAAAGATATTTCCCTGTTCACGAAGCCAAGGAGATTCTCACTATTAACTAAAGAGCATTTATGTAAGTGGTGATGTAGTTTGTTTCAGATTCATAAGCAGTGTTGAAGTACATATGGTCCATATGAGTAGGAAACACACTTCTTTTTTTCTGGGCCTGCTCATGGTTCTTGCTGTATTGGAGACACTGGACAGAAGAGCTTACTTCTTGCGTTAAAACAGAGTGTGTTTCATGGATGAGAACACTGGTCTGAATTTCCCTTCAGAAATGGAGTTAAACACCAGGATCTGTGACTTCCTACAAACAAGAGTTCATTTCTAGTTAACCCAGTCAATTTGGGGCTGAAATGATTTTTCACAGTTCAAGAACCCAACGTGATTCTCACTAACAACTAAAGAGCATTTATGTAAGTTGAGCTGTGGTTTGTATCAGTTTCATATGCAGAGTTGAACTACATATGGTCCTTATGAGTAGGAAACACAGTTCTTTTTTTCAGGGAATGCTCAAAGTTTTGCCCTATTGGAGACGCTGGAAAGAAGAGCTTGCTTCTTGCGTTAAAACAGAGTGTTTTTCATGGATGAAAAAACTCGTCTGAATTTCCCTTCAAAAAAGGGAGTTAAACCCCAGGATATGTGTCTTCCTACATGCAAGATTTCATTTTTGGTAAACGAAGTGAATTTTGGGCTAAAATGATTTTTCACAGTTCAAGAACCCTACACAATTCTCACTATAACTAATAGCATTTATGTAACAGTAGCTGTTGTTTGTATCAGTTTCATAAGCAGAGTTGAACTAGATATGGTCCATATGATTAGGAAACACAATTCTTTTTTTCAGGGAATGAATATGATTCTTGCTGTATTGGATACGCTGGAAAGAAGAGCTTGCTTCTTGCGTTAAAACAGAGTGTGTTTCATGGATGAAAACTCTGGTCTGAATTTCCCTTCAGAAACGGAGTTATACACCAGGATCTGTGTCTTCCTACAAGGAAGAGTTCATTTCTGGTAAACCCAACGATTTTTGGGCTCAAATGATTTTTCCCAGGTCACGAAACCAACGCGATTCTCACTATTAACTAAAGAGCATTTATGTAAGTGGAGTTGTGGTTTGTATCAGTTTCTTAAGTAGAGTTGAAGTACATAGGGTCCATATGAGTAGGAAACACAGTTCTTTTTTTCAGGGCCTGAATATGGTTCTTGCTGTATTGGACATGGTGGAAAGAAGAGCTTGATTCTTGCGTTAAAACAGAGTGTGTTTCAGGAATGGGAACTCTGTTCGGAATTTCCCTTCAGAAACGGAGTTATACCCCAGGATCTGTGTCTTCCTACAGGCAAGAGTTCATTTCTGATAAAAGCAGTAAATTTTGGGGTCAAAAGATATTTCCCTGTTCACGAAGCCAAGGAGATTCTCACTATTAACTAAAGAGCATTTATGTAAGTGGTGATGTAGTTTGTTTCAGATTCATAAGCAGTGTTGAAGTACATATGGTCCATATGAGTAGGAAACACACTTCTTTTTTTCTGGGCCTGCTCATGGTTCTTGCTGTATTGGAGACACTGGACAGAAGAGCTTACTTCTTGCGTTAAAACAGAGTGTGTTTCATGGATGAGAACACTGGTCTGAATTTCCCTTCAGAAATGGAGTTAAACACCAGGATCTGTGACTTCCTACAAACAAGAGTTCATTTCTAGTTAACCCAGTCAAATAGGGGCTGAAATAATTTTTCACAGTTCAAGAACCCAACGTGATTCTCACTAACAACTAAAGAGCATTTATGTAAGTTGAGCTGTGGTTTGTATCAGTTTCATATGCAGAGTTGAACTACATATGGTCCTTATGAGTAGGAAACACAGTTCTTTTTTTCAGGGAATGCTCAAAGTTTTGCCCTATTGGAGACGCTGGAAAGAAGAGCTTGCTTCTTGCGTTAAAACAGAGTGTTTTTCATGGATGAAAAAACTCGTCTGAATTTCCCTTCAAAAAAGGGAGTTAAACCCCAGGATATGTGTCTTCCTACATGCAAGATTTCATTTTTGGTAAACGAAGTGAATTTTGGGCTAAAATGATTTTTCACAGTTCAAGAACCCTACACAATTCTCACTATAACTAAGAGCATTGATGTAACAGTATCTGTTGTTTGTATCAGTTTCATAAGCAGAGTTGAACTAGATATGGTCCATATGATTAGGAAACACAATTCTTTTTTTCAGGGAATGAATATGATTCTTGCTGTATTGGATACGCTGGAAAGAAGAGCTTGCTTCTTGCGTTAAAACAGAGTGTGTTTCATGGATGAAAACTCTGGTCTGAATTTCCCTTCAGAAACGGAGTTATACACCAGGATCTGTGTCTTCCTACAAGGAAGAGTTCATTTCTGGTAAACCCAACGATTTTTGGGCTCAAATGATTTTTCCCAGGTCACGAAACCAACGCGATTCTCACTATTAACTAAAGAGCATTTATGTAAGTGGAGTTGTGGTTTGTATCAGTTTCTTAAGTAGAGTTGAAGTACATAGGGTCCATATGAGTAGGAAACACAGTTCTTTTTTTCAGGGCCTGAATATGGTTCTTGCTGTATTGGACATGGTGGAAAGAAGAGCTTGTTTCTTGCGTTAAAACAGAGTGTGTTTCAGGAATGGGAACTCTGTTCGGAATTTCCCTTCAGCAACGTAGTTAAACCCCAGGATCTGTGTCTTCCTACAAGCAAGAGTTCATTTCTAGTAAACCCAGTCAATTTTGGGCTCAAATGATTTTTCACAGTTCAAGAACCCAACGTGAGTCTCACTAACAACTAAAGAGCATTTATGTAAGTGGAGCTGTGGTGTGTGTCAGTTACATTTGCAGAGTTGAAATACATATGGTCCTTATGAGTAGTAAACACAGTTCTTTTTTCAGAGAATGCTCATGGTTCTTGCTCTATTGGAGACGCTGGAAAGAAGAGCTTGCTTCTTGCGTTAAAACAGAATGTGTTTCATGGATGAGAAAAACTCGTCTGAATTTTCCTTCTGAAATGGAGTTAAAACCCAGGATATGTGTCTTCCTACATGCAAGAGTTCATTTCTTGGAAACAAAGTGAATTTTGGCTCAAATGATTTTTCACAGTTCAAGAACCCTACGCAATTCTCACTATTAACTAAAGAGCATTTATGTAAGAGGAGCTGTGGTTTGTATCAGTTTTATAAGCAGAGTTGAACTAGATATGGTCCATATGAGTAGGAAACACAATTCTTTTCAGGGCATGAATATGATTCTTGCTGTATTGGACACGCTGGAAAGAAGAGCATGCTTCTTGCGTTAAAACAGAGTGTGTTTCATGGATGAGAACTCTGGTCTGAATTTCCCTTCAGAAACGGAGTGATACCCCAGGATCTGTGTCTTCTTACAAGCAAGAGTTCATTTCTAGTAAACCCAGTCAATTTTGGGCTCAAATGATTTTTCACAGTTAAGAACCCAACATGATTCTCACTAACAACTAAAGAGCATTTATGTAAGTGGAGCTGTGGTGTGTGTCAGTTACATTTGCAGAGTTGAAATACATATGATCCGTATGACTAGGAAACACAATTCTTTTCAGAGCATGAATATGATTCTTGCTGTATTGGACACGCTGGAAAGAAGAGCTTGCTTCTTGCGTTAAAACAGAATGTGTTTCATGGATGAGAACTCTGGTCTGAATTTCCCTTCAGAAACGCAGTTATACCCCAGGATCTGTGTCTTCTTATATGCAAGAGTTCATTTCTGGTAAACCAAATGATTTTGGGGATCAAATGATTTTTCCCAGTTCACAAACCCAACGCGATTTCACTATTAACAAAAGAGCATTTATTTAAGTGGATCTGTGGTTTGTATCAGTTTCTTAAGTAGAGTTGAAGTACATAGTGTCCATATGAGTAGGAAACACAGTTCCTTTTTTCAGGGCATGCTCATGGTTCTTGCTGTATTGGAGACGCTGGAAAGAAGAGCTTACTTCTTGCGTTAAAACAGAGTGTGTTTCAGGAATGGGAACTCTGTTCAGAATTTCCCTTCAGAAACGGAGTGATACCCCAGGATCTGTGTCTTCCTACAGGCAAGAGTTCATTTCTGATAAAACCAATTAATTTTGGTCTGAAATGATATTTCGCAGTTCACGAACCCAAGGCGATTCTCACTATTAACTAAAGAACATTTATGTAAGTGGAGCTGTGCTTTGTATCAGTTTCTTAAGTAGAGTTGAAGTACATAGGGGCCATATGAGTAGGAAACACAGTTCTTTTTTTCAGGGCATGCTCATGGTTCTTGCTGTATTGGAGACTCTGGAAAGAAGAGCTTACTTCTTGCGTTAAAACAGAGTGTGTTTCAGGGATGAGAAGTCTGTTCTGAATGTCCCTTCAGAAGCGGAGTTATACCCCAGCATCTGTTTCTTCCTACAGGCAAGAGTTCATTTCTGATAAAACCAGTAAATTTTGAGCTCAAATGATATTTCGCTCTTTATGAACCCGAGGCGATTCTCACAATTAACTAAAGAGCATTTATGTAAGTGGAGGTGTGGTTTGTGTCAGTTTCATAAGCAGAGCTGAAGTACATATGGGCCATAGAGTAGGAAACACAGTTCTTTTTTTCTGGGCCTGCTCATAGTTCTTGTTCTATTGGACACGCTGGAAAGAAGAGCTTGCTTCTTGTGTTAAAACAGAGTGTGTTTCATGGATGAGAACACTGGTCTGAATTTCCCTTCAGAAATGGAGTTAAACACCAGGATCTGTGTCTTCCTACAAGTAAGAGTTCATTTCTAGTAAACCCAGACAATTTTGGACTCAAATGATTTTTCACAGTTCAAGAACCCAACGTGATTCTCACTAACAACTAAAGAGCATTTATGTAAGTGGAGCTGTGGTTTGTATCAGTTACATATGCAGAGTTGAACTACATATGATCCTTATGAGTAGTAAACACAGTTCAATTTTTCAGAGAATGCTCATGGTTCTTGCTCTATTGGAGACTCTTGAAAGAAGAGCTTGCTTCTTGCGTAAAAACAGAGTGTGTTTCATGGATGAGAAAAACTCGTCTGAATTTCCCTTCCGAAACGGAGTTAAACCCCAGGATATGTGTCTTCCTACATGCAAGAGTTCGTTTCTTGTAAACGAAGTGAATTTTGGGCTCAAATGATTTTTCACAGTTCAAGAACCCTACGCAATTCTCACTATTAACTAAAGAGCATTTATGTAAGAGGAGCTGTGGTTTGTATCAGTTTCATAAGCAGAGTTGAACTAGATATGGTCCATATGATTAGGAAACACAATTCTTTTTTTCAGGGCATGAATATGATTCTTGCCTTATTGGACACGCTGGAAAGAAGAGCTTGCTTCTTGAGTTAAAACAGAGTGTGTTTCATGGATGAGAACTCTGGTCTGAATTTCCCTTCTTAAACGGAGTTATACCCCAGGATCTGTGTCTTCCTACAAGCAAGAGTTCATTTCTGGAAAACCCAATGATTTTGGGGCTCAAATGATTTTTCCCAGTACACGAAGCCAACGCGATTCTCACTAACAACTAAAGAGCATTTATGTAAGTGGAGCTGTGGTTTGTATCAGTTTCATAAGCAGAGATGAACTACATATGGTCAGTATGAATAGGAAACACAGTTCTTTTTTTCTGGGCATTCTCATGGTTCTTGCTGTATTGGAGGTGCTAGATAGAAGAGCTTGCTTCTTGCATTATAACAGAGTGTTATTCTGGGATGAGTACTCTTGTCTGAATTTCCCTTCAGAAACAGAGTTATACCCCAGGATCTGTGTCTTCCTACAAGCAAGAGTTCATTTCTGGTAAACCCAGTGAATTTTGGGCTCAACTGAGTTGTCGCAGTCCAAGAACCCAACGTGATTCTCACTATTAACTAAAGAGCATTTATGTAAGAGGAGCTGTGGTTTGTTTAAGTTTCATAAGCAGAGTTGAGCCACATATGGTCCGTATGTGGAGGAAAATGTTTTTTTCAGGGCATGAATATGGTTCTTGCTGTATTGGACTCACTGCAAAGAAGAGCTTGCTTCTTACATTAAAACAGAGTATGTTCCATGGATGAGAACACTTGTCTGAATTTCCCTTCAGAAACAGTGTTAAACCCCAGGATCTTCGTCTTCCTACAAGCCAGAGTTCCTTTCTGGTAAACCAATTGAATATGGTGAAAAAGATTTTACACAGTACACCAACAAAACATGATTCTCACTATTAACTAGAGAGCATTTATCTAAGAGGAGCTGTGGTTTGTATCAGTTTCATAGGTAGAGATGAACTACATATGGTCGGTATGAGTGGGAAACACAGTTCTTTTTTTCAGTGCACGAATATGGTTCTTGCTGTATTGGACACGGTGGAAAGAAGAGCTTGCTTCTTGCATTAAAACAGAGTGTGTTTCAGGGATGAGAACTCTGGTCTGAATTTCCTTTCAGAAATGGAGTTATAACCCAGGATCTGTGTCTTCCTACAAGCAAGAGTTCATTTCTGGTAAACCCAACGAATTTTGTGTTCAAAAGATTTTTCCCAGTTCACAAACCCAACGTGATTCTCACTATTAACTAAAGAGCCTTTATCTATGAGGAGCTGTGGTTTGTTTCAGTTTCATAAGCAAGGTTGAACTACATATGGTCTGTATGAGTAGGAAACACAGTTCTTTTTTATGGGCATGCTCATAGTTCTTGCTGTAATGGAGACGCTGGAAAGAAGAGTTTGCTTCTTCGGTTAAGACAGAGGGTGTTCCATGGATGAGAACACTGGTCTGAATTTCCCTTCAGAAACGGAGTTAAACCCCACGATCTGTGTCTTCCTACAAACAAGAGCTCATTTCTGGTAAACAAAGAGAATTTTGGGCTCAAGTGATTTTACTCAGTTCAGAAACCCATCGCGATTCTCCCTATTAACTAAAGGGCATTCTCATTGTTCTTGTTGTATTGGAGATGCTGGAAAGAAGAGGATGATTATTGCGTTAAAACAGCATGTGTTTCATGGATGAGAACACTGGTCTGAATTTCCCTTCAGAAACGGAGTTAAACCCCAGGATCTGTGTCTTCCTACAAGCAAGAGTCATTTCTGACAAAAGCAGTAAATTTTGGGCTCAAATGATTTTTCGCAGTTCTCAAACCAACACGATTCTCACTATTAACTAAAGAGCATTTATTAAAGTGGATCTGTGGTTTATTTCAGTTTCATATGCAGAGTTAAACTACATATGGTCCGTATGAGTAGGAAACACAGTTCTTTTTTTTCAGGACGTGCTCTTGGTACTTACTGTATTAGACGCTGGAAAGAGGAGTTTGCTTCTTGCGTTAAAATGTAGTGGGTTCCATGGCTGAGAACACTGGTCTGAATTTCCCTTCAGAAACAGAGTTAACCCACAGGTTCCTTTTCTTCCTACAAGCAAGAGTTCATTTTTGGTAAACCAAGTCAATTTTGGCCTCAAATGACTTTACACAGTTGAAGAACCCAATGCTATTCTCACTCTTAAGTAAAGAGCATTTATGTAAGTGGAGCTGTGGTTTGTATCAGTTTCATATGCAGACTTGAACCACTTATGGTCCGTATGAGTAGGAAACACAGTTCTTTTTTTCAGGGCATGAATATGGTTCTTGCTGTATTGGACACGATGGAAAGAAGAGGATGATTAATGCGTTAAAACAGCATGTGTTTCATGGATGAGAACACTGGTCTGAAATTGCCTTCAGAAACAGAGTTAAACCACAGTTTCTGTGTGTTCCTACAAACAAGAGTTCATTTCTCATAAACCCAGTGAATTTTGGGCACTAATGATTTAGACAGTTCAAGAACCCTACGTGATTCTCATTGTTAACTAAAGAGCATTTATGTAAGAGGAGCTGTGGTTTGTATCAGTTTCATAGGCAGAGATGAACTACATATGGTCCGTATGAGTAGGAAACACAGTTATTTTATTCAGGGCATGAATTTTGTTCTTGCTGTTTTTACAAGCTGGAGAGAAGAGCTTGCTTCTTGCCTTAAAACAGAGTTTGTTTCAGGGATGAGAACTCTGGTCTGAATTTCCCTTCAGAAACGGAGTTATACCCCAGGATCTGTGTCTTCCTACAAGCAAGAGTTCATTTCCGTTAAACAAAGTGAATTTTGGTCTCAAATATTTTTTACAGTTCAAGAACCCTACGCGAATCTCACTATTATATAAAGAGCATTTATGTAAGAGGAGCGGTGGCCTGTATCAGTTTCATGTGCAGAGTTGAACTACATATGGTCTGTAGGAGTAGGAAACACAGTTCTTTTATTCAGGGCATATGTATGGTTCTTCTTGTATTGGACACGATGGAAAGAAGAGCTTGCTTCTTGTGTTAAAACATAGTGTGTTTCATGGATAAGAAAAATGGCCTGAATTTCCCTTCACAAACGGAGTTAAACCCCAGGATCTGTGTCTTACTCCAAGCAAGAGTTCATTTCTGGTAACCCAGTGAATTTTGGGCACAAATGATTTTTCGCAGTGGACGAACCCAACATGATTCTCACTATTAAATAATGAGCATTTATGTAAGTGGAGGTGTGGTTTGTTTCAGTATCATAAGCAGAGTTGAAGTAGAAATGGTCCGTATGGGTAGATAACACAGTTATTTTTTTCTGAGCATGCTCATGGTTATTGCAGTAATGGAGACGCTAGAAAGAAGAGCTTGCTTCTTGCGTTAAAATAGAGTGTGTTCCATGGATGAGAACAGTGGTCTGAATTTCCCTTCAGAAACGAAGTTAAACCCCAGTATCTGTGTCTTCCTACAAGCAAGAGTTCATTTCAGGTAAACAAAGAGAATTTGGGGCTCAAGTGATCTTACACAGTTCAGAAACTCATCGTGAGTCACACTATTAACTAAAGAGCATTTATGTAAGAGGAGCTGTGGTTTGTATCAGTCTCATAAGCAGAGTTGAACTACAAATGTTCCGTATGAGTAGGAAACACTGTTCTTTTTTCCGGGCATGCTCATGGTTCTTGCTGTATTGGAGACGCTGGAAAGAAGAGCTTGCTTCTTGCTTTAAAACAGCATTTGTTTCATGGCTGAGAACTCTGGTCTGAATTCCCCTTCAGAAACGGAGTTATACCCCAGGATCTATGTCTTCCTACATGCAACAGTTAATTTCTAGTAAAACCTGTAACTTTTGGACTCAAATGATTTTTCTCAGTTCACGAACCCAACGCGATTCTCACTATTAACTAAAGAGCATTTATGTAAGTGGAGCTGTGGTTTGTATCAGATTCATGAGCAGAGTACAACTACATATGGTCCGTATTGGTAGATAACACAGTTCTTTTTTTCTGGGCATGCTCATGGTTCTTGCTGTATTGGAGACGCTGGAAAGAAGAGCTTGCTTCTTGCCTTAAAACAGAGTGTGTTTCTGGGATGAGAACTCTGGTCTGACTTTCCCTTCAGAAACGGAGTTATACCCCAGTATCTGAGTCTTCCTACAGGCAAGAGTTCTGTTCTGGTAAACCAAGAAAATTTTGCGATCAAATGATATTTCACAGTTCAAGAACACTACACGAATCTCACTATTAACTAAAGAGCATTTATGTAAGAGGTGCTGTGTTTTGTTTCAGTTTCACAAGCAGACTTGAACTCCATATGGTCCATATGAGAAGGAAACACAGTTCTTTTTTTCTGGGCATTCTCATGGTTCTTGCTGTATTGGAGACGCTGGAAAGAAGAGCTTGTTTCTTGTGTTAAAACAGAGTGTTATTAAGGGATGATAACTCTGGTCTGAATTTCCCTTCAGAAACGGAGTTATACCCCAGGATCTGTGTCTTCCTCCAAGCAAGAGTTCATTTCTGGTAAACCTAGTTAATTTGGGGCTCAAATGATTTTTCGCAGATCACGAACCCAACGCGATTCTCACTATTAACTAAGGAGCACTTATGTAAGAGGAGCTGTGTTTTGTATCACTTTCACAAACAGACTGGAACTACATATAGTCCATATGAGTAGTAAACACAGTTCCTTTTTTCTGGGCATGCTCATGGTTCCGGCTCTATTGGAGATGCTAGAAAGAAGAGGATGCTTCTTGCGTGAAAAAAGAGTGTGTTTCATGGAAGAGAGCACTGGTCTGAATATCCCTTCAGAAACGGAGTTAAACCCCATGATCTGTGTCTTCCTACAAGGGAGAGTTCATTTCTAGTAAACAACGTGAATTTTGGGATCAAATGATTTTACACAGTTCACAAACCCAACGCGATTCTCACTCTTAAGTAAAGAGCATTTATGTAAGAGGAGCTGTGGTTTGTATCAGTTTCATAAGCAGAGTTGAACTGCATATGGTCTGTATGAGTAGGAAACACAGTTCTTTTTTTCTGGGCATTCTCATGGTTCTTGCTGTATTGGAGACGCTAGAAGAAGAGCTTGCTTCTTGCGTTAAAACAGCATGTGTTTCATGGATGAGAATAGTGGTCTGAATTTCCTTCAGAATCTGAGTTAAACCACAATATCTCTGTGTTCCTAGAAGCAGGAGTTCATTTCTGGTAAACCAAGTGAATATTGGGCTCAAATGATTTTACACAGTACACAAACAAAACATGATTCTCACTATTAACTAAAGAGCCTTTATCTATGAGGAGCTGTGGTTTGTTTCAGTTTCATAAGCAAGGTTGAACTGCATATGGTCTGTATGAGTAGGAAACACAGTTCTTTTTTATGGGCATGCTCATAGTTCTTGCTGTAATGGAGACGCTGGAAAGAAGAGCTTGCTTCTTCGGTTAAGACAGAGTGTGTTCCATGGATGAGAACACTGGTCTGAATTTCCCTTCAGAAACGGAGTTAAACCCCACGATCTGTGTCTTCCTACAAACAAGAGCTCATTTCTGGTAAACAAAGAGAATTTTGGGCTCAAGTGATTTTACTCAGTTCAGAAAACCATCGCGATTCTCCCTATTAACTAAAGAGCATTTATGTAAGAGGAGCTGTGGCTTGTATCAGTTTCATAAGCAGAGTTGAACTGCATATGGTCTGTATGAGTAGGAAACACAGTTCTTTTTTTCTGGGCATTCTCATTGTTCTTGTTGTATTGGAGATCCTGGAAAGAAGAGGATGATTATTGCGTTAAAACAGCATGTGTTTCATGGATGAGAACACTGGTCTGAATTTCCCTTCAGAAACGGAGTTAAACCCCAGGATCTGTGTCTTCCTACAAGCGAGAGTTCATTTCTGATAAAAACAGTAAATTTTGGGCTCAAATGATTTTTCAGTCTTCACGAACCAAACGCGATTCTCACTATTAACTAAAGAGCATTTATGTAAGTGGAGCTGAGGTTTGTATCAGTTTCATCAGCTGAGTTGAAGTACATATGGTCCATATGATTAGGAAACACAGTTCTTTTTTTCAGGGCATGAATATGGTTCTTGATGTTTTGTACTTAATGGAAAGAAGTGCTGGCTTCTTGCGTTAAAACAGTGTGTTTCATGGATGAGAATACTGGTCTAAATTTCCCTTCAGAAATGGAGTTAAACCCCAGGATCTGAGTCTTCCTAGAAGCAAGAGTTCATTTCTGGTAAACCAAGTGAATTTTGCACTCAAGTGATTTTACACAGTTCTGGAACCCAACCTGATTCTCACTATTAACTCAAGATATTTATTTAAGAAGAGCTGTGGTTTGTATCAGTTTCATAAGCAGAGTTGAACTACATATGGTGCGTACGAGAAGGAAACACAGTTCTTTTTTTCTTGGCATGAATATGGTTCTTACTGTCTATTTTGGAGACGCTGGAAAGAAGAGCTTGTTTCTTGGGTGAAAACAGAGTGTGTTTCGTAGTTGAGAACACTGGCCTAAATTTTCTTTCATACATGGAGTTAAACCCCAAGAACTGTGTCTTCCTACAAGCAAGAGTTCATTTCAGGTAAACCAAGTGAATTTTGGGCTCAAATGATTTTACCCAGTTCACAAACCCATCGCGATCCTCACTATTAACTCAAGAGCATTTATGTAAGAGGAGCTGTGGTTTGTATCAGTTTCAAAGCAGAGTTGATCTTCATATCGTGCGTATGAGTAGGAAACACAGTTCTTTTTGAGGGCATGCTCATGGTTATTGCTGTATTGGAGATGCTAGAAAGAAGAGGATGCTTCTTGCGTGAAAACAGAGTGTGTTTCATGGATGAGAACACTGGTCTGAATTTCCCTTCAGAAACTGAGTTAAACCGCAGGATCTGTGTCTTAATACTATCAAGAGTTCATTTCTAGTAAACCCAGAGAATTTTGGGCTCAAATGATTTTACACAGTTCACGAACCCAATATGATTCTCACTATTAACTAAAGAGCATTTATGTAAGAGGAGCTGTGGTTTGTGTCAGTTTCATAAGCAGAGTTGAACTACAAATGGTGCTTATGAGAAGGAAACACAGTTCTTTTTTTCTGGGAATGCTCATATTTCTTGCTGTATAGGAGACGCTGGAAAGAAGAGCTTGCTTCTTGCGTGAAAACAGAGTGTGTTTCATGGATGAGAACACTGGTCTGAATTTCCCTTCAGAAACTGAGTTAAACCGCAGGATCTGTGTCTTAATACTATCAAGAGTTCATTTCTAGTAAACCCAGAGAATTTTGGGCTCAAATGATTTTACACAGTTCACGAACCCAATATGATTCTCACTATTAACTAAAGAGCATTTATGTAAGAGGAGCTGTGGTTTGTGTCAGTTTCATAAGCAGAGTTGAACTACAAATGGTGCGTATGAGAAGGAAACACAGTTCTTTTTTTCTGGGAATGCTCATATTTCTTGCTGTATAGGAGACGCTGGAAAGAAGAGCTTGCTTCTTGCGTTAAAACAGAGTGTGTTTCATGGATGAGAACACTGGTCTGAATTTCCCTTCAGAAACGAAGTTAAACCCCAGGATCTGTGTCTTCCTACAAGCAAGAGTTCATTTCTTGTAAACCCAGAGAATTTTGGGCTCAAATGATTTCACACACTTCACGAACGCAACGGGATTCTCACTATTAACTCAGGAGCATTTATGTAAGAGGAGCTGTGGTTTGTATCAGTTTCATAAGCAGAGTTAATGTACATATGGTCCGTATGAATAGGAAACACTCTTATTTTTTGAGGGCAAGCTCATGGTTCTTGCTCTATTGAAGATGTTAGAAAGAAGAGGATGCTTCTTGCGTGAAAAAAGAGCATGTTTCATGGAAGAGAGCACTGGTCTGAATATCCCTTCAGAAACGGAGTTAAACCCCATGATCTGTGTCTTCCTACAAGGAAGAGTTCATTTCTAGTAAACAATGTGAATTTTGGGATCAAATGATTTTACACAGTTCACAAACCCAACGCGATTCTCACTCTTAAGTAAAGAGCATTTATGTAAGAGGAGCTGTGGTTTGTATCAGTTTCATAAGCAGAGTTGAACTGCATATGGTCTGTATGAGTAGGAAACACAGTTCTTTTTTTCTGGGCATTCTCATGGTTCTTGCTGTATTGGAGACGCTAGAAGAAGAGCTTGCTTCTTGCGTTAAAACAGCATGTGTTTCATGGATGAGAATAGTGGTCTGAATTTCCTTCAGAATCTGAGTTAAACCACAATATCTCTGTGTTCCTAGAAGCAGGAGTTCATTTCTGGTAAACCAAGTGAATATTGGGCTCAAATGATTTTACACAGTACACAAACAAAACATGATTCTCACTATTAACTAAAGAGCCTTTATCTATGAGGAGCTGTGGTTTGTTTCAGTTTCATAAGCAAGGTTGAACTGCATATGGTCTGTATGAGTAGGAAACACAGTTCTTTTTTATGGGCATGCTCATAGTTCTTGCTGTAATGGAGACGCTGGAAAGAAGAGCTTGCTTCTTCGGTTAAGACAGAGTGTGTTCCATGGATGAGAACACTGGTCTGAATTTCCCTTCAGAAACGGAGTTAAACCCCACGATCTGTGTCTTCCTACAAACAAGAGCTCATTTCTGGTAAACAAAGAGAATTTTGGGCTCAAGTGATTTTACTCAGTTCAGAAAACCATCGCGATTCTCCCTATTAACTAAAGAGCATTTATGTAAGAGGAGCTGTGGCTTGTATCAGTTTCATAAGCAGAGTTGAACTGCATATGGTCTGTATGAGTAGGAAACACAGTTCTTTTTTTCTGGGCATTCTCATTGTTCTTGTTGTATTGGAGATCCTGGAAAGAAGAGGATGATTATTGCGTTAAAACAGCATGTGTTTCATGGATGAGAACACTGGTCTGAATTTCCCTTCAGAAACGGAGTTAAACCCCAGGATCTGTGTCTTCCTACAAGCGAGAGTTCATTTCTGATAAAAACAGTAAATTTTGGGCTCAAATGATTTTTCAGTCTTCACGAACCAAACGCGATTCTCACTATTAACTAAAGAGCATTTATGTAAGTGGAGCTGAGGTTTGTATCAGTTTCATCAGCTGAGTTGAAGTACATATGGTCCATATGATTAGGAAACACAGTTCTTTTTTTCAGGGCATGAATATGGTTCTTGATGTTTTGTACTTAATGGAAAGAAGTGCTGGCTTCTTGCGTTAAAACAGTGTGTTTCATGGATGAGAATACTGGTCTAAATTTCCCTTCAGAAATGGAGTTAAACCCCAGGATCTGAGTCTTCCTAGAAGCAAGAGTTCATTTCTGGTAAACCAAGTGAATTTTGCACTCAAGTGATTTTACACAGTTCTGGAACCCAACCTGATTCTCACTATTAACTCAAGATATTTATTTAAGAAGAGCTGTGGTTTGTATCAGTTTCATAAGCAGAGTTGAACTACATATGGTGCGTACGAGAAGGAAACACAGTTCTTTTTTTCTTGGCATGAATATGGTTCTTACTGTCTATTTTGGAGACGCTGGAAAGAAGAGCTTGTTTCTTGGGTGAAAACAGAGTGTGTTTCGTAGTTGAGAACACTGGCCTAAATTTTCTTTCATACATGGAGTTAAACCCCAAGAACTGTGTCTTCCTACAAGCAAGAGTTCATTTCAGGTAAACCAAGTGAATTTTGGGCTCAAATGATTTTACACAGTTCACAAACCCATCGCGATCCTCACTATTAACTCAAGAGCATTTATGTAAGAGGAGCTGTGGTTTGTATCAGTTTCAAAGCAGAGTTGATCTTCATATCGTGCGTATGAGTAGGAAACACAGTTCTTTTTGAGGGCATGCTCATGGTTATTGCTGTATTGGAGATGCTAGAAAGAAGAGGATGCTTCTTGCGTGAAAACAGAGTGTGTTTCATGGATGAGAACACTGGTCTGAATTTCCCTTCAGAAACTGAGTTAAACCGCAGGATCTGTGTCTTAATACTATCAAGAGTTCATTTCTAGTAAACCCAGAGAATTTTGGGCTCAAATGATTTTACACAGTTCACGAACCCAATATGATTCTCACTATTAACTAAAGAGCATTTATGTAAGAGGAGCTGTGGTTTGTGTCAGTTTCATAAGCAGAGTTGAACTACAAATGGTGCGTATGAGAAGGAAACACAGTTCTTTTTTTCTGGGAATGCTCATATTTCTTGCTGTATAGGAGACGCTGGAAAGAAGAGCTTGCTTCTTGCGTGAAAACAGAGTGTGTTTCATGGATGAGAACACTGGTCTGAATTTCCCTTCAGAAACTGAGTTAAACCGCAGGATCTGTGTCTTAATACTATCAAGAGTTCATTTCTAGTAAACCCAGAGAATTTTGGGCTCAAATGATTTTACACAGTTCACGAACCCAATATGATTCTCACTATTAACTAAAGAGCATTTATGTAAGAGGAGCTGTGGTTTGTGTCAGTTTCATAAGCAGAGTTGAACTACAAATGGTGCGTATGAGAAGGAAACACAGTTCTTTTTTTCTGGGAATGCTCATATTTCTTGCTGTATAGGAGACGCTGGAAAGAAGAGCTTGCTTCTTGCGTTAAAACAGAGTGTGTTTCATGGATGAGAACACTGGTCTGAATTTCCCTTCAGAAATGGAGTTAAACCCCAGGATCTGTGTCTTCCTACAAGCAAGAGTTCATTTCTTGTAAACCCAGAGAATTTTCGGCTCAAATGATTCCATACACTTCACGAACGCAACGGGATTCTCACTATTAACTCAAGAGCATTTATGTAAGATGAGCTGTGGTTTGTATCAGTTTCATAACCAGAGTTGATGTACATATGGTCCGTATGAGGAGGAAACACACTTCTTTTTTGAGGGCAAGCTCATGGTTCTTGCTCTATTGGACATGCTGGAAAGAAGAGGATGCTTCTTGCAAGAAAACAGAGTGTGTTTCATGGATGACAACACTGGTCTGAATTTCCCTTCAGAAACAGAGTTAAACCCCAGGAACTGTGTCTTCCTACAAGCAAGAGTTCATTTCAGGTAAACAATGTGAATTTTGGGATCAAATGATTTTACACAGTTCACAAACCAATCGTGATTCTCTATTAACTGAAGTGCATTTATGTAAGTGGAGCTGTGGTTTGTATCAGTTTCATAAGCAGAGTTGAACTGCATATGGTCCGTATGAGTAGGAAACACATTTCTTTTTTTCTGGGCATGCTCATTGTTCTTGCTGTATTGGAGATGATGGAAAGAAGATGATGCTTCTTGCATAAAAACAGAGTTTGTTTCATGGATGAGAACTCTGGTCTGAATTTCCCTTCAGAAACGGAGTTAAACCCCAGGATCTGTGTCTTCCTACAAGCAAGAGTTCATTTTATATAAACCCAGTGAATTTTGGGCTCAAATGATTTTATAAAGTTCACGAACCAAACGCGATTCTCACTATTAAATAAAGAGCATCTATGTAAGAGGATCTGTGGTTTGTATCAGTTTCTAAGCAGAATTGAACTACATACGGTGCGTATGAGAAGCAAACACAGTTCTTTTTTTCTGGGAATGCTCATATTTCTTGCTGTATAGGAGATGCTGGAATGAATAGCTTGCTTCTTGTTGTAAAACAGAGTGTGTTTCATGGATGAGAACACTGGCCTAATTTCCCTTCAGAAACGGAGTTAAACCCCAGTATCTGTATCTTCCTACAAGGAAGAGTTCATTTCTGGTAAACCAAGTGAATTTTGGGCTCAAATGATTTTACACAGTTCTGGAACCCAACCCATTTCTCACTATTAACTCAAGGGCATGTATGTAAGAGGAGCTGTGGTTTTTATCAGTTTTTTAAGCAGTGTTGATCTGCATATGATCCGTGTGTGTAGGAAACACAGTTCTTTTTTGAGGGCATGCTCATGGTTCTTGCTGTATTAGACATGCTGGAAAGAAGAGGATGCTTCTTGAGTGAAAACAGAGTGTGTTTCATGGAAGACAACACTGGTCTGAAATTCCCTTCAGAAACGGAGTTAAACACCAGGATCTGTGTCTTCCTACAAGCAAGAGATCATTTCAGGTAAACAACGTGAATTTTGGGATCAAATGATTTTGCACAGTTCACAAACCCATTGCGATTCTCACTGTTAACTAAAGAGCATTTATGTAAGTAGAGCTGTAGTTTTTATCAGTTTCTTAAGCAGATTTGAACTACATATGGTGTGTATGAGAATGAAACAGTTCTTTTGTCTGGGCATGAATATGGTTCTTGCTCTCTGTATTGGAGACGCTGGAAAGAAGAGGATGCTTCTTGCGTGAAAACAGAGTGTATTTCATTGATGAGAACATTGGTCTGAATTTCCCTTCAGAAACTGAGTTAAACGGCAAGATCAGTGTCTTAATACAAGCAAGAGTTCATTTCTGGTAAACACAGAGAATTTTGGGCTCAAATGATTTTTCAGAGTTCTAGAACCCATCGCGATTATCACTATTTACTAAAGAGCATTTATGTAAGAGGAGCTGTGTTCTGTATCAGTTTCATAAGCAGAGTTGGACAACATATGGTCTGTATGAGTAGGAAACACAGTTCTTTTTTCAGGCCATGCTCCTGGGTTTTGCTGTATTTTAGACTCTAGAAAGAAGAGCTTGCTTCTTCGTTAAAATACAGTGTGTTTCAGGGATGAGAACTCTGGTCTGAATTTCCCTTCAGAAACGGAGTTATACCCCAGGATCAGTGTCTTCCTACAAGCAAGAGTCCATTTCTGGTAAACCAAGTGAATTTTGGGCTCAAATGATTTTTCGCAGTTCACCAAACCAAAATGATTCTCACTATTAACTAAAGAGCATTTATGTAAGAAGAGCCTTGGTTTGTATCAGTTTCATAACCAGAGTTTAAATACATATGGTACATATGAGTAGGAAACACAGTTCTTTTTTTCTGGGCATGCTCATGGTTCTTGATGTATTTTAGACTCTGGAAAGAAGATCTTGCTTCTTCGTTGAAATAGAGTGTGTTTCAGGGATTAGAACACTGGTCTGAATTTCCCTTTAGAAAAGGAGTTAAACCCCAGGATCTGTGTCTTTCTACAAGCAAGAGTTCATTTCTGGTAAACCCAGTGAATTTTGGGTCAAATGATTTTTTCGCAGTTCACGAACCCAATGTGATTCTCACTATTAACTAAAGAGCATTTATGTAAGAGGAGCTGTGGTTTGTGTTATTCTTGTAAGCTGAGTTGAACTACATATGGTCCGTAAGAGTAGGAAACACAGTTCTTTTTTTCAGGGCATGCTCATGGTTCTTGCTGTATTTTAGACTCTGGAAAGAAGAGCTTGAGTCTTGCGTTAATGCATAGTGTGTTTCAGGGATGATAACTCTGGTGTGACTTTCCCTTCAGAAACGGAGTTAAATCCCAGGATCTGTGTCTTCCTACAAGCAAGAGTTCATTTCTAGTAAACCAAGTGAATTTTGGGCTCAAATGATTTTTCGCAGTTCACCAACCCAAACCGATTCTCACTATTAATTAAAGTGCATTTATGTAAGAGGAGCTGTGGTCTGTATCAGTTTCATAAGCAGAGGTGGACTACATATGGTCCGTATGAGTAGGAAACACAGTTCTTTTTTTCTTGGCATGCTCATGGTTCTTACTGTATTGGAGACCCTAGAAAGAAGAGGATTATTCATGACTTAAAACAGAGTGTTTTTCAGGGATGAGAATTCTGGTCTGAATTTCCCTTCACAAATGGAGTTAAACCCCAGGATCTTTGTCTTCCTACAAGCAAGAGTTCATTTCTCGTAAACCAAGTGAATTTTTGGCTCAAATGATTTTACACAGTCCTAGAGCCCAGCGTGATTTTCACTATTAACTAAAGAGCATTTATGTAAGAGGAGCTGTGGTCTGTATCAGTTTCATAAGCAGAGTTGAACTACATATGGTCCGTATGAGTAGGAAAAACAGTTCTTTTTTTCTTGGCTTGCTCATGGTTCCTACTGTATTGGAGACCCTGGAAAGAAGAGGATGATTCATGCCTTAAAACAGAGTGTTTTTCAGGGATGAGAATTCTGGTCTGAATTTCCCTTCAGAAACGGAGTTTAACCCCAGGATCTGTGTCTTCCTACAAGCAGGAGTTCAGTTTTGGTTAAACCAGTGAATTTTGGGCTCAAAGATTTTTCATAGTTCACGAACCGTACGCTATTCTCACCATTAACTAAAGAGCATTTATGTAAGAGTAGGTGTGGTCTGTATCAGTTACATAAGCAGAGTTGAACTACATATGGTCCGTATAATAGGAAACACAGTTCTTTTTTTCAGGCCATGGTCATTGTTCTTGCTGTATTATAGACTCTGGAACAAGAGATTGCTTCTTTGTTAAAACAGAGTGTGTTTCAGGGATGAGAACTCTGGTCTGATTTCCCTTCAGAAACGGAGTTAAAACCCAGGATCTCTATCTTCCTACAAGAAAGAGGTCATTTCTGGTAAACCCAGTGAATTTTGGGCTCAAATGATTGTTCGCCGTTCACGAACCCAACTTGATTCTCACTATTAACTAAAGAGCATTTTTGTAAGATTAGCTCTGGTTTGTATCAGATTCATAAGGAGAGTTGAACTACATATGGTCCGTATGAGTAGGAAACACAGTTCTTTTTTTCAGGGAATGCTCATTGTTCTTGCTGTATTGGAGTCACTGGAAAGAAGAGCTTGCTTCTTGCATTAAACAGGGTGTGTTTTATGGATGAGAACTCTGGTCTGAATTTCCCTTCTCAAACAGTGTTAAACCCCATGATCTGTGTCTTCCTACAAGCAAGAGTTCTTTTCTGTTAAACCAAGTGAATTATAGGCTCAAATGATTTTACACAGTTCTAGAACCCAACGCTATTATCAATTTTAACAAAAGAGCATTTATGTAACAGGAGCTGTGGTCTCTATCAGTTTCATATGCATAGGTGGACTACATATGGTCCGTATGAGTAGGAAACACAGTTCTTCTTTTCAGGCCATGCTCATTGTTCTTGCTGAATAATAGACTCTGGAAAGAAGAGCTTGCTTCTTGCATTAAAACAGAGTGTGTTTCATGGATGAGAACTCTGGTCTGAATTTCTCTAAAGAAACGGAGTTAAACCCCATGATCTGTGTCTTCCTACAAGCAGGAGTTCAGTTCTGGTAAACCCAGTGAATTTTGTGCTCAATTGATTTTTCGCAGTTCACGAACCCAATGCTATTCTCACTATTAAATAAAGAGCATTTATGTAAGAGTAGGTGTGGTCTGTATCAATTACATAAGCAGAGAAGAACTACATATGGTCTGTATGAATAGGAAACACAGTTCTTTTTTTCTGGGCATGCTCATGTTTCTGACTATATTGGAGGCGCTGGAAAGAAGAGGATGATTCTTGTTTTAAAAGAGAGTGTTTTTCAGGGAAGAGAACTCTGGTCTGAATTTGCCTTCAGAAACAGAGTTAAACCCCAAGATCAGTGTCTTCCTACAAGCAAGAGTTCATTTCTGTTAAACCCAGTGAATTTTCGCCTCAAATGAATTTTCGCAGTTCACGAACCCAACATGATTCTCACTATATACTAAAGAGCATTTATGTAAGAGGAGCTGTGGTTTGTAACAGTTTCATAAGCAGAGTTGAACTACATATGGTCCGTATGAGTAGGACACACAGTTCCTTTTTTCAGGGAATGCTCATGTTTCTTGCTGTATTTTTGACTCTGGAAAGAAGAGCTTGCCTCTTGCCTTAAAGCAGAATGTTTTTCAGTGATGAGAACTCTGGTCTGAATTTCCCTTCAGAAATGGAGTTATACCCCACAATCTGTATTCCTTCAAGCAAGAGTTCATTTCTGGTAAAGCAAGTGAATTTTGGGCTCAAATGATTTTTCACCATTCACCAACCCAAACTGATTCTCACTATTAACTAAAGAGCATTTATATAAGAGGAGCTGTGGTTTCTTTAAGTTTCATGAGCAGAGTTGAACTACATGTTGTCTGTATGAGTAGGAAACACAGTTCTTTTTTTCTGGGCATGCTCATGGTTCTTGCTGTATTGGAGACCTTGGAAAGAAGAGCTTGCTTCTTGCATTAAAACAGATTGTGTTTCATGGATGAGAACTCTGGTCTGAATTTCCCTTTCAAAACGGAATTAAACCCCAGGATCTGTGTCTTCCTACAAGAAAGAATTCATTTCTGGTAAACCCAGTTATTTTTGGGCTCAAATGATTTTTTGCAGTTCACGAACCCTACGCTTTTCTCACTATTTACTAAAGAGGATTCATGTAAGAGGAGCTGTGGATTGTATCAGTTTCATAAGCAGAGTTGAACTACATATGGTCTGTATGAGTATGAAACACAGTTCTTTTTTTCAAGGCATACTCATGGTTCTTGCTGTATTTTTGACTCTCGAAAGAAGAGCTTGCTTCTTGCGTTAAAACAGAATGTGTTTCAGAGATGAGAACTCTGGTCTGAATTTGCCTTCAGAAACGGAGTTAAACAGCAGCATCTGTGTCTTCCTAACAGCAAGAGTTCATTTCTGGTAAACAAAGTGAATTTTCGGCTCAAATGATTTTACACAATTCTAAAACTCAACGCGATTATCACTATTAACTAAAGAGCATTTATGTAAGAGGAGCTGTGGTCTGTATCATTTCATAAGCAGAGTTGAACTACATATTGTCCGTATGAGTAGGAAACACAGTTCTTTTCTTCTGGGCTTGCTCATGGTTCCTAATGTATTGGAGAAGCTGGAGAGAAGAGGATGATTCTTGCCTTATAACAGAGTTTTTTTCATGGATGAGAACTCTGGTCTGATTTTGCCTTCAGAAACGGAGTTAAACCCCAGGATCTGTGTCTTCCTACAAGCAAGAGTTCATTTCTGGGAAACCCAGTGAATTTTGGGCTCAAATATTTTTCGCTGTTCACAAACCCAATGCTATTCTCACTATTAACTAAAGAGTTTTTATGTAAGAGGAGGTGTGGTCTGTATCAGTTTCATAAGCAGAGTTGAACTACATGTGGTCCGTATGAATAGGAAACACAGTTCTTTTTTTCAGGCCATGCACATTGTTCTTGATGTATTATAGACTCTGGAAAGAAGACCTTGCTTTTCGGTAAAACAGAGTGTGTTTCAGGGATGAGAACTCTGGTGTGGATTTTCTTCAGAAACGGAGTTAAACCCCAGGATCTGTGTCTTCCTACAAGAAAGATTTCATTTCTCATTAACCCAGTTAATTTTGGGCTCAACTGATTTTTCGCAGTTCACGAACCCTACACTATTCTCACTATTAACTAAAGAGCATTTATGTAAGAGGAGCTGTGTTTTATTTCAGTTACATAAGCAGAGTTGAACTGCATATTGTCCGTAGGAGTAGGAGACACAGTTCTTTTTTTCTGGGCATGCTCATGGTTCTTGCTGTATTGGAGACGCTGGAAAGAAGAGATTGCTTCTTGCATTTAAACAGACTGTGTTTCATGGATGAGAACACTGGTCTGAATTGTCCTTCAGAAACGGAGTTAAACCCCGTGTTCTGTGTCTTCCTACAAGCAAGGTTTCATTTCTGGGAAACCAAGTAAATTTTCGGCTCTTATGATTTTACACAGTTCTATAACCCAACGCGATTATCACTATTATTTAAAGAGCATTTATTTAAGAGGAGCTGTTGTCTATTTCAGTTTCATACACAGAGTTGAACTACATATGGTCCATATGAGTAGGAAACACAGTTCCTTTTTTCTTGGCATGCTCATGGTTCTTACTCTATTGGAGACCCTGGAAAGAAGAGGAAGATACATTCCTTAAAACAGAGCATTTTTCAAGGATGACAATTCTGGTCTGAATTACCCTTCAGAAACGGAGTTAAATCCCAGGATCTGTGTCTTCCTACAAGCAAGAGTTCATTTCTGGTAAGGCCAGTGCTTTTTGGGCTCAAATGATTTTTCGCTGTTCACAAACCCAACGCTATTCTCACTATTAACTAAAGAGCATTTATGTAAGAGGAGGTGTGGTCTGTATCAATTTCATAAACAGAGTTGAACTACATATGGTCCGTATGATTAGGAAACTCAGTTCATTTTTTCAGGGCATGCTCATGCTTTTTGCTGTATTGGAGACGCTGGAAAGAAGAGCTTGCTTCTTGCATTTAAACAGACTGTGTTTCATGGATGAGAACACTGGTCTGAATTGTCCTTCAGAAACGGAGTTAAACCCCATGTTCTGTGTCTTCCTACAAGCAAGGTTTCTTTTCTGGGAATTCAAGTAAATTTTCTGATCTCATGATTTTACATAGTTCTAGAACCCAACGCAATTATCACTATTAACTAAAGATCATTTATGTAAGAAGAGCTGTGGTGTGTATCAGTTTCATAAGCATAGTTGAACTACATATGGTAGGTATGAATTGGAAACACAGTTCTTTTTTTCAGGGCATGCTCATGCTTCTTACTATATTAGAGACGCTGGAAAGAAGAGGATGATTCTTGCCTTAAAACAGAGTTTTTTTCAGCGACAAGATCTCTTGTCTGAATTTGCCTTCAGAAACGGAGTTAAACCCCAGGATCTGTGTCTTCATACAAGCAAGTGTTTATCTCTGGTAATGCTAGGGAATTTTGGGCTCAAATGATTTTTCACGTTTACGAACCAAACATCATTCTCACTATTAACTACAGAGCATTTAGGTAAGAGGAGCTGTGGTTTGTTACAGTTTCAAAAGCAGAGTTGAACTACATATGGTTCGTATGAGTAGGAAACACAGTTCTTTTTTTCTGGGCATGCTCATGGTTCTTGCTGTAATTTAGACTCTGGAAAGAAGTGGTTGCTTCTTTCGTTCAAACAGTGTGTGTTTCAGGGATGAGAATTCTGGTCTGAATTTCCTTTCAGAAACAGAGTTCAACACCAGGATCTATGTCTTCCTACAAGCAAGAGTTCATTTCAGGTAAACCCAGTGAATTTTGGGCTCAAATGATTTTTCGCAGTTCAGGAACCCAACGCGATTCTCACTATAACTAAAGAGGGTTTATGTAAGAGGAGCTGTGGTTTGTATCAGTTTCATAATCAGAGTTTAACGACATATGGTTTGTATGAGTAGGAAACACAGTTCTTTTTTTCTGGGAATGCTCATATATCTTACTGTATTGGAGACGCTGGATAGAAGAGGATGATTCTTGACTTAAAACAGAGTTTTTTTCAGGGATGAGAACTCTGGTCTGAATTTGCCTTCAGAAACGGAGCTAAACCCCAGGATCTGTGTCTTCCTACAAGCAAGAGTTCATTTCTTGTAAAGCAAGGGAATTTAGGGCTCAAATGATTTTTCACAGTTCACCAACCCAAACTGATTCTCACGATTAACTAAAGAGCATTTATATAAGCGGAGCTGTGTTTTATTTCAGTTACATAAGCAGAGTTGAACTACATATTGTCCGTAGTAGGAGACACAGTTCTTTTTTTCTGGGCATGCTCAGGGCCTTGCTGTATTGGAGACGCTGGAAAGAAGAGCTTGCTTCTTGCATTTAAACAGACTGTGTTTCATGGATGAGAACACTGGTCTGAATTGTCCTTAAGAAACGGAGTTAAACCCCATGTTCTGTGTCTTCCTACAAGCAAGGTTTCATTTCTGGGAAACCAAGTAAATTTTCGGCTCAAATGATTTTACACAGTTCTAGAACCCAACGCGATAATCACTATTAACTAAAGATCATTTATGTAAGAAGAGCTGTGGTCTGTATCAGTTTCATAAGCAGAGGTGGACTACATATGGTCCGTATGAGTAGGAAACACAGTTCCTTTTTTCTTGGCATGCTCATGGTTCTTACTGTATTGGAGACCCTGGAAAGAAGAGGAAGATACATGCCTTAAAACAGAGCGTTTTTTAGGGATGAGAATTCTGGTCTGAATTTCCCTTCAGAAACGGAGTTAAACACCAGGATCTGTGTCTTCCTACACGCAAGAGTTCATTTCTGGTAAACCCAGTGCTTCTTGGGCTCAAATGATTTTTCGCAGTTCACGAACCCAAGGTTATACTCACTATTAACTAAAGAGCATTTATGTAAGAGGAGGTGTGGTCTGTATCAATTTAATAAGCAGAGTTGAACTACATATGGTCCTTATGAATAGGAAACACAGTTATTTATTTCAGGCCATGCTCATTTTTATAGCTGTATTGGAGACGCTGGAAAGAAGAGCTTGCTTCTTGCATTAAAACAGGGTGTGTTTCATGGATGAGAACTTGGTCTGAATTTCCCTTCACAAACGGAGTTAAACCCCATGATCTGTGTCTTCCTACAAGCAAGAGTTCATTTCTGGTAAATCCAGTGAATTTTGGTCTCAAATGATTTTTCGCAGTTCAGGAACCAAAAGCGATTCTCACTATTACTAAAGAGGATTTATGTAAGAGGATCTGTGGTTTGAACCAGTTTCATAATCAGAGTTTAAATACATATGGTTTGTATGAGTTGGAAACACAGTTCTTTTTTTCTGGGAATGCTTATATATCTTACTGTATTGGAGACGCTGGATAGAAGAGGATGATTCTTGGCTTAAAACAGAGTTTTTTCAGGGATGAGAACTCTGCTCTGAATTTGCCTTCAGAAACGGAGGTAAACCCCAGGATCTGTGTCTTCCTATAAGCAAGAGTTCATTTCTTGTAAAGCAAGGGAATTTTGGGCTCAAATGATTTTTCAAAGTTCACCAACCCAAACCAATTCTCACTATTAACTAAAGAGCATTTATATAAGCGGACCTGTGTTTTATTTCAGTTACATAAGCAGATTTGAACTACATATTGTCCGTAGTAGGAGACACAGTTCATTTTTTCTGGGCATGCTCATGGTTCTTGCTGTATTGGAGACCCTGGAAAAAAGAGGAAGATACATGCCTTAAAACAGAGCATTTTTCAGGGATGAGAATGCTGGTATGAATTTCCCTTCAGAAACGGAGTTAAACCCCAGAATCTGTGTCTTCTTACAAGCAAGAGTTCATTTCTGGTAAACCCAGTGCTTTTTGGGCTCAAATGATTTTTCACAGTTCACGAACCAAAACGCGATTCTCACTATTAGCTAAAGAGGATTTATGTAAGAGGAGCTGTGGTTTGTATCAGTTTCATAACCAGAGTTGAAGTACATATGGTCTGTTTGAGTAGGAAACACTGTTCTTTTTTTCTCGGCATGCTCATATTTCTTACAATATTGGAGATGCTGGAAGGAAGAGGATGATTCTTGCCTTAAAACAGAGTGTTTTTCATGGACGAGACTCTGGTCTGAATTTGCCTTCAGAAACGGAGTTAAACCCCAGGATCAGTGTCTTCCTACAATCAAGAGTTCATTTCTGGAAAACCCAGTGAATTTTGGCCTCAAATGATTTTTCGAGTTTATGAACCCAACATGATTCTCACTATTAATTAAAGAGCATTTATGTAAGAGGAGCTGTGGTTTGTAACAGTTTCATAAGCAGAGTTGAACTACATATGGTCCGTATGAATAGGAAATACAGTTTTTTTTTTCAGGGAAAGTTCATTGTTCTTGCTGTATTTTAGACTCTGGAAAGAAGAGCTTGCTTCTTGCGTTAAAACAGAGTGTGTTTCAGGGATGAGAACTCTGGTCTTAATTTCCCTTCAGAAACGGAGTTAAACCCCAGTATCTGTGTCTTCCTACAACCAAGAGTTCATTTCTGGTAAACCCAGTGAATTTTGGGCTGAAATGATTTTTCACAGTTCACCAACCCAAACTAATTCTCACTATTAACTAAAGAGCATTTATGTAAGAGAAGCTGTGGTTTGTATCAGTTTCATAAGCAGTGTTGAACTACATATTGTCCGTATGAGTAGGAGACACAGTTCTTTTTTTCTGAGGATGCTCATGGTTCTTGATGTATTGGAGTCGCTGGAAAGAAGAGCTCTCTTCTTGCGTGAAACAGAGTGTGTTTCGTGATTGAGAACACTGGTCTGTATTTCCCTTCAGAAACGAAGTTAAACCCCAAGATCTCTGTCTTCCTACTAGCAAGAGTTCATTTCTGGTAAATCCAGTGAATTTTGGGCTCAAATGATTTTACACAGTTTACGAACCCAATGCAATTCTCACTATTAACTTAGGAGCTTTTATGTAAAAGGAGCTGTGGTCTGTTTCAATTTCATACGCAGAGTTGAACTACATATGGTCCATATAAGTAAGAAACACAGTTCTTTTTTTCTTGGCATGCTCATGGTTCTTACTATATTAGAGAACCTGGAAAGAAGAGGATGATTCATGCCTTCAAACAGAGTGTTTTTCAGCGATGAGAAATTCTGGTCTGAATTTCCATTCAGAAATTTAGTTAAACCCCAGGAACTGTGTCTTCTTATAAGCAAGAGTTCATTTCTGGTTAAACCAGGGAATTTTGGGCTCAAATGAATTTTTGCAGTTCATGAACCCAACGCTATTCTCCCTATTAACTAAAGAGCATTTATATAAGAGGAGGTGTGGTTTGTATCAGTTTCATAAAAAGAGTTGAAATACATATGGTCTGCATGAATAGGAAACACAGTTCTTTTGTGAGGGCATGCTCATGGTCCTTGCTGTATTGGAGATGCTAGAAAGAATGCTTGATTCTTGCAATAAAATAAAGTGTTTTTCATGGATGAGAACTCCGGTCTGAATTCCCCTCAGAAACGGAGTTAAACCCCAGGATCTGTGTATTCTTACAAGCAAGAGATCATTCCTGGGTAACCCAGAGAATTTTGGGCTCAAATGATATTACACAGTTCAGGAATCTAACGCGATTCTCACTATTGACTAAAGAGCAATTATTTAAGAGGTGCCGTGGTTTGTATGAGTTTCATAAGCAGAGTTGATCTACATATGGTCTATATGAGTAGGAAGCCCAGTTCTTTTTTGAGGGCATGCTCATTGTTCTTGCTGTATTGGAGATGCTAGAAAAGAGAGCTTGATTCTTGCGTTAAAACAGAGTGTGTTTCGGTCTGAAAACACTGGTTGGAATTTCCGTTCAGAAACGGAGTTCAACTACAGCATCTGTGTCTTCCTACAAGCAAGAGTTCATTTCTGGTAAAAATTGAATTTTGGGCTCAAATAATTTTACACAGTTCATGAACCCAACGCGATTCTCACTATTAACTAAAGAGCATTTATGTAAGAGGAGCTGTGGTCTGCATCAGTTTCATGAGAAGAGATGAAGTACATATGGTCCATATGAGTAGGAAACACAGTTCTTTTTTTCTGGGCATGCTCATGGTTCTTGCTGTATTGGAGCCGCTGGAAAGAAGAGCATGCTTCTTGCGTTAAAACAGAGTGTATTCCATGGATGAGAACACTGGTCTGAATTTTCATTCAGAAACGGAGTTAAACCCCATGATCTGTGTCTTCCTACATGCAAGAGTTCATTTCTGGTAAACACAGTGAATTTAGGGCTCAAATGATTTTTTGCAGTTCACGAAGCCGATGCGATTCTCACTCTTAACTAAAGAGCATTTATGTAAGAGGAGCTGTGGTTTGTATCAGTTTCATAATCAGAGTTCAACTACATATGGTCCGTATGAGTAGGAAACACAGTTCTTTTTTTCTGGGCATGCTCATGATTCTTGCTGTATTGGAGACGCTGGAAAGAAGAGCCTGCTTCTTGCGTGAAAAAAGAGTGAGTTTCATGGATGAGAACTCTGGTCTGAATATACCTTCAGAAACAGAGGCAAACCACAGTATCTGTGTCTTCCTACAAGCAAGAGTTCATTTCTGGTAAACCAAGAGAATTTTGGGCTCAAATGATTTTTCACAGTTAAAAATCCCAATGGGATTCTCACTATTAACAAAAGAGCATTTATTTAAGTGGTACTGTGGTTTGTGTCAGTTCCATAAGCAGAGTTGATATACATATGGTCTGTATGAGTAGGACACACAGTTCTTTTTTGAGGGCATGCTCCTGTTTCTTGCTGTATTGGAGACGCTGGAAAGAAGAGCCTGATTCTTGCATTAAAACTGAGTGTGTTTCATGGATGACAACGCTGGTCTGAATTTCCCTTCAGAAAAGGAGTTAAACCCCAGGATCTGTGTCTTCCTACAAGCAAGAGTTCATTTCTGGTAAACCCAGTGAATTTTGGGCTCAAACGATTTTTCGTAGTTCACCAACACAACGCGATTCTCACTATTAACTAAAGAGCATTTACGTAAGAGGACCTGTGGTTTTTATCAGTTTCATAAGCAGAGTTGAAATACATATTGTCCGTTTGAGTAGGAAACACAGTTCTCTTATTCTGGGCATGCTCATGGTTCTTGTTGTATTGGAGACGCTGGAAAGAAGAGCTTGCATCTTCCATTAAAACAGAGTGTGTTTCATGGATGAGAACACTGGTCTGAAATTCCTTTCAGAAATGGAGTTAAACCCCAGCATCTGTGCCTTCCTACAGGCAAGAGTTCATTTCTGGTAAACATAGTGAATTTTCGGCTCAAATGATTTTACACAGTTCTAGAACCCAACGCGATTATCACTATTAACTAAAGAGCATTTATGTAAGATGAGCTGTGGTCTGTTTCAGTTTCATATGCAGAGGTGAAATACATATGGTCCGTATGAGTAGGAAACACAGTTCTTTTTTTATTGGCATGATCATGGTTCTTACTGTATTAGAGACCCTGGAAAGAAGACAATGATTCATGCCTTCAAACAGAGTGTTTTTCAGCGATGAGAATTCTGGTCTCAATTTCCCTTCATAAATTTAGTTAAACCCCAGGATCTGTGTCTTCCTACAAGCAAGAGTACATTTCTGGTTAAACCAGGGAATTTTGGGCTGAAATGAATTTTCGCAGTTCACGAACCCAAAGCTATTCTCACTACTAACTAAAGAGCATTTATGTGAGTGGATCTGTGGTTTGTATCAGTATCATAAACAGAGTTGAAATACATATGGTCTGCATGAATAGGAAACACAGTTCTTTTTTGAGGGCATGCTCATGGTTCTTGCTGTATTGGAGACGCTGGTCTCAATTTCCCTTCAGAAACGGAGTTCAACTACAGCATCTGTGTCTTCCTACAAGCAAGAGTTCATTTCTGGTAAACCCAGTGAATTTTTGGCTCAAAGGATTTTTTGCATTTCATGAATCCAACACGATACTCACTATTAACTAAAGAGCATTTATGTAAGTGGAGCTGTGGTTTTTATCTGTTTAATAAGCAGAGTTGAATGCATATGGTCTGTATGAGTAGGAAACATAGTTCTTTTTTTCAGGGCATGCTCCTGCTTCTTGCTGTATTTAGACTCTGGAAATAAGTGGTTGCTTCTTTTGTTCAAACAGTGTGTTTCAGGGATGAGAATTCTGGTCTGAATTTCACTTCAGAAACAGAGTTCAACACCAGGATCTGTGTCTTCCTACAAGCAAGAGATCATTCCTGGGAAACCCAGAGAATTTTGAGCTCAAATGATTTTACACAGTTCACGAATTTAACGCTATTCTCACTATTGACCAAAGGGCATTTATTTAAGAGGTGCTGTGGTTTGTATCAGTTTCATAACAGAGTTGATCTACATATAGTCTATATGAATAGGAAATAGAGTTCTTTTTTGAGGGCATGCTCATGGTTCTTGCTGTATTGGAGATGCTGGAAAGGAGAGCTTGATTCTTGTGTTAAAACAGAGTGTGTTTCAGGTATGAGAACACTTGTCGGAATTTCCCTTCAGAAACGGAGTTCAACTACAGCATCTGTGTCTTCCTACAAGCAAGAGTTCATTTCTGGTAAAAATTGAATTTTGGGCTCAAATAATTTTACACAGTTCATGAACCCAACGCGATTCTCACTATTAACTAAAGAGCATTTATGTAAGAGGAGCTGTAGTCTGCATCAGTTTCATGAGAAGAGATGAAGTACATATGGTCCATATGTGTAGGAAACACAGTTCTTTTTTTCTGGGCATGCTCATGGTTCTTGCTGTATTGGAGCCGCTGGAAAGAAGAGCATGCTTCTTGCGTGAAAACAGAGTGTGTTTCGTGGATGAGAACACCGGTCTGGATTTCCCTTCAGAAACGGAGTTAAACCGCAGGATCTGTGTCTTCTTACAAGCAGAGTTCATTTCTGGTAAACCAAGTGAATTTTGGGCTCAAATGATTTTTCACAGTTCAGAAACCCGTCGCGATTCTCACTATTAACTAAAGATAATTTATGTAAGATGAGCTGTGGTTTTCTGTCAGTTTCATAAGCAGAGATGAACTGCATATGGTCTGTATGAGGAGAAAACACAGTTCTTTTTTTCAGGGCATGCTCATGGTTCTTGCTGCATTTTAGACTCCGGAAAGAAGTGGTTGCTTCTTTCGTTCAAACAGTGTGTGTTTCAGGGATGAGAATTCTGGTCTGAATTTCCCTTCAGAAACAGAGTTCAACACCAGGATCTGTGTCTTCCTACAAGCAAGAGTTCATTTCAGGTAAACCCAGAGAATTTTGGGCTCAAATGATTTTTCGCAGTTCATGAACCCAATGCGATTCTCACTATTAACTAAAGAGCATTTATGTAAGAGGAGCTGTGGTTTGTATCAGTTTCATAAACAGAGTTGAAATACATATGGTCCACATGAGTAGGAGAAACAGGTTTTTTTTTGAGGGCATGCTCATGTTTCTTGTTGTATTTTAGTCTCTCGAAAGAAGAGCTAGCTTCTTGCGTTAAATCAGAGTGTGTTTCAGGGATGAGAACTCTGGTCTGAATTTCCCATCAGAAACGGAGTTAAACCCCAGGATCTGTGCCTTCCTACAGGCAAGAGTTCATTTCTGGCAAACCCAGTGAATTTTGGGCTCAAATGTTTTTTTGCAGTTCACCAACACAAGGCGATTATCACTATTAACGAAAGAGCACTTATGTAAGAAGAGCTGTGGTTTGTATCAGTTTCATAAGCAGAGTTGAACTTCATATGGTCCGTATGAGTAGTAAACACAGTTCTTTTTTTCAGGGCGTGCTCATTATTTTTGCTCTATTGGAGACTCTGGAAAGAAGAGCTTGCTTCTTGCGTTAAAACAGAGTGTGTTTCAGGGATGAGAACTCTTGTCTGAATTTTCCTTCATAAACGGAGTTAAACCTCAGGATCTGTGTCTTCCTACAAGCAAGAGTTTATTTCTGGTATCCCAGTGAATTTTGGGCTCAAATGATTTTTCGCAGTTCACCACCCAAGGCGATTATCAGTATCAACTAAAGAGCATTTATGTAAGTGGAGATGTGGTTTGTATCAGTTTCATAAGCAGAGTTGATCTACATATGGTCTATATGAGTAGGAAATACAGTTCTTTTTTGAGGGCATGCTCATTGTTCTTGCTGTATTGGAGATGCTGGAAAGGAGAGCTTGATTCTTGCGTTAAAACAGAGTGTGTTTCAGGTATGAGAACACTGGTCGGAATTTCCCTTCAGAAACGGAGTTCAACTACAGCATCTGTGTGTTCCTACAAGCAAGAGTTCATTTCTGGTAAACATTGAATTTTGGACTCAAATAATTTTACACAGTTCATGAACCCAACACGATTCTCACTATTAACTAAAGAGCATTTATGTAAGAGGAGGTGTGGTCTGTATCAGTTTCATGAGCAGAGTTGAACTACATATGGTCCATATGAGTAGGAAACACTGTTCTTTTTTTCTGCGCATGCTCATGGTTCTTGCTGTATTGGAGCCGCTGGAAAGAAGAGCATGCTTCTTGCGTGAAAACAGAGTGTGTTCCATGGATGAGAACACTGGTCTGAATTTTCATTCAGAAACGGAGTTAAACCCCAGGATCTGTGTCTTCCTACAAGCAAGTGTTCATTTCTGGTAAACCAAGTGAATTTTGGGCTCAAATGATTTTTCACAGTTCAGAAACCCGTGGCGATTCTCACTATTAACTAAAGATAATTTATGTAAGAGGAGCTGTGGTTTGTGTCAGTTTCATAAGCAGAGAGAACTGCATATGGTCTGTATGAGGAGGAAACACAGTTCTTTTTTTCTGGGCATTCTCATGGTTCTTGGTGTATTGGAGCCGCTGGATAGAGGAGCTTGTTTCTTGCGTGAAAACAGAATGTGGTTCATGGATGAGAACACTGGTCTGAATTTCCCTTCAGAAACGACGTTAAATCCCAGAATCTGTGTCTTCCTACAAGCAAGAATTCATTTCAGGTAACCCCAGTGAATTTTGGGCTCAAATGATTTTACACAGTTCATGAACCCAACGCTATTCTCACTATTAACTAAAGAGCTTTTATGTAAGAGGAGCTGTGGTTTGTTTCAGTTTCATAAGCAGAGTTTAACTACATATTGTCTGTATGAGTAGGAAACACGGTTCTTTTTTTCTGGGTACGTTCATGGTTCTTGCTGTATTGGAGACGCTGGAAAGCAGAGCTTGCTTCCTGCGTTAAAACAGAGTGTGCTTCATGGATGAGAACACTGGTCTGAATTTTCATTCAGAAATGGAGTTAAACCACAGGATCTGTGTCTTCCTACAAGCAAGAGTTCATTTCTGGTAAACCAAGAGGATTTTGGGCTCAAATGATTTTTCACAGTTAAAAATCCCAATGGGATTCTCACTATTAACAAAAGAGCATTTATTTAAGTGGTGCTGTGGTTTGTGTCAGTTCCATAAGCAGAGTTGATCTACATATGGTCTGTATGAGTAGGACACACAGTTCTTTTTTTAGGACATGCTCCTGGTTATTGCTGTATTGGAGACGCTGGAAAGAAGAGCCTGATTCTTGCATTAAAACAGAGTGTGTTTCATGGATGAGAACGCTGGTCTGAATTTCCCTTCAGAAAAGGAGTTAAACCCCAGGATCTGTGTCTTGCTACAAGCAAGAGTTCATTTCTGGTAAACCCAGTGAATTTTGGGCTCAAACGATTTTTCGTAGTTCACCAACCCAACGCGATTCTCACTATTAAATAAAGAGCATTTACGTAAGATGACCTGTGGTTTTTATCAGTTTCATAAGGAGAGTTGAACTACATATTGTCCATATGAGTAGGAAACACAGTTCTCTTATTCTGGGCATGCTCATGGTTCTTGGTATATTGGAGACGCTGGAAAGAAGAGCTTGCATCTTCCATTAAAACAGAGTGTGTTTCATGGATGAGAACACTGGTCTGAAATTCCTTTCAAAAATGGAGTTAAACCCCAGGATCTGTGTCTTCCTACAAGGCAGAGTTCATTTCTGGTAAACCCAGTGAATTTTGGGCTCAAAGGATTTTTTGCATTTCATGAATCCAACACGATTCTCACTATTAACTAAAGAGCATTTATGTAAGTGGAGATGTGGTTTGTATCAGTTTCATAAGCAGAGTTGAATGCATAAGGTCTGTATGAGTAGGAAACATAGTTCTTTTTTTCAGGGCATGCTCATGGTTCTTGCTGTATTTTAGAATCTGGAAAGAAGTGGTTGCTTCTTTCGTTCAAACAGTGTGTGTTTCAGGGATGAGAATTCTGGTCTGAATTTCCCTTCATAAACGGAAGTAAACCCCAGGATCTGTGCCTTCCTACAGGCAAGAGTTCATTTCTGATAAACCCAGTGAATTTTGGGCTCAAATGTTTTTTTGCAGTTCACTAACACAAGGCGATTATCACTATTAACTAAAGAGCACTTATGTAAGAAGAGCTGTGGTTTGTATCAGTTTCATAAGCAGAGTTGAACTACATATGGTTCGTATGAGTAGTAAACACAGTTCTTTTTTTCAGGGCATGCTCATGGTTCTTGCTCTATTGGAGTCTCTGGAAAGAAGAGCTTGCTTCTTGCGTTAAAACAGAGTGTGTTTCAGGGATGAGAACTCTTGTCTGAATTTCCCTTCATAAACGGAGTTAAACCCCAGGATCTGTGTCTTCCTACAAGCAAGAGTTTATTTCTGGTATCCCAGTGAATTTTGGCCTAAATGATTTTTCGCAGTTCACCACCCAAGGCGATTATCAGTATCAACTAAAGAGCATTTATTTAAGCGGAGCTGTGGTTTGTATCAGTTTCATAAGCAGAGTTGAATACATATGGTCCTTAGGAGTAGGATTCACAGTCTTTTTTTCAGGGCATGATCATTTTTCTTGCTGTATTTTAGACTCTGGAAAGAAGAACTTGCTTCTTGTGTTAAAACAGTGTGGTTTCAGGGATGAGAATTCTGGTCTGAATTTCCCTTCAGAAACGGAGTTAAACCCCAGGATCTGTGTCTTCATACAAGCAAGAGTTCATTTCTGGTAAACCCAGTGAATTTTGTGGTCAAATGATTTTTCGCAGTTCATGAACCCAACGCGATTATCACTATTAACTAAAGAGCATTTATGTAAGAGGAGCTGTGGTTTGGATCAGTTTCATAATCAGAGTTGAACTACATATGACCCATGTGAGTAGGAAAAACAGTTTTTTTATCAGGGCATGCTCATGGTTCTTGCTGTATTTTAGACTCGGGAAAGAAGAGCTTGCTTCTTGCATTAAAGCATACTGTGTTGCAGGGATGAGAACTCTGGTCTGAATTTTCCTTCAGAAATGGAGTTAAACCCCAGGATCTGTGTCTTCATACAAGCAAGAGTTCATATCTGTTAAACCAAGTGAATTTTGGGCTCAAATGTTTTTTTTGCAGTTCACGAAACCAACGCTATTCTCACTATTAATTAAAGAGGATTTATGTTAGAGGAGCTGTGGTTTGTATAAGTTTCATAAGCAGAGTTGAACTACATATGGTCTGTATGAGTAGGAAACACACTTTTTAACTTGGCATGTTCATGGTTCTTACTATATTGGAGACACTGGAAAGAAGAGGATGATTCTTGCCTTTAAACAGTGTTTTTCAGGGATGAGAACTCTGGTCTGAATTTGCCTTCAGGAACGGAGTTAAACCCCAGGATCTGTGTCTTCCTACACTTAAGAGTTCATTTCTGGTAAACCCAGTGAATTTTGGGCTCAAACGATTTTGCGTAGTTCAACAACCCAACACGATTCTCACTATTAACTACAGAGCATTTATGTAAGACGACCTGTGGTTTTTATCAGTTTCATAAGCAGAGTTGAACTACATATTTTCCGAATGAGTAGGAAACACAGTTCTCTTATTCTGAGCATGCTCATGGTTCTTGCTGTATTGGAGACGCTGGAAAGAAGAGCTTGCATCTTCCATTAAAACAGAGTGTGTTCCATGGATGAGAACACTGGTCTGTATTTCCCTTCAGAAACGACGTTAAATCCCAGAATCTGTGTCTTCCTACAAGCAAGAATTCATTTCAGGTAACCCCAGTGAATTTTGGGCTCAAATGATTTTACACAGTTCATGAACCCAACGCACCTCTCACTATTAACTAAAGAGCTTTTATGTAAGTGGAACTGTGGTTTGCTTCAGTTTCATAAGCAGAGTTTAACTACATATTGTCCGTATGAGTAGGAAACACAGTTCTTTTTTTCTGGGTATGCTCATGGTTCTTGCTGTATTGGAGACACTGGAAAGCAGAGCTTGTTTCCTGGGTTAAAACAGAGTGTGCTTCATGGATGAGTACACTGGTCTGAATTTTCCTTCAGAAATGGAGTTAAACCACGGTATCTGTTTCTTCCTACAAGCAAGAGTTCATTTCTGGTAAACCAAGAGAATTTTGGGCTCAAATGATTTTTCACAGTTAAAAATCCCAATGGGATTCTCACTATTAACAAAAGAGCATTTATTTAAGTGGTGCTGTGGTTTGTGTCAGTTCCATAAGCAGAGTTGATCTACATATGGTCTGTATGAGTAGGACACACAGTTCTTTTTTGAGGGCATGCTCCTGGTTCTTGCTGTATTGGAGACGCTGGAAAGAAGAGCCTGATTCTTGCATTAAAACAGAGTGTATTTCATGGATGAGAACGCTGGTCTGAATTTCCCTTCAGAAAAGGAGTTAAACCCCAGGATCTGTGTCTTCCTACAAGCAAGAGTTCATTTCTGGTAAACCCAGTGAATTTTGGGCTCAAACGATTTTTCGTAGTAAGCCAACCTAATGCGATTCTCGCTATTAACTAAAGAGCATTTACGTAAGATGACCTGTGGTTTTTATCAGTTTCATAAGGAGAGTTGAACTACATATTGTCCATATGAGTAGGAAACACAGTTCTCTTATTCTGGGCATGCTCATGGTTCTTGCTGTATTGGAGACGCTGGAAAGAAGAGCTTGCATCTTCCATTAAAACAGAGTGTGTTTCATGGATGAGAACACTGGTCTGAATTTCCCTTCATAAATGGAGTTAAACACCAGGATCTGTGTCTTCCTACAAGCCAGAGGTCATTTCTGGTAAACCCAGTGAATTTTGGGCTCAAAGTATTTTTCGCATTTCATGAATCCAACACGATTCTCACTATTAACTAAAGAGCATTTATGTAAGTGGAGCTGTGGTTTTTATCTGTTTAATAAGCAGAGTTGAATGCATATGGTCTGTATGAGTAGGAAAAATAGTTCTTTTTTTCAGGGCATGCTCATGGTTCTTGCTATATTTTAGACTCTGGAAAGAAGTGGTTGCTTCTTTCGTTCAAACAGTGTGTGTTTCAGGGATGAGAATTCTGGTCTGAATTTCCCTTCAGAAACAGAGTTCAACACCAGGATCTGTGTCTTCCTACAAGCAAGAGTTCATTTCATGTAAACCCAGTGAATTTTGGGCTCAAATGATTTTTCGCAGTTCATGAACCCAATGTGATTCTCACTATTAACAAAAGAGCATTAATGTAAGAGTAGCTGGGGTTTGTATCAGATTCATAAGCACAGTTGAACTACATATGGTACACATGAGTAGGAAAAACAGTTTTTATTTTCATTGCATGCTCATGGTTCTTGTTGTATTTTAGTCTCTCGAAAGAAGAGCTAGCTTCTTGCGTTAAATCAGAGTGTGTTTCAGGGATGAGAACCCTGGTCTGAATTTCCCATCAGAAACGAAGTTACACCCCAGGATCTGTGCCTTCCTACAGGCAAGAGTTCATTTCTGGTAAACATAGTGAATTCTCGGCTCAAATGATTTTACACAGTTCTAGAACCCAACGCGATTATCACTATTAACTAAAGAGGATTTATGTTAGAGGAGCTGTGGTTTGTATCAGTTTCATAAGCAGAGTTTAACTGTATATGGTCTGTATGAGTAGGAAACACAGTTCTTTTTTACTTGGCATGCTCATGGTTCTTACTATATAGGAGACGCATGAAAGAAGTGGATGATTCTTGCCTTTAAACAGAGTGTATTTCAGGGATGAGAACTCTGGTCTGAATTTGCCTTCAGAAACGGAGTTATAACCCAGTATCTGTGTCTTACTACAAGCAAGAGTTCATTTCTGGTAAACCCAGTGAATTTTGGGCTCAAATGATTTTTCACAGATCACGACCCCAACATGATTCTCACTATTAACTAAAGAGCATTTATGTAAGAGGAGCAGTGGTTTGTATCAGTTTTATAAGCAGAGTTGAACTACATATGGTCCGTATGATTAGGAAACAGTTCTTTTTTGAAGGCATGCTCATGGTTCTTGCTGTATTGGAGACGCTGGATAGAAGTGGATGATTCTTGCCTTAAAACAGAGTATTTTTCAGGAATGAGTACTATGGTCTGAATTTGCATTCAGAAACGGAGTTGAACCCCACATCTGTGTCTTCCTATAAGGAAGAGTTCATTTCAGGTAAACCCTGTGATTTTTGGGTTGAAATGATTTTTCGCATTTCATGAACCCAACGTGATTCTCACTATTAACTAAAGAGCTTTTATTTAAGAGGAGCTGAGGGTTGTATCAGTTTTATAAGCAGAGTCGATCTACATATGTTCTCTATGATAGGAAAAACAGTTCTTTTTTGAAGGCATGCTCATGGTTCTTGCTGTATTGGAGACGCTGGAAATAAGAGCTTGCATCTTGCATTAGAACGGAGTGTGTGTCATGAATGAGAACTCTGGTCTGAATTTCCCTATAGAAACGGAGTTAAACCCCACATCTGTGTCGTCCTACAAGCAAGAGTTCAGTTCTGGTAAACCCAGTGAATTTTGGGCTGAAATGATTTTTCGCATTTCATGAACCCAACGCGATTCTCACTATTAACTAAAGAGGATTTATGTTAGAGGAGCTGTGGTTTGTATCAGTTTCATAAGCATAGTTGAACTACATATGATCTGTTTGAGTAGGAAACACAGTTCTTTTTTATTTGGCATGCTCATGGTTCTACTATATTGGAGATGCTGGAAAGAAGAGGATGATTCTTGCCTTTAAACAGAGTGTTTTTCAGGGATGAGAACTCTGGTCTGAATTTGCCTTCAGAAACGGAGTTATAACCCAGTATCTGTGTCTTACTACAAGCAAGAGTTCATTTCTGGTATACACAGTGAATTTTGGGCTCAAATGATTTTTCCCAGATCACGGCCCCAACATGATTCTCACTATTAACTACAGAGCATTTATGTAAGAGGAGCAGTGGTTTGTATCAGTTTCATAAGCAGAGTTGAACTACATATGGTCCGTATGATTAGGAAACCGTTCTTTATTTCTGGGCATGCTCATGGTTCTTGTTGTATTGGAGACGCTGCAAAAAAAGGCTTGCTTCTTGTGTTAATACAAAGTATGTTTCATGGATGAGAACACTGGACTGAATTTCCCTTCAGAAACGGAGTTAAACCCCAGGATTTGTGTCTTCCTACAAGCAAGAGTTCATTTCTAGTAAACCAAGTGAATTTTGGGCTCAAATGATTTTACACAGTTCAAAAACCCAATGCGATTCTCACTATTAACTAAAGAGCTTTTATTTAAGAGGAGCTGTGGGTTGTATCAGGTTTATAAGCAGAGTCGATCTACATAGGGTCTGTATGAGTAGGAAAAACAGTTCTTTTTTGAAGGCATGCTCATGGTTCTTGCTGTATTGGAGATGCTGGAAAGAAGAGCTTGCCTCTTGCTTGAAAAAAGAGTGTGTTTCAAGGATGAGAACTCTGGTCTGAATTTCCCTTCAGAAACGGAGTTAAACGGCAGGATCTGTATCTTCCTACAAGTAAGAGTTAGTTTCTAGTAAACCGAGTGAATTTTCGGATCCAAAGATTTTACACAGTTCTATAACCGAACGTGATTATCACTATTAACTAAAGAGAATTTATGTAAGAGGAGCTGTGGTTTTTATCAGTTTCATAAGCAGAGTTGAACTACATATGGTCTGTATGAGTAGGAAACACAGTTCTTTTTTTCTGGGCATGCTCATGGTTCTTACTGTATAGGATAAGCTGGAAAGAAGAGCTTGCATCTTGCATTAAAACAGAGTATGTTTCATGAATGAGAACTCTGATCTGAATTTGCCTTCAGAAACGGAGTTAAACCCCACATCTGTGTCGTCCTACAAGCAAGAGTTCATTTCTGGTAAACCCAGTGAATTTTGGGCTCAAATGATTTCTCACAGATCACGACCCCAACATGATTCTCACTATTAACTAAAGAGCATTTATGTACGAGGAGCAGTGGTTTGTATCAGTTTCATAAGCAGAGTTGAACTACATATGGTCCGTATGATTAGGAAACTGTTCTGTTTTTCTGGGCATACTCATGATTCTTGCTGTATTGGAGACCCTGCAAACAAGGGCTTGCTTCTTGTGTTAATACAAAGTATGTTTCATGGATGAGAACTCTGGTCTGAATTTCCCTTCAGAAACGGAGTTAAACTCCAGGATTTGTGTCTTCCTACAAGCAAGGGTTCATTTCTGGTAAACCAAGTGAATTTTGGGCTCAAATGATTTTACACAGTTCAAAAACCCAATGCGATTCTCACTATTAACTAATGATCTTTTATTTAAGAGGAGCTGTGTGTTGTATCAGTTTTATAAGCAGAGTCGATCTACATATGGTCTGTATGAGTAGGAAAAACAGTCCTTTTTTGAAGGCATGCTCATGGTTCTTTCTGTATTGGAGACGCTGGAAAGAAGAGCTTGCATCTTGCATTAAAACATAGTGTGTTTCATGAATGAGAACTCTGCTCTGAATTTCCCTTCAGAAACGGAGATAAACGGCAGGATCTGTATCTTCCTACAAGCAAGAGTTCGTTTCTAGTAAACCGAGTGAATTTTCCGATCCAAAGATTTTAAACAGTTCTATAACCCAACTTGATTATCACTATTAACTAAAGAGAATTTATGTAAGAGGAGCTGTGGTTTGTATCAGTTTCATAAGCAGAGTTGAACTACATATGGTCTGTATGAGTAGGAAACACAGTTCTTTTCTTCTGGGCATGCTCATGGTTCTTACTGTATAGGATAAGCTGGAAAGAAGAGGATGATTCTTGCCTTAAAACAGAGTGTTTTTCAGGGATGAGGACTCTGGTCTGAATTTGCCTTCAGAAACGGAGTTAAACCCCACATCTGTGTCGTCCTACAAGCAAGAGTTCATTTCTGGTAAACCCAGTGAATTTTGGGCTCAAATGATTTTTCACAGATCACGACACCAACATGATTCCCACTATTAACTAAAGAGCATTTATGTAAGAGGCGCAGTGGTTTGTATCAGTTTCATAAGCAGAGTTGAACAACATATGGTCCGTATGATTAGGAAACTGTTCTTTTTTTCTGGGCATGCTCATGGTTCTTGTTGTATTGGAGACTCTGCAAACAAGGGCTTGCTTCTTGTGTTACTACAAAGTATGTTTCATGGATGATAACACTGGACTGAATTTCTCTTCCGAAACGGAGTTAAACCCCAGGATTTGTGTCTTCCTACAAGCAAGAGTTCATTTCTGTTAAACCAAGTGAATTTTGGGCTCAAATGAATTTACACAGTTCAAAAGCCCAATGTGATTCTCACTATTAACTAAAGAGCTTTTATTTAAGAGGAGCTGTGGGTTGAATCAGTTTTTATAAGAAGAGTTGATCTACATATGGTCTGTATGAGTAGGAAAAACAGTTCTTTTTTGAAGGCATGCTCATGGTTCTTGCTGTACTGGAGACGCTGGAAAGAAGAGCCTGCATCTTGCATTAAAACAGAGTGTGTTTCATGAATGAGAACTCTGCTCTGAATTGCCCTTCAGAAACGGAGTTAAACGGCAGGATCTGTATCTTCCTACAAGCAAGAGTTCATTTCTAGTAAACCGAGTGAATTTTCCGGTCCAATGATTTTAAACAGTGCTATAACCCAACGTGATTATCACTATTAACTAAAGAGAATTTATGTAAGAGGAGCTGTGGTTTTTATCAGTTTAATAAGCAGAGTTGAACTACGTATGGTCTGTATGAGTAGGAAACACAGTTCTTTTTTTCTGGGCATGCTCATGGTTCTTACTGTATTGAATAACCTGGAAAGAAGAGGATGATTCTTGCCTTAAAACAGAGTGTTTTTCAGGGATGAGGACTCTGGTCTGAATTTGCCTTCAGAAACGGAGTTAAACCCCACATCTGTGTCGTCCTACAAGCAAGAGTTCATTTCTGGTAAACCCAGTGAATCTTGGGCTCAAATGATTTTTTGCATTACATGAACCCAACGCAATCCTCACTATTAACTAAAGAGGACTTATGTTAGAGGAGCTGTGGTTTGTATCAGTTTCATAAGCAGAGTTGAACTACATATGGTCTGCATGAGTAGGAAACACAGTTCTTTTTTACTTGGCATGCTCATGGTTCTTACTATATTGGAGACGCTGGAAAGAAGTGGATGATTCTTGCCTTGAAACAGAGTGTTTTTCAGGGATGAGAACTCTGGTCTGAATTTGCCTTCAGAGACGGAGTTAAAACACAGTATCAGTGTGTTCCTACAAGCAAGAGTTCATTTCTGGAAAACCCTGTGAATTTTGGGCTCAAATGATTTTTCACAGATCACGACCCCAACATGATTCTCACTATTAACTAAAGAGCATTTATGTAACAGGAGCAGTGGTTTGTATCAGTTTCGTAAGCAGAGTTGAACTACATATGGTCTGTATGTGTAGGAAAAACAGTTCTTTTTTGAAGGCATGCTCATGGTTCTTGCTGTATTGGAGACGCTGGAAATAAGAGCTTGCATCTTGCATTAAAACGGAGTGTGTGTCATGAATGAGAACTCTGGTCTGAATTTCCCTATAGAAACGGAGTTAAACCCCACATCTGTGTCGTCCTACAAGCAAGAGTTCAGTTCTGGTAAACCCAGTGAATTTTGGGCTGAAATGATTTTTCGCATTTCATGAACCCAACGCGATTCTCACTATTAACTAAAGAGGATTTATGTTAGAGGAGCTGTGGTTTGTATCAGTTTCATAAGCATAGTTGAACTACATATGATCTGTTTGAGTAGGAAACACAGTTCTTTTTTATTTGGCATGCTCATGGTTCTACTATATTGGAGATGCTGGAAAGAAGAGGATGATTCTTGCCTTTAAACAGAGTGTTTTTCAGGGATGAGAACTCTGGTCTGAATTTGCCTTCAGAAACGGAGTTATAACCCAGTATCTGTGTCTTACTACAAGCAAGAGTTCATTTCTGGTATACACAGTGAATTTTGGGCTCAAATGATTTTTCGCAGATCACGGCCCCAACATGATTCTCACTATTAACTACAGAGCATTTATGTAAGAGGAGCAGTGGTTTGTATCAGTTTCATAAGCAGAGTTGAACTACATATGGTCCGTATGATTAGGAAACCGTTCTTTATTTCTGGGCATGCTCATGGTTCTTGTTGTATTGGAGACGCTTCAAAAAAAGGCTTGCTTCTTGTGTTAATACAAAGTATGTTTCATGGATGAGAACACTGGACTGAATTTCCCTTCAGAAACGGAGTTAAACCCCAGGATTTGTGTCTTCCTACAAGCAAGAGTTCATTTCTAGTAAACCAAGTGAATTTTGGGCTCAAATGATTTTACACAGTTCAAAAACCCAATGCGATTCTCACTATTAACTAAAGAGCTTTTATTTAAGAGGAGCTGTGGGTTGTATCAGGTTTATAAGCAGAGTCGATCTACATAGGGTCTGTATGAGTAGGAAAAACAGTTCTTTTTTGAAGGCATGCTCATGGTTCTTGCTGTATTGGAGATGCTGGAAAGAAGAGCTTGCCTCTTGCTTGAAAACAGAGTGTGTTTCAAGGATGAGAACTCTGGTCTGAATTTCCCTTCAGAAACGGATTTAAACGGCAGGATCTGTATCTTCCTACAAGTAAGAGTTCGTTTCTAGTAAACCGAGTGAATTTTCGGATCCAAAGATTTTACACAGTTCTATAACCGAACGTGATTATCACTATTAACTAAAGAGAATTTATGTAAGAGGAGCTGTGGTTTTTATCAGTTTCATAAGCAGAGTTGAACTACATATGGTCTGTATGAGTAGGAAACACAGTTCTTTTTTTCTGGGCATGCTCATGGTTCTTACTGTATAGGATAAGCTGGAAAGAAGAGCTTGCATCTTGCATTAAAACAGAGTATGTTTCATGAATGAGAACTCTGATCTGAATTTGCCTTCAGAAACGGAGTTAAACCCCACATCTGTGTCGTCCTACAAGCAAGAGTTCATTTCTGGTAAACCCAGTGAATTTTGGGCTCAAATGATTTTTCACAGATCACGACCCCAACATGATTCTCACTATTAACTAAAGAGCATTTATGTAACAGGAGCAGTGGTTTGTATCAGTTTCGTAAGCAAGTTGAACTACATATGGTCTGTATGTGTAGGAAAAACAGTTCTTTTTTGAAGGCATGCTCATGGTTCTTGCTGTATTGGAGACGCTGGAAAGAAGAGCTTGCATCTTGCATTAAAACAGAGTATGTTTCATGAATGAGAACTCTGATCTGAATTTGCCTTCAGAAACGGACTTAAACCCCACATCTGTGTCTTCCTACAAGCAAGAGTTCATTTCTGGTAAACCCAGTGAATTTTGGGCTCAAATGATTTCTCACAGATCACGACCCCAACATGATTCTCACTATTAACTAAAGAGCATTTATGTAAGAGGAGCAGTGTTTTGTATCAGTTTCATAAGCAGAATTGAACTACATATGGTCCGTATGATTAGGAAACGGTTCTGTTCTTCTGGGCATGTTCATGGTTCTTGTTGTATTGGAGACCCTGCAAACAAGGGCTTGCTTCTTGTGTTAATACAAAGTATGTTTCATGGATGAGAACACTGGTCTGAATTTCCCTTCAGAAACGGAGTTAAACCCCAGGATTTGTGTCTTCCTACAAGCAAGAGTTCATTTCTGGTAAACCCAGTGAATTTTGGGCTCAAATGATTTTTCATAGATCACGACCCCAACATGATTGTCACTATTAACTAAATAGCATTTATGTAAGACGAGCAGTTGCTTGTATCAGTTTTGTAGTCAGAGTTGAACTACATATGGTCTGTATGAGTAGGAAACACAATTCTTTTATACTTGGCATGCTCATGGTTCTTACTATATTTGAGACGCTGGAAAGAAGAGGATGATTCTTGCCTTTAAACAGAGTGTTTTTCAGGGATGAGAACTCTGGTCTGAATTTGCCTTCAGAAACGGAGTTATAACCCAGTATCTGTGTCTTACTACAAGCAAGAGTTCATTTCTGGTATACACAGTGAATTTTGGGCTCAAATGATTTTTCGCAGATCACGGCCCCAACATGATTCTCACTATTAACTACAGAGCATTTATGTAAGAGGAGCAGTGGTTTGTATCAGTTTCATAAGCAGAGTTGAACTACATATGGTCCGTATGATTAGGAAACCGTTCTTTATTTCTGGGCATGCTCATGGTTCTTGTTGTATTGGAGACGCTTCAAAAAAAGGCTTGCTTCTTGTGTTAATACAAAGTATGTTTCATGGATGAGAACACTGGACTGAATTTCCCTTCAGAAACGGAGTTAAACCCCAGGATTTGTGTCTTCCTACAAGCAAGAGTTCATTTCTAGTAAACCAAGTGAATTTTGGGCTCAAATGATTTTACACAGTTCAAAAACCCAATGCGATTCTCACTATTAACTAAAGAGCTTTTATTTAAGAGGAGCTGTGGGTTGTATCAGGTTTATAAGCAGAGTCGATCTACATAGGGTCTGTATGAGTAGGAAAAACAGTTCTTTTTTGAAGGCATGCTCATGGTTCTTGCTGTATTGGAGATGCTGGAAAGAAGAGCTTGCCTCTTGCTTGAAAACAGAGTGTGTTTCAAGGATGAGAACTCTGGTCTGAATTTCCCTTCAGAAACGGATTTAAACGGCAGGATCTGTATCTTCCTACAAGTAAGAGTTCGTTTCTAGTAAACCGAGTGAATTTTCGGATCCAAAGATTTTACACAGTTCTATAACCGAACGTGATTATCACTATTAACTAAAGAGAATTTATGTAAGAGGAGCTGTGGTTTTTATCAGTTTCATAAGCAGAGTTGAACTACATATGGTCTGTATGAGTAGGAAACACAGTTCTTTTTTTCTGGGCATGCTCATGGTTCTTACTGTATAGGATAAGCTGGAAAGAAGAGCTTGCATCTTGCATTAAAACAGAGTATGTTTCATGAATGAGAACTCTGATCTGAATTTGCCTTCAGAAACGGAGTTAAACCCCACATCTGTGTCGTCCTACAAGCAAGAGTTCATTTCTGGTAAACCCAGTGAATTTTGGGCTCAAATGATTTTTCACAGATCACGACCCCAACATGATTCTCACTATTAACTAAAGAGCATTTATGTAACAGGAGCAGTGGTTTGTATCAGTTTCGTAAGCAAGTTGAACTACATATGGTCTGTATGTGTAGGAAAAACAGTTCTTTTTTGAAGGCATGCTCATGGTTCTTGCTGTATTGGAGACGCTGGAAAGAAGAGCTTGCATCTTGCATTAAAACAGAGTATGTTTCATGAATGAGAACTCTGATCTGAATTTGCCTTCAGAAACGGACTTAAACCCCACATCTGTGTCTTCCTACAAGCAAGAGTTCATTTCTGGTAAACCCAGTGAATTTTGGGCTCAAATGATTTCTCACAGATCACGACCCCAACATGATTCTCACTATTAACTAAAGAGCATTTATGTAAGAGGAGCAGTGTTTTGTATCAGTTTCATAAGCAGAATTGAACTACATATGGTCCGTATGATTAGGAAACGGTTCTGTTCTTCTGGGCATGTTCATGGTTCTTGTTGTATTGGAGACCCTGCAAACAAGGGCTTGCTTCTTGTGTTAATACAAAGTATGTTTCATGGATGAGAACACTGGTCTGAATTTCCCTTCAGAAACGGAGTTAAACCCCAGGATTTGTGTCTTCCTACAAGCAAGAGTTCATTTCTGGTAAACCCAGTGAATTTTGGGCTCAAATGATTTTTCACAGATCACGACCCCAACATGATTGTCACTATTAACTAAATAGCATTTATGTAAGACGAGCAGTTGCTTGTATCAGTTTTGTAGTCAGAGTTGAACTACATATGGTCTGTATGAGTAGGAAACACAATTCTTTTATACTTGGCATGCTCATGGTTCTTACTATATTTGAGACGCTGGAAAGAAGAGGATGATTCTTGCCTTTAAACAGAGTGTTTTTCAGGGATGAGAACTCTGGTCTGAATTTGCCTTCAGAAACGGAGTTATAACCCAGTATCTGTGTCTTACTACAAGCAAGAGTTCATTTCTGGTATACACAGTGAATTTTGGGCTCAAATGATTTTTCGCAGATCACGGCCCCAACATGATTCTCACTATTAACTACAGAGCATTTATGTAAGAGGAGCAGTGGTTTGTATCAGTTTCATAAGCAGAGTTGAACTACATATGGTCCGTATGATTAGGAAACCGTTCTTTATTTCTGGGCATGCTCATGGTTCTTGTTGTATTGGAGACGCTTCAAAAAAAGGCTTGCTTCTTGTGTTAATACAAAGTATGTTTCATGGATGAGAACACTGGACTGAATTTCCCTTCAGAAACGGAGTTAAACCCCAGGATTTGTGTCTTCCTACAAGCAAGAGTTCATTTCTAGTAAACCAAGTGAATTTTGGGCTCAAATGATTTTACACAGTTCAAAAACCCAATGCGATTCTCACTATTAACTAAAGAGCTTTTATTTAAGAGGAGCTGTGGGTTGTATCAGGTTTATAAGCAGAGTCGATCTACATAGGGTCTGTATGAGTAGGAAAAACAGTTCTTTTTTGAAGGCATGCTCATGGTTCTTGCTGTATTGGAGATGCTGGAAAGAAGAGCTTGCCTCTTGCTTGAAAACAGAGTGTGTTTCAAGGATGAGAACTCTGGTCTGAATTTCCCTTCAGAAACGGATTTAAACGGCAGGATCTGTATCTTCCTACAAGTAAGAGTTCGTTTCTAGTAAACCGAGTGAATTTTCGGATCCAAAGATTTTACACAGTTCTATAACCGAACGTGATTATCACTATTAACTAAAGAGAATTTATGTAAGAGGAGCTGTGGTTTTTATCAGTTTCATAAGCAGAGTTGAACTACATATGGTCTGTATGAGTAGGAAACACAGTTCTTTTTTTCTGGGCATGCTCATGGTTCTTACTGTATAGGATAAGCTGGAAAGAAGAGCTTGCATCTTGCATTAAAACAGAGTATGTTTCATGAATGAGAACTCTGATCTGAATTTGCCTTCAGAAACGGAGTTAAACCCCACATCTGTGTCGTCCTACAAGCAAGAGTTCATTTCTGGTAAACCCAGTGAATTTTGGGCTCAAATGATTTTTCACAGATCACGACCCCAACATGATTCTCACTATTAACTAAAGAGCATTTATGTAACAGGAGCAGTGGTTTGTATCAGTTTCGTAAGCAAGTTGAACTACATATGGTCTGTATGTGTAGGAAAAACAGTTCTTTTTTGAAGGCATGCTCATGGTTCTTGCTGTATTGGAGACGCTGGAAAGAAGAGCTTGCATCTTGCATTAAAACAGAGTATGTTTCATGAATGAGAACTCTGATCTGAATTTGCCTTCAGAAACGGACTTAAACCCCACATCTGTGTCTTCCTACAAGCAAGAGTTCATTTCTGGTAAACCCAGTGAATTTTGGGCTCAAATGATTTCTCACAGATCACGACCCCAACATGATTCTCACTATTAACTAAAGAGCATTTATGTAAGAGGAGCAGTGTTTTGTATCAGTTTCATAAGCAGAATTGAACTACATATGGTCCGTATGATTAGGAAACGGTTCTGTTCTTCTGGGCATGTTCATGGTTCTTGTTGTATTGGAGACCCTGCAAACAAGGGCTTGCTTCTTGTGTTAATACAAAGTATGTTTCATGGATGAGAACACTGGTCTGAATTTCCCTTCAGAAATGGAGTTAAACCCCAGGATTTGTGTCTTCCTACAAGCAAGAGTTCATTTCTGGTAAACCCAGTGAATTTTGGGCTCAAATGATTTTTCACAGATCACGACCCCAACATGATTGTCACTATTAACTAAATAGCATTTATGTAAGACGAGCAGTTGCTTGTATCAGTTTTGTAGTCAGAGTTGAACTACATATGGTCTGTATGAGTAGGAAACACAATTCTTTTATACTTGGCATGCTCATGGTTCTTACTATATTTGAGACGCTGGAAAGAAGAGGATGATTCTTGCCTTTAAACAGAGTGTTTTTCAGGGATGAGAACTCTGGTCTGAATTTGCCTTCAGAAACGGAGTTAAACCCCACATCTGTATCTTCCTACAAGCAAGAGTTCATTTCTGGTAAACCCTGTGAATTTGGGGCTGAAATGTTTTTTCGCATTTCATGAATCCAACGCTATTATCACTATTTACTAAAGAGGATTTATGTTAGAGGAGCTGTGGTTTGTATCAGTTTCATAAGCAGTGTTGAAATACATATGGTCCGTATGATTAGGAAACAGTTCTTTTTTGAAGGCATGCTCATGGTTCTTGCTGTATTGGAGACGCTGGAAAGAAGAGCTTGCATCTTGCATTAAAACAGACTGTGTTTCATGAATGAGAACTCTGCTCTGAATTTCCCTTCATAAACGGAGTTAAACGGCAGGATCTGTATCTTCCTACAAGCAAGAGTTCGTTTCTAGTAAACCGAGTGAATTTTCCGGTCCAATGATTTTAAACAGTGCTATAACCCAACGTGATTATCACTATTAACTAAAGAGAATTTATGTAAGAGGAGCTGTGGTTTTTATCAGTTTAATAAGCAGAGTTGAACTACGTATGGTCTGTATGAGTAGGAAACACAGTTCTTTTTTTCTGGGCATGCTCATGGTTCTTACTGTATTGAATAAGCTGGAAAGAAGAGGATGATTCTTGCCTTAAAACAGAGTGTTTTTCAGGGATGAGGACTCTTGTCTGAATTTGCCTTCAGAAACGGAGTTAAACCCCACATCTGTGTCGTCCTACAAGCAAGAGTTCATTTCTGGTAAACCCAGTGAATTTTGGGCTCAAATGATTTCTCACAGATCACGACCCCAACATGATTCTCACTATTAACTAAAGAGCATTTATGTACGAGGAGCAGTGGTTTGTATCAGTTTCATAAGCAGAGTTGAACTACATATGGTCCGTGTGATTAGGAAACTGTTCTGGGCATACTCATGATTCTTGTTGTATTGGAGACCCTGCAAACAAGGGCTTGCTTCTTGTGTTAATACAAAGTATGTTTCATGGATGAGAACTCTGGTCTGAATTTCCCTTCAGAAACGGAGTTAAACTCCAGGATTTGTGTCTTACGACAAGCAAGGGTTCATTTCTGGTAAACCAAGTGAATTTTGGGCTCAAATGATTTTACACAGTTCAAAAACCCAATGCGATTCTCACTATTAACTAATGATCTTTTATTTAAGAGGAGCTGTGGGTTGTATCAGTTTTATAAGCAGAGTCGATCTACATATGGTCTGTATGAGTAGGAAAAACAGTCCTTTTTTGAAGGCATGCTCATGGTTCTTTCTGTATTGGAGACGCTGGAAAGAAGAGCTTGCATCTTGCATTAAAACATAGTGTGTTTCATGAATGAGAACTCTGCTCTGAATTTCCCTTCAGAAACGGAGATAAACGGCAGGATCTGTATCTTCCTACAAGCAAGAGTTCGTTTCTAGTAAACCGAGTGAATTTTCTGATCCAAAGATTTTACACAGTTCTATAACCCAACGTGATTATCACAATTAACTAAAGAGAATTTATGTAAGAGGAGCTGTGGTTTGTATCAGTTTAATAAGCAGAGTTGAACTACGTATGGTCTGTATGAGTAGGAAACACAGTTCTTTTTTTCTGGGCATGCTCATGGTTCTTACTGTATTGAATAAGCTGGAAAGAAGAGGATGATTCTTGCCTTAAGACAGAGTGTTTTTCAGGGATGAGGACTCTGGTCTGAATTTGCCTTCAGAAACGGAGTTAAACCCCACATCTGTGTCGTCCTACAAGCAAGAGTTCATTTCTGGAAAACCCAGTGAATTTTGGGCTCAAATGATTTTTCACAGATCACGACCCCAACATGATTCTCACTATTAACTAAAGAGCATTTTTGTAACAGTAGCTGTTGTTTGTATCAGTTTCATAAGCAGAGTTGAACTACATATGGTCTGTATGTGTAGGAAAAACAGTTCTTTTTTGAAGGCATGCTCATGGTTCTTGCTGTATTGGAGACGCTGGAAAGAAGAGCTTGCATCTTGCATTAAAACAGAGTATGTTTCATGAATGAGAACTCTGATCTGAATTTGCCTTCAGAAATGGACTTAAACCCCACATCTGTGTCTTCCTACAAGCAAGAGTTCATTTCTGGTAAACCCAGTGAATTTTGGGCTCAAATGATTTCTCACAGATCACGACCCCAACATGATTCTCACTATTAACTAAAGAGCATTTATGTAAGAGGAGCAGTGGTTTGTATCAGTTTCATAAGCAGAATTGAACTACATATGGTCCGTATGATTAGGAAACGGTTCTGTTCTTCTGGGCGTGTTCATGGTTCTTGTTGTATTGGAGACCCTGCAAACAAGGGCTTGCTTCTTGTGTTAATACAAAGTATGTTTCATGGATGAGAACACTGGTCTGAATTTCCCTTCAGAAATGGAGTTAAACCCCAGGATTTGTGTCTTCCTACAAGCAAGAGTTCATTTCTGATAAACCCAGTGAATTTTGGGCTCAAATGATTTTTCACAGATCACGACCCCAAGATGATTGTCACTATTAACTAAACAGCATTTATGTAAGAGGAGCAGTTGCTTGTATCAGTTTCGTAGTCAGAGTTGAACTACATATGGTCTGTATGAGTAGGAAACACAGTTCTTTTATACTTGGCATGCTCATGGTTCTTACTATATTTGAGACGCTGGAAAGAAGAGGATGATTCATGCCTTTAAACAGAGTGTTTTTCAGGGATGAGAACTCTGGTCTGAATTTGCCTTCAGAAACGGAGTTAAACCCCACATCTGTATCTTCCTACAAGCAAGAGTTCATTTCTGGTAAACCCTGTGAATTTGGGGCTGAAATGTTTTTTCGCATTTCATGAATCCAACGCTATTATCACTATTTACTAAAGAGGATTTATGTTAGAGGAGCTGTGGTTTGTATCAGTTTCATAAGCAGTGTTGAAATACATATTGTCCGTATGATTAGGAAACAGTTCTTTTTTGAAGGCATGCTCATGGTTCTTGCTGTATTGGAGACGCTGGAAGGAAGAGCTTGCATCTTGCATTAAAACAGACTGTGTTTCATGAATGAGAACTCTGCTCTGAATTGCCCTTCAGAAACGGAGTTAAACGGAAGGATCTGTATCTTCCTACAAGCAAGAGTTCGTTTCTAGTAAACCGAGTGAATTTTCCGGTCCAATGATTTTAAACAGTGCTATAACCCAACGTGATTATCACTATTAACTAAAGAGAATTTATGTAAGAGGAGCTGTGGTTTTTATCAGTTTAATAAGCAGAGTTGAACTACGTATGGTCTGTATGAGTAGGAAACACAGTTCTTTTTTTCTGGGCATGCTCATGGTTCTTACTGTATTGAATAAGCTAGAAAGAAGAGGATGATTCTTGCCTTAAAACAGAGTGTTTTTCAGGGATGAGGACTCTGGTCTGAATTTGCCTTCAGAAACGGAGTTAAACCCCACATCTGTGTCGCCTACAAGCAAGAGTTCATTTCTGGTAAACCCAGTGAATTTTGGGCTCAAATGATTTTTTGCATTTCATGAACCCAACACAATCCTCAATATTAACTAAAGAGGATTTATGTTAGAGGAGCTGTGGTTTGTATCAGTTTCTTAAGCAGAGTTGAACTACATATGGTCTGTATGAATAAGAAACACAGTTCTTTTTTACTTGGCATGCTCATGGTTCTTACTATATTGGAGACGCTGGAAAGAAGAGTTAAACGGCAGCATCTGTATCTTCCTACCATCAAGAGTTCGTTTCTAGTAAACTGAGTGAATTTTCCCGTCCAATGATTTTACACAGTTGTTTAACCCAACGTGATTATCACTATTAACTGAAGAGAATTTATGTAGGAGGAGCTGTGGTTTGTATCAGTTTCATAAGCAGAGTTGAACTACATATGGTCTGTATGAGTAGGAAACACAGTTCTTTTTTACTTGGCATGCTCATGGTTCTTACTATATTGGAGACCCTGGAAAGAAGTGGATGATTCTTGCCTTTAAACAGAGTGTTTTTCAGGGATGAGAACTCTGGTCTGATTTTGCTATCAGAAACGGAGTTAAAACACAGTACCTGTGTCTTTCTACAAGCAAGAGTTCATTTCTGGTAAACCCAGTGAATTTTGGGCTCAAATGATTTTTCACAGATCACAACCCCAACATGATTCTCACTATTAACTAAAGAGCATTTATGTAACAGGAGCAGTGGTTTGTATCAGTTTCATAAGCAGAGTTGAACTACATATGGTCTGCATGAGTAGGAAACACAGTTCTTTTTTACTTGGCATGCTCATGGTTCTCATTATATTGGAGACGCTGGAAAGAAGTGGATGATTCTTGCCTTAAAACAGAGTGTTTTTCAGCGATGAGGACTCTGGTCTGAATTTGCCTTCAGAAACGGAGTTAAAACACAGTATCTGTGTCTTCCTACAAGCAAGAGTTCCTTTCTGGAAATCCCAGTGAATTTTGGGCTCAAATGATTTTTCACAGATCACGACCCCAACATGATTCTCACAATTAACTAAAGAGCATTTATGTAAGAGGAGAAGTGGTTTGTATCAGTTTCGTAAGCAGAGTTGAACTACATATGATCTGTATGTGTAGGAAAAACAGTTCTTTTTTGAAGGCATGCTCATGGTTCTTGCTGTATTGGAGATGCTGGAAAGAAGAGCTTGCATCTTGCATTAAAACAGAGTATGTTTCATGAATGAGAACTCTGATCTGAATTTGCCTTCAGAAACGGAGTTAAACCCCATATCTTTGTCTTCCTACCAGCAAGAGTTCATTTCTGGTAAACCCAGTGAATTTTGGGATCAAATGGTTTCTCACAGATCACGACCCCAACATGATTCTCACTATTAACTAAAGAGCATTTATGTAAGAGGAGCAGTGGTTTGTATCAGTTTCATAAGCAGAGTTGAACTACATATGGTCCGTATGATTAGGAAACGGTTCTGATTTTCTGGGCATGCTCATGGTTCTTGTTGTATTGGAGACCCTGCAAACAAGGGCTTGCTTCTTGTGTTAATACAAAGTATGTTTCATGGATGAGAACTCTGGTCTGAATTTCCCTTCAAAAACGGAGTTAAACGCCAGGGTTGTGTCTTCCTACAAGCAAGGGTTCATTTCTGGTAAACCAAGTGAATTTTGGGCTCAAATGATTTTACACAGTTCAAAATCCAATGCGATTCTCACTATTAACTAATGATCTTTTATTTAAGAGGAGCTGTGGGTTGTATCAGTTTTATAAGCAGAGTCGATCTACATATCGTCTGTATGAGTAGGAAAAACAGTGCTTTTTTGAAGGCATGCTCATGGTTCATGCTGTATTGGAGACGCTAGTAAGAAGAGCTTGCATCTTGCATTAAAACATAGTGTGTTTCATTAATGAGAACTCTGCTCTGAATTTCCCTTCAGAAACGGAGATAAACGGCAGGATCTGTATCTTCCTACAAGCAAGAGTTCGTTTCTAGTAAACCGAGTGAATTTTCCGATCCAAAGATTTTACACAGTTCTATAACCCAACGTGATTATCACTATTAACTAAAGAGAATTTATGTTAGAGGAGCTGTGGTTTGTATCAGTTTCATAAGCAGAGTTGAACTACATATGGTCCGTATGATTAGGAAACAGTTCTTTTTTGAAGGCATGCTCATGGTTCTAACTGTATTGGATAAGCTGGAAAGAAGAGGATGATTCTTGCCTTAAAACAGAGTGTTTTTCAGGGATGAGGACTCTGGTCTGAATTTGCCTTCAGAAACGGAGTTAAACCCCACATCTGTGTCTTCCTACAAGCATGACTTCATTTCTGGTAAACACAGTGAATTTTGGGCTCAAATGATTTCTCACAGATCACGACCCCAACATGATTCTCACTATTAACTAAAGAGCATTTATGTAAGAGGAGCAGTGGTTTGTATCAGTTTCATAAGCAGAATTGAACTACATATGGTCCGTATGATTAGGAAACGGTTCTGTTCTTCTGGGCGTGTTCATGGTTCTTGTTGTATTGGAGACCCTGCAAACAAGGGCTTGCTTCTTGTGTTAATACAAAGTATGTTTCATGGATGAGAACACTGGTCTGAATTTCCCTTCAGAAACGGAGTTAAACCCCAGGATTTGTGTCTTCCTACAAGCAAGAGTTCATTTCTGGTAAACCCAGTGAATTTTGGGCTCAAATGATTTTTCACAGATCACGACCCCAAGATGATTGTCACTATTAACTAAACAGCATTTATGTAAGAGGAGCAGTTGCTTGTATCAGTTTCGTAGTCAGAGTTGAACTACATATGGTCTGTATGAGTAGGAAACACAGTTCTTTTATACTTGGCATGCTCATGGTTCTTACTATATTTGAGACGCTGGAAAGCAGAGCTTGCATCTTGCATTAAAACAGAGTATGTTTCATGAATGAGAACTCTGGTCTGAATTGGCCTTCAGAAACGGAGTTAAACCCCACATCTGTATCTTCCTACAAGCAAGAGTTCATTTCTGGTAAAGCCTGTGAATTTTGGGCTGAAATGATTTTTCGCATTTCATGAATCCGACGCTATTCTCACTATTAACTAAAGAGGATTTATGTAAGAGGAGCTGTGGTTTGTATCAGTTTCACAAGCAGAGTTGAACTACATATGGTCTGTATAAGTAGGAAACACAGTTCTTTTTTACTTGGCATGCTCATTGTTCTTACTATATTGGAGACGCTGGAAAGAAGTGGATGATTCTTGCCTTTAAACAGAGTGTTTTTCAGGGATGAGAACTCTGGTCTGAATTTGCCTTCAGAAACGGAGTTATAACCCAGTATCTGTGTCTTACTACAAGCAAGAGTTCATTTCTGGTAAACCCAGTGAATTTTGGGCTCAAATGATTTTTCACAGATCACGACCCCAACATGATTCTCACTATTAACTAAAGAGCATTTATGTAAGAGGAGCAGTGGTTTGTATCAGTTTTATAAGCAGAGTTGAACTACATATGGTCCGTATGATTAGGAAACAGTTCTTTTTTGAAGGCATGCTCATGCTTCTTGCTTTATTGGAGACGCTGGAAAGAACAGCTTGCATCTTGCATTAAAACAGAGTGTGTTTCATGAATGAGAACTCTGCTCTGAATTTCCCTTCAGAAACGGAGTTAAATGGCAGGATCATCATCTTCCTACAAGCAAGAGTTCGTTTCTAGTAAACTGAGTGAATTTTCCGGTCCAATGATTTTACACAGTTCTATAACCCAACGTGATTATCACTACTAACTGAAGAGAATTCATGTAGGAGGAGCTGTGGTTTGTATCAGTTTCATAAGCAGAGTTGAACTACATATGGTCTGTATGAATAAGAAACACAGTTCTTTTTTACTTGGCATGCTCATGGTTCTTACTATAATGGAGACGCTGGAAAGAAGTGGATGATTCTTGCCTTTAAACAGAGTGTTTTTCAGGGATGAGAACTCTCGTCTTAATTTGCCTTCAGAAACGGAGTTAAAACACAGTATCTGTGTCTTCCTACAGGCAAGAGTTCATTTCTAGTAAACCCAGTGAATTTTGGGCTCAAATGATTTTTCACAGATCACGACCCCAACATGATTCTCACTATAAACTAAAGAGCATTTATGTAAGAGGAGCAGTGGCTTGTATCAGTTTCGTAAGCAGAGTTGAACTACATATGGTCTGTATGTGTAGGAAAAACAGTTCTTTTTTGAAGGCATGCTCATGGTTCTTGCTGTATTGGAGACGCTGGAAAGAAGAGCTTGCATCTTGCAATAAAACAGAGTATGTATCATGAATGAGAACTCTGGTCTGAATTTGCCTTCAGAAACGGAGTTAAACCCCACATCTGTGTCTTCCTACAAGCAAGAGTTCATTTCTGGTAAACCCAGTGAATTTTGGGCTGAAATGATTTTTCGCATTTCATGAACCCACAGCGATCCTCACTATTAACTAAAGAGGATTTATGTTAGAGGAGCTTTGGTTTGTATCAGTTTCATAAGCAGTGTTGAACTACATATGGTCTGTATGAGTAGGAAACACAGTTCTTTTTTACTTGGCATGCTCATGGTTCTTACTATATTGGAGACGCTGGAAAGAAGTGGATGATTCTTGCCTTTAAACAGAGTGTTTTTCAGGGATGAGTACTCTGGTCTGAAATTGCCTTCAGAAACGGAGTTAAAACACAGTATCTGTGTCTTCCTACAAGCAAAAGTTCATTTCTGGTAAACCCAGTGAATTTTGGGCTGAAATGTTTTTTCGCATTTCATGAACCCAAAGCGATCCTCACTATTAACTAAAGAGGATTTATGTTAGAGGAGCTGTGGTTTGTATCAGTTTCGTAAGCAGAGTTGAACTACATATGGCCTGTATGTGTAGGAAAAACAGTTCTTTTTTGAAGGCATGCTCATGGTTCTTGCTGTATTGGAGACGCTGTAAAGCAGAGCTTGCATCTTGCATTAAAACAGAGTGTGTTTCATGAATGAGAACTCTGGTCTGAATTTGCCTTCAGAAACGGAGTTATAACCCAGTATCTGTGTCTTACTACAAGCAAGAGTTCATTTCTGGTAAACCCAGTGAATTTTGGGCTCAAATGATTTTTCACAGATCACGAACCCAACATGATTCTCACTATTAACTAAAGAGCATTTATGTAAGAGGAGCAGTGGTTTGTATCAGTTTTATAAGCAGAGTTGAACTACATATGGTCCGTATTATTAGGATACAGTTTTTTTTGAAGGCATGCTCATGGTTCTTGCTGTATTGGAGACGCTGGAAAGAAGAGCTTGCATCTTGCATTAAAACAGAGTGTGTTTCATGAATGAGAACTCTGCTCTGAATTTCCCTTCAGAAACGGAGTTAAACGGCAGGATCGGTATCTTCCTACAAGCAAGAGTTCGTTTCTAGTAAACTGAGTGAATTTTCTGGTCCAATGATTTTACACAGTTCTATAACCCAACGTGATTATCACTACTAACTGAAGAGAATTCATGTAGGAGGAGCTGTGGTTTGTATCAGTTTCATAAGCAGAGTTGAACTACATATGGTCTGTATGAATAAGAAACACAGTTCTTTTTTACTTGGCATGCTCATGGTTCTTACTATATTGGAGACGCTGGAAAGAAGTGGATGATTCTTGCCTTTAAACAGAGTGTTTTTCAGGGATGAGAACTCTCGTCTTAATTTGCCTTCAGAAACGGAGTTAAAACACAGTATCTGTGTCTTCCTACAAGCAAGAGTTCATTTCTAGTAAACCCAGTGAATTTTGGGCTCAAATGATTTTTCACAGATCACGACCCCAACATGATTCTCACTATAAACTAAAGAGCATTTATGTAAGAGGAGCAGTGGCTTGTATCAGTTTCGTAAGCAGAGTTGAACTACATATGGTCTGTATGTGTAGGAAAAACAGTTCTTTTTTGAAGGCATGCTCATGGTTCTTGCTGTATTGGAGACGCTGGAAAGCAGAGCTTGCATCTTGCATTAAAACAGAGTGTGTTTCATGAATGAGAACTCTGGTCTAAATTTGCCTTCTGAAACGGAGTTAAACCCCACATCTGTATCTTCCTACAAGCAAGAGTTCATTTCTGGTAAACCCTGTGAATTTTGGGCTGAAATTATTTTTCGCATTTCATGAATCCGACGCTATTCTCACTATTAACTAAAGAGGATTTATGTAAGGGGAGCTGTGGTTTGTATCAGTTTCATAAGCAGAGTTGAACTACATATGGTCTGTATGAGTAGGAAACACAGTTCTTTTTTACTTGGCATGCTCATGGTTCTTACTATATTGGAGATGCTGGAAAGAAGTGGATGATTCTTGCCTTTAAACAGAGTGTTTTTCAGGGATGAGAACTCTCGTCTGAATTTGCCTTCAGAAACGGAGTTATAACCCAGTATCTGTGTCTTACTACAAGCAAGAGTTCATTTCTGGTAAACCCAGTGAATTTTGGGCTCAAATGATTTTTCACAGATCACGACCCCAACATGATTCTCACTATTAACTAAAGAGCATTTATGTAAGAGGAGCAGTGGTTTGTATCAGTTTTATAAGCAGAGTTGAACTACATATGGTCCGTATGATTAGGAAACAGTTCTTTATTGAAGGCATGCTCATGGTTCTTGCTGTATTGGAGACTCTGGAAAGAAGAGCTTGCATCTTGCATTAAAACAGAGTGTGTTTCATGAATGAGAACTCTGCTCTGAATTTCCCTTCAGAAACGGAGTTAAACGGCAGGATCGGTATCTTCCTACAAGCAAGAGTTCGTTTCTAGTAAACTGAGTGAATTTTCCGGTCCAATGATTTTACACAGTTCTATAACCCAACGTGATTATCACTATTAACTGAAGAGAATTCATATAGGAGGAGCTGTGGTTTGTATCAGTTTCATAAGCAGAGTTGAACTACATATGGTCTGTATGAATAAGAAACACAGTTCTTTTTTACTTGGCATGCTCATGGTTCTTACTATATTGGAGACACTGGAAAGAAGTGGATCATTCTTGCCTTTAAACAGAGTGTTTTTCAGGGATGAGAACTCTGGTCTCAATTTGCCTTCAGAAACGGAGGTAAAACACAGTATCTGTGTCTTCCACAAGCAAGAGTTCATTTCTAGTAAACCCAGTGAATTTTGGGCTCAAATGATTTTTCACAGATCACGAACCCAACATGATTCTCACTATAAACTAAAGAGCATTTATGTAAGAGGAGCAGTGGCTTGTATCAGTTTCGTAAGCAGAGTTGAACTACATATGGTCTGTATGTGTAGGAAAAACAGTTCTTTTTTGAAGGCATGCTCATGGTTCTTGCTGTATTGGAGACGCTGGAAAGAAGAGCTTGCATCTTGCATTAAAACAGAGTATGTTTCATGAATGAGAACTCTGGTCTGAATTTGCCTTCAGAAATGGAGTTAAACCCCACATCTGTGTCTTCCTACAAGCAAGAGTTCATTTCAGGTAAACCCAGTGAATTTTGGGCTGAAATGATTTTTCGCATTTCATGAACCTAAAGCGATCCTCACTATTAACTAAAGAGGATTTATGTTAGAGGAGCTGTGGTTTGTATCAGTTTCATAAGCAGAGTTGAACTACATATGGTCTGTATGAGTTGGAAACACAGTTCTTTTTTATTTGGCATGCTCATGGTTCTTACTATATTGGAGACGCTGGAAAGAAGTGGATGATTCTTGCCTTTAAACAGAGTGTTTTTCAGGGATGAGAACTCTGGTCTGAATTTGCCTTCAGAAACGGAGTTATAACCCAGTATCTGTGTCTTACTACAAGCAAGAGTTCATTTCTGGTACACCCAGTGATTTTTGGGCTCAAATGATTTTTCACAGATCACGACCCCAACATGATTCTCACTATTAACTAAAGAGCATTTATGTAAGAGGAGCAGTGGTTTGTATCAGTTTTATAAGCAGAGTTGAACTACATATGGTCCGTATGATTAGGAAACAGTTCTTTTTTGAAGGCATGCTCATGGTTCTTGCTGTATTGGAGACGCTGGAAAGAAGAGCTTGCATCTTGCATTAAAACAGAGTGTGTTTCATGAATGAGAACTCTGCTCTGAATTTCCCTTCAGAAACGGAGTTAAACGGCAGGATCGGTATCTTCCTACAAGCAAGAGTTCGTTTCTAGTAAACTGAGTGAATTTTCTGGTCCAATGATTTTACACAGTTCTATAACCCAACGTGATTATCACTACTAACTGAAGAGAATTCATGTAGGAGGAGCTGTGGTTTGTATCAGTTTCATAAGCAGAGTTGAACTACATATGGTCTGTATGAATAAGAAACACAGTTCTTTTTTACTTGGCATGCTCATGGTTCTTACTATATTGGAGACACTGGAAAGAAGTGGATCATTCTTGCCTTTAAACAGAGTGTTTTTCAGGGATGAGAACTCTGGTCTCAATTTGCCTTCAGAAACGGAGGTAAAACACAGTATCTGTGTCTTCCACAAGCAAGAGTTCATTTCTAGTAAACCCAGTGAATTTTGGGCTCAAATGATTTTTCACAGATCACGAACCCAACATGATTCTCACTATAAACTAAAGAGCATTTATGTAAGAGGAGCAGTGGCTTGTATCAGTTTCGTAAGCAGAGTTGAACTACATATGGTCTGTATGTGTAGGAAAAACAGTTCTTTTTTGAAGGCATGCTCATGGTTCTTGCTGTATTGGAGACGCTGGAAAGAAGAGCTTGCATCTTGCATTAAAACAGAGTATGTTTCATGAATGAGAACTCTGGTCTGAATTTGCCTTCAGAAATGGAGTTAAACCCCACATCTGTGTCTTCCTACAAGCAAGAGTTCATTTCAGGTAAACCCAGTGAATTTTGGGCTGAAATGATTTTTCGCATTTCATGAACCTAAAGCGATCCTCACTATTAACTAAAGAGGATTTATGTTAGAGGAGCTGTGGTTTGTATCAGTTTCATAAGCAGAGTTGAACTACATATGGTCTGTATGAGTTGGAAACACAGTTCTTTTTTATTTGGCATGCTCATGGTTCTTACTATATTGGAGACGCTGGAAAGAAGTGGATGATTCTTGCCTTTAAACAGAGTGTTTTTCAGGGATGAGAACTCTGGTCTGAATTTGCCTTCAGAAACGGAGTTATAACCCAGTATCTGTGTCTTACTACAAGCAAGAGTTCATTTCTGGTACACCCAGTGATTTTTGGGCTCAAATGATTTTTCACAGATCACGACCCCAACATGATTCTCACTATTAACTAAAGAGCATTTATGTAAGAGGAGCAGTGGTTTGTATCAGTTTTATAAGCAGAGTTGAACTACATATGGTCCGTATGATTAGGAAACAGTTCTTTTTTGAAGGCATGCTCATGGTTCTTGCTGTATTGGAGACGCTGGAAAGAAGAGCTTGCATCTTGCATTAAAACAGAGTGTGTTTCATGAATGAGAACTCTGCTCTGAATTTCCCTTCAGAAACGGAGTTAAACGGCAGGATCGGTATCTTCCTACAAGCAAGAGTTCGTTTCTAGTAAACTGAGTGAATTTTCTGGTCCAATGATTTTACACAGTTCTATAACCCAACGTGATTATCACTACTAACTGAAGAGAATTCATGTAGGAGGAGCTGTGGTTTGTATCAGTTTCATAAGCAGAGTTGAACTACATATGGTCTGTATGAATAAGAAACACAGTTCTTTTTTACTTGGCATGCTCATGGATCTTACTATATTGGAGACGCTGGAAAGAAGTGGATGATTCTTGCCTTTAAACAGAGTGTTTTTCAGGAATGAGAACTCTCGTCTTAATTTGCCTTCAGAAACGGAGTTAAAACACAGTATCTGTGTCTTCCTACAAGCAAGAGTTCATTTCTAGTAAACCCAGTGAATTTTGGGCTCAAATGATTTTTCACAGATCACGACCCCAACATGATTCTCACTATAAACTAAAGAGCATTTATGTAAGAGGAGCAGTGGCTTGTATCAGTTTCGTAAGCAGAGTTGAACTACATATGGTCTGTATGTGTAGGAAAAACAGTTCTTTTTTGAAGGCATGCTCATGGTTCTTGCTGTATTGGAGACGCTGGAAAGCAGAGCTTGCATCTTGCATTAAAACAGAGTGTGTTTCATGAATGAGAACTCTGGTCTAAATTTGCCTTCTGAAACGGAGTTAAACCCCACATCTGTATCTTCCTACAAGCAAGAGTTCATTTCTGGTAAACCCTGTGAATTTTGGGCTGAAATTATTTTTCGCATTTCATGAATCCGACGCTATTCTCACTATTAACTAAAGAGGATTTATGTAAGGGGAGCTGTGGTTTGTATCAGTTTCATAAGCAGAGTTGAACTACATATGGTCTGTATGAGTAGGAAACACAGTTCTTTTTTACTTGGCATGCTCATGGTTCTTACTATATTGGAGACGCTGGAAAGAAGTGGATGATTCTTGCCTTTAAACAGAGTGTTTTTCAGGGATGAGAACTCTCGTCTGAATTTGCCTTCAGAAACGGAGTTATAACCCAGTATCTGTGTCTTACTACAAGCAAGAGTTCATTTCTGGTAAACCCAGTGAATTTTGGGCTCAAATGATTTTTCACAGATCACGACCCCAACATGATTCTCACTATTAACTAAAGAGCATTTATGTAAGAGGAGCAGTGGTTTGTATCAGTTTCATAAGCAGAGTTGAACTACATATGGTCTGTATGAGTAGGAAACACAGTTCTTTTTTACTTGGCATGCTCATGGTTCTTACTATATTGGAGACGCTGAAAAGAAGTGGATGATTCTTGCCTTTAAACAGAGTGTTTTTCAGGGATGAGAACTCTCGTCTGAATTTGCCTTCAGAAACGGAGTTAAACCCCACATCTGTGTCTTCCTACAAGCAAGAGTTCATTTCTGGTAAACCCAGTGAATTTTGGGCTGAAATGATTTTTCGCATTTCATGAACCCACAGCGATCCTCACTATTAACTAAAGAGGATTTATGTTAGAGGAGCTTTGGTTTGTATCAGTTTCATAAGCAGAGATGAACTACATATGGTCTGTATGAGTAGGAAACACAGTTCTTTTTTACTTGGCATGCTCATGGTTCTTACTATATTGGAGACGCTGGAAAGAAGTGGATGATTCTTGCCTTTAAACAGAGTGTTTTCCAGGGATGAGTACTCTGGTCTGAATTTGCCTTCAGAAACGGAGTTAAAACACAGTATCTGTGTCTTCCTACAAGCAAAAGTTCATTTCTGGTAAACCCAGTGAATTTTGGGCTGAAATGTTTTTTCGCATTTCATGAACCCAAAGCGATCCTCACTATTAACTAAAGAGGATTTATGTTAGAGGAGCTGTGGTTTGTATCAGTTTCGTAAGCAGAGTTGAACTACATATGGCCTGTATGTGTAGGAAAAACAGTTCTTTTTTGAAGGCATGCTCATGGTTCTTGCTGTATTGGCTACGCTGGAAAGCAGAGCTTGCATCTTGCATTAAAACAGAGTGTGTTTCATGAATGAGAACTCTGCTCTGAATTTCCCTTCAGAAACGGAGTTAAACGGCAGGATCGGTATCTTCCTACAAGCAAGAGTTTGTTTCTAGTAAACTGAGTGAATTTTCTGGTCCAATGATTTTACACAGTTCTATAACCCAACGTGATTATCACTACTAACTGAAGAGAATTCATGTAGGAGGAGCTGTGGTTTGTATCAGTTTCATAAGCAGAGTTGAACTACATATGGTCTGTATGAATAAGAAACACAGTTCTTTTTTACTTGGCATGCTCATGGATCTTACTATATTGGAGACGCTGGAAAGAAGTGGATGATTCTTGCCTTTAAACAGAGTGTTTTTCAGGAATGAGAACTCTCGTCTTAATTTGCCTTCAGAAACGGAGTTAAAACACAGTATCTGTGTCTTCCTACAAGCAAGAGTTCATTTCTAGTAAACCCAGTGAATTTTGGGCTCAAATGATTTTTCACAGATCACGACCCCAACATGATTCTCACTATAAACTAAAGAGCATTTATGTAAGAGGAGCAGTGGCTTGTATCAGTTTCGTAAGCAGAGTTGAACTACATATGGTCTGTATGTGTAGGAAAAACAGTTCTTTTTTGAAGGCATGCTCATGGTTCTTGCTGTATTGGAGACGCTGGAAAGAAGAGCTTGCATCTTGCATTAAAATAGAGTGTGTTTCATGAATGAGAACTCTGGTCTAAATTTGCCTTCTGAAACGGAGTTGAACCCCACATCTGTATCTTCCTACAAGCAAGAGTTCATTTCTGGTAAACCCTGTGAATTTTGGGCTGAAATTATTTTTCGCATTTCATGAATCCGACGCTATTCTCACTATTAACTAAAGAGGATTTATGTAAGAGGAGCTGTGGTTTGTATCAGTTTTATAAGCAGAGTTGAACTACATATGGTCTGTATGAGTTAGAAACACAGTTCTTTTTTATTTGGCATGTTAATGGTTCTTACTATATTGGAGACGCTGGAAAGAAGTGGATGATTCTTGCCTTTAAACAGAGTGTTTTTCAGGGATGAGAACTCTGGTCTGAATTTGCCTTCAGAAATGGAGTTATAACCCAGTATCTGTGTCTTACTACAAGCAAGAGTTCATTTCTGGTACACCCAGTGATTTTTGGGCTCAAATGATTTTTCACAGATCACGACCCCAACATGATTCTCACTATTAACTAAAGAGCATTTATGTAAGAGGAGCAGTGGTTTGTATCAGTTTTATAAGCAGAGTTGAACTACATATGGTCCGTATGATTAGGAAATAGTTCTTTTTTGAAGGCATGCTCATGGTTCTTGCTGTATTGGAGACGCTGGAAAGAAGAGCTTGCATCTTGCATTAAAACAGAGTGTGTTTCATGAATGAGAACTCTGCTCTGAATTTCCCTTCAGAAACGGAGTTAAACAGCAGGATCGGTATCTTCCTACAAGCAAGAGTTCGTTTCTAGTAAACTGAGTGAATTTTCCGGTCCAATGATTTTACACAGTTCTATAACCCAACGTGATTATCACTACTAACTGAAGAGAATTCATGTAGGAGGAGCTGTGGTTTGTATCAGTTTCATAAGCAGAGTTGAACTACATATGGTCTGTATGAATAAGAAACACAGTTCTTTTTTACTTGGCATGCTCATGGTTCTTACTATATTGGAGACGCTGGAAAGAAGTGGATGATTCTTGCCTTTAAACAGAGTGATTTTCAGGGATGAGAACTCTCGTCTTAATTTGCCTTCAGAAACGGAGTTAAAACACAGTATCTGTGTCTTCCTACAAGCAAGAGTTCATTTCTGGTAAATCCAGTGAATTTTGGGCTCAAATGATTTTTCACAGATCACGACCCCAACATGATTCTCACTATAAACTAAAGAGCATTTATGTAAGAGGAGCAGTGGCTTGTATCAGTTTCGTAAGCAGAATTGAACTACATATGGTCTGTATGTGTAGGAAAAACAGTTCTTTTTTGAAGGCATGCTCATGGGTCTTGCTGTATTGGAGATGCTGGAAAGAAGAGCTTGCATCTTGCAATAAAACAGAGTATGTATCATGAATGAGAACTCTGGTCTGAATTTGCCTTCAGAAACGGAGTTAAACCCCACATCTGTGTCTTCCTACAAGCAAGAGTTCATTTCTGGTAAACCCAGTGAATTTTGGGCTGAAATGATTTTTCGCATTTCATGAACCCACAGCGATCCTCACTATTAACTAAAGAGGATTTATGTTAGAGGAGCTTTGGTTTGTATCAGTTTCATAAGCAGAGATGAACTACATATGGTCTGTATGAGTAGGAAACACAGTTCTTTTTTACTTGGCATGCTCATGGTTCTTACTATATTGGAGACGCTGGAAAGAAGTGGATGATTCTTGCCTTTAGACAGAGTGTTTTCCAGGGATGAGTACTCTGGTCTGAATTTGCCTTCAGAAACGGAGTTAAAACACAGTATCTGTGTCTTCCTACAAGCAAAAGTTCATTTCTGGTAAACCCAGTGAATTTTGGGCTGAAATGTTTTTTCGCATTTCATGAACCCAAAGCGATCCTCACTATTAACTAAAGAGGATTTATGTTAGAGGAGCTGTGGTTTGTATCAGTTTCGTAAGCAGAGTTGAACTACATATGGCCTGTATGTGTAGGAAAAACAGTTCTTTTTTGAAGGCATGCTCATGGTTCTTGCTGTATTGGAGACGCTGGAAAGAAGAGCTTGCATCTTGCATTAAAACAGAGTGTGTTTCATGAATGAGAACTCTGCTCTGAATTTCCCTTCAGAAACGGAGTTAAACGGCAGGATCGGTATCTTCCTACAAGCAAGAGTTCGTTTCTAGTAAACTGAGTGAATTTTCTGGTCCAATGATTTTACACAGTTCTATAACCCAACGTGATTATCACTACTAACTGAAGAGAATTCATGTAGGAGGAGCTGTGGTTTGTATCAGTTTCATAAGCAGAGTTGAACTACATATGGTCTGTATGAATAAGAAACACAGTTCTTTTTTACTTGGCATGCTCATGGTTCTTACTATATTGGAGACGCTGGAAAGAAGTGGATGATTCTTGCCTTTAAACAGAGTGTTTTTCAGGGATGAGAACTCTCGTCTTAATTTGCCTTCAGAAACGGAGTTAAAACACAGTATCTGTGTCTTCCTACAAGCAAGAGTTCATTTCTAGTAAACCCAGTGAATTTTGGGCTCAAATGATTTTTCACAGATCACGACCCCAACATGATTCTCACTATAAACTAAAGAGCATATATGTAAGAGGAGCAGTGGCTTGTATCAGTTTCGTAAGCAGAGTTGAACTACATATGGTCTGTATGTGTAGGAAAAACAGTTCTTTTTTGAAGGCATGCTCATGGTTCTTGCTGTATTGGAGACGCTGGAAAGAAGAGCTTGCATCTTGCATTAAAACAGAGTGTGTTTCATGAATGAGAACTCTGGTCTAAATTTGCCTTCTGAAACGGAGTTAAACCCCACATCTGTATCTTCCTACAAGCAAGAGTTCATTTCTGGTAAACCCTGTGAATTTTGGGCTGAAATTATTTTTCGCATTTCATGAATCCGACGCTATTCTCACTATTAACTAAAGAGGATTTATGTAAGAGGAGCTGTGGTTTGTATCAGTTTTATAAGCAGAGTTGAACTACATATGGTCTGTATAAGTTAGAAACACAGTTCTTTTTTATTTGGCATGCTCATGGTTCTTACTATATTGGAGACGCTGGAAAGAAGTGGATGATTCTTGCCTTTAAACAGAGTGTTTTTCAGGGATGAGAACTCTGGTCTGAATTTGCCTTCAGAAATGGAGTTATAACCCAGTATCTGTGTCTTACTACAAGCAAGAGTTCATTTCTGGTACACCCAGTGATTTTTGGGCTCAAATGATTTTTCACAGATCACGACCCCAACATGATTCTCACTATTAACTAAAGAGCATTTATGTAAGAGGAGCAGTGGTTTGTATCAGTTTTATAAGCAGAGTTGAACTACATATGGTCCGTATGATTAGGAAACAGTTCTTTTTTGAAGGCATGCTCATGGTTCTTGCTGTATTGGAGACGCTGGAAAGAAGAGCTTGCATCTTGCATTAAAACAGAGTGTGTTTCATGAATGAGAACTCTGCTCTGAATTTCCCTTCAGAAACGGAGTTAAACAGCAGGATCGGTATCTTCCTACAAGCAAGAGTTCGTTTCTAGTAAACTGAGTGAATTTTCCGGTCCAATGATTTTACACAGTTCTATAACCCAACGTGATTATCACTACTAACTGAAGAGAATTCATGTAGGAGGAGCTGTGGTTTGTATCAGTTTCATAAGCAGAGTTGAACTACATATGGTCTGTATGAATAAGAAACACAGTTCTTTTTTACTTGGCATGCTCATGGTTCTTACTATATTGGAGACGCTGGAAAGAAGTGGATGATTCTTGCCTTTAAACAGAGTGATTTTCAGGGATGAGAACTCTCGTCTTAATTTGCCTTCAGAAACGGAGTTAAAACACAGTATCTGTGTCTTCCTACAAGCAAGAGTTCATTTCTGGTAAATCCAGTGAATTTTGGGCTCAAATGATTTTTCACAGATCACGACCCCAACATGATTCTCACTATAAACTAAAGAGCATTTATGTAAGAGGAGCAGTGGCTTGTATCAGTTTCGTAAGCAGAATTGAACTACATATGGTCTGTATGTGTAGGAAAAACAGTTCTTTTTTGAAGGCATGCTCATGGGTCTTGCTGTATTGGAGATGCTGGAAAGAAGAGCTTGCATCTTGCAATAAAACAGAGTATGTATCATGAATGAGAACTCTGGTCTGAATTTGCCTTCAGAAACGGAGTTAAACCCCACATCTGTGTCTTCCTACAAGCAAGAGTTCATTTCTGGTAAACCCAGTGAATTTTGGGCTGAAATGATTTTTCGCATTTCATGAACCCACAGCGATCCTCACTATTAACTAAAGAGGATTTATGTTAGAGGAGCTTTGGTTTGTATCAGTTTCATAAGCAGAGATGAACTACATATGGTCTGTATGAGTAGGAAACACAGTTCTTTTTTACTTGGCATGCTCATGGTTCTTACTATATTGGAGACGCTGGAAAGAAGTGGATGATTCTTGCCTTTAAACAGAGTGTTTTCCAGGGATGAGTACTCTGGTCTGAATTTGCCTTCAGAAACGGAGTTAAAACACAGTATCTGTGTCTTCCTACAAGCAAAAGTTCATTTCTGGTAAACCCAGTGAATTTTGGGCTGAAATGTTTTTTAGCATTTCATGAACCCAAAGCGATCCTCACTATTAACTAAAGAGGATTTATGTTAGAGGAGCTGTGGTTTGTATCAGTTTCGTAAGCAGAGTTGAACTACATATGGCCTGTATGTGTAGGAAAAACAGTTCTTTTTTGAAGGCATGCTCATGGTTCTTGCTGTATTGGCTACGCTGGAAAGAAGAGCTTGCATCTTGCATTAAAACAGAGTGTGTTTCATGAATGAAAACTCTGGTCTGAATTTGCCTTCAGAACCGGAGTTAAACCCCACATCTGTATCTTCCTACAAGCAAGAGTTCATTTCTGGTAAACCCTGTGAATTTTGGGCTGAAATTATTTTTCGCATTTCATGAACCCAAAGCGATCCTCACTATTAACTAAAGAGGATTTATGTAAGAGGAGCTGTGGTTTGTATCAGTTTCATAAGCAGAGTTGAACTACATATGGTCTGTATGAGTAGGAAACACAGTTCTTTTTTACTTGGCATGCTCATGGTTCTTACTATATTGGAGACGCTGAAAAGAAGTGGATGATTCTTGCCTTTAAACAGAGTGTTTTTCAGGGATGAGAACTCTGGTCTGAATTTGCCTTCAGAAACGGAGTTATAACCCAGTATCTGTGTCTTACTACAAGCAAGAGTTTATTTCTGGTAAACCCAGTGAATTTTGGGCTCAAATGATTTTTCACAGATCACGAACCCAACATGATTCTCACTATTAACTAAAGAGCATTTATGTAAGAGGAGCAGTGGTTTGTATCAGTTTTATAAACAGAGTTGAACTACATATGGTCCGTATTATTAGGATACAGTTCTTTTTTGAAGGCATGCTCATGGTTCTTGCTGTATTGGAGACGCTGGAAAGAAGAGCTTGCATCTTGCATTAAAACAGAGTGTGTTTCATGAATGAGAACTCTGCTCTGAATTTCCCTTCAGAAACGGAGTTAAACGGCAGGATCAGTATCTTCCTACAAGCAATAGTTCGTTTCTAGTAAACTGAGTGAATTTTCCGGTCCAATGATTTTACACAGTTCTATAACCCAACGTGATTATCACTACTAACTGAAGAGAATTCATGTAGGAGGAGCTGTGGTTTGTATCAGTTTCATAAGCAGAGTTGAACTACATATGGTCTGTATGAATAAGAAACACAGTTCTTTTTTACTTGGCATGCTCATGGTTCTTACTATATTGGAGACGCTGGAAAGAAGTGGATGATTCTTGCCTTTAAACAGAGTGTTTTTCAGGGATGAGAACTCTCATCTTAATTTGCCTTCAGAAACGGAGTTAAAACACAGTATCTGTGTCTTCCTACAAGCAAGAGTTCATTTCTAGTAAACCCAGTGAATTTTGGGCTCAAATGATTTTTCACAGATCACGAACCCAACATGATTCTCACTATAAACTAAAGAGCATTTATGTAAGAGGAGCAGTGGCTTGTATCAGTTTCGTAAGCAGAGTTGAACTACATATGGTCTGTATGTGTAGGAAAAACAGTTCTTTTTTGAAGGCATGCTCATGGTTCTTGCTGTATTGGAGACGCTGGAAAGCAGAGCTTGCATCTTGCATTAAAACAGAGTGTGTTTCATGAATGAGAACTCTGGTCTGAATTTGCCTTCAGAAACGGAGTTAAACCCCACATCTGTATCTTCCTACAAGCAAGAGTTCATATCTGGTAAACCCTGTGAATTTTGGGCTGATATGATTTTTCGCATTTCATGAATCCGACGCTATTCTCACTATTAACTAAAGAGGATTTATGTAAGAGGAGCTGTGGTTTGTATCAGTTTCATAAGCAGAGTTGAACTACATATGGTCTGTATGAGTAGGAAACACAGTTCTTTTTTATTTGGCATGCTCATGGTTCTTACTATATTGGAGATGCTGGAAAGAAGTGGATGATTCTTGCCTTTAAACAGAGTGTTTTTCAGGGATGAGAACTCTGGTCTGAATTTGCCTTCAGAAACGGAGTTATAACCCAGTATCTGTGTCTTACTACAAGCAAGAGTTCATTTCTGGTAAACCCAGTGATTTTTGGCCTCAAATGATTTTTCACAGATCAGGACCCCAACATGATTCTCACTATTAACTAAAGAGCATTTATGTAAGAGGAGCAGTGGTTTGTATCAGTTTTATAAGCAGATTTGAACACATATGGTCCGTATGATTAGGAAACAGTTCTTTTTTGAAGGCATGCTCATAGTTCTTGCTGTATTGGAGACGCTGGAAAGAAGAGCTTGCATCTTGCATTAAAACAGAGTGTGTTTCATGAATGAGAACTCTGCTCTGAATTTCCCTTCAGAAACAGAGTTAAACGGCAGGATCGGTATCTTCCTACAAGCAAGAGTTCGTTTCTAGTAAACTGAGTGAATTTTCCGGTCCAATGATTTTACACAGTTCTATAACCCAACGTGATTATCACTATTAACTGAAGAGAATTCATATAGGAGGAGCTGTGGTTTGTATCAGTTTCATAAGCAGAGTAGAACTACATATGGTCTGTATGAATAAGAAACACAGTTCTTTTTTACATGGCATGCTCATGGTTCTTACTATATTGGAGACACTGGAAAGAAGTGGATGATTCTTGCCTTTAAACAGAGTGTTTTTCAGGGATGAGAACTCTCGTCTTAATTTGCCTTCAGAAACGGAGTTAAAACACAGTATCTGTGTCTTCCTACAAGCCAGAGTTCATTTCTAGTAAACCCTGTGAATTTTGCGCTGAAATGATTTTTCGCATTTCATGAATCCGACGCTATTCTCACTATTAACTAAAGAGGATTTATGTAAGAGGAGCTGTGGTTTGTATCAGTTTCATAAGCAGAGTTGAACGACATATGGTCCGTATGATTAGGAAACAGTTCTTTTTTGAAGGCATGCTCATGGTTCTTGCTGTATTGGAGACGCTGGAAAGAAGAGCTTGCATCTTGCATTAAAACAGAGTGTGTTTCATGAATGAGAACTCTGCTCTGAATTTCCATTCAGAAACGGAGTTAAACGGCAGGATCGATATCTTCCTACAAGCAAGAGTTCGTTTCTAGTAAACTGAGTGATTTTTCCGGTCTAATGATTTTACACAATTCTATAACCCAACGTGATTATCACTATTAACTGAAGAGAATTCATATACAAGGAGCTGTGGTTTGTATCAGTTTCATAAGCAGAGTTGAACTACATATGGTCTGTATGAATAAGAAACACAGTTCTTTTTTACTTGGCATGCTCATGGTTCTTACTATATTGGAGAAACTGCAAAGAAGTGGATGATTCTTGCCTTTAAACAGAGTGTTTTTCAGGGATGAGAACTCTTGTCTTAATTTGCCTTCAGAAACGGAGTTAAAACACAGTATCTGTGTCTTCCTACAAGCAAGAGTTCATTTCAAGTAAACCCAGTGAATTTTGGGCTCAAATGATTTTTCACAGATCACGAACCCAACATGATTCTCAGTAGAAACTAAAGAGCATTTATGTAAGAGGAGCAGTGGCTTGTATCAGTTTCGTAAGCAGAATTGAACTACATATGGTCTGTATGTGTAGGAAAAACAGTTCTTTTTTGAAGGCATGCTCATGGTTCTTGCTGTATTGGAGACGCTGGAAAGAAGAGCTTGCATCTTGCAATAAAACAGAGTATGTATCATGAAGGAGAACTCTGGTCTGAATTTGCCTTCAGAAACGGGGTTAAACCCCACATCTGTGTCTTCCTACAAGCAAGAGTTCATTTCTGGTAAACCCAGTGAATTTTGGGCTGAAATGATTTTTCGCATTTCATGAACCTAAAGCGATCCTCACTATTAACTAAAGAGGATTTATGTTAGAGGAGCTGTGGTTTGTATCAGTTTCATAAGCAGAGTTGAACTACATATGGTCTGTATGCGTAGGAAACACAGTTCTTTTTTACTTGGCATGCTCATGGTTCTTACTATATTGGAGACGCTGGAAAGAAGTGGATGATTCTTGCCTTTAAACAGAGTGTTTTTCAGGGATGAGTACTCTGGTCTGAATTTGCCTTCTGAAACGGAGTTAAAACACAGTATCTGTGTCTTCCTACAAGCAAAAGTTCATTTCTGGTAAACCCAGCGAATTTTGGGCTGAAATGTTTTTTCGCATTTCATGAACCCAAAGCGATCCTCACTATTAACTAAAGAGGATTTATGTTAGAGGAGCTGTGGTTTGTATCAGTTTCGTAAGCAGAGTTGAACTACATATGGCCTGTATGTGTAGGAAAAACAGTTCTTTTTTGAAGGCATGCTCATGGTTCTTGCTGTATTGGAGACGCTGGAAAGAAGAGCTTGCATCTTGCATTAAAACAGAGTGTGTTTCATGAATGAGAACTCTGCTCTGAATTTCCCTTCAGAAACGGAGTTAAACGGCAGGATCGGTATCTTCCTACAAGCAAGAGTTCGTTTCTAGTAAACTGAGTGAATTTTCCGGTCCAATGATTTTACACAGTTCTATACCCCAACTTGATTATCACTACTAACTGAAGAGAATTCATGTAGGAGGAGCTGTGGTTTGTACCAGTTTCATAAGCAGAGTTGAACTACATATGGTCTGTATGAATAAGAAACACAGTTCTTTTTTACTTGGCATCCTCATGGTTCTTACTATATTGGAGACGCTGGAAAGAAGTGGATGATTCTTGCCTTTAAACAGAGTGTTTTTCAGGAATGAGAACTCTCCTCTTAATTTGCCTTCAGAAACGGAGTTAAAACACAGTATCTGTGTCTTCCTACAAGCAAGAGTTCATTTCTAGTAAACCCAGTGAATTTTGGGCTCAAACGATTTTTCAGAGATCAGGAACCAAACATGATTCTCACTATAAACTAAAGAGCATTTATGTAAGAGGAGCAGTGGCTTGTATCAGTTTCGTAAGCAGAATTGAACTACATATGGTCTGTATGTGTAGGAAAAACAGTTCTTTTTTGAAGGCATGCTCATGGTTCTTGCTGTATTGGAGACGCTGGAAAGAAGAGCTTGCATCTTGCAATAAAACAGAGTATGTATCATGAATGAGAACTCTGGTCTGAATTTGCCTTCAGAAACGGGGTTAAACCCCACATCTGTGTCTTCCTACAAGCAAGAGTTCATTTCTGGTAAACCCAGTGAATTTTGGGCTGAAATGATTTTTCGCATTTCATGAACCTAAAGCGATCCTCACTATTAACTAAAGAGGATTTATGTTAGAGGAGCTGTGGTTTGTATCAGTTTCATAAGCAGAGTTGAACTACATATGGTCTGTATGAGTAGGAAACACAGTTCTTTTTTACTTGGCATGCTCATGGTTCTTACTATATTGGAGACGCTGGAAAGAAGTGGATGATTCTTGCCTTTAAACAGAGTGTTTTTCAGGGATGAGAACTCTGGTCTGAATTTGCCTTCAGAAACGGAGTTAAAACACAGTATCTGTGTCTTCCTACAAGCAAAAGTTCATTTCTGGTAAACCCAGCGAATTTTGGGCTGAAATGTTTTTTCGCATTTCATGAACCCAAAGCGATCCTCACTATTAACTAAAGAGGATTTATGTTAGAGGAGCTGTGGTTTGTATCAGTTTCGTAAGCAGAGTTGAACTACATATGGCCTGTGGAGTAGGAAACACAGTTCTTTTTTACTTGGCATGCTCATGGTTCTTACTATATTGGAGACGCTGGAAAGAAGTGGATGATTCTTGCCTTTAAACAGAGTGTTTTTCAGGGATGAGAACTCTGGTCTGAATTTGCCTTCAGAAACAGAGTTATAACCCAGTATCTGTGTCTTACTACAAGCAAGATTTCATTTCTGGTAAACCCAGTGAATTTTGGGCTCAAATGATTTTTCACAGATCACGACCCCAACATGATTCTCAGTATTAACTAAAGAGCATTTATGTAAGAGGAGCAGTGGTTTGTATCAGTTTTATAAGCAGAGTTGAACTACATATGGTCCGTATTATTAGGATACAGTTCTTTTTTGAAGGCATGCTCATGGTTCTTGCTGTATTGGAGACGCTGGAAAGAAGAGCTTGCATCTTGCAATAACACAGAGTATGTATCATGAAGGAGAACTCTGGTCTGAATTTGCCTTCAGAAACGGGGTTAAACCCCACATCTGTGTCTTCCTACAAGCAAGAGTTCATTTCTGGTAAACCCAGTGAATTTTGGGCTGAAATGATTTTTCGCATTTCATGAACCTAAAGCGATCCTCACTATTAACTAAAGAGGATTTATGTTAGAGGAGCTGTGGTTTGTATCAGTTTCATAAGCAGAGTTGAACTCCATATGGTCTGTATGAGTAGGAAACACAGTTCTTTTTTACTTGGCATGCTTATGGTTCTTACTATATTGGAGACGCTGGAAAGAAGTGGATGATTCTTGCCTTTAAACAGAGTGTTTTTCAGGGATGAGTACTCTGGTCTGAATTTGCCTTCTGAAACGGAGTTAAAACACAGTATCTGTGTCTTCCTACAAGCAAAAGTTCATTTCTGGTAAACCCAGCGAATTTTGGGCTGAAATGTTTTTTCACATTTCATGAACCCAAAGCGATCCTCACTATTAACTAAAGAGGATTTATGTTAGAGGAGCTGTGGTTTGTATCAGTTTCGTAAGCAGAGTTGAACTACATATGGCCTGTATGTGTAGGAAAAACAGTTCTTTTTTGAAGGCATGCTCATGGTTCTTGCTGTATTGGAGACGCTGGAAAGAAGAGCTTGCATCTTGCATTAAAACAGAGTGTGTTTCATGAATGAGAACTCTGCTCTGAATTTCCCTTCAGAAACGGAGTTAAACGGCAGGATCGGTATCTTCCTACAAGCAAGAGTTCGTTTCTAGTAAACTGAGTGAATTTTCCGGTCCAATGATTTTACACAGTTCTATAACCCAACGTGATTATCACTACTAACTGAAGAGAATTCATGTAGGAGGAGCTGTGGTTTGTATCAGTTTCATAAGCAGAGTTGAACTACATATGGTCTGTATGAATAAGAATCACAGTTCTTTTTTACTTGGCATGCTCATGGTTCTTACTATATTGGAGACGCTGGAAAGAAGTGGATGATTCTGGCCTTTAAACAGAGTGTTTTTCAGGAATGAGAACTCTCCTCTTAATTTGCCTTCAGAAACGGAGTTAAAACACAGTATCTGTGTCTTCCTACAAGCAAGAGTTCATTTCTAGTAAACCCAGTGAATTTTGGGCTCAAACGATTTTTCAGAGATCAGGAACCAAACATGATTCTCACTATAAACTAAAGAGCATTTATGTAAGAGGAGCAGTGGCTTGTATCAGTTTCGTAAGCAGAATTGAACTACATATGGTCTGTATGTGTAGGAAAAACAGTTCTTTTTTGAAGGCATGCTCATGGGTCTTGCTGTATTGGAGACGCTGGAAAGAAGAGCTTGCATCTTGCAATAAAACAGAGTATGTATCATGAATGAGAACTCTGGTCTGAATTTGCCTTCAGAAACGGAGTTAAACCCCACATCTGTGTCTTCCTACAAGCAAGAGTTCATTTCTGGTAAACCCAGTGAATTTTGGGCTGAAATGATTTTTCGCATTTCATGAACCTAAAGCGATCCTCACTATTAACTAAAGAGGATTTATGTTAGAGGAGCTGTGGTTTGTATCAGTTTCATAAGCAGAGTTGAACTACATATGGTCTGGATGAGTAGGAAACACAGTTCTTTTTTACTTGGCATGCTTATGGTTCTTACTATATTGGAGACGCTGGAAAGAAGTGGATGATTCTTGCCTTTAAACAGAGTGTTTTTCAGGGATGAGTACTCTGGTCTGAATTTGCCTTCTGAAACGGAGTTAAAACACAGTATCTGTGTCTTCCTACAAGCAAAAGTTCATTTCTGGTAAACCCAGCGAATTTTGGGCTGAAATGTTTTTTCGCATTTCATGAACCCAAAGCGATCCTCACTATTAACTAAAGAGGATTTATGTTAGAGGAGCTGTGGTTTGTATCAGTTTCGTAAGCAGAGTTGAACTACATATGGCCTGTATGTGTAGGAAAAACAGTTCTTTTTTGAAGGCATGCTCATGGTTCTTGCTGTATTGGAGACGCTGGAAAGAAGAGCTTGCATCTTGCATTAAAACAGAGTGTGTTTCATGAATGAGAACTCTGCTCTGAATTTCCCTTCAGAAACGGAGTTAAACGGCAGGATCGGTATCTTCCTACAAGCAAGAGTTCGTTTCTAGTAAACTGAGTGAATTTTCCGGTCCAATGATTTTACACAGTTCTATAACCCAACGTGATTATCACTACTAACTGAAGAGAATTCATGTAGGAGGAGCTGTGGTTTGTATCAGTTTCATAAGCAGAGTTGAACTACATATGGTCTGTATGAATAAGAATCACAGTTCTTTTTTACTTGGCATGCTCATGGTTCTTACTATATTGGAGACGCTGGAAAGAAGTGGATGATTCTTGCCTTTAAACAGAGTGTTTTTCAGGAATGAGAACTCTCCTCTTAATTTGCCTTCAGAAACGGAGTTAAAACACAGTATCTGTGTCTTCCTACAAGCAAGAGTTCATTTCTAGTAAACCCAGTGAATTTTGGGCTCAAACGATTTTTCAGAGATCAGGAACCAAACATGATTCTCACTATAAACTAAAGAGCATTTATGTAAGAGGAGCAGTGGCTTGTATCAGTTTCGTAAGCAGAATTGAACTACATATGGTCTGTATGTGTAGGAAAAACAGTTCTTTTTTGAAGGCATGCTCATGGGTCTTGCTGTATTGGAGACGCTGGAAAGAAGAGCTTGCATCTTGCAATAAAACAGAGTATGTATCATGAATGAGAACTCTGGTCTGAATTTGCCTTCAGAAACGGAGTTAAACCCCACATCTGTGTCTTCCTACAAGCAAGAGTTCATTTCTGGTAAACCCAGTGAATTTTGGGCTGAAATGATTTTTCGCATTTCATGACCTAAAGCGATCCTCACTATTAACTAAAGAGGATTTATGTTAGAGGAGCTGTGGTTTGTATCAGTTTCATAAGCAGAGTTGAACTACATATGGTCTGTATGAGTAGGAAACACAGTTCTTTTTTACTTGGCATGCTCATGGTTCTTACTATATTGGAGACGCTGGAAAGAAGTGGATGATTCTTGCCTTTAAACAGAGTGTTTTTCAGGGATGAGAACTCTGGTCTGAATTTGCCTTCAGAAACGGAGTTAAAACACAGTATCTGTGTCTTCCTACAAGCAAAAGTTCATTTCTGGTAAACCCAGCGAATTTTGGGCTGAAATGTTTTTTCGCATTTCATGAACCCAAAGCGATCCTCACTATTAACTAAAGAGGATTTATGTTAGAGGAGCTGTGGTTTGTATCAGTTTCGTAAGCAGAGTTGAACTACATATGGCCTGTGGAGTAGGAAACACAGTTCTTTTTTACTTGGCATGCTCATGGTTCTTACTATATTGGAGACGCTGGAAAGAAGTGGATGATTCTTGCCTTTAAACAGAGTGTTTTTCAGGGATGAGAACTCTGGTCTGAATTTGCCTTCTGAAACGGAGTTATAACCCAGTATCTGTGTCTTACTACAAGCAAGAGTTCATTTCTGGTAAACCCAGTGAATTTTGGGCTCAAATGATTTTTCACAGATCACGACCCCAACATGATTCTCAGTATTAACTAAAGAGCATTTATGTAAGAGGAGCAGTGGTTTGTATCAGTTTTATAAGCAGAGTTGAACTACATATGGTCCGTATTATTAGGATACAGTTCTTTTTTGAAGGCATGCTCATGGGTCTTGCTGTATTGGAGACGCTGGAAAGAAGAGCTTGCATCTTGCATTAAAACAGAGTGTGTTTCATGAATGAGAACTCTGCTCTGAATTTCCCTTCAGAAACGGAGTTAAACGGCAGGATCGGTATCTTCCTACAAGCAAGAGTTCGTTTCTAGTAAACTGAGTGAATTTTCCGGTCCAATGATTTTACACAGTTCTATAACCCAACGTGATTATCACTACTAACTGAAGAGAATTCATGTAGGAGGAGCTGTGGTTTGTATCAGTTTCATAAGCAGAGTTGAACTACATATGGTCTGTATGAATAAGAAACACAGTTCTTTTTTACTTGGCATGCTCATGGTTCTTACTATATTGGAGACACTGGAAAGAAGTGGATGATTCTTGCCTTTAAACAGAGTGTTTTTCAGGGATGAGAACTCTCGTCTTAATTTGCCTTCAGAAACGGAGTTAAAACACAGTATCTGTGTCTTCCTACAAGCAAAAGTTCATTTCTGGTAAACCCAGCGAATTTTGGGCTGAAATGTTTTTTCGCATTTCATGAACCCAAAGCGATCCTCACTATTAACTAAAGAGGATTTATGTTAGAGGAGCTGTGGTTTGTATCAGTTTCGTAAGCAGAGTTGAACTACATATGGCCTGTATGTGTAGGAAAAACAGTTCTTTTTTGAAGGCATGCTCATGGTTCTTGCTGTATTGGAGACGCTGGAAAGAAGAGCTTGCATCTTGCATTAAAACACAGTGTGTTTCATGACTGAGAACTCTGCTCTGAATTTCCCTTCAGAAACGGAGTTAAACGGCAGGATCGGTATCTTCCTACAAGCAAGAGTTCGTTTCTAGTAAACTGAGTGAATTTTCCGGTCCAATGATTTTACACAGTTCTATAACCCAACGTGATTATCACTACTAACTGAAGAGAATTCATGTAGGAGGAGCTGTGGTTTGTATCAGTTTCATAAGCAGAGTTGAACTACATATGGTCTGTATGAATAAGAATCACAGTTCATTTTTACTTGGCATGCTCATGGTTCTTACTATATTGGAGACGCTGGAAAGAAGTGGATGATTCTTGCCTTTAAACAGAGTGTTTTTCAGGAATGAGAACTCTCCTCTTAATTTGCCTTCAGAAACGGAGTTAAAACACAGTATCTGTGTCTTCCTACAAGCAAGAGTTCATTTCTAGTAAACCCAGTGAATTTTGGGCTCAAACGATTTTTCAGAGATCAGGAACCAAACATGATTCTCACTATAAACTAAAGAGCATTTATGTAAGAGGAGCAGTGGCTTGTATCAGTTTCGTAAGCAGAATTGAACTACATATGGTCTGTATGTGTAGGAAAAACAGTTCTTTTTTGAAGGCATGCTCATGGGTCTTGCTGTATTGGAGACGCTGGAAAGTAGAGCTTGCATCTTGCAATAAAACAGAGTATGTATCATGAATGAGAACTCTGGTCTGAATTTGCCTTCAGAAACGGAGTTAAACCCCACATCTGTGTCTTCCTACAAGCAAGAGTTCATTTCTGGTAAACCCAGTGAATTTTGGGCTGAAATGATTTTTCGCATTTCATGAACCTAAAGCGATCCTCACTATTAACTAAAGAGGATTTATGTTAGAGGAGCTGTGGTTTGTATCAGTTTCATAAGCAGAGTTGAACTACATATGGTCTGTATGAGTAGGAAACACAGTTCTTTTTTACTTGGCATGCTCATGGTTCTTACTATATTGGAGACGCTGGAAAGAAGTGGATGATTCTTGCCTTTAAACAGAGTGTTTTTCAGGGATGAGTACTCTGGTCTGAATTTGCCTTCAGAAACGGAGTTAAAACACAGTATCTGTGTCTTCCTACAAGCAAAAGTTCATTTCTGGTAAACCCAGCGAATTTTGGGCTGAAATGTTTTTTCGCATTTCATGAACCCAAAGCGATCCTCACTATTAACTAAAGAGGATTTATGTTAGAGGAGCTGTGGTTTGTATCAGTTTCGTAAGCAGAGTTGAACTACATATGGCCTGTGGAGTAGGAAACACAGTTCTTTTTTACTTGGCATGCTCATGGTTCTTACTATATTGGAGACGCTGGAAAGAAGTGGATGATTCTTGCCTTTAAACAGAGTGTTTTTCAGGGATGAGAACTCTGGTCTGAATTTGCCTTCAGAAACGGAGTTATAACCCAGTATCTGTGTCTTACTACAAGCAAGAGTTCATTTCTGGTAAACCCAGTGAATTTTGGGCTCAAATGATTTTTCACAGATCACGACCCCAACATGATTCTCAGTATTAACTAAAGAGCATTTATGTAAGAGGAGCAGTGGTTTGTATCAGTTTTATAAGCAGAGTTGAACTACATATGGTCCGTATTATTAGGATACAGTTCTTTTTTGAAGGCATGCTCATGGTTCTTGCTGTATTGGAGACGCTGGAAAGAAGAGCTTGCATCTTGCATTAAAACAGAGTGTGTTTCATGAATGAGAACTCTGCTCTGAATTTCCCTTCAGAAACGGAGTTAAACTGCAGGATCGGTATCTTCCTACAAGCAAGAGTTCGTTTCTAGTAAACTGAGTGAATTTTCCGGTCCAATGATTTTACACAGTTCTATAACCCAACGTGATTATCACTACTAACTGAAGAGAATTCATGTAGGAGGATCTGTGGTTTGTATCAGTTTCATAAGCAGAGTTGAACTACATATGGTCTGTATGAATAAGAAACACAGTTCTTTTTTACTTGGCATGCTCATGGTTCTTACTATATTGGAGACGCTGGAAAGAAGTGGATGATTCTTGCCTTTAAACAGAGTGTTTTTCAGGGATGAGAACTCTCATCTTAATTTGCCTTCAGAAACGGAGTTAAAACACAGTATCTGTGTCTTCCTACAAGCAAAAGTTCATTTCTGGTAAACCTAGCGAATTTTGGGCTGAAATGTTTTTTCGCATTTCATGAACCCAAAGCGATCCTCACTATTAACTAAAGAGGATTTATGTTAGAGGAGCTGTGGTTTGTATCAGTTTCGTAAGCAGAGTTGAACTACATATGGCCTGTATGTGTAGGAAAAACAGTTCTTTTTTGAAGGCATGCTCATGGTTCTTGCTGTATTGGAGACGCTGGAAAGAAGAGCTTGCATCTTGCATTAAAACAGAGTGTGTTTCATGAATGAGAACTCTGCTCTGAATTTCCCTTCAGAAACGGAGTTAAACGGCAGGATCGGTATCTTCCTACAAGCAAGAGTTCGTTTCTAGTAAACTGAGTGAATTTTCCGGTCCAATGATTTTACACAGTTCTATAACCCAACGTGATTATCACTACTAACTGAAGAGAATTCATGTAGGAGGAGCTGTGGTTTGTATCAGTTTCATAAGCAGAGTTGAACTACATATGGTCTGTATGAATAAGAATCACAGTTCTTTTTTACTTGGCATGCTCATGGTTCTTACTATATTGGAGACGCTGGAAAGAAGTGGATGATTCTTGCCTTTAAACAGAGTGTTTTTCAGGAATGAGAACTCTCCTCTTAATTTGCCTTCAGAAACGGAGTTAAAACACAGTATCTGTGTCTTCCTACAAGCAAGAGTTCATTTCTAGTAAACCCAGTGAATTTTGGGCTCAAACGATTTTTCAGAGATCAGGAACCAAACATGATTCTCACTATAAACTAAAGAGCATTTATGTAAGAGGAGCAGTGGCTTGTATCAGTTTCGTAAGCAGAATTGAACTACATATGGTCTCTATGTGTAGGAAAAACAGTTCTTTTTTGAAGGCATGCTCATGGGTCTTGCTGTATTGGAGACGCTGGAAAGAAGAGCTTGCATCTTGCAATAAAACAGAGTATGTATCATGAATGAGAACTCTGGTCTGAATTTGCCTTCAGAAACGGAGTTAAACCCCACATCTGTGTCTTCCTACAAGCAAGAGTTCATTTCTGGTAAACCCAGTGAATTTTGGGCTGAAATGATTTTTCGCATTTCATGAACCTAAAGCGATCCTCACTATTAACTAAAGAGGATTTATGTTAGAGGAGCTGTGGTTTGTATCAGTTTCATAAGCAGAGTTGAACTACATATGGTCTGTATGAGTAGGAAACACAGTTCTTTTTTACTTGGCATGCTCATGGTTCTTACTATATTGGAGACGCTGGAAAGAAGTGGATGATTCTTGCCTTTAAACAGAGTGTTTTTCAGGGATGAGAACTCTGGTCTGAATTTGCCTTCAGAAACGGAGTTAAAACACAGTATCTGTGTCTTCCTACAAGCAAAAGTTCATTTCTGGTAAACCCAGCGTATTTTGGGCTGAAATGTTTTTTCGCATTTCATGAACCCAAAGCGATCCTCACTATTAACTAAAGAGGATTTATGTTAGAGGAGCTGTGGTTTGTATCAGTTTCGTAAGCAGAGTTGAACTACATATGGCCTGTGGAGTAGGAAACACAGTTCTTTTTTACTTGGCATGCTCATGGTTCTTACTATATTGGAGACGCTGGAAAGAAGTGGATGATTCTTGCCTTTAAACAGAGTGTTTTTCAGGGATGAGAACTCTGGTCTGAATTTGCCTTCAGAAACGGAGTTATAACCCAGTATCTGTGTCTTACTACAAGCAAGAGTTCATTTCTGGTAAACCCAGTGAATTTTGGGCTCAAATGATTTTTCACAGATCACGACCCCAACATGATTCTCAGTATTAACTAAAGAGCATTTATGTAAGAGGAGCAGTGGTTTGTATCAGTTTTATAAGCAGAGTTGAACTACATATGGTCCGTATTATTAGGATACAGTTCTTTTTTGAAGGCATGCTCATGGTTCTTGCTGTATTGGAGACGCTGGAAAGAAGAGCTTGCATCTTGCATTAAAACAGAGTGTGTTTCATGAATGAGAACTCTGCTCTGAATTTCCCTTCAGAAACGGAGTTAAACTGCAGGATCGGTATCTTCCTACAAGCAAGAGTTCGTTTCTAGTAAACTGAGTGAATTTTCCGGTCCAATGATTTTACACAGTTCTATAACCCAACGTGATTATCACTACTAACTGAAGAGAATTCATGTAGGAGGAGCTGTGGTTTGTATCAGTTTCATAAGCAGAGTTGAACTACATATGGTCTGTATGAATAAGAAACACAGTTCTTTTTTACTTGGCATGCTCATGGTTCTTACTATATTGGAGACGCTGGAAAGAAGTGGATGATTCTTGCCTTTAAACAGAGTGTTTTTCAGGGATGAGAACTCTCGTCTTAATTTGCCTTCAGAAACGGAGTTAAAACACAGTATCTGTGTCTTCCTACAAGCAAAAGTTCATTTCTGGTAAACCCAGCGAATTTTGGGCTGAAATGTTTTTTCGCATTTCATGAACCCAAAGCGATCCTCACTATTAACTAAAGAGGATTTATGTTAGAGGAGCTGTGGTTTGTATCAGTTTCGTAAGCAGAGTTGAACTACATATGGCCTGTGGAGTAGGAAACACAGTTCTTTTTTACTTGGCATGCTCATGGTTCTTACTATATTGGAGACGCTGGAAAGAAGTGGATGATTCTTGCCTTTAAACAGAGTGTTTTTCAGGGATGAGAACTCTGGTCTGAATTTGCCTTCAGAAACGGAGTTATAACCCAGTATCTGTGTCTTACTACAAGCAAGAGTTCATTTCTGGTAAACCCAGTGAATTTTGGGCTCAAATGATTTTTCACAGATCACGACCCCAACATAATTCTCAGTATTAACTAAAGAGCATTTATGTAAGAGGAGCAGTGGTTTGTATCAGTTTTATAAGCAGAGTTGAACTACATATGGTCCGTATTATTAGGATACAGTTCTTTTTTGAAGGCATGCTCATGGTTCTTGCTGTATTGGAGACGCTGGAAAGAAGAGCTTGCATCTTGCATTAAAACAGAGTGTGTTTCATGAATGAGAACTCTGCTCTGAATTTCCCTTCAGAAACGGAGTTAAACTGCAGGATCGGTATCTTCCTACAAGCAAGAGTTCGTTTCTAGTAAACTGAGTGAATTTTCCGGTCCAATGATTTTACACAGTTCTATAACCCAACGTGATTATCACTACTAACTGAAGAGAATTCATGTAGGAGGAGCTGTGGTTTGTATCAGTTTCATAAGCAGAGTTGAACTACATATGGTCTGTATGAATAAGAAACACAGTTCTTTTTTACTTGGCATGCTCATGGTTCTTACTATATTGGAGACGCTGGAAAGAAGTGGATGATTCTTGCCTTTAAACAGAGTGTTTTTCAGGGATGAGAACTCTCGTCTTAATTTGCCTTCAGAAACGGAGTTAAAACACAGTATCTGTGTCTTCCTACAAGCAAAAGTTCATTTCTGGTAAACCCAGCGAATTTTGGGCTGAAATGTTTTTTCGCATTTCATGAACCCAAAGCGATCCTCACTATTAACTAAAGAGGATTTATGTTAGAGGAGCTGTGGTTTGTATCAGTTTCGTAAGCAGAGTTGAACTACATATGGCCTGTATGTGTAGGAAAAACAGTTCTTTTTTGAAGGCATGCTCATGGTTCTTGCTGTATTGGAGACGCTGGAAAGAAGAGCTTGCATCTTGCATTAAAACACAGTGTGTTTCATGACTGAGAACTCTGCTCTGAATTTCCCTTCAGAAACGGAGTTAAACGGCAGGATCGGTATCTTCCTACAAGCAAGAGTTCGTTTCTAGTAAACTGAGTGAATTTTCCGGTCCAATGATTTTACACAGTTCTATAACCCAACGTGATTATCACTACTAACTGAAGAGAATTCATGTAGGAGGAGCTGTGGTTTGTATCAGTTTCATAAGCAGAGTTGAACTACATATGGTCTGTATGAATAAGAATCACAGTTCTTTTTTACTTGGCATGCTCATGGTTCTTACTATATTGGAGACGCTGGAAAGAAGTGGATGATTCTTGCCTTTAAACAGAGTGTTTTTCAGGAATGAGAACTCTCCTCTTAATTTGCCTTCAGAAACGGAGTTAAAACACAGTATCTGTGTCTTCCTACAAGCAAGAGTTCATTTCTAGTAAACCCAGTGAATTTTGGGCTCAAACGATTTTTCAGAGATCAGGAACCAAACATGATTCTCACTATAAACTAAAGAGCATTTATGTAAGAGGAGCAGTGGCTTGTATCAGTTTCGTAAGCAGAATTGAACTACATATGGTCTGTATGTGTAGGAAAAACAGTTCTTTTTTGAAGGCATGCTCATGGGTCTTGCAGTATTGGAGACGCTGGAAAGTAGAGCTTGCATCTTGCAATAAAACAGAGTATGTATCATGAATGAGAACTCTGGTCTGAATTTGCCTTTAGAAACGGAGTTAAACCTCACATCTGTGTCTTCCTACAAGCAAGAGTTCATTTCTGGTAAACCCAGTGAATTTTGGGCTGAAATGATTTTTCGCATTTCATGAACCTAAAGCGATCCTCACTATTAACTAAAGAGGATTTATGTTAGAGGAGCTGTGGTTTGTATCAGTTTCATAAGCAGAGTTGAACTACATATGGTCTGTATGAGTAGGAAACACAGTTCTTTTTTACTTGGCATGCTCATGGTTCTTACTATATTGGAGATGCTGGAAAGAAGTGGATGATTCTTGCCTTTAAACAGAGTGTTTTTCAGGGATGAGAACTCTGGTCTGAATTTGCCTTCAGAAACGGAGTTAAAACACAGTATCTGTGTCTTCCTACAAGCAAAAGTTCATTTCTGGTAAACCCAGCGAATTTTGGGCTGAAATGTTTTTTCGCATTTCATGAACCCAAAGCGATCCTCACTATTAACTAAAGAGGATTTATGTTAGAGGAGCTGTGGTTTGTATCAGTTTCGTAAGCAGAGTTGAACTACATATGGCCTGTGGAGTAGGAAACACAGTTCTTTTTTACTTGGCATGCTCATGGTTCTTACTATATTGGAGACGCTGGAAAGAAGTGGATGATTCTTGCCTTTAAACAGAGTGTTTTTCAGGGATGAGGACTCTGGTCTGAATTTGCCTTCAGAAACGGAGTTATAACCCAGTATCTGTGTCTTACTACAAGCAAGAGTTCATTTCTGGTAAACCCAGTGAATTTTGGGCTCAAATGATTTTTCACAGATCACGACCCCAACATGATTCTCAGTATTAACTAAAGAGCATTTATGTAAGAGGAGCAGTGGTTTGTATCAGTTTTATAAGCAGAGTTGAACTACATATGGTCCGTATTATTAGGATACAGTTCTTTTTTGAAGGCATGCTCATGGTTCTTGCTGTATTGGAGACGCTGGAAAGAAGAGCTTGCATCTTGCATTAAAACAGAGTGTGTTTCATGAATGAGAACTCTGCTCTGAATTTCCCTTCAGAAACGGAGTTAAACTGCAGGATCAGTATCTTCCTACAAGCAAGAGTTCGTTTCTAGTAAACTGAGTGAATTTTCCGGTCCAATGATTTTACACAGTTCTATAACCCAACGTGATTATCACTACTAACTGAAGAGAATTCATGTAGGAGGAGCTGTGGTTTGTATCAGTTTCATAAGCAGAGTTGAACTACATATGGTCTGTATGAATAAGAAACACAGTTCTTTTTTACTTGGCATGCTCATGGTTCTTACTATATTGGAGACGCTGGAAAGAAGTGGATGATTCTTGCCTTTAAACAGAGTGTTTTTCAGGGATGAGAACTCTCGTCTTAATTTGCCTTCAGAAACGGAGTTAAAACACAGTATCTGTGTCTTCCTACAAGCAACAGTTCTTTTCTAGTAAACCCAGTGAATTTTGGGCTCAAATGATTTTTCACAGATCACGACCCCAACATGATTCTCACTATAAACTAAAGAGCATTTATGTAAGAGGAACAGTGGCTTGTATCAGTTTCGTAAGCAGAGTTGAACTACATATGGTCTGTATGTGTAGGAAAAACAGTTCTTTTTTGAAGGCATGCTCATGGTTCTTGCTGTATTGGAGACGCTGGAAAGCAGAGCTTGCATCTTGCATTAAAACAGAGTGTGTTTCATGAATGAGAACTCTGGTCTGAATTTGCCTTCAGAAACGGAGTTAAACCCCACATCTGTATCTTCCTACAAGCAAGAGTTCATTTCTGGTAAACCCTGTGAATTTTGGGCTGAAATGATTTTTCGCATTTCATGAATCCGACGCTATTCTCACTATTAACTAAAGAGGATTTATGTAAGAGGAGCTGTGGTTTGTATCAGTTTCATAAGCAGAGTTGAACTACATATGGTCCGTATGATTAGGAAACAGTTCTTTTTTGAAGGCATGCTCATGGTTCTTGCTGTATTGGAGACGCTGGAAAGAAGAGCTTGCATCTTGCATTAAAACAGAGTGTGTTTCATGAATGAGAACTCTGCTCTGAATTTCCCTTCAGAAACGGAGTTAAACGGCAGGATCGATATCTTCCTACAAGCAAGAGTTCGTTTCTAGTAAACTGAGTGATTTTTCCGGTCTAATGATTTTACACAATTCTATAACCCAACGTGATTATCACTATTAACTGAAGAGAATTCATATACGAGGAGCTGTGGTTTGTATCAGTTTCATAAGCAGAGTTGAACTACATATGGTCTGTATGAATAAGAAACACAGTTCTTTTTTACTTGGCATGCTCATGGTTCTTACTATATTGGAGACACTGCAAAGAAGTGGATGATTCTTGCCTTTAAATAGAGTGTTTTTCAGGGATGAGAACTCTTGTCTTAATTTGCCTTCAGAAACGGAGTTAAAACACAGTATCTGTGTCTTCCTACAAGCAAGAGTTCATTTCAAGTAAACCCAGTGAATTTTGGGCTCAAATGATTTTTCACAGATCACGAACCCAACATGATTCTCACTAGAAACTAAAGAGCATTTATGTAAGAGGAGCAGTGGCTTGTATCAGTTTCGTAAGCAGAATTGAACTACATATGGTCTGTATGTGTAGGAAAAACAGTTCTTTTTTGAAGGCATGCTCATGGTTCTTGCTGTATTGGAGACGCTGGAAAGAAGAGCTTGCATCTTGCAATAAAACAGAGTATGTATCATGAATGAGAACTCTGGTCTGAATTTGCCTTCAGAAACGGAGTTAAACCCCACATCTGTGTCTTCCTACAAGCAAGAGTTCATTTCTGGTAAACCCAGTGAATTTTGGGCTGAAATGATTTTTCGCATTTCATGAACCTAAAGCGATCCTCACTATTAACTAAAGAGGATTTATGTTAGAGGAGCTGTGGTTTGTATCAGTTTCATAAGCAGAGTTGAACTACATATGGTCTGTATGAGTAGGAAACACAGTTCTTTTTTACTTGGCATGCTCATGGTTCTTACTATATTGGAGACGCTGGAAAGAAGTGGATGATTCTTGCCTTTAAACAGAGTGTTTTTCAGGGATGAGTACTCTGGTCTGAATTTGCCTTCAGAAACGGAGTTAAAACACAGTATCTGTGTCTTCCTACAAGCAAGAGTTCATTTCTAGTAAACCCAGTGAATTTTGGGCTCAAACGATTTTTCAGAGATCAGGAACCAAACATGATTCTCACTATAAACTAAAGAGCATTTATGTAAGAGGAGCAGTGGCTTGTATCAGTTTCGTAAGCAGAATTGAACTACATATGGTCTGTATGTGTAGGAAAAACAGTTCTTTTTTGAAGGCATGCTCATGGTTCTTGCTGTATTGGAGACGCTGGAAAGAAGAGCTTGCATCTTGCAATAAAACAGAGTATGTATCATGAATGAGAACTCTGGTCTGAATTTGCCTTCAGAAACGGAGTTAAACCCCACATCTGTGTCTTCCTACAAGCAAGAGTTCATTTCTGGTAAACCCAGTGAATTTTGGGCTGAAATGATTTTTCGCATTTCATGAACCTAAAGCGATCCTCACTATTAACTAAAGAGGATTTATGTTAGAGGAGCTGTGGTTTGTATCAGTTTCATAAGCAGAGTTGAACTACATATGGTCTGTATGAGTAGGAAACACAGTTCTTTTTTACTTGGCATGCTCATGGTTCTTACTATATTGGAGACGCTGGAAAGAAGTGGATGATTCTTGCCTTTAAACAGAGTGTTTTTCAGGGATGAGAACTCTGGTCTGAATTTGCCTTCAGAAACGGAGTTAAAACACAGTATCTGTGTCTTCCTACAAGCAAAAGTTCATTTCTGGTAAACCCAGCGAATTTTGGGCTGAAATGTTTTTTCGCATTTCATGAACCCAAAGCGATCCTCACTATTAACTAAAGAGGATTTATGTTAGAGGAGCTGTGGTTTGTATCAGTTTCGTAAGCAGAGTTGAACTACATATGGCCTGTGGAGTAGGAAACACAGTTCTTTTTTACTTGGCATGCTCATGGTTCTTACTATATTGGAGACGCTGGAAAGAAGTGGATGATTCTTGCCTTTAAACAGAGTGTTTTTCAGGGATGAGAACTCTGGTCTGAATTTGCCTTCAGAAACGGAGTTATAACCCAGTATCTGTGTCTTACTACAAGCAAGAGTTCATTTCTGGTAAACCCAGTGAATTTTGGGCTCAAATGATTTTTCACAGATCACGACCCCAACATGATTCTCAGTATTAACTAAAGAGCATTTATGTAAGAGGAGCAGTGGTTTGTATCAGTTTTATAAGCAGAGTTGAACTACATATGGTCCGTATTATTAGGATACAGTTCTTTTTTGAAGGCATGCTCATGGTTCTTGCTGTATTGGAGACGCTGGAAAGAAGAGCTTGCATCTTGCATTAAAACAGAGTGTGTTTCATGAATGAGAACTCTGCTCTGAATTTCCCTTCAGAAACGGAGTTAAACTGCAGGATCGGTATCTTCCTACAAGCAAGAGTTCGTTTCTAGTAAACTGAGTGAATTTTCCAGTCCAATGATTTTACACAGTTCTATAACCCAACGTGATTATCACTACTAACTGAAGAGAATTCATGTAGGAGGAGCTGTGGTTTGTATCAGTTTCATAAGCAGAGTTGAACTACATATGGTCTGTATGAATAAGAAACACAGTTCTTTTTTACTTGGCATGCTCATGGTTCTTACTATATTGGAGACGCTGGAAAGAAGTGGATGATTCTTGCCTTTAAACAGAGTGTTTTTCAGGGATGAGAACTCTCGTCTTAATTTGCCTTCAGAAACGGAGTTAAAACACAGTCTCTGTGTCTTCCTACAAGCAACAGTTCTTTTCTAGTAAACCCAGTGAATTTTGGGCTCAAATGATTTTTCACAGATCACGACCCCAACATGATTCTCACTATAAACTAAAGAGCATTTATGTAAGAGGAACAGTGGCTTGTATCAGTTTCGTAAGCAGAGTTGAACTACATATGGTCTGTATGTGTAGGAAAAACAGTTCTTTTTTGAAGGCATGCTCATGGTTCTTGCTGTATTGGAGACGCTGGAAAGAAGAGCTTGCATCTTGCATTAAAACAGAGTGTGTTTCATGAATGAGAACTCTGCTCTGAATTTCCCTTCAGAAACGGAGTTAAACTGCAGGATCGGTATCTTCCTACAAGCAAGAGTTCGTTTCTAGTAAACTGAGTGAATTTTCCGGTCCAATGATTTTACACAGTTCTATAACCCAACGTGATTATCACTACTAACTGAAGAGAATTCATGTAGGAGGAGCTGTGGTTTGTATCAGTTTCATAAGCTGAGTTGAACTACATATGGTCTGTATGAGTAGGAAACACAGTTCTTTTTTACTTGGCATGCTCATGGTTCTTACTATATTGGAGACGCTGGAAAGAAGTGGATGATTCTTGCCTTTAAACAGAGTGTTTTTCAGGGATGAGAACTCTGGTCTGAATTTGCCTTCAGAAACGGAGTTAAAACACAGTATCTGTGTCTTCCTACAAGCAACAGTTCATTTCTAGTAAACCCAGTGAATTTTGGGCTCAAATGATTTTTCACAGATCACGACCCCAACATGATTCTCACTATAAACTAAAGAGCATTTATGTAAGAGGAGCAGTGGCTTGTATCAGTTTTGTAAGCAGAGTTGAACTACATATGGTCTGTATGTGTAGGAAAAACAGTTCTTTTTTGAAGGCATGCTCATGGTTCTTGCTGTATTGGAGACGCTGGAAAGCAGAGCTTGCATCTTGCATTAAAACAGAGTGTGTTTCATGAATGAGAACTCTGGTCTGAATTTGCCTTCAGAAACGGAGTTAAACCCCACATCTGTATCTTCCTACAAGCAAGAGTTCATTTCTGGTAAACCCAGTGAATTTTGGGCTGAAATGATTTTTCGCATTTCATGAATCCGACGCTATTCTCACTATTAACTAAAGAGGATTTATGTAAGAGGAGCTGTGGTTTGTATCAGTTTCATAAGCAGAGTTGAACTACATATGGTCCGTATGATTAGGAAACAGTTCTTTTTTGAAGGCATGCTCATGGTTCTTGCTGTATTGGAGACGCTGGAAAGAAGAGCTTGCATCTTGCATTAAAACAGAGTGTGTTTCATGAATGAGAACTCTGCTCTGAATTTCCCTTCAGAAACGGAGTTAAACGGCAGGATCGATATCTTCCTACAAGCAAGAGTTCGTTTCTAGTAAACTGAGTGATTTTTCCGGTCTAATGATTTTACACAATTCTATAACCCAACGTGATTATCACTATTAACTGAAGAGAATTCATATACGAGGAGCTGTGGTTTGTATCAGTTTCATAAGCAGAGTTGAACTACATATGGTCTGTATGAGTAGGAAACACAGTTCTTTTTTACTTGGCATGCTCATGGTTCTTACTATATTGGAGACGCTGGAAAGAAGTGGATGATTCTTGCCTTTAAACAGAGTGTTTTTCAGGGATGAGTACTCTGGTCTGAATTTGCCTTCAGAAACGGAGTTAAAACACAGTATCTGTGTCTTCCTACAAGCAAGAGTTCATTTCTAGTAAACCCAGTGAATTTTGGGCTCAGACGATTTTTCAGAGATCAGGAACCAAACATGATTCTCACTATAAACTAAAGAGCATTTATGTAAGAGGAGCAGTGGCTTGTATCAGTTTCGTAAGCAGAATTGAACTACATATGGTCTGTATGTGTAGGAAAAACAGTTCTTTTTTGAAGGCATGCTCATGGGTCTTGCTGTATTGGAGACGCTGGAAAGAAGAGCTTGCATCTTGCAATAAAACAGAGTATGTATCATGAATGAGAACTCTGGTCTGAATTTGCCTTCAGAAACGGAGTTAAACCCCACATCTGTGTCTTCCTACAAGCAAGAGTTCATTTCTGGTAAACCCTGTGAATTTTGGGCTGAAATGATTTTTTGCATTTCATGAACCTAAAGCGATCCTCACTATTAACTAAAGAGGATTTATGTTAGAGGAGCTGTGGTTTGTATCAGTTTCATAAGCAGAGTTGAACTACATATGGTCTGTATGAGTAGGAAACACAGTTCTTTTTTACTTGGCATGCTCATGGTTCTTACTATATTGGAGACGCTGGAAAGAAGTGGATGATTCTTGCCTTTAAACAGAGTGTTTTTCAGGGATGAGAACTCTGGTCTGAATTTGCCTTCAGAAACGGAGTTAAAACACAGTATCTGTGTCTTCCTACAAGCAAAAGTTCATTTCTGGTAAACCCAGCGTATTTTGGGCTGAAATGTTTTTTCGCATTTCATGAACCCAAAGCGATCCTCACTATTAACTAAAGAGGATTTATGTTAGAGGAGCTGTGGTTTGTATCAGTTTCGTAAGCAGAGTTGAACTACATATGGCCTGTGGAGTAGGAAACACAGTTCTTTTTTACTTGGCATGCTCATGGTTCTTACTATATTGGAGACGCTGGAAAGAAGTGGATGATTCTTGCCTTTAAACAGAGTGTTTTTCAGGGATGAGAACTCTGGTCTGAATTTGCCTTCAGAAACGGAGTTATAACCCAGTATCTGTGTCTTACTACAAGCAAGAGTTCATTTCTGGTAAACCCAGTGAATTTTGGGCTCAAATGATTTTTCACAGATCACGACCCCAACATGATTCTCAGTATTAACTAAAGAGCATTTATGTAAGAGGAGCAGTGGTTTGTATCAGTTTTATAAGCAGAGTTGAACTACATATGGTCCGTATTATTAGGATACAGTTCTTTTTTGAAGGCATGCTCATGGTTCTTGCTGTATTGGAGACGCTGGAGAGAAGAGCTTGCATCTTGCATTAAAACAGAGTGTGTTTCATGAATGAGAACTCTGCTCTGAATTTCCCTTCAGAAACGGAGTTAAACTGCAGGATCGGTATCTTCCTACAAGCAAGAGTTCGTTTCTAGTAAACTGAGTGAATTTTCCGGTCCAATGATTTTACACAGTTCTATAACCCAACGTGATTATCACTACTAACTGAAGAGAATTCATGTAGGAGGAGCTGTGGTTTGTATCAGTTTCATAAGCAGAGTTGAACTACATATGGTCTGTATGAATAAGAAACACAGTTCTTTTTTACTTGGCATGCTCATGGTTCTTACTATATTGGAGACGCTGGAAAGAAGTGGATGATTCTTGCCTTTAAACAGAGTGTTTTTCAGGGATGAGAACTCTCGTCTTAATTTGCCTTCAGAAACGGAGTTAAAACACAGTATCTGTGTCTTCCTACAAGCAACAGTTCTTTTCTAGTAAACCCAGTGAATTTTGGGCTCAAATGATTTTTCACAGATCACGACCCCAACATGATTCTCACTATAAACTAATGAGCATTTATGTAAGAGGAGCAGTGGCTTGTATCAGTTTCGTAAGCAGAGTTGAACTACATATGGTCTGTATGTGTAGGAAAAACAGTTCTTTTTTGAAGGCATGCTCATGGTTCTTGCTGTATTGGAGACGCTGGAAAGCAGAGCTTGCATCTTGCATTAAAACAGAGTGTGTTTCATGAATGAGAACTCTGGTCTGAATTTGCCTTTAGAAACGGAGTTAAACCCCACATCTGTATCGTCCTACAAGCAAGAGTTCATTTCTGGTAAACCCTGTGAATTTTGGGCTGAAATGATTTTTCGCATTTCATGAATCCGACGCTATTCTCACTATTAACTAAAGAGGATTTATGTAAGAGGAGCTGTGGTTTGTATCAGTTTCATAAGCAGAGTTGAACTACATATGGTCCGTATGATTAGGAAACAGTTCTTTTTTGAAGGCATGCTCATGGTTCTTGCTGTATTGGAGACGCTGGAAAGAAGAGCTTGCATCTTGCATTAAAACAGAGTGTGTTTCATGAATGAGAACTCTGCTCTGAATTTCCCTTCAGAAACGGAGTTAAACGGCAGGATCGATATCTTCCTACAAGCAAGAGTTCGTTTCTAGTAAACTGAGTGATTTTTCCGGTCTAATGATTTTACACAATTCTATAACCCAACGTGATTATCACTATTAACTGAAGAGAATTCATATACGAGGAGCTGTGGTTTGTATCAGTTTCATAAGCAGAGTTGAACTACATATGGTCTGTATGAGTAGGAAACACAGTTCTTTTTTACTTGGCATGCTCATGGTTCTTACTATATTGGAGACGCTGGAAAGAAGTGGATGATTCTTGCCTTTAAACAGAGTGTTTTTCAGGGATGAGTACTCTGGTCTGAATTTGCCTTCAGAAACGGAGTTAAAACACAGTATCTGTGTCTTCCTACAAGCAAGAGTTCATTTCTAGTAAACCCAGTGAATTTTGGGCTCAAACGATTTTTCAGAGATCAGGAACCAAACATGATTCTCACTATAAACTAAAGAGCATTTATGTAAGAGGAGCAGTGGCTTGTATCAGTTTCGTAAGCAGAATTGAACTACATATGGTCTGTATGTGTAGGAAAAACAGTTCTTTTTTGAAGGCATGCTCATGGTTCTTGCTGTATTGGAGACGCTGGAAAGAAGAGCTTGCATCTTGCAATAAAACAGAGTATGTATCATGAATGAGAACTCTGGTCTGAATTTGCCTTCAGAAACGGAGTTAAACCCCACATCTGTGTCTTCCTACAAGCAAGAGTTCATTTCTGGTAAACCCAGTGAATTTTGGGCTGAAATGATTTTTCGCATTTCATGAACCTAAAGCGATCCTCACTATTAACTAAAGAGGATTTATGTTAGAGGAGCTGTGGTTTGTATCAGTTTCATAAGCAGAGTTGAACTACATATGGTCTGTATGAGTAGGAAACACAGTTCTTTTTTACTTGGCATGCTCATGGTTCTTACTATATTGGAGACGCTGGAAAGAAGTGGATGATTCTTGCCTTTAAACAGAGTGTTTTTCAGGGATGAGTACTCTGGTCTGAATTTGCCTTCAGAAACGGAGTTAAAACACAGTATCTGTGTCTTCCTACAAGCAAGAGTTCATTTCTAGTAAACCCAGTGAATTTTGGGCTCAAACGATTTTTCAGAGATCAGGAACCAAACATGATTCTCACTATAAACTAAAGAGCATTTATGTAAGAGGAGCAGTGGCTTGTATCAGTTTCGTAAGCAGAATTGAACTACATATGGTCTGTATGTGTAGGAAAAACAGTTCTTTTTTGAAGGCATGCTCATGGTTCTTGCTGTATTGGAGACGCTGGAAAGAAGAGCTTGCATCTTGCAATAAAACAGAGTATGTATCATGAATGAGAACTCTGGTCTGAATTTGCCTTCAGAAACGGAGTTAAACCCCACATCTGTGTCTTCCTACAAGCAAGAGTTCATTTCTGGTAAACCCAGTGAATTTTGGGCTGAAATGATTTTTCGCATTTCATGAACCTAAAGCGATCCTCACTATTAACTAAAGAGGATTTATGTTAGAGGAGCTGTGGTTTGTATCAGTTTCATAAGCAGAGTTGAACTACATATGGTCTGTATGAGTAGGAAACACAGTTCTTTTTTACTTGGCATGCTCATGGTTCTTACTATATTTTAGACGCTGGAAAGAAGTGGATGATTCTTGCCTTTAAACAGAGTGTTTTTCAGGGATGAGAACTCTGGTCTGAATTTGCCTTCAGAAACGGAGTTAAAACACAGTATCTGTGTCTTCCTACAAGCAAAAGTTCATTTCTGGTAAACCCAGCGAATTTTGGGCTGAAATGTTTTTTCGCATTTCATGAACCCAAAGCGATCCTCACTATTAACTAAAGAGGATTTATGTTAGAGGAGCTGTGGTTTGTATCAGTTTCGTAAGCAGAGTTGAACTACATATGGCCTGTGGAGTAGGAAACACAGTTCTTTTTTACTTGGCATGCTCATGGTTCTTACTATATTGGAGACGCTGGAAAGAAGTGGATGATTCTTGCCTTTAAACAGAGTGTTTTTCAGGGATGAGAACTCTGGTCTGAATTTGCCTTCAGAAACGGAGTTATAACCCAGTATCTGTGTCTTACTACAAGCAAGAGTTCATTTCTGGTAAACCCAGTGAATTTTGGGCTCAAATGATTTTTCACAGATCACGACCCCAACATGATTCTCAGTATTAACTAAAGAGCATTTATGTAAGAGGAGCAGTGGTTTGTATCAGTTTTATAAGCAGAGTTGAACTACATATGGTCCGTATTATTAGGATACAGTTCTTTTTTGAAGGCATGCTCATGGTTCTTGCTGTATTGGAGACGCTGGAAAGAAGAGCTTGCATCTTGCATTAAAACAGAGTGTGTTTCATGAATGAGAACTCTGCTCTGAATTTCCCTTCAGAAACGGAGTTAAACTGCAGGATCGGTATCTTCCTACAAGCAAGAGTTCGTTTCTAGTAAACTGAGTGAATTTTCCGGTCCAATGATTTTACACAGTTCTATAACCCAACGTGATTATCACTACTAACTGAAGAGAATTCATGTAGGAGGAGCTGTGGTTTGTATCAGTTTCATAAGCAGAGTTGAACTACATATGGTCTGTATGAATAAGAAACACAGTTCTTTTTTACTTGGCATGCTCATGGTTCTTACTATATTGGAGACGCTGGAAAGAAGTGGATGATTCTTGCCTTTAAACAGAGTGTTTTTCAGGGATGAGAACTCTCGTCTTAATTTGCCTTCAGAAACGGAGTTAAAACACAGTATCTGTGTCTTCCTACAAGCAACAGTTCTTTTCTAGTAAACCCAGTGAATTTTGGGCTCAAATGATTTTTCACAGATCACGACCCCAACATGATTCTCACTATAAACTAATGAGCATTTATGTAAGAGGAGCAGTGGCTTGTATCAGTTTCGTAAGCAGAGTTGAACTACATATGGTCTGTATGTGTAGGAAAAACAGTTCTTTTTTGAAGGCATGCTCATGGTTCTTGCTGTATTGGAGACGCTGGAAAGCAGAGCTTGCATCTTGCATTAAAACAGAGTGTGTTTCATGAATGAGAACTCTGGTCTGAATTTGCCTTCAGAAACGGAGTTAAACCCCACATCTGTATCTTCCTACAAGCAAGAGTTCATTTCTGGTAAACCCTGTGAATTTTGGGCTGAAATGATTTTTCGCATTTCATGAATCCGACGCTATTCTCACTATTAACTAAAGAGGATTTATGTAAGAGGAGCTGTGGTTTGTATCAGTTTCATAAGCAGAGTTGAACTACATATGGTCCGTATGATTAGGAAACAGTTCTTTTTTGAAGGCATGCTCATGGTTCTTGCTGTATTGGAGACGCTGGAAAGAAGAGCTTGCATCTTGCATTAAAACAGAGTGTGTTTCATGAATGAGAACTCTGCTCTGAATTTCCCTTCAGAAACGGAGTTAAACGGCAGGATCGATATCTTCCTACAAGCAAGAGTTCGTTTCTAGTAAACTGAGTGATTTTTCCGGTCTAATGATTTTACACAATTCTATAACCCAACGTGATTATCACTATTAACTGAAGAGAATTCATATACGAGGAGCTGTGGTTTGTATCAGTTTCATAAGCAGAGTTGAACTACATATGGTCTGTATGAATAAGAAACACAGTTCTTTTTTACTTGGCATGCTCATGGTTCTTACTATATTGGAGACACTGCAAAGAAGTGGATGATTCTGGCCTTTAAATAGAGTGTTTTTCAGGGATGAGAACTCTTGTCTTAATTTGCCTTCAGAAACGGAGTTAAAACACAGTATCTGTGTCTTCCTACAAGCAAGAGTTCATTTCAAGTAAACCCAGTGAATTTTGGGCTCAAATGATTTTTCACAGATCACGAACCCAACATGATTCTCACTAGAAACTAAAGAGCATTTATGTAAGAGGAGCAGTGGCTTGTATCAGTTTCGTAAGCAGAATTGAACTACATATGGTCTGTATGTGTAGGAAAAACAGTTCTTTTTTGAAGGCATGCTCATGGTTCTTGCTGTATTGGAGACGCTGGAAAGAAGAGCTTGCATCTTGCAATAAAACAGAGTATGTATCATGAATGAGAACTCTGGTCTGAATTTGCCTTCAGAAACGGAGTTAAACCCCACATCTGTGTCTTCCTACAAGCAAGAGTTCATTTCTGGTAAACCCAGTGAATTTTGGGCTGAAATGATTTTTCGCATTTCATGAACCTAAAGCGATCCTCACTATTAACTAAAGAGGATTTATGTTAGAGGAGCTGTGGTTTGTATCAGTTTCATAAGCAGAGTTGAACTACATATGGTCTGTATGAGTAGGAAACACAGTTCTTTTTTACTTGGCATGCTCATGGTTCTTACTATATTGGAGACGCTGGAAAGAAGTGGATGATTCTTGCCTTTAAACAGAGTGTTTTTCAGGGATGAGTACTCTGGTCTGAATTTGCCTTCAGAAACGGAGTTAAAACACAGTATCTGTGTCTTCCTACAAGCAAGAGTTCATTTCTAGTAAACCCAGTGAATTTTGGGCTCAAACGATTTTTCAGAGATCAGGAACCAAACATGATTCTCACTATAAACTAAAGAGCATTTATGTAAGAGGAGCAGTGGCTTGTATCAGTTTCGTAAGCAGAATTGAACTACATATGGTCTGTATGTGTAGGAAAAACAGTTCTTTTTTGAAGGCATGCTCATGGTTCTTGCTGTATTGGAGACGCTGGAAAGAAGAGCTTGCATCTTGCAATAAAACAGAGTATGTATCATGAATGAGAACTCTGGTCTGAATTTGCCTTCAGAAACGGAGTTAAACCCCACATCTGTGTCTTCCTACAAGCAAGAGTTCATTTCTGGTAAACCCAGTGAATTTTGGGCTGAAATGATTTTTCGCATTTCATGAACCTAAAGCGATCCTCACTATTAACTAAAGAGGATTTATGTTAGAGGAGCTGTGGTTTGTATCAGTTTCATAAGCAGAGTTGAACTACATATGGTCTGTATGAGTAGGAAACACAGTTCTTTTTTACTTGGCATGCTCATGGTTCTTACTATATTGGAGACGCTGGAAAGAAGTGGATGATTCTTGCCTTTAAACAGAGTGTTTTTCAGGGATGAGAACTCTGGTCTGAATTTGCCTTCAGAAACGGAGTTAAAACACAGTATCTGTGTCTTCCTACAAGCAAAAGTTCATTTCTGGTAAACCCAGCGAATTTTGGGCTGAAATGTTTTTTCGCATTTCATGAACCCAAAGCGATCCTCACTATTAACTAAAGAGGATTTATGTTAGAGGAGCTGTGGTTTGTATCAGTTTCGTAAGCAGAGTTGAACTACATATGGCCTGTGGAGTAGGAAACACAGTTCTTTTTTACTTGGCATGCTCATGGTTCTTACTATATTGGAGACGCTGGAAAGAAGTGGATGATTCTTGCCTTTAAACAGAGTGTTTTTCAGGGATGAGAACTCTGGTCTGAATTTGCCTTCAGAAACGGAGTTATAACCCAGTATCTGTGTCTTACTACAAGCAAGAGTTCATTTCTGGTAAACCCAGTGAATTTTGGGCTCAAATGATTTTTCACAGATCACGACCCCAACATGATTCTCAGTATTAACTAAAGAGCATTTATGTAAGAGGAGCAGTGGTTTGTATCAGTTTTATAAGCAGAGTTGAACTACATATGGTCCGTATTATTAGGATACAGTTCTTTTTTGAAGGCATGCTCATGGTTCTTGCTGTATTGGAGACGCTGGAAAGAAGAGCTTGCATCTTGCATTAAAACAGAGTGTGTTTCATGAATGAGAACTCTGCTCTGAATTTCCCTTCAGAAACGGAGTTAAACTGCAGGATCGGTATCTTCCTACAAGCAAGAGTTCGTTTCTAGTAAACTGAGTGAATTTTCCGGTCCAATGATTTTACACAGTTCTATAACCCAACGTGATTATCACTACTAACTGAAGAGAATTCATGTAGGAGGAGCTGTGGTTTGTATCAGTTTCATAAGCAGAGTTGAACTACATATGGTCTGTATGAATAAGAAACACAGTTCTTTTTTACTTGGCATGCTCATGGTTCTTACTATATTGGAGACGCTGGAAAGAAGTGGATGATTCTTGCCTTTAAACAGAGTGTTTTTCAGGGATGAGAACTCTCGTCTTAATTTGCCTTCAGAAACGGAGTTAAAACACAGTATCTGTGTCTTCCTACAAGCAACAGTTCTTTTCTAGTAAACCCAGTGAATTTTGGGCTCAAATGATTTTTCACAGATCACGACCCCAACATGATTCTCACTATAAACTAAAGAGCATTTATGTAAGAGGAACAGTGGCTTGTATCAGTTTCGTAAGCAGAGTTGAACTACATATGGTCTGTATGTGTAGGAAAAACAGTTCTTTTTTGAAGGCATGCTCATGGTTCTTGCTGTATTGGAGACGCTGGAAAGAAGAGCTTGCATCTTGCATTAAAACAGAGTGTGTTTCATGAATGAGAACTCTGCTCTGAATTTCCCTTCAGAAACGGAGTTAAACTGCAGGATCGGTATCTTCCTACAAGCAAGAGTTCGTTTCTAGTAAACTGAGTGAATTTTCCGGTCCAATGATTTTACACAGTTCTATAACCCAACGTGATTATCACTACTAACTGAAGAGAATTCATGTAGGAGGAGCTGTGGTTTGTATCAGTTTCATAAGCTGAGTTGAACTACATATGGTCTGTATGAGTAGGAAACACAGTTCTTTTTTACTTGGCATGCTCATGGTTCTTACTATATTGGAGACGCTGGAAAGAAGTGGATGATTCTTGCCTTTAAACAGAGTGTTTTTCAGGGATGAGAACTCTGGTCTGAATTTGCCTTCAGAAACGGAGTTAAAACACAGTATCTGTGTCTTCCTACAAGCAACAGTTCATTTCTAGTAAACCCAGTGAATTTTGGGCTCAAATGATTTTTCACAGATCACGACCCCAACATGATTCTCACTATAAACTAAAGAGCATTTATGTAAGAGGAGCAGTGGCTTGTATCAGTTTTGTAAGCAGAGTTGAACTACATATGGTCTGTATGTGTAGGAAAAACAGTTCTTTTTTGAAGGCATGCTCATGGTTCTTGCTGTATTGGAGACGCTGGAAAGCAGAGCTTGCATCTTGCATTAAAACAGAGTGTGTTTCATGAATGAGAACTCTGGTCTGAATTTGCCTTCAGAAACGGAGTTAAACCCCACATCTGTATCTTCCTACAAGCAAGAGTTCATTTCTGGTAAACCCAGTGAATTTTGGGCTGAAATGATTTTTCGCATTTCATGAATCCGACGCTATTCTCACTATTAACTAAAGAGGATTTATGTAAGAGGAGCTGTGGTTTGTATCAGTTTCATAAGCAGAGTTGAACTACATATGGTCCGTATGATTAGGAAACAGTTCTTTTTTGAAGGCATGCTCATGGTTCTTGCTGTATTGGAGACGCTGGAAAGAAGAGCTTGCATCTTGCATTAAAACAGAGTGTGTTTCATGAATGAGAACTCTGCTCTGAATTTCCCTTCAGAAACGGAGTTAAACGGCAGGATCGATATCTTCCTACAAGCAAGAGTTCGTTTCTAGTAAACTGAGTGATTTTTCCGGTCTAATGATTTTACACAATTCTATAACCCAACGTGATTATCACTATTAACTGAAGAGAATTCATATACGAGGAGCTGTGGTTTGTATCAGTTTCATAAGCAGAGTTGAACTACATATGGTCTGTATGAGTAGGAAACACAGTTCTTTTTTACTTGGCATGCTCATGGTTCTTACTATATTGGAGACGCTGGAAAGAAGTGGATGATTCTTGCCTTTAAACAGAGTGTTTTTCAGGGATGAGTACTCTGGTCTGAATTTGCCTTCAGAAACGGAGTTAAAACACAGTATCTGTGTCTTCCTACAAGCAAGAGTTCATTTCTAGTAAACCCAGTGAATTTTGGGCTCAGACGATTTTTCAGAGATCAGGAACCAAACATGATTCTCACTATAAACTAAAGAGCATTTATGTAAGAGGAGCAGTGGCTTGTATCAGTTTCGTAAGCAGAATTGAACTACATATGGTCTGTATGTGTAGGAAAAACAGTTCTTTTTTGAAGGCATGCTCATGGGTCTTGCTGTATTGGAGACGCTGGAAAGAAGAGCTTGCATCTTGCAATAAAACAGAGTATGTATCATGAATGAGAACTCTGGTCTGAATTTGCCTTCAGAAACGGAGTTAAACCCCACATCTGTGTCTTCCTACAAGCAAGAGTTCATTTCTGGTAAACCCTGTGAATTTTGGGCTGAAATGATTTTTTGCATTTCATGAACCTAAAGCGATCCTCACTATTAACTAAAGAGGATTTATGTTAGAGGAGCTGTGGTTTGTATCAGTTTCATAAGCAGAGTTGAACTACATATGGTCTGTATGAGTAGGAAACACAGTTCTTTTTTACTTGGCATGCTCATGGTTCTTACTATATTGGAGACGCTGGAAAGAAGTGGATGATTCTTGCCTTTAAACAGAGTGTTTTTCAGGGATGAGAACTCTGGTCTGAATTTGCCTTCAGAAACGGAGTTAAAACACAGTATCTGTGTCTTCCTACAAGCAAAAGTTCATTTCTGGTAAACCCAGCGTATTTTGGGCTGAAATGTTTTTTCGCATTTCATGAACCCAAAGCGATCCTCACTATTAACTAAAGAGGATTTATGTTAGAGGAGCTGTGGTTTGTATCAGTTTCGTAAGCAGAGTTGAACTACATATGGCCTGTGGAATAGGAAACACAGTTCTTTTTTACTTGGCATGCTCATGGTTCTTACTATATTGGAGACGCTGGAAAGAAGTGGATGATTCTTGCCTTTAAACAGAGTGTTTTTCAGGGATGAGAACTCTGGTCTGAATTTGCCTTCAGAAACGGAGTTATAACCCAGTATCTGTGTCTTACTACAAGCAAGAGATCATTTCTGGTAAACCCAGTGAATTTTGGGCTCAAATGATTTTTCACAGATCACGACCCCAACATGATTCTCAGTATTAACTAAAGAGCATTTATGTAAGAGGAGCAGTGGTTTGTATCAGTTTTATAAGCAGAGTTGAACTACATATGGTCCGTATTATTAGGATACAGTTCTTTTTTGAAGGCATGCTCATGGTTCTTGCTGTATTGGAGACGCTGGAAAGAAGAGCTTGCATCTTGCATTAAAACAGAGTGTGTTTCATGAATGAGAACTCTGCTCTGAATTTCCCTTCAGAAACGGAGTTAAACTGCAGGATCGGTATCTTCCTACAAGCAAGAGTTCGTTTCTAGTAAACTGAGTGAATTTTCCGGTCCAATGATTTTACACAGTTCTATAACCCAACGTGATTATCACTACTAACTGAAGAGAATTCATGTAGGAGGAGCTGTGGTTTGTATCAGTTTCATAAGCAGAGTTGAACTACATATGGTCTGTATGAATAAGAAACACAGTTCTTTTTTACTTGGCATGCTCATGGTTCTTACTATATTGGAGACGCTGGAAAGAAGTGGATGATTCTTGCCTTTAAACAGAGTGTTTTTCAGGGATGAGAACTCTCGTCTTAATTTGCCTTCAGAAACGGAGTTAAAACACAGTATCTGTGTCTTCCTACAAGCAACAGTTCTTTTCTAGTAAACCCAGTGAATTTTGGGCTCAAATGATTTTTCACAGATCACGACCCCAACATGATTCTCACTATAAACTAATGAGCATTTATGTAAGAGGAGCAGTGGCTTGTATCAGTTTCGTAAGCAGAGTTGAACTACATATGGTCTGTATGTGTAGGAAAAACAGTTCTTTTTTGAAGGCATGCTCATGGTTCTTGCTGTATTGGAGACGCTGGAAAGCAGAGCTTGCATCTTGCATTAAAACAGAGTGTGTTTCATGAATGAGAACTCTGGTCTGAATTTGCCTTCAGAAACGGAGTTAAACCCCACATCTGTATCTTCCTACAAGCAAGAGTTCATTTCTGGTAAACCCTGTGAATTTTGGGCTGAAATGATTTTTCGCATTTCATGAATCCGACGCTATTCTCACTATTAACTAAAGAGGATTTATGTAAGAGGAGCTGTGGTTTGTATCAGTTTCATAAGCAGAGTTGAACTACATATGGTCCGTATGATTAGGAAACAGTTCTTTTTTGAAGGCATGCTCATGGTTCTTGCTGTATTGGAGACGCTGGAAAGAAGAGCTTGCATCTTGCATTAAAACAGAGTGTGTTTCATGAATGAGAACTCTGCTCTGAATTTCCCTTCAGAAACGGAGTTAAACGGCAGGATCGATATCTTCCTACAAGCAAGAGTTCGTTTCTAGTAAACTGAGTGATTTTTCCGGTCTAATGATTTTACACAATTCTATAACCCAACGTGATTATCACTATTAACTGAAGAGAATTCATATACGAGGAGCTGTGGTTTGTATCAGTTTCATAAGCAGAGTTGAACTACATATGGTCTGTATGAATAAGAAACACAGTTCTTTTTTACTTGGCATGCTCATGGTTCTTACTATATTGGAGACACTGCAAAGAAGTGGATGATTCTGGCCTTTAAATAGAGTGTTTTTCAGGGATGAGAACTCTTGTCTTAATTTGCCTTCAGAAACGGAGTTAAAACACAGTATCTGTGTCTTCCTACAAGCAAGAGTTCATTTCAAGTAAACCCAGTGAATTTTGGGCTCAAATGATTTTTCACAGATCACGAACCCAACATGATTCTCACTAGAAACTAAAGAGCATTTATGTAAGAGGAGCAGTGGCTTGTATCAGTTTCGTAAGCAGAATTGAACTACATATGGTCTGTATGTGTAGGAAAAACAGTTCTTTTTTGAAGGCATGCTCATGGTTCTTGCTGTATTGGAGACGCTGGAAAGAAGAGCTTGCATCTTGCAATAAAACAGAGTATGTATCATGAATGAGAACTCTGGTCTGAATTTGCCTTCAGAAACGGAGTTAAACCCCACATCTGTGTCTTCCTACAAGCAAGAGTTCATTTCTGGTAAACCCAGTGAATTTTGGGCTGAAATGATTTTTCGCATTTCATGAACCTAAAGCGATCCTCACTATTAACTAAAGAGGATTTATGTTAGAGGAGCTGTGGTTTGTATCAGTTTCATAAGCAGAGTTGAACTACATATGGTCTGTATGAGTAGGAAACACAGTTCTTTTTTACTTGGCATGCTCATGGTTCTTACTATATTGGAGACGCTGGAAAGAAGTGGATGATTCTTGCCTTTAAACAGAGTGTTTTTCAGGGATGAGTACTCTGGTCTGAATTTGCCTTCAGAAACGGAGTTAAAACACAGTATCTGTGTCTTCCTACAAGCAAGAGTTCATTTCTAGTAAACCCAGTGAATTTTGGGCTCAAACGATTTTTCAGAGATCAGGAACCAAACATGATTCTCACTATAAACTAAAGAGCATTTATGTAAGAGGAGCAGTGGCTTGTATCAGTTTCGTAAGCAGAATTGAACTACATATGGTCTGTATGTGTAGGAAAAACAGTTCTTTTTTGAAGGCATGCTCATGGTTCTTGCTGTATTGGAGACGCTGGAAAGAAGAGCTTGCATCTTGCAATAAAACAGAGTATGTATCATGAATGAGAACTCTGGTCTGAATTTGCCTTCAGAAACGGAGTTAAACCCCACATCTGTGTCTTCCTACAAGCAAGAGTTCATTTCTGGTAAACCCAGTGAATTTTGGGCTGAAATGATTTTTCGCATTTCATGAACCTAAAGCGATCCTCACTATTAACTAAAGAGGATTTATGTTAGAGGAGCTGTGGTTTGTATCAGTTTCATAAGCAGAGTTGAACTACATATGGTCTGTATGAGTAGGAAACACAGTTCTTTTTTACTTGGCATGCTCATGGTTCTTACTATATTGGAGACGCTGGAAAGAAGTGGATGATTCTTGCCTTTAAACAGAGTGTTTTTCAGGGATGAGAACTCTGGTCTGAATTTGCCTTCAGAAACGGAGTTAAAACACAGTATCTGTGTCTTCCTACAAGCAAAAGTTCATTTCTGGTAAACCCAGCGAATTTTGGGCTGAAATGTTTTTTCGCATTTCATGAACCCAAAGCGATCCTCACTATTAACTAAAGAGGATTTATGTTAGAGGAGCTGTGGTTTGTATCAGTTTCGTAAGCAGAGTTGAACTACATATGGCCTGTGGAGTAGGAAACACAGTTCTTTTTTACTTGGCATGCTCATGGTTCTTACTATATTGGAGACGCTGGAAAGAAGTGGATGATTCTTGCCTTTAAACAGAGTGTTTTTCAGGGATGAGAACTCTGGTCTGAATTTGCCTTCAGAAACGGAGTTATAACCCAGTATCTGTGTCTTACTACAAGCAAGAGTTCATTTCTGGTAAACCCAGTGAATTTTGGGCTCAAATGATTTTTCACAGATCACGACCCCAACATGATTCTCAGTATTAACTAAAGAGCATTTATGTAAGAGGAGCAGTGGTTTGTATCAGTTTTATAAGCAGAGTTGAACTACATATGGTCCGTATTATTAGGATACAGTTCTTTTTTGAAGGCATGCTCATGGTTCTTGCTGTATTGGAGACGCTGGAAAGAAGAGCTTGCATCTTGCATTAAAACAGAGTGTGTTTCATGAATGAGAACTCTGCTCTGAATTTCCCTTCAGAAACGGAGTTAAACTGCAGGATCGGTATCTTCCTACAAGCAAGAGTTCGTTTCTAGTAAACTGAGTGAATTTTCCGGTCCAATGATTTTACACAGTTCTATAACCCAACGTGATTATCACTACTAACTGAAGAGAATTCATGTAGGAGGAGCTGTGGTTTGTATCAGTTTCATAAGCAGAGTTGAACTACATATGGTCTGTATGAATAAGAAACACAGTTCTTTTTTACTTGGCATGCTCATGGTTCTTACTATATTGGAGACGCTGGAAAGAAGTGGATGATTCTTGCCTTTAAACAGAGTGTTTTTCAGGGATGAGAACTCTCGTCTTAATTTGCCTTCAGAAACGGAGTTAAAACACAGTATCTGTGTCTTCCTACAAGCAACAGTTCTTTTCTAGTAAACCCAGTGAATTTTGGGCTCAAATGATTTTTCACAGATCACGACCCCAACATGATTCTCACTATAAACTAAAGAGCATTTATGTAAGAGGAACAGTGGCTTGTATCAGTTTCGTAAGCAGAGTTGAACTACATATGGTCTGTATGTGTAGGAAAAACAGTTCTTTTTTGAAGGCATGCTCATGGTTCTTGCTGTATTGGAGACGCTGGAAAGAAGAGCTTGCATCTTGCATTAAAACAGAGTGTGTTTCATGAATGAGAACTCTGCTCTGAATTTCCCTTCAGAAACGGAGTTAAACTGCAGGATCGGTATCTTCCTACAAGCAAGAGTTCGTTTCTAGTAAACTGAGTGAATTTTCCGGTCCAATGATTTTACACAGTTCTATAACCCAACGTGATTATCACTACTAACTGAAGAGAATTCATGTAGGAGGAGCTGTGGTTTGTATCAGTTTCATAAGCTGAGTTGAACTACATATGGTCTGTATGAGTAGGAAACACAGTTCTTTTTTACTTGGCATGCTCATGGTTCTTACTATATTGGAGACGCTGGAAAGAAGTGGATGATTCTTGCCTTTAAACAGAGTGTTTTTCAGGGATGAGAACTCTGGTCTGAATTTGCCTTCAGAAACGGAGTTAAAACACAGTATCTGTGTCTTCCTACAAGCAACAGTTCATTTCTAGTAAACCCAGTGAATTTTGGGCTCAAATGATTTTTCACAGATCACGACCCCAACATGATTCTCACTATAAACTAAAGAGCATTTATGTAAGAGGAGCAGTGGCTTGTATCAGTTTTGTAAGCAGAGTTGAACTACATATGGTCTGTATGTGTAGGAAAAACAGTTCTTTTTTGAAGGCATGCTCATGGTTCTTGCTGTATTGGAGACGCTGGAAAGCAGAGCTTGCATCTTGCATTAAAACAGAGTGTGTTTCATGAATGAGAACTCTGGTCTGAATTTGCCTTCAGAAACGGAGTTAAACCCCACATCTGTATCTTCCTACAAGCAAGAGTTCATTTCTGGTAAACCCAGTGAATTTTGGGCTGAAATGATTTTTCGCATTTCATGAATCCGACGCTATTCTCACTATTAACTAAAGAGGATTTATGTAAGAGGAGCTGTGGTTTGTATCAGTTTCATAAGCAGAGTTGAACTACATATGGTCCGTATGATTAGGAAACAGTTCTTTTTTGAAGGCATGCTCATGGTTCTTGCTGTATTGGAGACGCTGGAAAGAAGAGCTTGCATCTTGCATTAAAACAGAGTGTGTTTCATGAATGAGAACTCTGCTCTGAATTTCCCTTCAGAAACGGAGTTAAACGGCAGGATCGATATCTTCCTACAAGCAAGAGTTCGTTTCTAGTAAACTGAGTGATTTTTCCGGTCTAATGATTTTACACAATTCTATAACCCAACGTGATTATCACTATTAACTGAAGAGAATTCATATACGAGGAGCTGTGGTTTGTATCAGTTTCATAAGCAGAGTTGAACTACATATGGTCTGTATGAGTAGGAAACACAGTTCTTTTTTACTTGGCATGCTCATGGTTCTTACTATATTGGAGACGCTGGAAAGAAGTGGATGATTCTTGCCTTTAAACAGAGTGTTTTTCAGGGATGAGTACTCTGGTCTGAATTTGCCTTCAGAAACGGAGTTAAAACACAGTATCTGTGTCTTCCTACAAGCAAGAGTTCATTTCTAGTAAACCCAGTGAATTTTGGGCTCAGACGATTTTTCAGAGATCAGGAACCAAACATGATTCTCACTATAAACTAAAGAGCATTTATGTAAGAGGAGCAGTGGCTTGTATCAGTTTCGTAAGCAGAATTGAACTACATATGGTCTGTATGTGTAGGAAAAACAGTTCTTTTTTGAAGGCATGCTCATGGGTCTTGCTGTATTGGAGACGCTGGAAAGAAGAGCTTGCATCTTGCAATAAAACAGAGTATGTATCATGAATGAGAACTCTGGTCTGAATTTGCCTTCAGAAACGGAGTTAAACCCCACATCTGTGTCTTCCTACAAGCAAGAGTTCATTTCTGGTAAACCCTGTGAATTTTGGGCTGAAATGATTTTTTGCATTTCATGAACCTAAAGCGATCCTCACTATTAACTAAAGAGGATTTATGTTAGAGGAGCTGTGGTTTGTATCAGTTTCATAAGCAGAGTTGAACTACATATGGTCTGTATGAGTAGGAAACACAGTTCTTTTTTACTTGGCATGCTCATGGTTCTTACTATATTGGAGACGCTGGAAAGAAGTGGATGATTCTTGCCTTTAAACAGAGTGTTTTTCAGGGATGAGAACTCTGGTCTGAATTTGCCTTCAGAAACGGAGTTAAAACACAGTATCTGTGTCTTCCTACAAGCAAAAGTTCATTTCTGGTAAACCCAGCGTATTTTGGGCTGAAATGTTTTTTCGCATTTCATGAACCCAAAGCGATCCTCACTATTAACTAAAGAGGATTTATGTTAGAGGAGCTGTGGTTTGTATCAGTTTCGTAAGCAGAGTTGAACTACATATGGCCTGTGGAATAGGAAACACAGTTCTTTTTTACTTGGCATGCTCATGGTTCTTACTATATTGGAGACGCTGGAAAGAAGTGGATGATTCTTGCCTTTAAACAGAGTGTTTTTCAGGGATGAGAACTCTGGTCTGAATTTGCCTTCAGAAACGGAGTTATAACCCAGTATCTGTGTCTTACTACAAGCAAGAGATCATTTCTGGTAAACCCAGTGAATTTTGGGCTCAAATGATTTTTCACAGATCACGACCCCAACATGATTCTCAGTATTAACTAAAGAGCATTTATGTAAGAGGAGCAGTGGTTTGTATCAGTTTTATAAGCAGAGTTGAACTACATATGGTCCGTATTATTAGGATACAGTTCTTTTTTGAAGGCATGCTCATGGTTCTTGCTGTATTGGAGACGCTGGAGAGAAGAGCTTGCATCTTGCATTAAAACAGAGTGTGTTTCATGAATGAGAACTCTGCTCTGAATTTCCCTTCAGAAACGGAGTTAAACTGCAGGATCGGTATCTTCCTACAAGCAAGAGTTCGTTTCTAGTAAACTGAGTGAATTTTCCGGTCCAATGATTTTACACAGTTCTATAACCCAACGTGATTATCACTACTAACTGAAGAGAATTCATGTAGGAGGAGCTGTGGTTTGTATCAGTTTCATAAGCAGAGTTGAACTACATATGGTCTGTATGAATAAGAAACACAGTTCTTTTTTACTTGGCATGCTCATGGTTCTTACTATATTGGAGACGCTGGAAAGAAGTGGATGATTCTTGCCTTTAAACAGAGTGTTTTTCAGGGATGAGAACTCTCGTCTTAATTTGCCTTCAGAAACGGAGTTAAAACACAGTATCTGTGTCTTCCTACAAGCAACAGTTCTTTTCTAGTAAACCCAGTGAATTTTGGGCTCAAATGATTTTTCACAGATCACGACCCCAACATGATTCTCACTATAAACTAATGAGCATTTATGTAAGAGGAGCATTGGCTTGTATCAGTTTCGTAAGCAGAGTTGAACTACATATGGTCTGTATGTGTAGGAAAAACAGTTCTTTTTTGAAGGCATGCTCATGGTTCTTGCTGTATTGGAGACGCTGGAAAGCAGAGCTTGCATCTTGCATTAAAACAGAGTGTGTTTCATGAATGAGAACTCTGGTCTGAATTTGCCTTTAGAAACGGAGTTAAACCCCACATCTGTATCGTCCTACAAGCAAGAGTTCATTTCTGGTAAACCCTGTGAATTTTGGGCTGAAATGATTTTTCGCATTTCATGAATCCGACGCTATTCTCACTATTAACTAAAGAGGATTTATGTAAGAGGAGCTGTGGTTTGTATCAGTTTCATAAGCAGAGTTGAACTACATATGGTCCGTATGATTAGGAAACAGTTCTTTTTTGAAGGCATGCTCATGGTTCTTGCTGTATTGGAGACGCTGGAAAGAAGAGCTTGCATCTTGCATTAAAACAGAGTGTGTTTCATGAATGAGAACTCTGCTCTGAATTTCCCTTCAGAAACGGAGTTAAACGGCAGGATCGATATCTTCCTACAAGCAAGAGTTCGTTTCTAGTAAACTGAGTGATTTTTCCGGTCTAATGATTTTACACAATTCTATAACCCAACGTGATTATCACTATTAACTGAAGAGAATTCATATACGAGGAGCTGTGGTTTGTATCAGTTTCATAAGCAGAGTTGAACTACATATGGTCTGTATGAGTAGGAAACACAGTTCTTTTTTACTTGGCATGCTCATGGTTCTTACTATATTGGAGACGCTGGAAAGAAGTGGATGATTCTTGCCTTTAAACAGAGTGTTTTTCAGGGATGAGTACTCTGGTCTGAATTTGCCTTCAGAAACGGAGTTAAAACACAGTATCTGTGTCTTCCTACAAGCAAGAGTTCATTTCTAGTAAACCCAGTGAATTTTGGGCTCAAACGATTTTTCAGAGATCAGGAACCAAACATGATTCTCACTATAAACTAAAGAGCATTTATGTAAGAGGAGCAGTGGCTTGTATCAGTTTCGTAAGCAGAATTGAACTACATATGGTCTGTATGTGTAGGAAAAACAGTTCTTTTTTGAAGGCATGCTCATGGTTCTTGCTGTATTGGAGACGCTGGAAAGAAGAGCTTGCATCTTGCAATAAAACAGAGTATGTATCATGAATGAGAACTCTGGTCTGAATTTGCCTTCAGAAACGGAGTTAAACCCCACATCTGTGTCTTCCTACAAGCAAGAGTTCATTTCTGGTAAACCCAGTGAATTTTGGGCTGAAATGATTTTTCGCATTTCATGAACCTAAAGCGATCCTCACTATTAACTAAAGAGGATTTATGTTAGAGGAGCTGTGGTTTGTATCAGTTTCATAAGCAGAGTTGAACTACATATGGTCTGTATGAGTAGGAAACACAGTTCTTTTTTACTTGGCATGCTCATGGTTCTTACTATATTGGAGACGCTGGAAAGAAGTGGATGATTCTTGCCTTTAAACAGAGTGTTTTTCAGGGATGAGAACTCTGGTCTGAATTTGCCTTCAGAAACGGAGTTAAAACACAGTATCTGTGTCTTCCTACAAGCAAAAGTTCATTTCTGGTAAACCCAGCGAATTTTGGGCTGAAATGTTTTTTCGCATTTCATGAACCCAAAGCGATCCTCACTATTAACTAAAGAGGATTTATGTTAGAGGAGCTGTGGTTTGTATCAGTTTCGTAAGCAGAGTTGAACTACATATGGCCTGTGGAGTAGGAAACACAGTTCTTTTTTACTTGGCATGCTCATGGTTCTTACTATATTGGAGACGCTGGAAAGAAGTGGATGATTCTTGCCTTTAAACAGAGTGTTTTTCAGGGATGAGAACTCTGGTCTGAATTTGCCTTCAGAAACGGAGTTATAACCCAGTATCTGTGTCTTACTACAAGCAAGAGTTCATTTCTGGTAAACCCAGTGAATTTTGGGCTCAAATGATTTTTCACAGATCACGACCCCAACATGATTCTCAGTATTAACTAAAGAGCATTTATGTAAGAGGAGCAGTGGTTTGTATCAGTTTCGTAAGCAGAGTTGAACTACATATGGTCTGTATGTGTAGGAAAAACAGTTCTTTTTTGAAGGCATGCTCATGGTTCTTGCTGTATTGGAGACGCTGGAAAGCAGAGCTTGCATCTTGCATTAAAACAGAGTGTGTTTCATGAATGAGAACTCTGGTCTGAATTTGCCTTCAGAAACGGAGTTAAACCCCACATCTGTATCTTCCTACAAGCAAGAGTTCATTTCTGGTAAACCCAGTGAATTTTGGGCTGAAATGATTTTTCGCATTTCATGAATCCGACGCTATTCTCACTATTAACTAAAGAGGATTTATGTAAGAGGAGCTGTGGTTTGTATCAGTTTCATAAGCAGAGTTGAACTACATATGGTCCGTATGATTAGGAAACAGTTCTTTTTTGAAGGCATGCTCATGGTTCTTGCTGTATTGGAGACGCTGGAAAGAAGAGCTTGCATCTTGCATTAAAACAGAGTGTGTTTCATGAATGAGAACTCTGCTCTGAATTTCCCTTCAGAAACGGAGTTAAACGGCAGGATCGATATCTTCCTACAAGCAAGAGTTCGTTTCTAGTAAACTGAGTGATTTTTCCGGTCTAATGATTTTACACAATTCTATAACCCAACGTGATTATCACTATTATCTGAAGAGAATTCATATACAAGGAGCTGTGGTTTGTATCAGTTTCATAAGCAGAGTTGAACTACATATGGTCTGTATGAATAAGAAACACAGTTCTTTTTTACTTGGCATGCTCATGGTTCTTACTATATTGGAGACAATGCAAAGAAGTGGATGATTCTTGCCTTTAAACAGAGTGTTTTTCAGGGATGAGAACTCTTGTCTTAATTTGCCTTCAGAAACGGAGTTAAAACACAGGATCTGTGTCTTCCTACAAGCAAGAGTTCATTTCAAGTAAACCCAGTGAATTTTGGGCTCAAATGATTTTTCACAGATCACGAACCCAACATGATTCTCACTAGAAACTAAAGAGCATTTATGTAAGAGGAGCAGTGGCTTGTATCAGTTTCGTAAGCAGAATTGAACTACATATGGTCTGTATGTGTAGGAAAAACAGTTCTTTTTTGAAGGCATGCTCATGGTTCTTGCTGTATTGGAGATGCTGGAAAGAAGAGCTTGTATCTTGCAATAAAACAGAGTATGTATCATGAATGAGAACTCTGGTCTGAATTTGCCTTCAGAAACGGAGTTAAACCCCACATCTGTGTCTTCCTACAAGCAAGAGTTCATTTCTGCTAAACCCAGTGAATTTTGGGCTGAAATGATTTTTCGCATTTCATGAACCTAAAGCGATCCTCACTATTAACTAAAGAGGATTTATGTTAGAGGAGCTGTGGTTTGTATCAGTTTCATAAGCAGAGTTGAACTACATATGGTCTGTATGAGTAGGAAACACAGTTCTTTTTTACTTGGCATGCTCATGGTTCTTACTATATTGGAGACGCTGGAAAGAAGTGGATGATTCTTGCCTTTAAACAGAGTGTTTTTCAGGGATGAGTACTCTGGTCTGAATTTGCCTTCAGAAACGGAGTTAAAACACAGTATCTGTGTCTTCCTACAAGCAAGAGTTCATTTCTAGTAAACCCAGTGAATTTTGGGCTCAAACGATTTTTCAGAGATCAGGAACCAAACATGATTCTCACTATAAACTAAAGAGCATTTATGTAAGACGAGCAGTGGCTTGTATCAGTTTCGTAAGCAGAATTGAACTACATATGGTCTGTATGTGTAGGAAAAACAGTTCTTTTTTGAAGGCATGCTCATGGTTCTTGCTGTATTGGAGACGCTGGAAAGCAGAGCTTGCATCTTGCAATAAAACAGAGTATGTATCATGAATGAGAACTCTGGTCTAAATTTGCCTTCAGAAACGGAGTTAAACCCCACATCTGTGTCTTCCTACAAGCAAGAGTTCATTTCTGGTAAACCCAGTGAATTTTGGGCTGAAATGATTTTTCGCATTTCATGAACCTAAAGCGATCCTCACTATTAACTAAAGAGGATTTATGTTAGAGGAGCTGTGGTTTGTATCAGTTTCATAAGCAGAGTTGAACTACATATGGTCTGTATGAGTAGGAAACACAGTTCTTTTTTACTTGGCATGCTCATGGTTCTTACTATATTGGAGACGCTGGAAAGAAGTGGATGATTCTTGCCTTTAAACAGAGTGTTTTTCAGGGATGAGAACTCTGGTCTGAATTTGCCTTCAGAAACGGAGTTAAAACACAGTATCTGTGTCTTCCTACAAGCAAAAGTTCATTTCTGGTAAACCCAGCGAATTTTGGGCTGAAATGTTTTTTCGCATTTCATGAACCCAAAGCGATCCTCACTATTAACTAAAGAGGATTTATGTTAGAGGAGCTGTGGTTTGTATCAGTTTCGTAAGCAGAGTTGAACTACATATGGCCTGTGGAGTAGGAAACACAGTTCTTTTTTACTTGGCATGCTCATGGTTCTTACTATATTGGAGACGCTGGAAAGAAGTGGATGATTCTTGCCTTTAAACAGAGTGTTTTTCAGGGATGAGAACTCTGGTCTGAATTTGCCTTCAGAAACGGAGTTATAACCCAGTATCTGTGTCTTACTACATGCAAGAGTTCATTTCTGGTAAACCCAGTGAATTTTGGGCTCAAATGATTTTTCACAGATCACGACCCCAACATGATTCTCAGTATTAACTAAAGAGCATTTATGTAAGAGGAGCAGTGGCTTGTATCAGTTTCGTAAGCAGAGTTGAACTACATATGGTCTGTATGTGTAGGAAATACAGTTCTTTTTTGAAGGCATGCTCATGGTTCTTGCTGTATTGGAGACGCTGGAAAGCAGAGCTTGCATCTTGCATTAAAACAGAGTGTGTTTCATGAATGAGAACTCTGGTCTGAATTTGCCTTCAGAAACGGAGTTAAACCCCACATCTGTATCTTCCTACAAGCAAGAGTTCATTTCTGGTAAACCCTGTGAATTTTGGGCTGAAATGATTTTTCGCATTTCATGAATCCGACGCTATTCTCACTATTAACTAAAGAGAATTTATGTAAGAGGAGCTGTGGTTTGTATCAGTTTCATAAGCAGAGTTGAACTACATATGGTCCGTATGATTAGGAAACAGTTCTTTTTTGAAGGCATGCTCATGGTTCTTGCTGTATTGGAGACGCTGGAAAGAAGAGCTTGCATCTTGCATTAAAACAGAGTGTGTTTCATGAATGAGAACTCTGCTCTGAATTTCCCTTCAGAAACGGAGTTAAACGGCAGGATCGATATCTTCCTACAAGCAAGAGTTCGTTTCTAGTAAACTGAGTGATTTTTCCGGTCTAATGATTTTACACAATTCTATAACCCAACGTGATTATCACTATTAACTGAAGAGAATTCATATACGAGGAGCTGTGGTTTGTATCAGTTTCATAAGCAGAGTTGAACTACATATGGTCTGTATGAATAAGAAACACAGTTCTTTTTTACTTGGCATGCTCATGGTTCTTACTATATTGGAGACACTGCAAAGAAGTGGATGATTCTTGCCTTTAAACAGAGTGTTTTTCAGGGATGAGAACTCTTGTCTTAATTTGCTTTCAGAAACGGATTTAAAAGACAGTATCTGTGTCTTCCTACAAGCAAGAGTTCATTTCAAGTAAACACAGTGAATTTTGGGCTCAAATGATTTTTCACAGATCACGACCCCAACATGATTCTCACTATAAACTAAAGAGCATTTATGTAAGAGGAGCAGTGGCTTGTATCAGTTTCGTAAGCAGAATTGAACTACATATGGTCTGTATGTGTAGGAAAAACAGTTCTTTTTTGAAGGCATGCTCATGGTTCTTGCTGTATTGGAGACGCTGGAAAGAAGAGCTTGCATCTTGCAATAAAACAGAGTATGTATCATGAATGAGAACTCTGGTCTGAATTTGCCTTCAGAAACGGAGTTAAACCCCACATCTGTGTCTTCCTACAAGCAAGAGTTCATTTCTGGTAAACCCAGTGAATTTTGGGCTGAAATGATTTTTCGCATTTCATGAACCTAAAGCGATCCTCACTATTAACTAAAGAGGATTTATGTTAGAGGAGCTGTGGTTTGTATCAGTTTCATAAGCAGAGTTGAACTACATATGGTCTGTATGAGTAGGAAACACAGTTCTTTTTTACTTGGCATGCTCATGGTTCTTACTATATTGGAGACGCTGGAAAGAAGTGGATGATTCTTGCCTTTAAACAGAGTGTTTTTCAGGGATGAGTACTCTGGTCTGAATTTGCCTTCAGAAACGGAGTTATAACCCAGTATCTGTGTCTTACTACAAGCAAAAGTTCATTTCTGGTAAACCCAGCGAATTTTGGGCTGAAATGTTTTTTCGCATTTCATGAACCCAAAGCGATCCTCACTATTAACTAAAGAGGATTTATGTTAGAGGAGCTGTGGTTTGTATCAGTTTCGTAAGCAGAGTTGAACTACATATGGCCTGTATGTGTAGGAAAAACAGTTCTTTTTTGAAGGCATGCTCATGGTTCTTGCTGTATTGGAGACGCTGGAAAGAAGAGCTTGCATCTTGCATTAAAACAGAGTGTGTTTCATGAATGAGAACTCTGCTCTGAATTTCCCTTCAGAAACGGAGTTAAAGGGCAGGATCGGTATCTTCCTACAAGCAAGAGTTCGTTTCTAGTAAACTGAGTGAATTTTCCGGTCCAATGATTTTACACAGTTCTATAACCCAACGTGATTATCACTACTAACTGAAGAGAATTGATGTAGGAGGAGCTGTGGTTTGTATCAGTTTCATAAGCAGAGTTGAACTACATATGGTCTGTATGAGTAGGAAACACAGTTCTTTTTTACTTGGCATGCTCATGGTTCTTACTATATTGGAGACGCTGGAAAGAAGTGGATGATTCTTGCCTTTAAACAGAGTGTTTTTCAGGAATGAGAACTCTCCTCTTAATTTGCCTTCAGAAACGGAGTTAAAATACAGTATCTGTGTCTTCCTACAAGCAAGAGTTCATTTCTAGTAAACCCAGTGAATTTTGGGCTCAAACGATTTTTCACAGATCACGAACCAAACATGATTCTCACTATAAACTAAAGAGCATTTATGTAAGAGGAGCAGTGGCTTGTATCAGTTTCGTAAGCAGAATTGAACTACATATGGTCTGTATGTGTAGGAAAAACAGTTCTTTTTGAGGGCATGCTCATGGGTCTTGCTGTATTGGAGACGCTGGAAAGAAGAGCTTGCATCTTGCAATAAAACAGAGTATGTATCATGAATGAGAACTCTGGTCTGAATTTGCCTTCAGAAACGGAGTTAAACCCCACATCTGTGTCTTCCTACAAGCAAGAGTTCATTTCTGGTAAACCCAGTGAATTTTGGGCTGAAATGATTTTTCGCATTTCATGAACCTAAAGCGATCCTCACTATTAACTAAAGAGGATTTATGTTAGAGGAGCTGTGGTTTGTATCAGTTTCATAAGCAGAGTTGAACTACATATGGTCTGTATGAGTAGGAAACACAGTTCTTTTTTACTTGGCATGCTCATGGTTCTTACTATATTGGAGACGCTGGAAAGAAGTGGATGATTCTTGCCTTTAAACAGAGTGTTTTTCAGGGATGAGAACTCTGGTCTGAATTTGCCTTCAGAAACGGAGTTAAAACACAGTATCTGTGTCTTCCTACAAGCAAAAGTTCATTTCTGGTAAACCCAGCGAATTTTGGGCTGAAATGATTTTTCGCATTTCATGAACCCAAAGCGATCCTCACTATTAACTAAAGCGGATTTATGTTAGAGGAGCTGTGGTTTTTATCAGTTTCGTAAGCAGAGTTGAACTACATATGGCCTGTATGTGTAGGAAAAACAGTTCTTTTTTGAAGGCATGCTCATGGTTCTTGCTGTATTGGAGACGCTGGAAAGAAGAGCTTGCATCTTGCATTAAAACAGAGTGTGTTTCATGAATGAGAACTCTGCTCTGAATTTCCCTTCAGAAACGGAGTTAAACGGCAGGATCGGTATCTTCCTACAAGCAAGAGTTCGTTTCTAGTAAACTGAGTGAATGTTCCGGTCCAATGATTTTACACAGTTCTATACCCCAACGTGATTATCACTACTAACTGAAGAGAATTCATGTAGGAGGAGCTGTGGTTTGTATCAGTTTCATAAGCAGAGTTGAACTACATATGGTCTGTATGAATAAGAAACACAGTTCTTTTTTACTTGGCATGCTCATGGATCTTACTATATTGGAGACGCTGGAAAGAAGTGGATGATTCTTGCCTTTAAACAGAGTGTTTTTCAGGAATGAGAACTCTGGTCTTAATTTGCCTTCAGAAACGGATTTAAAACACAGTATCTGTGTCTTCCTACAAGCAAGAGTTCATTTCTAGTAAACCCAGTGAATTTTGGGCTCAAATGATTTTTCACAGATCACGACCCCAACATGATTCTCACTATAAACTAAAGAGCATTTATGTAAGAGGAGCAGTGGCTTGTATCAGTTTCGTAAGCAGAGTTGAACTACATATGGTTTGTATGTGTAGGAAAAACAGTTCTTTTTTGAAGGCATGCTCATGTTTCTTGCTGTATTGGAGACGCTGGAAAGAAGAGCTTGCATCTTGCATTAAAACAGAGTGTGTTTCATGAATGAGAACTCTGGGCTGAATTTGCCTTCAGAAACGGAGTTAAACCCCACATCTGTATCTTCCTACAAGCAAGAGTTCATTTCTGGTAAACCCAGTGAATTTTGGGCTATAATGATTTTTCGCATTTCATGAACCCACAGCGATCCTCACTATTAACTAAAGAGGATTTATGTTAGAGGAGCTTTGGTTTGTATCAGTTTCATAAGCAGAGTTGAACTACATATGGTCTGTATGAGTAGGAAACACAGTTCTTTTTTACTTGGCATGCTCATGGTTCTTACTATATTGGAGACGCTGGAAAGAAGTGGATGATTCTTGCCTTTAAACAGAGTGTTTTTCAGGGATGAGTACTCTGGTCTGAATTTGCCTTCAGAAACGGAGTTAAAACACAGTATCTGTGTCTTCCTACAAGCAAGAGTTCATTTCTAGTAAACCCAGTGAATTTTGGGCTCAAATGATTTTTCACAGATCACGACCCCAACATGATTCTCACTATAAACTAAAGAGCATTTATGTAAGAGGAGCAGTGGCTTGTATCAGTTTCGTAAGCAGAGTTGAACTACATATGGTCTGTATGTGTAGGAAAAACAGTTCTTTTTTGAAGGCATGCTCATGGTTCTTGCTGTATTGGAGACGCTGGAAAGCAGAGCTTGCATCTTGCATTAAAACAGAGTGTGTTTCATGAATGAGAACTCTGGTCTGAATTTGCCTTCAGAAACGGAGTTAAACCCCACATCTGTATCTTCCTACAAGCAAGAGTTCATTTCTGGTAAACCCTGTGAATTTTGGGCTGAAATGATTTTTCGCATTTCATGAATCCGACGCTATTCTCACTATTAACTAAAGAGGATTTATGTAAGAGGAGCTGTGGTTTGTATCAGTTTCATAAGCAGAGTTGAACTACATATGGTCTGTATGAGTAGGAAACACAGTTCTTTTTTACTTGGCATGCTCATGGTTCTTACTATATTGGAGACGCTGGAAAGAAGTGGATGATTCTTGCCTTTAAACAGAGTGTTTTTCAGGGATGAGAACTCTGGTCTGAATTTGCCTTCAGAAACGGAGTTATAACCCAGTATCTGTGTCTTACTACAAGCAAGAGTTCATTTCTGGTAAACCCAGTGATTTTTGGCCTCAAATGATTTTTCACAGATCACGACCCCAACATGATTCTCACTATTAACTAAAGAGCATTTATGTAAGAGGAGCAGTGGTTTGTATCAGTTTTATAAGCAGAGTTGAACTACATATGGTCCGTATGATTAGGAAACAGTTCTTTTTTGAAGGCATGCTCATGGTTCTTGCTGTATTGGAGACGCTGGAAAGAAGAGCTTGCATCTTGCATTAAAACAGAGTGTGTTTCATGAATGAGAACTCTGCTCTGAATTTCCCTTCAGAAACGGAGTTAAACGGCAGGATCGGTATCTTCCTACAAGCAAGAGTTCGTTTCTAGTAAACTGAGTGAATTTTCCGGTCCAATGATTTTACACAGTTCTATAACCCAACGTGATTATCACTACTAACTGAAGAGAATTCATGTAGGAGGAGCTGTGGTTTGTATCAGTGTCATAAGCAGAGTTGAACTACATATGGTCTGTATGAATAAGAAACACAGTTCTTTTTTACTTGACATGCTCATTGTTCTTACTATATTGGAGACGCTGGAAAGAAGTGGATGATTCTTGCCTTTAAACAGAGTGTTTTTCAGGGATGAGAACTCTCGTCTTAATTTGCCTTCAGAAACGGAGTTAAAACACAGTATCTGTGTCTTCCTACAAGCAAGAGTTCATTTCTAGTAAACCCAGTGAATTTTGGGCTCAAATGATTTTTCACAGATCACGAACCCAACATGATTCTCACTATAAACTAAAGAGCATTTATGTAAGAGGAGCAGTGGCTTGTATCAGTTTCATAAGCAGAATTGAACTACATATGGTCTGTATGTGTAGGAAAAACAGTTCTTTTTTGAAGGCATGCTCATGGGTCTTGCTGTATTGGAGACGCTGGAAAGAAGGGCTTGCATCTTGCTATAAAACAGAGTATGTTTCATGAATGAGAACTCTGGTCTGAATTTGCCTTCAGAAACGGAGTTAAACAACACATCTGTGTCTTCCTACAAGCAAGAGTTCATTTCTGGTAAACCCTGTGAATTTTGGGCTATAATGATTTTTCGCATTTCATGAACCCACAGCGATCCTCACTATTAACTAAAGAGGATTTATGTTAGAGGAGCTTTGGTTTGTATCAGTTTCATAAGCAGAGTTGAACTACATATGGTCTGTATGAGTAGGAAACACAGTTCTTTTTTACTTGGCATGCTCATGGTTCTTACTATATTGGAGACGCTGGAAAGAAGTGGATGATTCTTGCCTTTAAACAGAATGTTTTTCAGGGATGAGTACTCTGGTCTGAATTTGCCTTCAGAAACGGAGTTAAAACACAGTATCTGTGTCTTCCTACAAGCAAAAGTTCATTTCTGGTAAACCCAGTGAATTTTGGGCTGAAATGTTTTTTCGCATTTCATGAACCCAAAGCGATCCTCACTATTAACTAAAGAGGATTTATGTTAGAGGAGCTGTGGTTTGTATCAGTTTCGTAAGCAGAGTTGAACTACATATAGCCTGTATGTGTAGGAAAAAGAGTTCTTTTTTGAAGGCATGCTCATGGTTCTTGCTGTATTGGAGACGCTGGAAAGCAGAGCTTGCATCTTGCATTAAAACAGAGTGTTTTTCAGGGATGAGAACTCTGGTCTGAATTTGCCTTCAGAAATGGAGTTATAACCCATGATCTGTGTCTTACTACAAGCAAGAGTTCATTTCTGGTAAACCCTGTGAATTTTGGGCTCAAATGATTTTTCACAGATCACGAACCCAACATGATTCTCACTATTAACTAAAGAGCATTTATGTAAGAGGAGCAGTGGTTTGTATCAGTTTTATAAGCAGAGTTGAACTACATATGGTCCGTATTATTAGGATACAGTTCTTTTTTGAAGGCATGCTCATGGTTCTTGCTGTATTGGAGACGCTGGAAAGAAGAGCTTGCATCTTGCATTAAAACAGAGTATGTTTCATGAATGAGAACTCTGGTCTGAATTTGCCTTCAGAAACGGAGTTAAACCCCACATCTGTATCTTCCTACAAGCAAGAGTTCATTTCTGGTAAACCCTGTGAATTTTGGGCTGAAATGATTTTTCGCATTTCATGAATCCGACGCTATTCTCACTATTAACTAAAGAGGATTTATGTAAGAGGAGCTGTGGTTTGTATCAGTTTCATAAGCAGAGTTGAACTACATATGGTCTGTATGAGTAGGAAACACAGTTCTTTTTTACTTGGCATGCTCATGGTTCTTACTATATTGGAGACGCTGGAAAGAAGTGGATGATTCTTGCCTTTAAACAGAGTGTTTTTCAGGGATGAGAACTCTGGTCTGAATTTGCCTTCAGAAACGGAGTTATAACCCAGTATCTGTGTCTTACTACAAGCAAGAGTTCATTTCTGGTAAACCCAGTGAATTTTGGGCTCAAATGAATATACACAGTTCACGAACCCAACACGTTTTTTACTATAAACTAAAGAGCATCTATGTAAGAGATGCTGTGGTTTCTTACAATTTCATAATAGAGTTTAACTAGATATCGTCTGTATGAGTAGGAAACATAGTTCTTTTTATCTGGGCATGCTCATGTTTCTTGCTGTATTAGAGATTTTGGAAAGAAGAGCATGCTCTTTGCGTTAAAACAGAGTGTGATTCATGGATAACACTGGTTTGAGTTTCCCCTCACAAACGGAGTTAAACCAAATGCTCTTTGTCTTCCTACAAGCAAGAGTTCATTTCCGGAAAACACATTGATTTTTCGGCTCAAATGAATTTTCACAGTTCACAAACCCAACACGTATTTCACAATAAACTAAAGAGCATCTATGTAAGACATGCTGTGGTTTGTTACAGTTTCATAAGCAGAGTTCAACTAGATATAGTCCGTATGACTAGGAAACACAGTTCTTTTTTTCTGGGCATGCTTATGTTTCTTGCTGTATTGGAGACATTGGAAAGAAGTGCATGCTTCTTTCATTGAAACAGAGTGTGTTTCATGGATGACAACACTGGTCTGAATTTCCCATCACAAACGGAGTTAAACCAGATTCTATATGTCTTCCTACAAGCAAGAGTTCATTTCCGGTAAACCCAGTCATTTTTCGGCTCAAATGAATTTACACAGTTCACGGACCCAACAAGATTTTCAGTATTAACTAAAGAGCATGTATGAAGAGATGCTGTGGTTTGTTTGAGTTTCATATGCAGAGTTGAACTAACACGGTCCATTTGAGTAGGAAATACAGTTCTGTTTTTTCTGGGCATGCTCATGTTTCTTGCTGTATTGCAGAAGCTCGAAAGAAGAGCATGCTCTTTGCGTTAAAACAGAGTGTGTGTCATGGATGAGAACACTGGTCTGAATTTTTCTTCAGAAACGGAGTTAAACCAAAGTCTCTGTGTCTTCCTACAAGCAAGAGTTCATTTCTGGTAACCCCAGTGTTTTTTTGGCTCAAATGAATTTGCAAAGTTCACGATCCCAACACGTTTTTCACTATTAACTAAAGAGAATGTATGTAAGAGATGCTGTGGTTTGTTACAGTTTCATAATCAGAGTTCAACTAGATATGGTCCGTATGAGTAGGAAACAGTTCTTTTTTTCTGGACATGCTCATATTTCTTGCTGTATTGCAGAGTCTGGACAGAAGAGGATGCTTCTTGCGTTAAAACAGAGGGTGTTTCATGGATGAGAACACTGGTCTGAATTGCCCTTCACAAACGAGTTAAACCAAAGGCTTTGTGTCTTCAATAAGCAAGAGTTCATTTCCGGAAAACCAATTGATTTTTCAGCTGAAATGAATTTACACAGTTCACAAACCCAACACGTTTTTCACAATAAACTAAAGAGCATCTATGTAAGACATGCTGTGGTTTGTTAAAGTTTCATAAGAGGAGTTCAACTAGATATGGTCCGTATGAGTAGGAAACACAGTTCCTTTTTTCTGGACATGCTCATATTTCTTACTTTATTGCAGTCTGGACAGAAGAGGATGCTTCTTGCGTTAAAACAGAGGGTGTTTCATGGATGAAAACTCTGGTATGAATTTCCCTTCACAAACGGAGATAAACCATTGGCTCTGTGTCTTCATACAAGCAAGACTTCATTTCCGGTAAACCCAGTGATTTCTCGGCTCAAATGAATTTACACAGTTCACGAACCCAACATGTTTTTCACTATGAACTAAAGAGCATCTATGTAAGAGTTGCTGTGGTTTCCTACAGTTTCATTAGCAGAGTTTAACTGGATATCGTCCGTATGAGTAGGAAACATAGTTCTTTTTTCTGGGAATGCTCATGTTTCTTGCTGTATTAGAGACGAGGGAAAGAAGAGCATGCTCTTTGCGTTAAAACAGAGTGTGTTTCATGGGTGAGAACTCTGGTCTGAATTTTCCTTCACAAACGGAGATAAACCATTGCCTCTGTGGCTACCTTCAAGCAAGACTTCATTTCCGGTAATGCCAGTGATTTCTTGGCTCAAATGAATTTACACAGTTCACAAACCCAACACGTTTTTCAAAATAAACTAAACAGCATCTATGTAAGACATGCTGTGGTTTGTTACAGTTTCATAAGCAGTGTTCAACTAGATATGGTACGTATGAGTAGGAAACACAGTTCTTTTTTTCTGGCCATGCTAATATTTCTTGCTTTATTGCAGACTCTGGACAGAAGAGGATGCTTCTTGCGTTAAAACAGAGGGTGTTTATGGATGAGAACACTGGTCTGATTTTCCCTTCACAAACGAGTTAAAGCAAAGGCTCTGTGTCTTCCTACAAGCAAGAGTTCATTTCTGGTAAACCCAGTGATTTTTCGGCTCAAATGAATATACACAGTTCACGAACCCAACACGTTTTTTACTATAAACTAAAGAGCATCTATGTAAGAGATGCTGTGGTTTCTTACAGTTTCATAAGCAGAGTTCAACTAGATGTCGTCCGTATGAGTAGGAAACATAGTTCTTTTTTTCTGGGCATGCTCATGTTTCTTGCTGTATTAGAGACTTTGGAAAGAAGAGCATGCTCTTTGCGTTAAAACAGAGTGTGATTCATGGATAACACTGGATTGAATTTCCCCTCACAAACGGAGTTAAACCAAATGCTCTTTGTCTTCCTACAAGCAAGAGTTCATTTCCAGAAAACACATTGATTTTTCGGCTCAAATGAATTTTCACAGTTCACAAACCCAACATGTATTTCACAATAAACTAAAGAGCATCTATGTAAGACATGCTGTGGTTTTTTACAGTTTCATAAGCAGAGTTCAACTAGATATCGTCCGTATGAGTAGGAAACACAGTTCTTTTTTTCTGGGCATGCTTATGTTTCTTGCTGTATTGGAGACACTGGAAAGAAGTGCATGCTTCTTTCATTGAAACAGAATGTGTTTCATGGATGACAACACTGGTCTGAATTTCCCATCACAAACGGAGTTAAACCAGAGTCTCTATGTTTTCCTACAAGCAAGAGTTCATTTCCGGTAAACCCAGTGATTCTTCGGCTCAAATGAATTTACACAGGTCACGGACCCAACACGATTTTCAGTATTAACTAAAGAGCATGTATGAAGAGATGCTGTGGTTTGTATGAGTTTCATAAGCAGAGTTGAACTAACACGGTCCATTTTAGTAGCAAATACAGTTTTGTTTTTTCTGGGCATGCTCATGTTTCTTGCTGTATTGCAGAAGCTCGAAAGAAGAGCATGCTCTTTGCGTTAAAACAGAGTGTGTGTCATGGATGAGAACACTGGTCTGAATTTTTCTTCAGAAACGGAGTTAAACCAAAGGCTCTGTGTCTTCAACAAGCAAGAGTTCATTTCCGGAAAACCAATTGATTTTTCAGCTGAAATGAATTTACACAGTTCACAAACCCAACACGTTTTTCACAATAAACTAAAGAGCATCTATGTAAGACATGCTGTGGTTTGTTACAGTTTCATAAGCAGAGTTCAACTAGATATCGTCTGTATGAGTAGGAAACACAGTTCTTTTTTTCTGGGCATGCTTATGTTTCTTGCTGTATTGGAGACACTGGGAAGAAGTGCATGCTTCTTTCATTGAAACAGAGTGTGTTTCATGGATGACAACACTGGTCTGAATTTCCCATCACAAACGGAGTTAAACCAGAGTCTCTATGTCTTCCTACAAGCAAGAGTTCATTTCCGGTAAACCCAGTGATTTTTCGGCTCAAATGAATTTACACAGTTCACGGACCCAACACTATTTTCAGTATTAACTAAGAGCATGTATGAAGAGATGCTGTGGTTTGTATGAGTTTCATAAGCAGAGTTGAACTAACACGGTCCATTTGAGTAGCAAATACAGTTCTGTTTTTTCTGGGCATGCTCATGTTTCTTGCTGTATTGCAGAAGCTCGAAAGAAGAGCATGCTCTTTGCGTTAAAACAGAGTGTGTGTCATGGATGAGAACACTGGTCTGAATTTTTCTTCAGAAACGGAGTTAAACCAAAGTCTCTGTGTCTTCCTACAAGCAAGAGTTCATTTCCGGTAACCCCAGTGTTTTTTCGGCTCAAATGAATTTGCACAGATCACGAACCCAACACGTTTTTCACTATTAACTAAAGAGAATGTATGTAAGAGATGCTGTGGTTTGTTACAGTTTCATAATCAGAGTTCAACTAGATATGGTCCGTATGAGAAGGAAACACAGTTCTTTTTTTCTGGACATGCTCATATATCTTACTGTATTGCAGACTCTGGACAGAAGAGGATGCTTCTTGCGTTAAAACAGAGGGTGTTTCATGGATGAGAACACTGGTCTGAATTTGTCTTCACAAACGGAGTTAAACCAAAGGCTCTGTGTCTTCCTACAAGTAAGAGTTCATTTCCGGAAAACCCATAGATTTTGCAGCTCAAATGAATTTACACAGTTCACAAACCCAACACGGTTTTCACAATAAACTAAAGAGCATCTATGTAAGACATGCTGTGGTTTGTTACAGTTTCATAAGCAGAGTTCAACTAGATATGGTCCGTATGAGTAGGAAACACAGTTCTTTTTTTCTGGACCTGCTAATATTTCTTGCTTTATTGAAGACTCTGGACAGAAGAGGATGCTTCTTGCGTTAAAACAGAGTGTGTTGCATGGATGAGAACACTGGTCTGAATTTCCCTTCACAAACGAGTTAAACCAAAGGCTCTGTGTCTTCCTACAAGCAAGAGTTCATTTCCGGTAAACCCAGTGATTTTTTGACTCAAATGAATATACACAGTTCAGGAACCCAACACGTTTTTCACTATGAACTAAAGAGCATCTATGTAAGAGATGCTGTGGTTTCTTGCAGTTTCATAAGCAGAGTTCAACTAGATATCGTCCGTGTGCGTAGGAAACATAGTTCTTTTTCTCTGTGCATGCTCATGTTATTTGCTGTATTAGAGACTTTGGAAAGAAGAGCATGCTCTTTGCGTTAAAACACAGTGTGATTCATGGATGAGAACACTGGTCTGAATTTCCCTTCACAAACGGAGTTAAAACAAAGGCTCTGTGTCTTCCTACAAGCAAGAGTTCATTTCCGGAAAACCCATTGATTTTTCAGCTCAAATGAATTTACACAGTTCCCAAACCCAACACGTTTTTCACAATAAACTAAAGAGCATCTATGGAAGAAATGCTGTGGTTTGTTACAGTTTCATAAGCAGAGTTCAACTAGATATGATCCGTATGAGTAGGAAACACAGTTCTTTTTTTCGGGGCATGCTCATATTTCTTACTGTTTTAGAGAAGCTGGAAAGAAGAGCATGCTCTTTGTGTTAAAACAGAGTATGTTTCATGGATGAGAACTCTGGTCTGAATTTCCCTTCACAAACGGAGATAAACCATTGGCTCTGTGTCTTCCTACAAGCAAGACTTCATTTCCGGTAAACCCAGTGATTTCTCGGCTCAAATGAATTTACCCAGTTCACTAACACAACACGTTTTTCACTATAAACTAAAGAGCATCTATGTAAGACATGCTGTGGTTTGTTACAGTTTCATAAGCAGAGTTTAACTAGATATGGTCCGTATGAGTAAGAAACACAGTTCTTTTTTTCTGGGCATGCTCATGTTTCTTGCTGTATTGGAACGCTGGAAAGAAGAGCATGCTCTTTGCGTTAAAACAGAGTGTGTTTCTTGGATGAGAACACTGGACGGAATCTCCCTTCACAAACGGAATTAAACCAAAGCTTCTGTGTTTTCCTACAAGCAAGAGTTCATTTCCGGTAAACCCAGTGATTTTTCGGCTCAAATGAATATACACAGTTCACGAACCCAACACGATTTTCACTATAAACTAAAGAGCATCTATGTAAGAGATGCTGTGGTTTCTTACAGTTTCATAAGCAGAGTTCCACTAGATATCGTCCGTATGAGTAGGAAACATAGTTCTTTTTCTCTGGGCATGCTCATGTTTCTTGTTGTATTGGAACGCTGGAAAGAAGAGCATGCTCTTTGCGTTAAAACAGAATGTGTTTCATGGATGAGAACACTGGTCGGAATCTCCCTTCACAAATGGAGTTAAACCAAAGGCTCTGTGTCGTCCTACAAGCAAGAGTTCATTTCCGAAAAACCCAGTGATTTTTCGGCTCAAATGAATTTTCACAGTTCACAAACCCAACACGTATTTCACAATAAACTAAAGAGCATCTATGTAAGACATGCTGTGGTTTGTTACAGTTTCATAAGCAGAGTTCAACTAGATATCGTCTGTATGAGTAGGAAACACAGTTCTTTTTTTCTGGGCATGCTTATGTTTCTTGCTGTATTGGAGACACTGGAAAGAAGTGCATGCTTCTTTCATTGAAACAGAGTGTGTTTCATGGATGACAACACTGGTCTGAATTTCCCATCACAAACGGAGTTAAACCAGAGTCTCTATGTCTTCCTACAAGCAAGAGTTCATTTCCGGTAAACCCAGTGATTTTTCGGCTCAAATCAATTTACACAGTTCACGGACCCAACAAGATTTTCAGTATTAACTAAAGAGCATGTATGAAGAGATGCTTTGTTTTGTATGAGTTTCATAAGCAGAGTTGAACTAACACGGTCCATTTGAGTAGCAAATACAGTTCTGTTTTTTCTGGGCATGCTCATGTTTCTTGCTGTATTGCAGAAGCTCGAAAGAAGAGCATGCTCTTTGCGTTAAAACAGAGTGTGTGTCATGGATGAGAACACTGGTCTGAATTTTTCTTCAGTAACGGAGTTAAACCAAAGTCTCTGTGTCTTCCTACAAGCAAGAGTTCATTTCCGGTAATCCCAGTGTTTTTTCGGCTCAAATGAATTTGCACAGATCACGAACCCAACACGTTTTTCACTATTAACTAAAGGGAATGTATGTAAGAGATGCTGTGGTTTGTTACAGTTTCATAATCAGAGTTCAACTAGATATGGTCCGTATGAGAAGGAAACCCAGTTCTTTTTTTCTGGACATGCTCATATTTCTTGCTGTATTGCAGACTCTGGACAGAAGAGGATGCTTCTTGCGTTAAAACAGAGGGTGTTTCATGGATGAGAACACTGGTCTGAATTTGTCTTCACAAACGGAGTTAAACCAAAGGCTCTGTGTCTTCCTACAAGTAAGAGTTCATTTCCGGAAAACCCATAGATTTTACAGCTCAAATGAATTTACACAGTTCACAAACACAACACGGTTTTCACAATAAACTAAAGAGCATCTATGTAAGACATGCTGTGGTTTGTTACAGTTTCATAAGCAGAGTTCAACTAGATATGGTCCGTATGAGTAGGAAACACAGTTCTTTTTTTCTGGACCTGCTAATATTTCTTGCTTTATTGAAGACTCTGGACAGAAGAGGATGCTTCTTGCGTTAAAACAGAGTGTGTTGCATGGATGAGAACACTGGTCTGAATTTCCCTTCACAAACGAGTTAAACCAAAGGCTCTGTGTCTTCCTACAAGCAAGAGTTCATTTCCGGTAAACCCAGTGATTTTTTGACTCAAATGAATATACACAGTTCAGGAACCCAACACGTTTTTCACTATGAACTAAAGAGCATCTATGTAAGAGATGCTGTGGTTTCTTACAGTTTCATAAGCAGAGTTCAACTAGATATCGTCCGTATGAGTAGGAAACATAGTTCTTTTTCTCTGTGCATGCTCATGTTATTTGCTGTATTAGAGACTTTGGAAAGAAGGGCATGCTCTTTGCGTTAAAACAGAGTGTGATTCATGGATGAGAACACTGGTCTGAATTTCCCTTCACAAACGGAGTTAAACCAAAGGCTCTGTGTCTTCCTACAAGCAAGAGTTCATTTCCGGAAAACCCATTGATTTTTCAGCTCAAATGAATTTACACAGTTCCCAAACCCAACACGTTTTTCACAATAAACTAAAGAGCATCTATGGAAGAAATGCTGTGGTTTGTTACAGTTTCATAAGCAGAGTTCAACTAGATATGATCCGTATGCGTAGGAAACACAGTTCTTTTTTTCTGGGCATGCTCATATTTCTTACTGTTTTAGAGAAGCTGGAAAGAAGAACATGCTCTTTGTGTTAAAACAGAGTGTGTTTCATGGATGAGAACTCTGGTCTGAATTTCCCTTCACAAACGGAGATAAACCATTGGCTCTGTGTCTTCCTACAAGCAAGACTTCATTTCCGGTAAACCCAGTGATTTCTCGGCTCAAATGAATTTACCCAGTTCACTAACACAACACGTTTTTCACTATAAACTAAAGAGCATCTATGTAAGACATGCTGTGGTTTGTTACAGTTTCATAAGCAGAGTTTAACTAGATATGGTCCGTATGAGTAAGAAACACAGTTCTTTTTTTCTGGGCATGCTCATGTTTCTTGCTGTATTGGAACGCTGGAAAGAAGAGCATGCTCTTTGCGTTAAAACAGAGTGTGTTTCATGGATGAGAACACTGGTCGGAATCTCCCTTCACAAACGGAATTAAACCAAAGCTTCTGTGTTTTCCTACAAGCAAGAGTTCATTTCCGGTAAACCCAGTGATTTTTCGGCTCAAATGAATATACACAGTTCACGAACCCAACACGATTTTAACTATAAAATAAAGAGCATCTATGTAAGAGATGCTGTGGTTTCTTACAGTTTCATAAGCAGAGTTCAACTAGATATCGTCCGTATGAGTAGGAAACATAGTTCTTTTTCTCTGGGCATACTCATGTTTCTTGTTGTATTGGAACGCTGGAAAGAAGAGCATGCTCTTTGCGTTAAAACAGAATGTGTTTCATGGATGAGAACACTGGTCGGAATCTCCCTTCACAAACGGAATTAAACCAAAGCTTCTGTGTTTTCCTACAAGCAAGAGTTCATTTCCGGTAAACCCAGTGATTTTTCGGCTCAAAGGAATATACACAGTTCACGAACCCAACACGTTTTTCACTATAAACTAAAGAGCATCTATGTAAGAGATGCTGTGGTTTCTTACAGTTTCATAAACAGAGTTCAACTAGATATCGTCCGTATGAGTAGGAAACATAGTTCTTTTTCTCTGGGCATGCTCTTGTTTCTTGTTGTATTGGAACGATGGAAAGAAGAGCATGCTCTTTGCGTTAAAACAGAATGTGTTTCATGGATGAGAACACTGGTCGGAATCTCCTTTCACAAATGGAGTTAAACCAAAGGCTCTGTGTCGTCCTACAAGCAAGAGTTCATTTCCGGAAAACCCAGTGATTTTTCGGCTCAAATGAATTTACACAGTTCACGAACCCAACACGATTTTCACTATTAACTAAAGAGCATTTATGTAACACATGCTGTGGTTTATTACAGTTTCATAAGCAGAGTTCAACTAGATATAGTCCGTATGATTAGGAAACACAGTTCTTTTTTTCTGGACATGCTCATATTTCTTGCTTTATTGCAGACTCTGGACAGAAGAGGATGCTTCTTGCATTAAAACAGAGTGTGTTGCATGGATGAGAACACTGGTTTGAATATCCCTTCACAAACGAGTTAAACCAAAGGCTCTGTGTCTTCCTACAAGCAAGAGTTCATTTCTGGTAAACCCAGTGATTTTTCGGCTCAAATGAATATACACAGTTCATGTACCCAACACGTTTTGCACTATAAACTAAAGAGCATCTATGTAAGACATGCTTTGTTTTGTTACAGTTTCATAAGCAGAGTTCAACTAGATATGATCCGTATGAGTAGGAAACACAGTTCTTTTTTCTGGGCATGCTCATATTTCTTACTGTATTAGATAAGCGGGAAAGAAGAGCATGCCCTTTGCGTTAAAACAGAGTGTGTTTCATGGATGAGAACACTGGTCTGAATTTCCCCTCACAAATGGAGATAAACCATTGGCTCTGTGTCTTCCTACAAGCAAGACTTAATTTCCGGTAAACCCAGTGATTTCTCGGCTCAAATGAATTTACCCAGTTCATTAACCCAACACGTTTTTCACTATAAACTAAAGAGCATCTATGTAAGACATGCTGTGGTTTGTTACAGTTTCATAAGCAGAGTTTAACTAGATATGGTCCGTATGAGTAAGAAACACAGTACGTTTTTTCTGGGCATGCTCATGTTTCTTGCTGTATTGGAACGCTAGAAAGAACAGCATGCTCTTTGCGTTAAAACAGAGTGTGTTTCATGGATGAGAACACTGGTCGGTATCTCCCTTCACAAACGGAATTAAACCAAAGCTTCTGTGTTTTCCTACAAGCAAGAGTTCATTTCCGGTAAACCCAGTGATTTTTCGGCTCAAAGGAATATACACAGTTCACAAACCCAACATGTTTTTCACTATAAACTAAAGACCATCTATGTAAGAGATGCTGTGGTTTCTTACAGTTTCATAAGCAGAGTTCAACTAGATATCGTCCGTATGAGTAGGAAACATAGTTCTTTTTCTCTGGGCATGCTCATATTTCTTGCTGTATTAGAGACTTTGGAAAGAAGAGCATGCTCTTTGCGTTAAAACAGAGTGTGATTCGTGGATAACACTGGTTTGAATTTCCCCTCACAAACGGAGATAAACCAAATGCTCTGTGTCTTCCTAAAAGCAAGAGTTCATTTCCGGAAAACACATTGATTTTTCGGCTCAAATGAATTTTCACAGTTCACAAACCCAACACGTATTTCACAATAAACTAAAGAGCATCTATGTAAGACATGCTGTGGTTTGTTACAGTTTCATAAGCAGAGTTCAACTAGATATCGTCTGTATGAGTAGGAAACACAGTTCTTTTTTTCTGGGCATGCTTATGTTTCTTGATGTATTGGAGACACTGGAAAGAAGTGCATGCTTCTTTCATAGAAACAGAGTGTGTTTCATGGATGACAACACTGGTCTGAATTTCCCATCACAAACGGAGTTAAACCAGAGTCTCTATGTCTTCCTACAAGCAAGAGTTCATTTCCGGTAAACCCAGTGATTTTTCGGCTGAAATGAATTTACACAGTTCATGGACCCAACACGATTTTCAGTATTAACTAAAGAGCATGTATGAAGAGATGCTGTGGTTTGTATGAGTTTCATAAGCAGAGTTGAACTAACACGGTCCATTTGAGTAGCAAATACAGTTCTGTTTTTTCTGGGCATGCTCATGTTTCTTGCTGTATTGCAGAAGCTCGAAAGAAGAGCATGCTCTTTGCGTTAAAACAGAGTGTGTATCATGGATGAGAACACTGGTCTGAATTTTTCTTCAGAAACGGAGTTAAACCAAAGTCTCTGTGTCTTCCTACAAGTAAGAGTTCATTTCCGGTAACCCCAGTGTTTTTTCGGCTCAAATGAATTTGCACAGTTCACGAACCCAACACGTTTTTTACTATTAACTAAAGAGAATGTATGTAAGAGATGCTGTGGTTTGTTACAGTTTCATAATCAGAGTTCAACTAGATATGGTCCGTATGAGAAGGAAACACAGTTCTTTTTTTCTGGACATGCTCATATTTCTTGCTGTATTGCAGACTCTGGACAGAAGAGGATGCTTCTTGCGTTAAAACAGAGGGTGTTTCATGGATGAGAACACTGGTCTGAATTTGTCTTCACAAACGGAGTTAAACCAAAGGATCTGTGTCTTCCTACAAGTAAGAGTTTATTTCCGGAAAACCCATAGATTTTGCAGCTCAAATGAATTTACACAGTTCACAAACCCAACACGGTTTTCATAATAAACTAAAGAGCATCTATGTAAGACATGCTGTGGTTTGTTACAGTTTCATAAGCAGAGTTCAACTAGATATGGTCCGTATGAGTAGGAAACACAGTTCTTTTTTCTGGACCTGCTAATATTTCTTGCTTTATTGCAAACTCTGGACAGAAGAGGATGCTTCTTGCGTTAAAACAGAGTGTGTTGCATGGATGAGAACACTGGTCTGAATTTCCCTTCACAAATGAGTTAAACCAAAGGCTCTGTGTCTTCCTACAAGCAAGAGTTCATTTCCGGTAAACCCAGTGATTTTTTGACTCAAATGAATATATACAGTTCAGGAACCCAACACGTTTTTCACTATGAACTAAAGAGCATCTATGTAAGAGATGCTGTGGTTTCTTACAGTTTCATAAGCAGAGTTCAACTAGATATCGTCCGTATGCGTAGGAAACATAGTTCTTTTCCTCTGTGCATGCTCATGTTATTTGCTGTATTAGAGACTTTGGAAAGAAGAGCATGCTCTTTGCGTTAAAACACAGTGTGATTCATGGATGAGAACACTGGTCTGAATTTCCCTTCACAAACGGAGTTAAACCAAAGGCTCTGTGTCTTCCTACAAGCAAGAGTTCATTTCCGGAAAACCCATTGATTTTTCAGCTCAAATGAATTTACACAGTTCCCAAACCCAACACGTTTTTCACAATAAACTAAAGAGCATCTATGGAAGAAATGCTGTGGTTTGTTACAGTTTCATAAGCAGAGTTCAACTAGATATGATCCGTATGAGTAGGAAACACAGTTCTTTTTTTCTGGGCATGCTCATATTTCTTACTGTTTTAGAGAAGCTGGAAAGAAGAGCATGCTCTTTGTGTTAAAACAGAATGTGTTTCATGGATGAGAACACTGGTCGGAATCTCCCTTCACAAACGGAATTAAACCAAAGCCTCTGTGTTTTCCTACAAGCAAGAGTTCATTTCCGGTAAACCCAGTGATTTTTCGCCTCAAAGGAATATACACAGTTCACGAACCCAACACGTTTTTCACTATAAACTAAAGAGCATCTATGTAAGAGATGCTGTGGTTTCTTACAGTTTCATAAGCAGAGTTCAACTAGATATGGTCCGTATGAGTAGGAAACAGTTCTTTTTTTCTGGACATGCTCATATTTCTTGCTTTATTGAAGACTCTGGACAGAAGAGGATGCTTCTTGCGTTAAAACAGAGGGTGGTTCATGGATGAGAACTCTGGTCTGAATTTCCATTCACAAATGGAGATAAACCATTGGCTCTGTGTCTTCCTACAAGCAAGACTTCATTTCCGGTAAACCCAGTGATTTCTTGGCTCAAATGAATTTACCCAGTTCACTAACCCAACACGTTTTTCACTATAAACTAAAGAGCATCTATGTAAGACATGCTGTGGTTTGTTACAGTTTCATAAGCAGAGTTTAACTAGATATGGTCCGTATGAGTAAGAAACACAGTTCTTTTTTTCTGGGCATGCTCATGTTTCTTGCTGTATTGGAACGCTGGAAAGAAGAGCATGCTCTTTGCGTTAAAACAGAGTGTGTTTCATGGATGAGAACACTAGTTGGAATCTCCCTTCACAAACGGAATTAAACCACAGCTTCTGTGTTTTCCTACAAGCAAGAGTTCATTTCCGGTAAACCCAGTGATTTTTAGGCTCAAATGAATATACACAGTTGACGAACCCAACACGTTTTTCACTATGAACTAAAGATCATCTATGTAAGAGATGCTGTGGTTTGTTACAGTTTCATAAGCAGAGTTCAACTAGATATGATCCGTATGAGTAGGAAACACAGTTCTTTTTTTCTGGGCATGCTCATATTTCTTACTGTATTAGAGAAGATGGAAAGAAGAGAATGTATTTGCGTTAAAACAGAGTATGTTTCATGGATGAGAACTCTGGTCTGAATTTCCCTTCACAAATGGAGATAAACCATTGGATCTGTGTCTTCCTACAAGCAAGACTTCATTTCCGGTAAACCCAGTGATTTCTTGGCTCAAATGAATTTACACAGTTCACTAACCCAACCCGTTTTTCACTATAAACTAAAGAGCATCTATGTAAGACATGCTGTGGTTTCTTAAAGTTTCATAAGCAGAGTTCAACTAGATATCGTCCATATGAGTAGGAAACATAGTTCTTTTTCTCTGGGCATGCTCATATTTCTTGCTGTATTAGAGACGAGGGAAAGAAGAGCGTGCTCTTTGTGTTAAAACCGAGTGTGCTTCATGGATGAGAACTCTGGTCTGAATTTCCCTTCACAAACGGAGATAACCCATTGGCTCTGTGTCTTCCTACAAGCAAGACTTCATTTCCGGTAAACACAGTCATTTCTCGGCTCAAATGAATTTACACAGTTCACGAACCCAACACGTTTTTCACTATGAACTAAAGAGCATCTATGTAAGAGATGCTGTGGTTTCTTACAGTTTCATAAGCAGAGTTCAACTAGATATCGTCCGTATGAGTAGGAAACATAGTTCTTTTACTCTGTGCATTCTCCTGTTATTTGCTGTTTTAGAGACTTTGGAAAGAAGAGCATGCTCTTTGCGTTAAAACAGAGTGTGATTCATGGATGAGAACACTGGTCTGAATTTCCCTTCACAAACGGAGTTAAACCAAAGGCTCTGTGTCTTCCTACAGGCAAGAGTTCATTTCCGGAAAACCCATTGATTTTTCAGCTCAAATGAATTTACACAGTTCCCAACCCCAACATGATTTCACAATAAACTAAAGAGCATCTATGGAAGAAATGCTGTGGTTTGTTACAGTTTCATAAGCAGAGTTCAACTAGATATGATCCGTATGAGTAGGAAACACAGTTCTTTATTTCTGGACATGCTCATATTTCTTGATTTATTGCAGACTCTGGACAGAAGAGGATGCTTCTTGCATTAAAACAGAGTGTGTTGCATGGATGAGAACACTGGTTTGAATATCCCTTCACAAACGAGTTAAACCAAAGGCTCTGTGTCTTCCTACAAGCAAGAATTCATTTCTGGTAAACCCAGTGATTTTTCAGCTCAAATGAATATACACAGTTCACGAACCCAACACGTTTTGCACTATAAACTAAAGAGCATCTATGTAAGACATTCTGTGGTTTGTTAGAGTTTCATAAGCAGAGTTCAACTAGATTTGATCCGTATGAGTAGGAAACACAGTTCTTTTTTTCTGGGCATGCTCATATTTCTTACTGTATTAGATAAGCTGGAAAGAAGAGCATGCTCTTTGCGTTAAAACAGAGTATGTTTCATGGATGAGAACTCTGGTCTGAATTTTCCTTCACAAATGGAGATAAACCATTTGCTCTGTGTCTTCCTACAAGCAAGACTTAATTTCCGGTAAACCCAGTGATTTCTCGGCTCAAATGAATTTACCCAGTTCACTAACCCAACACGTTTTTCACTATAAACTAAAGAGCATCTTTGTAAGACATGCTGTGGTTTGTTACAGTTTCATAAGCAGAGTTTAACTAGATATGGTCCGTATGAGTAAGAAACACAGTACTTTTTTTCTGGGCATGCTCATGTTTCTTGCTGTATTGGAACGCTAGAAAGAACAGCATGGTCTTTGGGTTAAAACAGAGTGTGTTTCATGGATGAGAACACTGGTCGGTATCTCCCTTCACAAACGGAATTAAACCAAAGCTTCCGTGTTTTCCTACAAGCAAGAGTTCATTTCCGGGAAACCCAGTGATTTCTTGGCTCAAATGAATTTACACAGTTCACTAACCCAACACGTTTTTCACTATAAACTAAAGAGCATCTATGTAAGACATGCTGTGGTTTCTTAAAGTTTCATAAGCAGAGTTCAACTAGATATCGTCCGTATGAGTAGGAAACATAGTTCTTTTTCTCTGGGCATGCTCATATTTCTTGCTGTATTAGAGACGAGGGAAAGAAGAGCGTGCTCTTTGTGTTAAAACAGAGTGTGCTTCATGGATGAGAACTCTGGTCTGAATTTCCCTTCACAAACGGAGATAACCCATTGGCTCTGTGTCTTCCTACAAGCAAGACTTCATTTCCGGTAAACACAGTGATTTCTCGGCTCAAATGAATTTACACAGTTCACTAACCCAACACGTTTTTCACTATAAACTAAAGAGCATCTATTTAAGACATGCTGTGGTTTGTTACAGTTTCATAAGCAGAGTTCAACTAGATATGGTCCGTATGAGTAGGAAACAGTTCTTTTTTTCTGGACATGCTCATATTTCTTGCTTTATTGAAGACTCTGGACAGAAGAGGATGCTTCTTGCGTTAAAACAGAGGGTGGTTCATGGATGAGAACTCTGGTCTGAATTTCCATTCACAAATGGAGATAAACCATTGGCTCTGTGTCTTCCTACAAGCAAGACTTCATTTCCGGTAAACCCAGTGATTTCTTGGCTCAAATGAATTTACCCAGTTCACTAACCCAACACGTTTTTCACTATAAACTAAAGAGCATCTATGTAAGACATGCTGTGGTTTGTTACAGTTTCATAAGCAGAGTTCAACTAGATATGGTCCATATGAGTAAGAAACACAGTTCTTTTTTTCTGGGCATGCTCATGTTTCTTGCTGTATTGGAACGCTGGAAAGAAGAGCATGCTCTTTGCGTTAAAACAGAGTGTGTTTCATGGATGAGAACACTAGTTGGAATCTCCCTTCACAAACGGAATTAAACCACAGCTTCTGTGTTTTCCTACAAGCAAGAGTTCATTTCCGGTAAACCCAGTGATTTTTAGGCTCAAATGAATATACACAGTTCACGAACCCAACACGTTTTTCACTATGAACTAAAGAGCATCTATGTAAGAGATGCTGTGGTTTCTTACAGTTTCATAAGCAGAGTTCAACTAGATATCGTCCGTATGAGTAGGAAACATAGTTCTTTTACTCTGTGCATGCTCCTGTTATTTGCTGTTTTAGAGACTTTGGAAAGAAGAGCATGCTCTTTGCGTTAAAACAGAGTGTGATTCATGGATGAGAACACTGGTCTGAATTTCCCTTCACAAACGGAGTTAAACCAAAGGTTCTGTGTCTTCCTACAAGCAAGAGTTCATTTCCGGAAAACCCATTGATTTTTCAGCTCAAATGAATTTACACAGTTCCCAAACCCAACACGTTTTTCACTATGAACTAAAGAGCATCTATGTAAGAGATGCTGTGGTTTCTTACAGTTTCATAAGCAGAGTTCAACTAGATTTCGTGCGTATAAGTAGGAAACATAGTTCTTTTACTCTGTGCATGCTCATGTTTTTTGCTGTATTAGAGACTTTGGAAAGAAGAGCATGCTCTTTGCGTTAAAACAGAGTGTGATTCGTGGATGAGAACACTGGTCTGAATTTCCCTTCACAAACGGAGTTAAACCAAAGGCTCTGTGTCTTCCTACAAGCAAGAGTTCATTTGCGGAAAACCCATTGATTTTTCAGCTCAAATGTATATACACAGTTCACGAACCCAACACGTTTTGCACTATCAACTAAAGAGCATCTATGTAAGAAATGCTGTGGTTTGTTGCAGTTTCATAAGCAGAGTTCAACAAGATATGGTCCGTATGAGTAGGAAACAGTTCTTTTTTTCTGGACATGCTCATATTTCTTGCTTTATTGAAGACTAGGACAGAAGAGGATGCTTCTTGTGTTAAAACAGAGGGTGTTTCATGGATGAGAACACTGGTCTGAATTTCCCTTCACAAACGAGTTAAACCAAAGGCTCTGTGTCTTCCTACAAGCAAGAGTTCATTTCTGGTAAACCCAGTGATTTTTCGGCTCAAATGAATATACACAGTTCACGAACCCAACACGTTTTTCACTATAAACTAAAGATCATCTATGTAAGAGATGCTGTAGTTTGTTACAGTTTCATAAGCAGAGTTCAACTAGATATGATCTGTATGAGTAGGAAACACAGTTCTTTTTTTCTGGGCATGCAAATATTTCTTACTGTATTAGAGAAGCTGGAAAGAAGAGCATGCTCTTTGCGTTAAAACAGAGTATGTTTCATGGATGAGAACTCTGGTCTGAATTTCCCTTCACAAATGGAGATAAATCATTGGATCTGTGTCTTCCTACAAGCAAGACTTCATTTCCGGTAAACCCAGTGATTTCTCGGCTCAAATGAATTTACCCAGTTCACTAACCCACCACGTTTTTCACTATAAACTAAAGAGCATCTATGTAAGACATGCTTTGGTTTGTTACAGTTTCATAAGCAGAGTTTAACTAGATATGGTCCGTATGAGTAAGAAACACAGTACTTTGTTTCTGGGCATGCTCATGTTTCTTGCTGTATTGGAATGCTAGAAAGAAGAGCATGCTCTTTGCGTTAAAACAGAGTGTGTTTCATGGATGAGAACACTGGTCGGTATCTCCCTTCACAAACGGAATTAAACCAAAGCTTCTGTGTTTTCCTACATGCAAGAGTTCATTTCCGGTAAACCCAGTGATTTTTCGGCTCAAAGGAATATACACAGTTCACGAACCCAACACGTTTTTCACTATAAACTAAAGAGCATCTATGGAAGAGATGCTGTGGTTTCTTAAAGTTTCATAAGCAGACTTCAACTAGATATCGTCCATATGAGTAGGAAACATAGTTCTTTTTCTCTGGGCATGCTCATATTTCTTGCTGTAGTAGAGACGAGGGAAAGAAGAGCGTGCTCTTTGTGTTAAAACAGAGTGTGCTTCATGGATGAGAACTCTGGTCTGAATTTCCCTTCACAAACGGAGATAACCCATTGGCTCTGTGTCTTCCAACTAGCAAGACTTCATTTCCGGTAAACACAGTGATTTCTCGGCTCTAATGAATTTACACAGTTCACTAACCCAACACGTTTTTCACTATAAACTAAAGAGCATCTATGTAAGACATGCTGTGGTTTGTTACCGTTTCATAAGCAGAGTTCAACTAGATATGGTCCGTATGAGTAGGAAACAGTTCTTTTTTTCTGGACATGCTCATATTTCTTGCTTTATTGAAGACTCTGGACAGAAGAGGATGCTTCTTGCGTTAAAACAGAGGGTGTTTCATGGATGAGAACTCTGGTCTGAATTTCAATTCACAAATGGAGATAAACCATTGGCTCTGTGTCTTCCTACAAGCAAGACTTCATTTCCGGTAAACCCAGTGATTTCTTGGCTCAAATGAATTTACCCAGTTCACTAACCCAACACGTTTTTCACTATAAACTAAAGAGCATCTATGTAAGACATGCTGTGGTTTGTTACAGTTTCATAAGCAGAGTTCAACTAGATATGGTCCCTATGAGTAAGAAACACAGTTCTTTTTTTCTGGGCATGCTCATGTTTCTTGCTGTATTGGAACGCTGGAAAGAAGAGCATGCTCTTTGTGTTAAAACAGAGTGTGTTTCATGGATGAGAACACTAGTTGGAATCTCCCTTCACAAACGGAATTAAACCACAGCTTCTGTGTTTTCCTACAAGCAAGAGTTCATTTCCGGTAAACCCAGTGATTTTTAGGCTCAAATGAATATACACAGTTCACGAACCCAACACGTTTTTCACTATGAACTAAAGAGCATCTATGTAAGAGATGCTGTGGTTTCCTACAGTTTCATAAGCAGAGTTCAACTAGATATCGTCCGTATGAGTAGGAAACATAGTTCTTTTACTCTGTGCATGCTCCTGTTATTTGCTGTTTTAGAGACTTTGGAAAGAAGAGCATGCTCTTTGCGTTAAAACAGAGTGTGATTCAAGGATGAGAACACTGGTCTGAATTTCCCTTCACAAACGGAGTTAAACCAAAGGCTCTGTGTCTTCCTACAAGCAAGAGTTCATTTCCGGAAAACCCATTGATTTTTCAGCTCAAATGAATTTACACAGTTCCCAAACCCAACACGTTTTTCACTATGAACTAAAGAGCATCTATGTAAGAGATGCTGTGGTTTCTTACAGTTTCATAAGCAGAGTTCAACTAGATATCGTCCGTATGAGTAGGAAACATAGTTCTTTTACTCTGTGCATGCTCATGTTTTTTGCTGTATTAGAGACTTTGGAAAGAAGAGCATGCTCTTTGCGTTAAAACAGAGTGTGATTCATGGATGAGAACACTGGTCTGAATTTCCCTTCACAAACGGAGTTAAACCAAAGGCTCTGTGTCTTCCTACAAGCAAGAGTTCATTTCCGGAAAACCCATTGATTTTTCAGCTCAAATGAATTTACACAGTTCCCAAACCCAACACGATTTCACAATAAACTAAAGAGCATCTATGGAAGAAATGCTGTGGTTTGTTACAGTTTCATAAGCAGAGTTCAACTAGATATGATCCGTATGAGTAGGAAACACAGTTCTTTTTTTCTGGGCATGCTTATATTTCTTACTGTATTAGAGAAGCTGGAAAGAAGAGCATGCTCTTTGCGTTAAAACAGAGTATGTTTCATGGATGAGAACTCTGGTCTGAATTTCCATTCACAAATGGAGATAAACCATTGGCTCTGTGTCTTCCTACAAGCAAGACGTCATTTCCGGTAAACCCTGTGATTTCTTGGCTCAAATGAATTTACACAGTTTACTAACCCAACACGTTTTTCACTATAAACTAAAGAGCATCTATGTAAGAAATGCTGTGGTTTGTTACAGTTTCATAAGCAGAGTTTAACTAGATATGGTCCGTATGAGTAAGAAACACAGTTCTTTTTTTCTGGGCATGCTCATGTTTCTTGCTGTATTGGAACGCTGGAAAGAAGAGCATGCTCCTTGCGTTAAAACAGAGTGTGTTTCATGGATGAGAACACTGGTCGGAATCTCCCTTCACAAACAGAATTAAACCAAAGCTTCTGTGTTTTCCTACAAGCAAGAGTTCATTTCCGGTAAACCCAGTGATTTTTCGGCTCAAATGAATATACACAGTTCACGAACCCAACACGTTTTTCTCTATAAACTAAAGAGCATCTATGTAAGAGATGCTGTGGTTTCTTACAGTTTCATAAGCGGAGTTCAACGAGATTTCGTCCATATGAGTAGGAAACATAGTTCTTTTTCTCTGGGCATACTCATGTTATTTGCTTTATTAGAGACTTTGGAAAGAAGAGCATGCTCTTTGCGTTAAAACAGAGTGTGATTCATGGATGAGAACACATGTCTGAATTTCCCTTCACAAACAGAGTTAAACCAAAGGCTCTGTGTCTTCCTACACGCAAGAGTTCATTTCTGGTAAACCCAGTGATTTTTCGGCTCAAATGAATATACACAGTTCACGAACCCAACTCGTTTTGCACTATCAACTAAAGAGCATCTATGTACGACATGCTGTGGTTTGTTGCAGTTTCATAAGCAGAGTTCAACAAGATATGGTCCGTATGAGTAGGAAACAGTTCTTTTTTTCTGGACATGCTCATATTTCTTGCTTTATTGAAGACTAGGACAGAAGAGGATGCTTCTTGTGTTAAAACAGAGGGTGTTTCATGGATGAGAACACTGGTCTGAATTTCCCTTCACAAACAGAGATAAACCATTTCCTCTGTGTCTACCTACAAGCAAGACTTCATTTCCGGTAAATGCAGTGATTTCTTGGCTCTAATGAATTTACATAGTTCACTAACCCAACACGTTTTTCACTTTAAACTAAAGAGCATCTATGTTTGAGATGCTGTGGTTTGTTACAGTTTCATAAGCAGAGTTCAACTAGATATGATCCGTATGAGTAGGAAACACAGTTCTTTTTTTCTGGGCATGCACATATTTCTTGCTGTATTAGAGAAGCTGGAAAGAAGAGCATGCTCTTTTTGTTAAAACAGAGTGTGTTTCATGGATTAGTACTCTGGTCTGAATTTCCCTTCACAAAGGTATATAAACCATTGGCTCTGTGTCTTCCTACAAGCAAGACTTCATTTCCGGTAAACCCAGTGATTTCTTGGCTCAAATGAATTTACACAGTTCAATAACCCAACACGTTTTTCACTATAAACTAAAGAGCATCTATGTAAGACATGCTGTGGTTTGTTACAGTTTCATAAGCAGAGTTTAACTAGATATGGTCCGTATGAGTAAGAAACACAGTTTTTTTTTCTGGGCATGCTCATGTTTCTTGCTGTATTGGAACGCTGGAAAGAAGAGCATGCTCTTTGCGTTAAAACAGAGTGTGTTTCATGGATGAGAACACTAGTTGGAATCTCCCTTCACAAACGGAATTAAACCACAGCTTCTGTGTTTTCCTACAAGCAAGAGTTCATTTCCGGTAAACCCAGTGATTTTTCGGCTCAAATGAATATACACAGTTCACGAACCCAACACGTTTTTCTCTATAAACTAAAGAGCATCTATGTAAGAGATGCTGTGGTTTCTTACAGTTTCATAAGCAGAGTTCAACTAGATTTCATCCGTATGAGTAGGAAACATAGTTCTTTTACTCTGTGCATGCTCCTGTTATTTGCTGTTTTAGAGACTTTGGAAAGAAGAGCATGCTCTTTGCGTTAAAACAGAGTGTGATTCAAGGATGAGAACACTGGTCTGAATTTCCCTTCACAAACGGAGTTAAACCAAAGGCTCTGTGTCTTCCTACAAGCAAGAGTTCATTTCCGGAAAACCCATTGATTTTTCAGCTCAAATGAATTTACACAGTTCCCAAACCCAACACGTTTTTCACTATGAACTAAAGAGCATCTATGTAAGAGATGCTGTGGTTTCTTACAGTTTCATAAGCAGAGTTCAACTAGATATCGTCCGTATGAGTAGGAAACATAGTTCTTTTACTCTGTGCATGCTCATGTTTTTTGCTGTATTAGAGACTTTGGAAAGAAGAGCATGCTCTTTGCGTTAAAACAGAGTGTGATTCATGGATGAGAACACTGGTCTGAATTTCCCTTCACAAACGGAGTTAAACCAAAGGCTCTGTGTCTTCCTACAAGCAAGAGTTCATTTCCGGAAAACCCATTGATTTTTCAGCTCAAATGAATTTACACAGTTCCCAAACCCAACACGATTTCACAATAAACTAAAGAGCATCTATGGAAGAAATGCTGTGGTTTGTTACAGTTTCATAAGCAGAGTTCAACTAGATATGATCCGTATGAGTAGGAAACACAGTTCTTTTTTTCTGGGCATGCTTATATTTCTTACTGTATTAGAGAAGCTGGAAAGAAGAGCATGCTCTTTGCGTTAAAACAGAGTATGTTTCATGGATGAGAACTCTGGTCTGAATTTCCATTCACAAATGGAGATAAACCATTGGCTCTGTGTCTTCCTACAAGCAAGACGTCATTTCCGGTAAACCCTGTGATTTCTTGGCTCAAATGAATTTACCCAGTTTACTAACCCAACACGTTTTTCACTATAAACTAAAGAGCATCTATGTAAGAAATGCTGTGGTTTGTTACAGTTTCATAAGCAGAGTTTAACTAGATATGGTCCGTATGAGTAAGAAACACAGTTCTTTTTTTCTGGGCATGCTCATGTTTCTTGCTGTATTGGAACGCTGGAAAGAAGAGCATGCTCCTTGCGTTAAAACAGAGTGTGTTTCATGGATGAGAACACTGATCGGAATCTCCCTTCACAAACAGAATTAAACCAAAGCTTCTGTGTTTTCCTACAAGCAAGAGTTCATTTCCGGTAAACCCAGTGATTTTTCGGCTCAAATGAATATACACAGTTCACGAACCCAACACGTTTTTCTCTATAAACTAAAGAGCATCTATGTAAGAGATGCTGTGGTTTCTTACAGTTTCATAAGCGGAGTTCAACGAGATTTCGTCCATATGAGTAGGAAACATAGTTCTTTTTCTCTGGGCATACTCATGTTATTTGCTTTATTAGAGACTTTGGAAAGAAGAGCATGCTCTTTGCGTTAAAACAGAGTGTGATTCATGGATGAGAACACATGTCTGAATTTCCCTTCACAAACAGAGTTAAACCAAAGGCTCTGTGTCTTCCTACACGCAAGAGTTCATTTCTGGTAAACCCAGTGATTTTTCGGCTCAAATGAATATACACAGTTCACGAACCCAACTCGTTTTGCACTATCAACTAAAGAGCATCTATGTACGACATGCTGTGGTTTGTTGCAGTTTCATAAGCAGAGTTCAACAAGATATGGTCCGTATGAGTAGGAAACAGTTCTTTTTTTCTGGACATGCTCATATTTCTTGCTTTATTGAAGACTAGGACAGAAGAGGATGCTTCTTGTGTTAAAACAGAGGGTGTTTCATGGATGAGAGCACTGGTCTGAATTTCCCTTCACAAACGGAGATAAACCATTTCCTCTGTGTCTACCTACAAGCAAGACTTCATTTCCGGTAAATGCAGTGATTTCTTGGCTCTAATGAATTTACAGAGTTCACTAACCCAACACGTTTTTCACTTTAAACTAAAGAGCTTCTATGTTTGAGATGCTGTGGTTTGTTACAGTTTCATAAGCAGAGTTCAACTAGATATGATCCGTATGAGTAGGAAACACAGTTCTTTTTTTCTGCGCATGCACATATTTCTTGCTGTATTAGAGAAGCTGGAAAGAAGAGCATGCTCTTTTTGTTAAAACAGAGTGTGTTTCATGGATTAGTACTCTGGTCTGAATTTCCCTTCACAAAGGTATATAAACCATTGGCTCTGTGTCTTCCTACAAGCAAGACTTCATTTCCGGTAAACCCAGTGATTTCTTGGCTCAAATGAATTTACACAGTTCAATAACCCAACACGTTTTTCACTATAAACTAAAGAGCATCTATGTAAGACATGCTGTGGTTTGTTACAGTTTCATAAGCAGAGTTTAACTAGATATGGTCTGTATGAGTAAGAAACACAGTTTTTTTTTCTGGGCATGCTCATGTTTCTTGCTGTATTGGAACGCTGGAAAGAAGAGCATGCTCTTTGCGTTAAAACAGAGTGTGTTTCATGGATGAGAACACTAGTTGGAATCTCCCTTCACAAACGGAATTAAACCACAGCTTCTGTGTTTTCCTACAAGCAAGAGTTCATTTCCGGTAAACCCAGTGATTTTTCGGCTCAAATGAATATACACAGTTCACGAACCCAACACGTTTTTCTCTATAAACTAAAGAGCATCTATGTAAGAGATGCTGTGGTTTCTTACAGTTTCATAAGCAGAGTTCAACTAGATTTCGTCCGTATGAGTAGGAAACATAGTTCTTTTACTCTGTGCATGCTCCTGTTATTTGCTGTTTTAGAGAATTTGGAAAAAAGAGCATGCTCTTTGCGTTAAAACAGAGTGTGATTCATGGATGAGAACACTGGTCTGAATTTCCCTTCACAAACGGAGTTAAACCAAAGGCTCTGTGTCTTCCTACCAGCAAGAGTTCATTTCCGGAAAACCCATTGATTTTTCAGCTCAAATGAATTTACACAGTTCCCAAACCCAACACGTTTTTCACAATAAACTAAAGAGCATCTATGGAAGAAATGCTGTTGTTTGTTACAGTTTCATAAGCAGAGTTCAACTAGATATGATCCGTATGAGTAGGAAACACAGTTCTTTTTTTCTGGGCATGCTCATATTTCTTACTGTATTAGAGAAGCTGGAAAGAAGAGCATGCTCTTTGCGTTAAAACAGAGTATGTTTCATGGATGAGAACTCTGGTCTGAATTTCCATTCACAAATGGAGATAAACCATTGGCTCTGTGTCTTCCTACAAGCAAGACTTCATTTCCGGTAAACCCAGTGATTTCTCGGCTCAAATGAATTTACCCAGTTCACTAACCCAACACGTTTTTCACTATAAACTAAAGAGCATCTATGTAAGAAATGCTGTGGTTTGTTACAGTTTCATAAGCAGAGTTTAACTAGATATGGTCCCTATGAGTAAGAAACACAGTTCTTTTTCTGGGCATGCTCATGTTTCTTGCTGTATTGGAACGCTGGAAAGAAGAGCATGCTCCTTGTGTTAAAACAGAGTGTGTTTCATGGATGAGAAAACTGGTCGGAATATCCCTTCACAAACAGAATTAAACCAAAGCTTCCGTGTTTTCCTACAAGCAAGAGTTCATTTCCGGTAAACCCAGTGATTTTTCGGCTCAAATGAATATACACAGTTCACGAACCCAACACGTTTTTCTCTATAAACTAAAGAGCATCTATGTAAGAGATGCTGTGGTTTCTTACAGTTTCGTAAGCAGAGTTCAACTAGATTTCATCCGTATGAGTAGGAAACATAGTTCTTTTTCTCTGGGCATACTCATGTTATTTGCTTTATTAGAGACTTTGGAAAGAAGAGCATGCTCCTTGCGTTAAAACAGAGTGTGTTTCATGGATGAGAACACTGGTCGGAATCTCCCTTCAAAAACAGAATTAAACCAAAGCTTCTGTGTTTTCCTAAAAGCAAGAGTTCATTTCCGGTAAACCCAGTGATTTTTCGGCTCAAATGAATATACACAGTTCACGAACCCAACACGTTTTTCTCTATAAACTAAAGAGCATCTATGTAAGAGATGCTGTGGTTTCTTACAGTTTCATAAGCAGAGTTCAACGAGATTTCGTCCGTATGAGTAGGAAACATAGTTCTTTTTCTCTGGGCATACTCATGTTATTTGCTTTATTAGAGACTTTGGAAAGAAGAGCATGCTCTTTGCGTTAAAACAGAGTGTGATTCATGGATGAGAACACATGTCTGAATTTCCCTTCACAAACAGAGTTAAACCAAAGGCTCTGTGTCTTCCTACACGCAAGAGTTCATTTCTGGTAAACCCAGTGATTTTTCGGCTCAAATGAATATACACAGTTCACGAACCCAACACGTTTTGCACTATCAACTAAAGAGCATCTATGTAAGACATGCTGTGGTTTGTTGCAGTTTCATAAGCAGAGTTCAACAAGATATGGTCCGTATGAGTAGGAAACAGTTCTTTTTTTCTGGACATGCTCATATTTCTTGCTTTATTGAAGACTAGGACAGAAGAGGATGCTTCTTGTGTTAAAACAGAGTATGTTTCTTGGATGAGAACACTGGTCTGAATTTCCCTTCACAAACGGAGATAAACCATTTCCTCTGTGTCTACCTACAAGCAAGACTTCATTTCCGGTAAATGCAGTGATTTCTTGGCTCTAATGAATTTACAGAGTTCACTAACCCAACACGTTTTTCACTTTAAACTAAAGAGCTTCTATGTTTGAGATGCTGTGGTTTGTTACAGTTTCATAAGCAGAGTTCAACTAGATATGATCCGTATGAGTAGGAAACACAGTTCTTTTTTTCTGCGCATGCACATATTTCTTGCTGTATTAGAGAAGCAGGAAAGAAGAGCATTCTCTTTGCGTTAAAACAGAGTGTGTTTCATGGATGAGAACTCTGGTCTGAATTTCCCTTCACAAAGGTAGATAAACCATTGGCTCTGTGTCTTCCTACAAGCAAGATTTCATTTCCGGTAAACCCAGTGATTTCTTGGCTCAAATGAATTTACACAGTTCAATAACCCAACACGTTTTTCACTATAAACTAAAGAGCATCTATGTAAGACATGCTGTGGTTTGTTACAGTTTCATAAGCAGAGTTTAACTAGATATGGTCCGTATGAGTAAGAAACACAGTTTTTTTTTCTGGGCATGCTCATGTTTCTTGCTGTATTGGAACGCTGGAAAGAAGAGCATGCTCTTTGCGTTAAAACAGAGTGTGTTTCATGGATGAGAACACTAGTTGGAATCTCCCTTCACAAACGGAATTAAACCACAGCTTCTGTGTTTTCCTACAAGCAAGAGTTCATTTCCGGTAAACCCAGTGATTTTTCAGCTCAAATGAATATACACAGTTCACGAACCCAACACGTTTTTCTCTATAAACTAAAGAGCATCTATGTAAGAGATGCTGTGGTTTCTTACAGTTTCATAAGCAGAGTTCAACTAGATTTCGTCCGTATGAGTAGGAAACATAGTTCTTTTATTCTGTGCATGCCCTGTTATTTGCTGTTTTAGAGACTTTGGAAAGAAGAGCATGCTCTTTGCGTTAAAACAGAGTGTGATTCATGGATGAGAACACTGGTCTGAATTTCCCTTCACAAACGGCGTTAAACCAAAGGCTCTGTGTCTTCCTACAAGCAAGAGTTCATTTCCGGAAAACCCATTGATTTTTCAGCTGAAATGAATTTACACAGTTCCCAAACCCAACACGTTTTTCACAATAAACTAAAGAGCACCTATGGAAGAAATGCTGTGGTTTGTTACAGTTTCATAAGCAGAGTTCAACTAGATATGATCCGTATGAGTAGGAAACACAGTTCTTTTTTTCTGGGCATGCTCATATTTCTTACTGTATTAGAGAAGCTGGAAAGAAGAGCATGCTCTTTGCGTTAAAACAGATTATGTTTCATGGATGAGAACTCTGGTCTGAATTTCCATTCACAAATGGAGATAAACCATTGGCTCTGTGTCTTCCTACAAGCAAGACTTCATTTCCGGTAAACCCAGTGATTTCTCGGCTCAAATGAATTTACCCAGTTCACTAACCCAACACGTTTTTCACTATAAACTAAAGAGCATCTATGTAAGAAATGCTGTGGTTTGTTACAGTTTCATAAGCAGAGTTTAACTAGATATGGTCCCTATGAGTAAGAAACACAGTTCTTTTTCTGGGCATGCTCATGTTTCTTGCTGTATTGGAACGCTGGAAAGAAGAGCATGCTCCTTGCGTTAAAACAGAGTGTGTTTCATGGATGAGAACACTGGTCGGAATCTCCCTTCACAAACAGATTAAACCAAAGCTTCCGTGTTTTCCTACAAGCAAGAGTTCATTTCCAGTAAACCCAGTGATTTTTCGGCTCAAATGAATATACACAGTTCACGAACCCAACACGTTTTTCTCTATAAACTAAAGAGCATCTATGTAAGAGATGCTGTGGTTTCTTACAGTTTCATAAGCAGAGTTCAACTAGATTTCATCCGTATGAGTAGGAAACATAGTTCTTTTTCTCTGGGCAAACTCATGTTATTTGCTTTATTAGAGACTTTGGAAAGAAGAGCATGCTCCTTGCGTTAAAACAGAGTGTGTTTCATGGATGAGAACACTGGTCGGAATCTCCCTTCAAAAACAGAATTAAACCAAAGCTTCTGTGTTTTCCTAAAAGCAAGAGTTCGTCTCCGGTAAACCCAGTGATTTTTCGGCTCAAATGAATATACACAGTTCACGAACCCAACACGTTTTTCTCTATAAACTAAAGAGCATCTATGTAAGAGATGCTGTGGTTTCTTACAGTTTCATAAGCAGAGTTCAACGAGATTTCGTCCGTATGAGTAGGAAACATAGTTCTTTTTCTCTGGGCATACTCATGTTATTTGCTTTATTAGAGACTTTGGAAAGAAGAGCATGCTCTTTGCGTTAAAACAGAGTGTGATTCATGGATGAGAACACATGTCTGAATTTCCATACACAAACAGAGTTAAACCAAAGGCTCTGTGTCTTCCTACACGCAAGAGTTCATTTCTGGTAAACCCAGTGATTTTTCGGCTCAAATGAATATACACAGTTCACGAACCCAACACGTTTTGCACTATCAACTAAAGAGCATCTATGTAAGACATGCTGTGGTTTGTTGCAGTTTCATAAGCAGAGTTCAACAAGATATGGTCCGTATGAGTAGGAAACAGTTCTTTTTTTCTGGACATGCTCATATTTCTTGATTTATTGAAGACTCTGGACAGAAGAGGATGCTTCTTGTGTTAAAACAGAGGGTGTTTCATGGATGAGAACACTGGTCTGAATTTCCCTTCACAAACGGAGTTAAACCAAAGGCTCTGTGTCTTCCTACAAGCAAGAGTTCATTTCCGGAAAACCCATTGATTTTTCAGCTCAAATGAATTTACACAGTTCCCAAACCCAACACGTTTTTCACAATAAACTAAAGAGCATCTATGGAAGAAATGCTGTGGTTTGTTACAATTTCATAAGCAGAGTTCAACTAGATATGATCCGTATGAGTAGGAAACACAGTTCTTTTTTTCTGGGCATGCTCATATTTCTTACTGCATTAGAGAAGCTGGAAAGAAGAGCATGCTCTTTGCGTTAAAACAGATTATGTTTCATGGATGAGAACTCTGGTCTGAATTTCCATTCACAAATGGAGATAAACCATTGGCTCTGTGTCTTCCTACAAGCAAGACTTCATTTCCGGTAAACCCAGTGATTTCTCGGCTCAAATGAATTTACCCAGTTCACTAACCCACCACGTTTTTCACTATAAACTAAAGAGCATCTATGTAAGAAATGCTGTGGTTTGTTACAGTTTCATAAGCAGAGTTTAACTAGATATGGTCCCTATGAGTAAGAAACACAGTTCTTTTTCTGGGCATGCTCATGTTTCTTGCTGTATTGGAACGCTGGAAAGAAGAGCATGCTCTTTGCGTTAAAACAGAGTGTGTTTCATGGATGAGAACACTGGTCGGTATCTCCCTTCACAAACGGAATTAAACCAAAGCTTCTGTGTTTTCCTACATGCAAGAGTTCATTTCCGGTAAACCCAGTGATTTTTCGGCTCAAAGGAATATACACAGTTCACGAACCCAACACGTTTTTCACTATAAACTAAAGAGCATCTATGTAAGAGATGCTGTGGTTTCTTAAAGGTTCATAAGCAGAGTTCAACTAGATATAGTCCGTAGGAGTAGGAAACATACTTCTTTTTCTCTGGGCATGCTCATGTTTCTTGCTGTATTAGAGACGAGGGCAAGAAGAGCATGCTCTTTGCGTTAAAACAGAGTGTGCTTCATGGATGAGAACTCTGGTTTGAATTTCCCTTCACAAACGGAGATAACCCATTGGCTCTGTGTCTTCCTACAAGCAAGACTTCATTTCCGGTAAACACAGTGATTTCTCGGCTCAAATGAATTTACACAGTTCACTAACCCAACTCGTTTTTCACTATAAACTAAAGAGCATCTATGTAAGACATGCTGTGGTTTGTTACAGTTTCATAAGCAGAGTTCAACTAGATATGGTCCGTATGAGTAAGAAACACAGTTCTTTTTTTCTGGGCATGCCCATGTTTCTTGCTGTATTGGAACGCTGGAAAGAAGAGCATGCTCTTTGCGTTAAAACAGAGTGTGATTCATGGATGAGAACACTGGTCTGAATTTCCCTTCACAAACGGAGTTAAACCAAGGGCTCTGTGTCTTCCTACAGGCAAGAGTTCATTTCCGGAAAACCCATTGATTTTTCAGCTCAAATGAATTTACACAGTTCCCAAACCCAACACGTTTTTCACTATGAACTAAAGAGCATCTATGTAAGAGATGCTGTGTTTTCTTACAGTTTCATAAGCAGAGTTCAACTAGATATCGTCCGGATGAGTAGGAAACATAGTTCTTTTACTCTGTGCATGCTCATGTTTTTTGCTGTATTAGAGACTTTGGAAAGAAGAGCATGCTCTTTGCGTTAAAACAGAGTGTGATTCATGGATGAGAACACTGGTCGGAATCTCCCTTCACAAACAGAATTAAACCAAAGCTTCGGTGTTTTCCTACAAGCAAGAGTTCATTTCCGGTAAACCCAGTGATTTTTCGGCTCAAATGAATATACACAGTTCACGAACCCAACACGTTTTTCTCTATAAACTAAAGAGCATCTATGTAAGAGATGCTGTGGTTTCTTACAGTTTCATAAGCAGAGTTCAACGAGATTTCGTCCGTATGAGTAGGAAACATAGTTCTTTTTCTCTGGGCATACTCATGTTATTTGCTTTATTAGACACTTTGGAAAGAAGAGCATGCTCTTTGCATTAAAACAGAGTGTGATTCATGGATGAGAACACATGTCTGAATTTCCCTTCACAAACAGAGTTAAACCAAAGGCTCTGTGTCTTCCTACACGCAAGAGTTCATTTCTGGTAAACCCAGTGATTTTTCGGCTCAAATGAATATACACAGTTCACGAACCCAACACGTTTTGCACTATCAACTAAAGAGCATCTATGTAAGACATGCTGTGGTTTGTTGCAGTTTCATAAGCAGAGTTCAACAAGATATGGTCCGTATGAGTAGGAAACAGTTCTTTTTTTCTGGACATGCTCATATTTCTTGCTTTATTGAAGACTCTGGACAGAAGAGGATGCTTCTTTTGTTAAAACAGAGGGTGTTTCACGGATGACAACACTGGTCTGAATTTCCCTTCACAAACGAGTTAAACCACAGGCTCTGTGTCTTCCTACAAGCAAGAGTTCATTTCTGGTAAACCCAGTGATTTTTCGGGTCAAATGAATATACACAGTTCACGAACCCAACACGTTTTTCACTATAAACTAAAGATCATCTATGTAAGAGATGCTGTGGTTTGTTACAGTTTCATAAGCACAGTTCAACTAGATATGATCCGTATGAGTAGGAAACACAGTTCTTTTTTTCTGGGCATGCTCATATTTCTTACTGTATTAGAGAAGCTGGAAAGAAGAGCATGCTCTTTGCGTTAAAACAGAGTATGTTTCATGGATGAGAACTCTGGTCCGAATTTCCCTTCACAAATGGAGATAAATCATTGGATCTGTGTCTTCCTACAAGCAAGACTTCATTTCAGGTAAACCCAGTGATTTCTCGGCTCAAATGAATTTACCCAGTTCACTAACCCACCACGTTTTTCACTATAAGCTAAAGAGCATCTATGTAAGACATGCTTTGGTTTGTTACAGTTTCATAAGCAGAGTTTAACTAGATATGGTCCGTATGAGTAAGAAACACAGTACTTTTTTTCTGGGCATGCTCATGTTTCTTGCTGTATTGGAATGCTAGAAAGAAGAGCATGCTCTTTGCGTTAAAACAGAGTGTGTTTCATGGATGAGAACACTGGTCGGTATCTCCCTTCACAAACGGAATTAAACCAAAGCATCTGTGTTTTCCTACATGCAAGAGTTCATTTCCGGTAAACCCAGTGATTTTTCGGCTCAAAGGAATATACACAGTACACGAACCCAGCACGTTTTTCACTATAAACTAAAGAGCATCTATGTAAGAGATGCTGTGGTTTCTTAAAGGTTCATAAGCAGAGTTCAACTAGATATAGTCCGTATGAGTAGGAAACATACTTCTTTTTCTTTGGGCATGCTCATGTTTCTTGTTGTATTAGAGACGAGGGAAAGAAGAGCATGCTCTTTGCGTTAAAACAGAGTGTGTTTCATGGATGAGAACTATGGTCTGAATTTCCCTTCACAAACGGAGATAAACCATTTCCTCTGTGTCTACCTAGAAGCAAGACTTCATTTCCGGTAAACCCAGTGATTTCTCGGCTCTAATGAATTTACAGAGTTCACTAACCCAACACGTTTTTCACTTTAAACTAAAGAGCATCTATGTTTGAGATGCTGTGGTTTGTTACAGTTTCATAAGCAGAGTTCAACTAGATATGATCCGTATGAGTAGGAAACACAGTTCTTTTTTTCTGGGCATGCACATATTTCTTGCTGTATTAGAGAAGCTGGAAAGAAGAGCATGGTCTTTGCATTAAAACAGAGTGTGATTCATGGATGAGAACTCTGGTCTGAATTTCCCTTCACAAAGGTAGATAAACCATTGGCTCTGTGTCTTCCTACAAGCAAGACTTCATTTCCGGTAAACCCAGTGATTTTTCGGCTCAAATGAATATACACAGTTCACGAACCCAACACGTTTTTCTCTATAAACTAAAGAGCATCTATGTAAGACATGCTGTGGTTTCTTACAGTTTCATAAGCAGAGTTCAACTAGATTTCATCCGTATGAGTAGGAAACATAGTTCTTTTACTCTGTGCATGCTCCTGTTATTTGCTGTTTTAGAGACTTTGGAAAGAAGAGCATGCTCTTTGCGTTAAAACAGAGTGTGATTCATGGATGAGAACACTGGTCTGAATTTCCCTTCACAAACGGAGTTAAACCAAAGGCTCTGTGTCTTCCTACAAGCAAGAGTTCATTTCCGGAAAACCCATTGATTTTTCAGCTCAAATGAATTTACACAGTTCCCAAACCCAACACGTTTTTCACTATGAACTAAAGAGCATCTATGTAAGAGATGCTGTGGTTTCTTACAGTTTCATAAGCAGAGTTCAACTAGATATCGTCCGTATGAGTAGAAAACATACTTCTTTTACTCTGTGCATGCTCATGTTATTTGCTGTATTAGAGACTTTGGAAAGAAGAGCATGCTCTTTGCGTTAAAACAGAGTGTGATTCATGGATGAGAACACTGGTCTGAATTTCCCTTCACAAACGGCGTTAAACCAAAGGCTCTGTGTCTTCCTACAAGCAAGAGTTCATTTCCGGAAAACCCATTGATTTTTCAGCTCAAATGAATTTACACAGTTCCCAAACCCAACACGTTTTTCACAATAAACTAAAGAGCATCTATGGAAGAAATGCTGTGGTTTGTTACAGTTTCATAAGCAGAGTTCAACTAGATATGATCCGTATGAGTAGGAAACACAGTTCTTTTTTTCTGGGCATGCTCATATTTCTTACTGTATTAGAGAAGCTGGAAAGAAGAGCATGCTCTTTGCGTTAAAACAGAGTATGTTTCATGGATGAGAACTCTGGTCTGAATTTCCATTCACAAATGGAGTTAACCCATTGGTTCTGTGTCTTCCTACAAGCAAGACTTCATTTCCGGTAAACCCAGTGATTTCTTGGCTCAAATGAATTTACACAGTTCACTAACCCAACACGTTTTTCACTATAAACTAAAGAGCATCTATGTAAGACATGCTGTGGTTTGTTACAGTTTCATAAGCAGAGTTTAACTAGATATGGTCCGTATGAGTAAGAAACACAGTTCTTTTTTTCTGGGCATGCTCATGTTTCTTGCTGTATTGGAACGCTGGAAAGAAGAGCATGCTCCTTGCGTTAAAACAGAGTGTGTTTCATGGATGAGAACACATGTCTGAATTTCCCTACACAAACAGAGTTAAACCAAAGGCTCTGTGTCTTCCTACACGCAAGAGTTCATTTCTGGTAAACCCAGTGATTTTTCGGCTCAAATGAATATACACAGTTCACGAACCCAACACGTTTTGCACTATCAACTAAAGAGCATCTATGTAAGACATGCTGTGGTTTGTTGCAGTTTCATAAGCAGAGTTCAACAAGATATGGTCCGTATGAGTAGGAAACAGTTCTTTTTTTCTGGACATGCTCATATTTCTTGCTTTATTGAAGACTCTGGACAGAAGAGGATGCTTCTTGTGTTAAAACAGAGGGTGTTTCATGGATGAGAACACTGGTCTGAATTTCCCTTCACAAACGAGTTAAACCAAAGGCTCTGTGTCTTCCTACAAGCAAGAGTTCATTTCTGGTAAACCCAGTGATTTTTCGGCTCAAATGAATATACACAGTTCACGAACCCAACACGTTTTTCACTATAAACTAAAGATCATCTATGTAAGAGATGCTGTGGTTTGTTACAGTTTCATAAGCAGAGTTCAACTAGATATGATCCGTATGAGTAGGAAACACAGTTCTTTTTTTCTGGGCATGCTCATATTTCTTACTGTATTAGAGAAGCTGGAAAGAAGAGCATGCTCTTTGCGTTAAAACAGAGTATGTTTCATGGATGAGAACTCTGGTCTGAATTTCCCTTCACAAATGGAGATAAATCATTGGATCTGTGTCTTCCTACAAGCAAGACTTCATTTCTGGTAAACCCAGTGATTTCTCGGCTCAAATGAATTTACCCAGTTCACTAACGCACCACGTTTTTCACTATAAACTAAAGAGCATCTATGTAAGACATGCTGTGGTTTGTTACAGTTTCATAAGCAGAGTTCAACTAGATATGGTCCGTATGAGTAGGAAACAGTTCTTTTTTTCTGGACATGCTCATATTTCTTGCTTTATTGAAGACTCTGGACAGAAGAGGATGCTTCTTGCGTTAAAACAGAGGGTGTTTCATGGATGAGAACTCTGGTCTGAATTTCCATTCACAAATGGAGATAAACCATTGGCTCTGTGTCTTCCTACAAGCAAGACTTCATTTCCGGTAAACCCAGTGATTTCTTGGCTCAAATGAATTTACCCAGTTCACTAACCCAACGCGTTTTTCACTATAAACTAAAGAGCATCTATGTAAGACATGCTCTGGTTTGTTACAGTTTCATAAGCAGAGTTCAACTAGATATGGTCCGTATGAGTAAGAAACACAGTTCTTTTTTTCTGGGCATGCTCATGTTTCTTGCTGTATTGGAACGCTGGAAAGAAGAGCATGCTCTTTGCGTTAAAACAGAGTGTGTTTCATGGATGAGAACACTAGTTGGAATCTCCCTTCACAAACGGAATTAAACCACAGCTTCTGTGTTTTTCTACAAGCAAGAGTTCATTTCCAGTAAACCCAGTGATTTTTAGGCTCAAATGAATATACACAGTTCACGAACCCAACACGTTTTTCACTATGAACTAAAGAGCATCTATGTAAGAGATGCTGTGGTTTCCTAGAGTTTCATAAGCAGAGTTCAACTAGATATCGTCCCTATGAGTAGGAAACATAGTTCTTTTACTCTGTGCATGCTCCTGTTATTTGCTGTTTTAGAGACTTTGGAAAGAAGAGCATGCTCTTTGCGTTAAAACAGAGTGTGATTCATGGATGAGAACACTGGTCTGAATTTCCCTTCACAAACGGAGTTAAACCAAAGGCTCTGTGTCTTCCTACAAGCAAGAGTTCATTTCCGGAAAACCCATTGATTTTTCAGCTCAAATGAATTTACACAGTTCCCAAACCCAACACGTTTTTCACTATGAACTAAAGAGCATCTATGTAAGAGATGCTGTGTTTTCTTAAAGTTTCATAAGCAGAGTTCAACTAGATATCGTCCGTATGAGTAGGAAACATAGTTCTTTTACTCTGTGCATGCTCATGTTTTTTGCTGTATTAGAGACTTTGGAAAGAAGAGCATGCTCTTTGCGTTAAAACAGAGTGTGATTCATGGATGAGAACACTGGTCGGAATCTCCCTTCACAAACAGAATTAAACCAAAGCTTCTGTGTTTTCCTACAAGCAAGAGTTCATTTCCGGTAAACCCAGTGATTTTTCGGCTCAAATGAATATACACAGTTCACGAACCCAACACGTTTTTCTCTATAAACTAAAGAGCATCTATGTAAGAGATGCTGTGGTTTCTTACAGTTTCATAAGCAGAGTTCAACGAGATTTCGTCCGTATGAGTAGGAAACATAGTTCTTTTTCTCTGGGCATACTCATGTTATTTGCTTTATTAGAGACTTTGGAAAGAAGAGCATGCTCTTTGCATTAAAACAGAGTGTGATTCATGGATGAGAACACATGTCTGAATTTCCCTTCACAAACAGAGTTAAACCAAAGGCTCTGTGTCTTCCTACACGCAAGAGTTCATTTCTGGTAAACCCAGTGATTTTTCGGCTCAAATGAATATACACAGTTCACGAACCCAACACGTTTTGCACTATCAACTAAAGAGCATCTATGTAAGACATGCTGTGGTTTGTTGCAGTTTCATAAGCAGAGTTCAACAAGATATGGTCCGTATGAGTAGGAAACAGTTCTTTTTTTCTGGACATGCTCATATTTCTTGCTTTATTGAAGACTCTGGACAGAAGAGGATGCTTCTTGTGTTAAAACAGAGGGTGTTTCACGGATGACAACACTGGTCTGAATTTCCCTTCACAAACAAGTTAAACCACAGGCTCTGTGTCTTCCTACAAGCAAGAGTTCATTTCTGGTAAACCCAGTGATTTTTCGGGTCAAATGAATATACACAGTTCACGAACCCAACACGTTTTTCACTATAAACTAAAGATCATCTATGTAAGAGATGCTGTGGTTTGTTACAGTTTCATAAGCATAGTTCAACTAGATATGATCCGTATGAGTAGGAAACACAGTTCTTTTTTTCTGGGCATGCTCATATTTCTTACTGTATTAGAGAAGCTGGAAAGAAGAGCATGCTCTTTGCGTTAAAACAGAGTATGTTTCATGGATGAGAACTCTGGTCCGAATTTCCCTTCACAAATGGAGATAAATCATTGGATCTGTGTCTTCCTACAAGCAAGACTTCATTTCCGGTAAACCCAGTGATTTCTCGGCTCAAATGAATTTACCCAGTTCACAAACCCACCACGTTTTTCACTATAAACTAAAGAGCATCTATGTAAGACATGCTTTGGTTTGTTACAGTTTCATAAGCAGAGTTTAACTAGATATGGTCCGTATGAGTAAGAAACACAGTACTTTTTTTCTGGGCATGCTCATGTTTCTTGCTGTATTGGAATGCTAGAAAGAAGAGCATGCTCTTTGCGTTAAAACAGAGTGTGTTTCATGGATGAGAACACTGGTCGGTATCTCCCTTCACAAACGGAATTAAACCAAAGCTTCTGTGTTTTCCTACATGCAAGAGTTCATTTCCGGTAAACCCAGTGATTTTTCGGCTCAAAGGAATATACACAGTTCACGAACCCAGCACGTTTTTCACTATAAACTAAAGAGCATCTATGTAAGAGATGCTGTGGTTTCTTAAAGGTTCATAAGCAGAGTTCAACTAGATATCGTCCATATGAGTAGGAAACATAGTTCTTTTTCTCTGGGCATGCTCATATTTCTTGCTGTAGTAGAGACGAGGGAAAGAAGAGCGTGCTCTTTGTGTTAAAACAGAGTGTGCTTCATGGATGAGAACTCTGGTCTGAATTTCCCTTCACAAACGGAGATAACCCATTGGCTCTGTGTCTTCCAACTAGCAAGACTTCATTTCCGGTAAACACAGTGATTTCTCGGCTCTAATGAATTTACACAGTTCACTAACCCAACACGTTTTTCACTATAAACTAAAGAGCATCTATGTAAGACATGCTGTGGTTTGTTACCGTTTCATAAGCAGAGTTCAACTAGATTTCGTCCGTATGAGTAGGAAACATAGTTCTTTTACTCTGTGCATGCTCCTGTTATTTGCTGTTTTAGAGAATTTGGAAAAAAGAGCATGCTCTTTGCGTTAAAACAGAGTGTGATTCATGGATGAGAACACTGGTCTGAATTTCCCTTCACAAACGGAGTTAAACCAAAGGCTCTGTGTCTTCCTACCAGCAAGAGTTCATTTCCGGAAAACCCATTGATTTTTCAGCTCAAATGAATTTACACAGTTCCCAAACCCAACACGTTTTTCACAATAAACTAAAGAGCATCTATGGAAGAAATGCTGTTGTTTGTTACAGTTTCATAAGCAGAGTTCAACTAGATATGATCCGTATGAGTAGGAAACACAGTTCTTTTTTTCTGGGCATGCTCATATTTCTTACTGTATTAGAGAAGCTGGAAAGAAGAGCATGCTCTTTGCGTTAAAACAGAGTATGTTTCATGGATGAGAACTCTGGTCTGAATTTCCATTCACAAATGGAGATAAACCATTGGCTCTGTGTCTTCCTACAAGCAAGACTTCATTTCCGGTAAACACAGTGATTTCTCGGCTCAAATGAATTTACCCAGTTCACTAACCCAACACGTTTTTCACTATAAACTAAAGAGCATCTATGTAAGAAATGCTGTGGTTTGTTACAGTTTCATAAGCAGAGTTTAACTAGATATGGTCCCTATGAGTAAGAAACACAGTTCTTTTTCTGGGCATGCTCATGTTTCTTGCTGTATTGGAACGCTGGAAAGAAGAGCATGCTCCTTGTGTTAAAACAGAGTGTCTTTCATGGATGAGAAAACTGGTCGGAATATCCCTTCACAAACAGAATTAAACCAAAGCTTCCGTGTTTTCCTACAAGCAAGAGTTCATTTCCGGTAAACCCAGTGATTTTTCGGCTCAAATGAATATACACAGTTCACGAACCCAACACGTTTTTCTCTATAAACTAAAGAGCATCTATGTAAGAGATGCTGTGGTTTCTTACAGTTTCGTAAGCAGAGTTCAACTAGATTTCATCCGTATGAGTAGGAAACATAGTTCTTTTTCTCTGGGCATACTCATGTTATTTGCTTTATTAGAGACTTTGGAAAGAAGAGCATGCTCCTTGCGTTAAAACAGAGTGTGTTTCATGGATGAGAACACTGGTCGGAATCTCCCTTCAAAAACAGAATTAAACCAAAGCTTCTGTGTTTTCCTAAAAGCAAGAGTTCATTTCCGGTAAACCCAGTGATTTTTCGGCTCAAATGAATATACACAGTTCACGAACCCAACACGTTTTTCTCTATAAACTAAAGAGCATCTATGTAAGAGATGCTGTGGTTTCTTACAGTTTCATAAGCAGAGTTCAACGAGATTTCGTCCGTATGAGTAGGAAACATAGTTCTTTTTCTCTGGGCATACTCATGTTATTTGCTTTATTAGAGACTTTGGAAAGAAGAGCATGCTCTTTGCGTTAAAACAGAGTGTGATTCATGGATGAGAACACATGTCTGAATTTCCCTTCACAAACAGAGTTAAACCAAAGGCTCTGTGTCTTCCTACACGCAAGAGTTCATTTCTGGTAAACCCAGTGATTTTTCGGCTCAAATGAATATACACAGTTCACGAACCCAACACGTTTTGCACTATCAACTAAAGAGCATCTATGTAAGACATGCTGTGGTTTGTTGCAGTTTCATAAGCAGAGTTCAACAAGATATGGTCCGTATGAGTAGGAAACAGTTCTTTTTTTCTGGACATGCTCATATTTCTTGCTTTATTGAAGACTAGGACAGAAGAGGATGCTTCTTGTGTTAAAACAGAGTATGTTTCTTGGATGAGAACACTGGTCTGAATTTCCCTTCACAAACGGAGATAAACCATTTCCTCTGTGTCTACCTACAAGCAAGACTTCATTTCCGGTAAATGCAGTGATTTCTTGGCTCTAATGAATTTACAGAGTTCACTAACCCAACACGTTTTTCACTTTAAACTAAAGAGCTTCTATGTTTGAGATGCTGTGGTTTGTTACAGTTTCATAAGCAGAGTTCAACTAGATATGATCCGTATGAGTAGGAAACACAGTTCTTTTTTTCTGCGCATGCACATATTTCTTGCTGTATTAGAGAAGCAGGAAAGAAGAGCATTCTCTTTGCGTTAAAACAGAGTGTGTTTCATGGATGAGAACTCTGGTCTGAATTTCCCTTCACAAAGGTAGATATACCATTGGCTCTGTGTCTTCCTACAAGCAAGATTTCATTTCCGGTAAACCCAGTGATTTCTTGGCTCAAATGAATTTCCACAGTTCAATAACCCAACACGTTTTTCACTATAAACTAAAGAGCATCTATGTAAGACATGCTGTGGTTTGTTACAGTTTCATAAGCAGAGTTTAACTAGATATGGTCCGTATGAGTAAGAAACACAGTTTTTTTTTCTGGGCATGCTCATGTTTCTTGCTGTATTGGAACGCTGGAAAGAAGAGCATGCTCTTTGCGTTAAAACAGAGTGTGTTTCATGGATGAGAACACTAGTTGGAATCTCCCTTCACAAACGGAATTAAACCACAGCTTCTGTGTTTTCCTACAAGCAAGAGTTCATTTCCGGTAAACCCAGTGATTTTTCGGCTCAAATGAATATACACAGTTCACGAACCCAACACGTTTTTCTCTATAAACTAAAGAGCATCTATGTAAGAGATGCTGTGGTTTCTTACAGTTTCATAAGCAGAGTTCAACTAGATTTCGTCCGTATGAGTAGGAAACATAGTTCTTTTACTCTGTGCATGCTCCTGTTATTTGCTGTTTTAGAGAATTTGGAAAAAAGAGCATGCTCTTTGCGTTAAAACAGAGTGTGATTCATGGATGAGAACACTGGTCTGAATTTCCCTTCACAAACGGAGTTAAACCAAAGGCTCTGTGTCTTCCTACCAGCAAGAGTTCATTTCCGGAAAACCCATTGATTTTTCAGCTCAAATGAATTTACACAGTTCCCAAACCCAACACGTTTTTCACAATAAACTAAAGAGCATCTATGGAAGAAATGCTGTTGTTTGTTACAGTTTCATAAGCAGAGTTCAACTAGATATGATCCGTATGAGTAGGAAACACAGTTCTTTTTTTCTGGGCATGCTCATATTTCTTACTGTATTAGAGAAGCTGGAAAGAAGAGCATGCTCTTTGCGTTAAAACAGAGTATGTTTCATGGATGAGAACTCTGGTCTGAATTTCCATTCACAAATGGAGATAAACCATTGGCTCTGTGTCTTCCTACAAGCAAGACTTCATTTCCGGTAAACCCAGTGATTTCTCGGCTCAAATGAATTTACCCAGTTCACTAACCCAACACGTTTTTCACTATAAACTAAAGAGCATCTATGTAAGAAATGCTGTGGTTTGTTACAGTTTCATAAGCAGAGTTTAACTAGATATGGTCCCTATGAGTAAGAAACACAGTTCTTTTTCTGGGCATGCTCATGTTTCTTGCTGTATTGGAACGCTGGAAAGAAGAGCATGCTCCTTGTGTTAAAACAGAGTGTGTTTCATGGATGAGAAAACTGGTCGGAATATCCCTTCACAAACAGAATTAAACCAAAGCTTCCGTGTTTTCCTACAAGCAAGAGTTCATTTCCGGTAAACCCAGTGATTTTTCGGCTCAAATGAATATACACAGTTCACGAACCCAACACGTTTTTCTCTATAAACTAAAGAGCATCTATGTAAGAGATGCTGTGGTTTCTTACAGTTTCGTAAGCAGAGTTCAACTAGATTTCATCCGTATGAGTAGGAAACATAGTTCTTTTTCTCTGGGCATACTCATGTTATTTGCTTTATTAGAGACTTTGGAAAGAAGAGCATGCTCCTTGCGTTAAAACAGAGTGTGTTTCATGGATGAGAACACTGGTCGGAATCTCCCTTCAAAAACAGAATTAAACCAAAGCTTCTGTGTTTTCCTAAAAGCAAGAGTTCATTTCCGGTAAACCCAGTGATTTTTCGGCTCAAATGAATATACACAGTTCACGAACCCAACACGTTTTGCACTATCAACTAAAGAGCATCTATGTAAGACATGCTGTGGTTTGTTGCAGTTTCATAAGCAGAGTTCAACAAGATATGGTCCGTATGAGTAGGAAACAGTTCTTTTTTTCTGGACATGCTCATATTTCTTGCTTTATTGAAGACTAGGACAGAAGAGGATGCTTCTTGTGTTAAAACAGAGTATGTTTCTTGGATGAGAACACTGGTCTGAATTTCCCTTCACAAACGGAGATAAACCATTTCCTCTGTGTCTACCTACAAGCAAGACTTCATTTCCGGTAAATGCAGTGATTTCTTGGCTCTAATGAATTTACAGAGTTCACTAACCCAACACGTTTTTCACTTTAAACTAAAGAGCTTCTATGTTTGAGATGCTGTGGTTTGTTACAATTTCATAAGCAGAGTTCAACTAGATATGATCCGTATGAGTAGGAAACACAGTTCTTTTTTTCTGCGCATGCACATATTTCTTGCTGTATTAGAGAAGCAGGAAAGAAGAGCATTCTCTTTGCGTTAAAACAGAGTGTGTTTCATGGATGAGAACTCTGGTCTGAATTTCCCTTCACAAAGGTAGATATACCATTGGCTCTGTGTCTTCCTACAAGCAAGATTTCATTTCCGGTAAACCCAGTGATTTCTTGGCTCAAATGAATTTACACAGTTCAATAACCCAACACGTTTTTCACTATAAACTAAAGAGCATCTATGTAAGACATGCTGTGGTTTGTTACAGTTTCATAAGCAGAGTTTAACTAGATATGGTCCGTATGAGTAAGAAACACAGTTTTTTTTTCTGGGCATGCTCATGTTTCTTGCTGTATTGGAACGCTGGAAAGAAGAGCATGCTCTTTGCGTTAAAACAGAGTGTGTTTCATGGATGAGAACACTAGTTGGAATCTCCCTTCACAAACGGAATTAAACCACAGCTTCTGTGTTTTCCTACAAGCAAGAGTTCATTTCCGGTAAACCCAGTGATTTTTCAGCTCAAATGAATATACACAGTTCACGAACCCAACACGTTTTTCGCTATAAACTAAAGAGCATCTATGTAAGAGATGCTGTGGTTTCTTACAGTTTCATAAGCAGAGTTCAACGAGATTTCGTCCGTATGAGTAGGAAACATAGTTCTTTTTCTCTGGGCATACTCATGTTATTTGCTTTATTAGAGACTTTGGAAAGAAGAGCATGCTCTTTGCGTTAAAACAGAGTGTGATTCATGGATGAGAACACATGTCTGAATTTCCATACACAAACAGAGTTAAACCAAAGGCTCTGTGTCTTCCTACACGCAAGAGTTCATTTCTGGTAAACCCAGTGATTTTTCGGCTCAAATGAATATACACAGTTCACGAACCCAACACGTTTTGCACTATCAACTAAAGAGCATCTATGTAAGACATGCTGTGGTTTGTTGCAGTTTCATAAGCAGAGTTCAACAAGATATGGTCCGTATGAGTAGGAAACAGTTCTTTTTTTCTGGACATGCTCATATTTCTTGCTTTATTGAAGACTCTGGACAGAAGAGGATGCTTCTTGTGTTAAAACAGAGGGTGTTTCATGGATGAGAACACTGGTCTGAATTTCCCTTCACAAACGGAGTTAAACCAAAGGCTCTGTGTCTTCCTACAAGCAAGAGTTCATTTCCGGAAAACCCATTGATTTTTCAGCTCAAATGAATTTACACAGTTCCCAAACCCAACACGTTTTTCACAATAAACTAAAGAGCATCTATGGAAGAAATGCTGTGGTTTGTTACAATTTCATAAGCAGAGTTCAACTAGATATGATCCGTATGAGTAGGAAACACAGTTCTTTTTTTCTGGGCATGCTCATATTTCTTACTGTATTAGAGAAGCTGGAAAGAAGAGCATGCTCTTTGCGTTAAAACAGATTATGTTTCATGGATGAGAACTCTGGTCTGAATTTCCATTCACAAATGGAGATAAACCATTGGCTCTGTGTCTTCCTACAAGCTAGACTTCATTTCCGGTAAACCCAGTGATTTCTCGGCTCAAATGAATTTACCCAGTTCACTAACCCACCACGTTTTTCACTATAAACTAAAGAGCATCTATGTAAGAAATGCTGTGGTTTGTTACAGTTTCATAAGCAGAGTTTAACTAGATATGGTCCCTATGAGTAAGAAACACAGTTCTTTTTCTGGGCATGCTCATGTTTCTTGCTGTATTGGAACGCTGGAAAGAAGAGCATGCTCTTTGCGTTAAAACAGAGTGTGTTTCATGGATGAGAACACTGGTCGGTATCTCCCTTCACAAACGGAATTAAACCAAAGCTTCTGTGTTTTCCTACATGCAAGAGTTCATTTCCGGTAAACCCAGTGATTTTTCGGTTCAAAGGAATATACACAGTTCACGAACCCAACACGTTTTTCACTATAAACTAAAGAGCATCTATGTAAGAGATGCTGTGGTTTCTTAAAGGTTCATAAGCAGAGTTCAACTAGATATAGTCCGTAGGAGTAGGAAACATACTTCTTTTTCTCTGGGCATGCTCATGTTTCTTGCTGTATTAGAGACGAGGGCAAGAAGAGCATGCTCTTTGCGTTAAAACAGAGTGTGCTTCATGGATGAGAACTCTGGTTTGAATTTCCCTTCACAAACGGAGATAACCCATTGGCTCTGTGTCTTCCTACAAGCAAGACTTCATTTCCGGTAAACACAGTGATTTCTCGGCTCAAATGAATTTACACAGTTCACTAACCCAACTCGTTTTTCACTATAAACTAAAGAGCATCTATGTAAGACATGTTGTGGTTTGTTACAGTTTCATAAGCAGAGTTCAACTAGATATGGTCCGTATGAGTAAGAAACACAGTTCTTTTTTTCTGGGCATGCCCATGTTTCTTGCTGTATTGGAACGCTGGAAAGAAGAGCATGCTCTTTGCGTTAAAACAGAGTGTGTTTCATGGATGAGAACACTAGTTGGAATCTCCCTTCACAAACGGAATTAAACCACAGCTTCTGTGTTTTCCTACAAGCAAGAGTTCATTTCCGGTAAACCCAGTGATTTTTCAGCTCAAATGAATATACACAGTTCACGAACCCAACACGTTTTTCGCTATAAACTAAAGAGCATCTATGTAAGAGATGCTGTGGTTTCTTACAGTTTCATAAGCAGAGTTCAACGAGATTTCGTCCGTATGAGTAGGAAACATAGTTCTTTTTCTCTGGGCATACTCATGTTATTTGCTTTATTAGAGACTTTGGAAAGAAGAGCATGCTCTTTGCGTTAAAACAGAGTGTGATTCATGGTTGAGAACACATGTCTGAATTTCCATACACAAACAGAGTTAAACCAAAGGCTCTGTGTCTTCCTACACGCAAGAGTTCATTTCTGGTAAACCCAGTGATTTTTCGGCTCAAATGAATATACACAGTTCACGAACCCAACACGTTTTGCACTATCAACTAAAGAGCATCTATGTAAGACATGCTGTGGTTTGTTGCAGTTTCATAAGCAGAGTTCAACAAGATATGGTCCGTATGAGTAGGAAACAGTTCTTTTTTTCTGGACATGCTCATATTTCTTGCTTTATTGAAGACTCTGGACAGAAGAGGATGCTTCTTGTGTTAAAACAGAGGGTGTTTCATGGATGAGAACACTGGTCTGAATTTCCCTTCACAAACGGAGTTAAACCAAAGGCTCTGTGTCTTCCTACAAGCAAGAGTTCATTTCCGGAAAACCCATTGATTTTTCAGCTCAAATGAATTTACACAGTTCCCAAACCCAACACGTTTTTCACAATAAACTAAAGAGCATCTATGGAAGAAATGCTGTGGTTTGTTACAATTTCATAAGCAGAGTTCAACTAGATATGATCCGTATGAGTAGGAAACACAGTTCTTTTTTTCTGGGCATGCTCATATTTCTTACTGTATTAGAGAAGCTGGAAAGAAGAGCATGCTCTTTGCGTTAAAACAGATTATGTTTCATGGATGAGAACTCTGGTCTGAATTTCCATTCACAAATGGAGATAAACCATTGGCTCTGTGTCTTCCTACAAGCTAGACTTCATTTCCGGTAAACCCAGTGATTTCTCGGCTCAAATGAATTTACCCAGTTCACTAACCCACCACGTTTTTCACTATAAACTAAAGAGCATCTATGTAAGAAATGCTGTGGTTTGTTACAGTTTCATAAGCAGAGTTTAACTAGATATGGTCCCTATGAGTAAGAAACACAGTTCTTTTTCTGGGCATGCTCATGTTTCTTGCTGTATTGGAACGCTGGAAAGAAGAGCATGCTCTTTGCGTTAAAACAGAGTGTGTTTCATGGATGAGAACACTGGTCGGTATCTCCCTTCACAAACGGAATTAAACCAAAGCTTCTGTGTTTTCCTACATGCAAGAGTTCATTTCCGGTAAACCCAGTGATTTTTCGGCTCAAAGGAATATACACAGTTCACGAACCCAACACGTTTTTCACTATAAACTAAAGAGCATCTATGTAAGAGATGCTGTGGTTTCTTAAAGGTTCATAAGCAGAGTTCAACTAGATATAGTCCGTAGGAGTAGGAAACATACTTCTTTTTCTCTGGGCATGCTCATGTTTCTTGCTGTATTAGAGACGAGGGCAAGAAGAGCATGCTCTTTGCGTTAAAACAGAGTGTGCTTCATGGATGAGAACTCTGGTTTGAATTTCCCTTCACAAACGGAGATAACCCATTGGCTCTGTGTCTTCCTACAAGCAAGACTTCATTTCCGGTAAACACAGTGATTTCTCGGCTCAAATGAATTTACACAGTTCACTAACCCAACTCGTTTTTCACTATAAACTAAAGAGCATCTATGTAAGACATGTTGTGGTTTGTTACAGTTTCATAAGCAGAGTTCAACTAGATATGGTCCGTATGAGTAAGAAACACAGTTCTTTTTTTCTGGGCATGCCCATGTTTCTTGCTGTATTGGAACGCTGGAAAGAAGAGCATGCTCTTTGCGTTAAAACAGAGTGTGATTCATGGATGAGAACACTGGTCTGAATTTCCCTTCACAAACGGAGTTAAACCAAGGGCTCTGTGTCTTCCTACAGGCAAGAGTTCATTTCGGGAAAACCCATTGTTTTTTCAGCTCAAATGAATTTACACAGTTCCCAAACCCAACACGTTTTTCACTATGAACTAAAGAGCATCTATGTAAGAGATGCTGTGTTTTCTTACAGTTTCATAAGCAGAGTTCAACTAGATATCGTCCGTATGAGTAGGAAACATAGTTCTTTTACTCTGTGCATGCTCATGTTTTTTGCTGTATTAGAGACTTTGGAAAGAAGAGCATGCTCTTTGCGTTAAAACAGAGTGTGATTCATGGATGAGAACACTGGTCGGAATCTCCCTTCACAAACAGAATTAAACCAAAGCTTCGGTGTTTTCCTACAAGCAAGAGTTCATTTCCGGTAAACCCAGTGATTTTTCGGCTCAAATGAATATACACAGTTCACGAACCCAACACGTTTTTCTCTATAAACTAAAGAGCATCTTTGTAAGAGATGCTGTGGTTTCTTACAGTTTCATAAGCAGAGTTCAACGAGATTTCGTCCGTATGAGTAGGAAACATAGTTCTTTTTCTCTGGGCATACTCATGTTATTTGCTTTATTAGAGACTTTGGAAAGAAGAGCATGCTCTTTGCATTAAAACAGAGTGTGATTCATGGATGAGAACACATGTCTGAATTTCCCTTCACAAACAGAGTTAAACCAAAGGCTCTGTGTCTTCCTACACGCAAGAGTTCATTTCTGGTAAACCCAGTGATTTTTCGGCTCAAATGAATATACACAGTTCACGAACCCAACACGTTTTGCACTATCAACTAAAGAGCATCTATGTAAGACATGCTGTGGTTTGTTGCAGTTTCATAAGCAGAGTTCAACAAGATATGGTCCGTATGAGTAGGAAACAGTTCTTTTTTTCTGGACATGCTCATATTTCTTGCTTTATTGAAGACTCTGGACAGAAGAGGATGCTTCTTGTGTTAAAACAGAGGGTGTTTCACGGATGACAACACTGGTCTGAATTTCCCTTCACAAACGAGTTAAACCACAGGCTCTGTGTCTTCCTACAAGCAAGAGTTCATTTCTGGTAAACCCAGTGATTTTTCGGGTCAAATGAATATACACAGTTCACGAACCCAACACGTTTTTCACTATAAACTAAAGATCATCTATGTAAGAGATGCTGTGGTTTGTTACAGTTTCATAAGCATAGTTCAACTAGATATGATCCGTATGAGTAGGAAACACAGTTCTTTTTTTCTGGGCATGCTCATATTTCTTACTGTATTAGAGAAGCTGGAAAGAAGAGCATGCTCTTTGCGTTAAAACAGAGTATGTTTCATGGATGAGAACTCTGGTCTGAATTTCCCTTCACAAATGGAGATAAATCATTGGATCTGTGTCTTCCTACAAGCAAGACTTCATTTCAGGTAAACCCAGTGATTTCTCGGCTCAAATGAATTTACCCAGTTCACTAACCCTCCACGTTTTTCACTATAAGCTAAAGAGCATCTATGTAAGACATGCTTTGGTTTGTTACAGTTTCATAAGCAGAGTTTAACTAGATATGGTCCGTATGAGTAAGAAACACAGTACTTTTTTTCTGGGCATGCTCATATTTCTTGCTGTATTGGAATGCTAGAAAGAAGAGCATGCTCTTTGCGTTAAAACAGAGTGTGTTTCATGGATGAGAACACTGGTCGGTATCTCCCTTCACAAACGGAATTAAACCAAAGCATCTGTGTTTTCCTACATGCAAGAGTTCATTTCCGGTAAACCCAGTGATTTTTCGGCTCAAAGGAATATACACAGTACACGAACCCAGCACGTTTTTCACTATAAACTAAAGAGCATCTATGTAAGAGATGCTGTGGTTTCTTAAAGGTTCATAAGCAGAGTTCAACTAGATATAGTCCGTATGAGTAGGAAACATACTTCTTTTTCTTTGGGCATGCTCATGTTTCTTGTTGTATTAGAGACGAGGGAAAGAAGAGCATGCTCTTTGCGTTAAAACAGAGTGTGTTTCATGGATGAGAACTATGGTCTGAATTTCCCTTCACAAACGGAGATAAACCATTTCCTCTGTGTCTACCTAGAAGCAAGACTTCATTTCCGGTAAACCCAGTGATTTCTCGGCTCTAATGAATTTACAGAGTTCACTAACCCAACACGTTTTTCACTTTAAACTAAAGAGCATCTATGTTTGAGATGCTGTGGTTTGTTACAGTTTCATAAGCAGAGTTCAACTAGATATGATCCGTATGAGTAGGAAACACAGTTATTTTTTTCTGGGCATGCACATATTTCTTGCTGTATTAGAGAAGCTGGAAAGAAGAGCATGGTCTTTGCATTAAAACAGAGTGTGATTCATGGATGAGAACTCTGGTCTGAATTTCCCTTCACAAAGGTAGATAAACCATTGGCTCTGTGTCTTCCTACAAGCAAGACTTCATTTCCGGTAAACCCAGTGATTTTTCGGCTCAAATGAATATACACAGTTAACGAACCTAACACGTTTTTCTCTATAAACTAAAGAGCATCTATGTAAGACATGCTGTGGTTTCTTACAGTTTCATAAGCAGAGTTCAACTAGATTTCATCCGTATGAGTAGGAAACATAGTTCTTTTACTCTTTGCATGCTCCTGTTATTTGCTGTTTTAGAGACTTTGGAAAGAAGAGCATGCTCTTTGCGTTAAAACAGAGTGTGATTCATGGATGAGAACACTGGTCTGAATTTCCCTTCACAAACGGAGTTAAACCAAGGGCTCTGTGTCTTCCTACAGGCAAGAGTTCATTTCCGGAAAACCCATTGATTTTTCAGCTCAAATGAATTTACACAGTTCCCAAACCCAACACATTTTTCACTATGAACTAAAGAGCATCTATGTAAGAGATGCTGTGTTTTCTTACAGTTTCATAAGCAGAGTTCAACTAGATATCGTCCGTATGAGTAGGAAACATAGTTCTTTTACTCTGTGCATGCTCATGTTTTTTGCTGTATTAGAGACTTTGGAAAGAAGAGCATGCTCTTTGCGTTAAAACAGAGTGTGATTCATGGATGAGAACACTGGTCGGAATCTCCCTTCACAAACAGAATTAAACCAAAGCTTCGGTGTTTTCCTACAAGCAAGAGTTCATTTCCGGTAAACCCAGTGATTTTTCGGCTCAAATGAATATACACAGTTCACGAACCCAACACGTTTTTCTCTATAAACTAAAGAGCATCTTTGTAAGAGATGCTGTGGTTTCTTACAGTTTCATAAGCAGAGTTCAACGAGATTTCGTCCGTATGAGTAGGAAACATAGTTCTTTTTCTCTGGGCATACTCATGTTATTTGCTTTATTAGAGACTTTGGAAAGAAGAGCATGCTCTTTGCATTAAAACAGAGTGTGATTCATGGATGAGAACACATGTCTGAATTTCCCTTCACAAACAGAGTTAAACCAAAGGCTCTGTGTCTTCCTACACGCAAGAGTTCATTTCTGGTAAACCCAGTGATTTTTCGGCTCAAATGAATATACACAGTTCACGAACCGAACACGTTTTGCACTATCAACTAAAGAGCATCTATGTAAGACATGCTGTGGTTTGTTGCAGTTTCATAAGCAGAGTTCAACAAGATATGGTCCGTATGAGTAGGAAACAGTTCTTTTTTTCTGGACATGCTCATATTTCTTGCTTTATTGAAGACTCTGGACAGAAGAGGATGCTTCTTGTGTTAAAACAGAGGGTGTTTCACGGATGACAACACTGGTCTGAATTTCCCTTCACAAACGAGTTAAACCACAGGCTCTGTGTCTTCCTACAAGCAAGAGTTCATTTCTGGTAAACCCAGTGATTTTTCGGGTCAAATGAATATACACAGTTCACGAACCCAACACGTTTTTCACTATAAACTAAAGATCATCTATGTAAGAGATGCTGTGGTTTGTTACAGTTTCATAAGCATAGTTCAACTAGATATGATCCGTATGAGTAGGAAACACAGTTCTTTTTTTCTGGGCATGCTCATATTTCTTACTGTATTAGAGAAGCTGGAAAGAAGAGCATGCTCTTTGCGTTAAAACAGAGTATGTTTCATGGATGAGAACTCTGGTCCGAATTTCCCTTCACAAATGGAGATAAATCATTGGATCTGTGTCTTCCTACAAGCAAGACTTCATTTCAGGTAAACCCAGTGATTTCTCGGCTCAAATGAATTTACCCAGTTCACTAACCCACCACGTTTTTCACTATAAGCTAAAGAGCATCTATGTAAGACATGCTTTGGTTTGTTACAGTTTCATAAGCAGAGTTTAACTAGATATGGTCCGTATGAGTAAGAAACACAGTACTTTTTTTCTGGGCATGCTCATGTTTCTTGCTGTATTGGAATGCTAGAAAGAAGAGCATGCTCTTTGCGTTAAAACAGAGTGTGTTTCATGGATGAGAACACTGGTCGGTATCTCCCTTCACAAACGGAATTAAACCAAAGCATCTGTGTTTTCCTACATGCAAGAGTTCATTTCCGGTAAACCCAGTGATTTTTCGGCTCAAAGGAATATACACAGTACACGAACCCAGCACGTTTTTCATTATAAACTAAAGAGCATCTATGTAAGAGATGCTGTGGTTTCTTAAAGGTTCATAAGCAGAGTTCAACTAGATATAGTCCGTATGAGTAGGAAACATACTTCTTTTTCTTTGGGCATGCTCATGTTTCTTGTTGTATTAGAGACGAGGGAAAGAAGAGCATGCTCTTTGCGTTAAAACAGAGTGTGTTTCATGGATGAGAACTATGGTCTGAATTTCCCTTCACAAACGGAGATAAACCATTTCCTCTGTGTCTACCTAGAAGCAAGACTTCATTTCCGGTAAACCCAGTGATTTCTCGGCTCTAATGAATTTACAGAGTTCACTAACCCAACACGTTTTTCACTTTAAACTAAAGAGCATCTATGTTTGAGATGCTGTGGTTTGTTACAGTTTCATAAGCAGAGTTCAACTAGATATGATCCGTATGAGTAGGAAACACAGTTCTTTTTTTCTGGGCATGCACATATTTCTTGCTGTATTAGAGAAGCTGGAAAGAAGAGCATGGTCTTTGCATTAAAACAGAGTGTGATTCATGGATGAGAACTCTGGTCTGAATTTCCCTTCACAAAGGTAGATAAACCATTGGCTCTGTGTCTTCCTACAAGCAAGACTTCATTTCCGGTAAACCCAGTGATTTTTCGGCTCAAATGAATATACACAGTTCACGAACCCAACACGTTTTTCTCTATAAACTAAAGAGCATCTATGTAAGACATGCTGTGGTTTCTTACAGTTTCATAAGCAGAGTTCAACTAGATTTCATCCGTATGAGTAGGAAACATAGTTCTTTTACTCTGTGCATGCTCCTGTTATTTGCTGTTTTAGAGACTTTGGAAAGAAGAGCATGCTCTTTGCGTTAAAACAGAGTGTGATTCATGGATGAGAACACTGGTCTGAATTTCCCTTCACAAACGGAGTTAAACCAAAGGCTCTGTGTCTTCCTACAAGCAAGAGTTCATTTCCGGAAAACCCATTGATTTTTCAGCTCAAATGAATTTACACAGTTCCCAAACCCAACACGTTTTTCACTATGAACTAAAGAGCATCTATGTAAGAGATGCTGTGGTTTCTTACAGTTTCATAAGCAGAGTTCAACTAGATATCGTCCGTATGAGTAGAAAACATACTTCTTTTACTCTGTGCATGCTCATGTTATTTGCTGTATTAGAGACTTTGGAAAGAAGAGCATGCTCTTTGCGTTAAAACAGAGTGTGATTCATGGATGAGAACACTGGTCTGAATTTCCCTTCACAAACGGCGTTAAACCAAAGGCTCTGTGTCTTCCTACAAGCAAGAGTTCATTTCCGGAAAACCCATTGATTTTTCAGCTCAAATGAATTTACACAGTTCCCAAACCCAACACGTTTTTCACAATAAACTAAAGAGCATCTATGGAAGAAATGCTGTGGTTTGTTACAGTTTCATAAGCAGAGTTCAACTAGATATGATCCGTATGAGTAGGAAACACAGTTCTTTTTTTCTGGGCATGCTCATATTTCTTACTGTATTAGAGAAGCTGGAAAGAAGAGCATGCTCTTTGCGTTAAAACAGAGTATGTTTCATGGATGAGAACTCTGGTCTGAATTTCCATTCACAAATGGAGTTAACCCATTGGTTCTGTGTCTTCCTACAAGCAAGACTTCATTTCCGGTAAACCCAGTGATTTCTTGGCTCAAATGAATTTACACAGTTCACTAACCCAACACGTTTTTCACTATAAACTAAAGAGCATCTATGTAAGACATGCTGTGGTTTGTTACAGTTTCATAAGCAGAGTTTAACTAGATATGGTCCGTATGAGTAAGAAACACAGTTCTTTTTTTCTGGGCATGCTCATGTTTCTTGCTGTATTGGAACGCTGGAAAGAAGAGCATGCTCCTTGCGTTAAAACAGAGTGTGTTTCATGGATGAGAACACATGTCTGAATTTCCCTACACAAACAGAGTTAAACCAAAGGCTCTGTGTCTTCCTACACGCAAGAGTTCATTTCTGGTAAACCCAGTGATTTTTCGGCTCAAATGAATATACACAGTTCACGAACCCAACACGTTTTGCACTATCAACTAAAGAGCATCTATGTAAGACATGCTGTGGTTTGTTGCAGTTTCATAAGCAGAGTTCAACAAGATATGGTCCGTATGAGTAGGAAACAGTTCTTTTTTTCTGGACATGCTCATATTTCTTGCTTTATTGAAGACTCTGGACAGAAGAGGATGCTTCTTGTGTTAAAACAGAGGGTGTTTCATGGATGAGAACACTGGTCTGAATTTCCCTTCACAAACGAGTTAAACCAAAGGCTCTGTGTCTTCCTACAAGCAAGAGTTCATTTCTGGTAAACCCAGTGATTTTTCGGCTCAAATGAATATACACAGTTCACGAACCCAACACGTTTTTCACTATAAACTAAAGATCATCTATGTAAGAGATGCTGTGGTTTGTTACAGTTTCATAAGCAGAGTTCAACTAGATATGATCCGTATGAGTAGGAAACACAGTTCTTTTTTTCTGGGCATGCTCATATTTCTTACTGTATTAGAGAAGCTGGAAAGAAGAGCATGCTCTTTGCGTTAAAACAGAGTATGTTTCATGGATGAGAACTCTGGTCTGAATTTCCCTTCACAAATGGAGATAAATCATTGGATCTGTGTCTTCCTACAAGCAAGACTTCATTTCCGGTAAACCCAGTGATTTCTCGGCTCAAATGAATTTACCCAGTTCACTAACGCACCACGTTTTTCACTATAAACTAAAGAGCATCTATGTAAGACATGCTTTGGTTTGTTACAGTTTCATAAGCAGAGTTTAACTAGATATGGTCCGTATGAGTAAGAAACACAGTACTTTTTTTCTGGGCATGCTCATGTTTCTTGCTGTATTGGAATGCTAGAAAGAAGAGCATGCTCTTTGCATTAAAACAGAGTGTGTTTCATGGATGAGAACACTGGTCGGTATCTCCCTTCACAAACGGAATTAAACCAAAGCTTCTGTGTTTTCCTACATGCAAGAGTTCATTTCCGGTAAACCCAGTGATTTTTCGGCTCAAAGGAATATACACAGTTCACGAACCCAACACGTTTTTCACTATAAACTAAAGAGCATCTATGTAAGAGATGCTGTGGTTTCTTAAAGGTTCATAAGCAGAGTTCAACTAGATATAGTCCGTATGAGTAGGAAACATACTTCTTTTTCTCTGGGCATGCTCATGTTTCTTGCTGTATTAGAGACGAGGGAAAGAAGAGCATGCTCTTTGCGTTAAAACAGAGTGTGATTCATGGATGAGAACTCTGGTCTGAATTTCCCTTCACAAACGGAGTTAAACCAAAGGCTCTGTGTCTTCCTACAAGCAAGAGTTCATTTCCGGAAAACCCATTGATTTTTCAGCTCAAATGAATTTACACAGTTCCCAAACCCAACACGTTTTTCACTATGAACTAAAGAGCATCTATGTAAGAGATGCTGTGTTTTCTTAAAGTTTCATAAGCAGAGTTCAACTAGATATCGTCCGTATGAGTAGGAAACATAGTTCTTTTACTCTGTGCATGCTCATGTTTTTTGCTGTATTAGAGACTTTGGAAAGAAGAGCATGCTCTTTGCGTTAAAACAGAGTGTGATTCATGGATGAGAACACTGGTCGGAATCTCCCTTCACAAACAGAATTAAACCAAAGCTTCTGTGTTTTCCTACAAGCAAGAGTTCATTTCCGGTAAACCCAGTGATTTTTCGGCTCAAATGAATATACACAGTTCACGAACCCAACACGTTTTTCTCTATAAACTAAAGAGCATCTATGTAAGAGATGCTGTGGTTTCTTACAGTTTCATAAGCAGAGTTCAACGAGATTTCGTCCGTATGAGTAGGAAACATAGTTCTTTTTCTCTGGGCATACTCATGTTATTTGCTTTATTAGAGACTTTGGAAAGAAGAGCATGCTCTTTGCATTAAAACAGAGTGTGATTCATGGATGAGAACACATGTCTGAATTTCCCTTCACAAACAGAGTTAAACCAAAGGCTCTGTGTCTTCCTACACGCAAGAGTTCATTTCTGGTAAACCCAGTGATTTTTCGGCTCAAATGAATATACACAGTTCACGAACCCAACACGTTTTGCACTATCAACTAAAGAGCATCTATGTAAGACATGCTGTGGTTTGTTGCAGTTTCATAAGCAGAGTTCAACAAGATATGGTCCGTATGAGTAGGAAACAGTTCTTTTTTTCTGGACATGCTCATATTTCTTGCTTTATTGAAGACTCTGGACAGAAGAGGATGCTTCTTGTGTTAAAACAGAGGGTGTTTCACGGATGACAACACTGGTCTGAATTTCCCTTCACAAACGAGTTAAACCACAGGCTCTGTGTCTTCCTACAAGCAAGAGTTCATTTCTGGTAAACCCAGTGATTTTTCGGGTCAAATGAATATACACAGTTCACGAACCCAACACGTTTTTCACTATAAACTAAAGATCATCTATGTAAGAGATGCTGTGGTTTGTTACAGTTTCATAAGCATAGTTCAACTAGATATGATCCGTATGAGTAGGAAACACAGTTCTTTTTTTCTGGGCATGCTCATATTTCTTACTGTATTAGAGAAGCTGGAAAGAAGAGCATGCTCTTTGCGTTAAAACAGAGTATGTTTCATGGATGAGAACTCTGGTCCGAATTTCCCTTCACAAATGGAGATAAATCATTGGATCTGTGTCTTCCCACAAGCAAGACTTCATTTCCGGTAAACCCAGTGATTTCTCGGCTCAAATGAATTTACCCAGTTCACTAACCCACCACGTTTTTCACTATAAACTAAAGAGCATCTATGTAAGACATGCTTTGGTTTGTTACAGTTTCATAAGCAGAGTTTAACTAGATATGGTCCGTATGAGTAAGAAACACAGTACTTTTTTTCTGGGCATGCTCATGTTTCTTGCTGTATTGGAATGCTAGAAAGAAGAGCATGCTCTTTGCGTTAAAACAGAGTGTGTTTCATGGATGAGAACACTGGTCGGTATCTCCCTTCACAAACGGAATTAAACCAAAGCTTCTGTGTTTTCCTACATGCAAGAGTTCATTTCCGGTAAACCCAGTGATTTTTCGGCTCAAAGGAATATACACAGTTCACGAACCCAGCACGTTTTTCACTATAAACTAAAGAGCATCTATGTAAGAGATGCTGTGGTTTCTTAAAGGTTCATAAGCAGAGTTCAACTAGATATAGTCCGTATGAGTAGGAAACATACTTCTTTTTCTTTGGGCATGCTCATGTTTCTTGTTGTATTAGAGACGAGGGAAAGAAGAGCATGCTCTTTGCGTTAAAACAGAGTGTGTTTCATGGATGAGAACTATGGTCTGAATTTCCCTTCACAAACGGAGATAAACCATTTCCTCTGTGTCTACCTACAAGCAAGACTTCATTTCCGGTAAACCCAGTGATTTCTCGGCTCTAATGAATTTACAGAGTTCACTAACCCAACACGTTTTTCACTTTAAACTAAAGAGCATCTATGTTTGAGATGCTGTGGTTTGTTACAGTTTCATAAGCAGAGTTCAACTAGATATGATCCGTATGAGTAGGAAACACAGTTCTTTTTTTCTGGGCATGCACATATTTCTTGCTGTATTAGAGAAGCTGGAAAGAAGAGCATGCTCTTTGCATTAAAACAGAGGGTGTTTCATGGATGAGAACTCTGGTCTGAATTTCCCTTCACAAAGGTAGATAAACCATTGGCTCTGTGTCTTCCTACAAGCAAGACTTCATTTCCGGTAAACCCAGTGATTTTTCGGCTCAAATGAATATACACAGTTCACGAACCCAACACGTTTTTCTCTATAAACTAAAGAGCATCTATGTAAGAGATGCTGTGGTTTCTTACAGTTTCATAAGCAGAGTTCAACTAGATATCGTCCGTATGAGTAGCAAACATACTTCTTTTACTCTGTGCATGCTCATGTTATTTGCTGTATTAGAGACTTTGGAAAGAAGAGCATGCTCTTTGCGTTAAAACAGAGTGTGATTCATGGATGAGAACACTGTTCTGAATTTCCCTTCACAAACGGCGTTAAACCAAAGGCTCTGTGTCTTCCTACAAGCAAGAGTTCATTTCCGGAAAACCCATTGATTTTTCAGCTCAAATGAATTTACACAGTTCCCAAACCCAACACGTTTTTCACAATAAACTAAAGAGCATCTATGGAAGAAATGCTGTGGTTTGTTACAGTTTCATAAGCAGAGTTCAACTAGATATGATCCGTATGAGTAGGAAACACAGTTCTTTTTTTCTGGGCATGCTCATATTTCTTACTGTATTAGAGAAGCTGGAAAGAAGAGCATGCTCTTTGCGTTAAAACAGAGTATGTTTCATGGATGAGAACTCTGGTCTGAATTTCCATTCACAAATGGAGTTAACCCATTGGCTCTGTGTCTTCCTACAAGCAAGACTTCATTTCCGGTAAACCCAGTGATTTCTTGGCTCAAATGAATTTACACAGTTCACTAACCCAACACGTTTTTCACTATAAACTAAAGAGCATCTATGTAAGACATGCTGTGGTTTGTTACAGTTTCATAAGCAGAGTTTAACTAGATATGGTCCGTATGAGTAAGAAACACAGTTCTTTTTTTCTGGGCATGCTCATGTTTCTTGCTGTATTGGAACGCTGGAAAGAAGAGCATGCTCCTTGCGTTAAAACAGAGTGTGTTTCATGGATGAGAACACTGGTCGGAATCTCCCTTCACAAACAGAATTAAACCAAAGCTTCCGTGTTTTCCTACAAGCAAGAGTTCATTTCCGGTAAACCCAGTGATTTTTCGGCTCAAATGAATATACACAGTTCACGAACCCAACACGTTTTTCTCTATAAACTAAAGAGCATCTATGTAAGAGATGCTGTGGTTTCTTTCAGTTTCATAAGCAGAGTTCAACTAGATTTTGTCCGTATGAGTAGGAAACATAGTTCTTTTTCTCTTGGCATACTCATGTTATTTGCTTTATTAGAGAATTTGGAAAGAAGAGCATGCTCTTTGCGTTAAAACAGAGTGTGATTCATGGATGAGAACACTGGTCTGAATTTCCCTTCACAAACGGAGTTAAACCAAAGGCTCTGTGTCTTCCTACAAGTAAGAGTTCATTTCCGGAAAAACCATAGATTTTGCAACTCAAATGAATTTACACAGTTCACAAACCCAACACGGTTTTCACAATAAACTAAAGAGCATCTATGTAAGACATGCTGTGGTTTGTTACAGTTTCATAAGCAGAGTTCAACTAGATATCGTCCGTATGATTAGGAAACATAGTTCTTTTTCTCTGTGCATGCTCATGTTATTTGCTGTATTAGAGACTTTGGAAAGAAGAGCATGCTCTTTGCGTTAAAACACAGTGTGATTCATGGATGAGAACACTGGTCTGAATTTCCCTTCACAAACGGAGTTAAACCAAAGGCTCTGTGTCTTCCTACAAGCAATAGTTCATTTCCGGAAAACCCATTGATTTTTCAGCTCAAATGAATTTACACAGTTCCCAAACCCAACACGTTTTTCACTATGAACTAAAGAGCATCTATGTAAGAGATGCTGTGGTTTCTTACAGTTTCATAAGCAGAGTTCAACTAGATATCGTACGTATGAGTAGGAAACATAGTTCTTTTACTCTGTGCATGCTCATGTTATTTGCTGTACTAGAGACTTTGGAAAGAAGAGCATGCTCTTTGCGTTAAAACAGAGTGTGATTCATGGATGAGAACACTAGTCTGAATATCCCTTCACAAACGGAGTTAAACCAAAGGCTCTGTGTCTTCCTACAAGCAAGAGTTCATTTCCGGAAAACCCATTGATTTTTCAGCTCAAATGACTTTACACAGTTCCCAAACCCAACACGTTTTTCATAATAAACTAAAGAGCATCTATGGAAGAAATGCTGTGGTTTGTTACAGTTTCATAAGCAGAGTTCAACTAGATATGATCCGTATGAGTAGGAAACACAGTTCTTTTTTTCTGGGCATGCTCATATTTCTTACTGTATTAGAGAAGCTGGAAAGAAGAGCATGCTCTTTGCGTTAAAACAGAGTATGTTTCATGGATGAGAACTCTGGTCTGAATTTCCCTTCACAAACGGAGATAAACTATTGGCACTGTGTCTTCCTACAAGCAAGACTTCATTTCCGGTAAAACCAGTGATTTCTCGGCTCAAATGAATTTACCCAGTTCACGAACCCAACACGTTTTTCAGTATAAACTAAAGAGCATCTATGTAAGACATGCTGTGGTTTGTTACAGTTTCATATGCAGAGTTTAACTAGATATGGTCCTTATGAGTAAGAAACACAGTTCTTTTTTTCTGGGCATGCTCATGTTTCTTGCTTTATTGGAACGCTGGAAAGAATAGCATGCTCTTTGCGTTAAAACAGAATGTGTTTCATGGATGAGAACACTGGTCGGAATCTCCCTTCACAAAGGGAATTAAACCAAAGCTTCTGTGTTTTCCTACAAGCAAGAGTTCATTTCCGGTAAACCCAGTGATTTTTCGGCTCAAATGAATATACACAGTTCACGAACCCAACACGTTTTTTACTATAAAATAAGAGCATCTATGTAAGACATGCTGTGGTTTGTTACAGTGTCATAAGCAGAGTTCAACTAGATATGGTCCGTATGAGTAGGAAACACAGTTCTTTTTTTCTGTACATGGTCATATTTCTTGCTTTATTGAAGACTCTGGAAAGAAGAGGATGCTTCTTGCATTAAAACAGAGTGTGTTGCATGGATGAGAACACTGGTCTGATTTTCCCTTCACGAACGAGTTAAACCAAAGGCTCTGTGTCTTCCTACAAGCAAGAGTTCATTTCCGGAAAACCCATTGATTTTTGGGCTCAAATGAATTTAAACAGTTCACAAACCCAACACGTTTTTCTCTATAAACTAAAGAGCATCTATGTAAGAGATGCTGTGGTTTCTTACAGTTTCATAAGCAGAGTTCAACTAGATTTCGTCCGTATGAGTAGGAAACATAGTTCTTTTTCTCTGGGCATACTCATGTTATTTGCTTTATTAGAGACTTTGGAAAGAAGAGCATGCTCTTTGCGTTAAAACAGAGTGTGATTCATGGATGAGAACACTGGTCTGAATTTCCCTTCACAAATGGAGTTAAAACAAAGGCTCTGTGTCTTCCTACAAGTAAGAGTTCATTTCCGGAAAAACCATAGATTTTGCAGCTCAAATGAATTTACACAGTTCACAATCCCAACACGGTTTTCACAATAAACTAAAGAGCATCTATGTAAGACATGCTGTGGTTTGTTACAGTTTCATAAGCAGAGTTCAAGTAGATATGGTCCGTATGAGTAGGAAACACAGTTCTTTTTTTCTGGACATGCTAATATTTCTTGCTTTATTGCAGACTCTGGACAGAAGAGGATGCTTCTTGCGTTAAAACAGAGTGTGTTGCATGGATGAGAACACTGGTCTGAATTTCCCTTCACGAACGAGTTAAACCAAAGGCTCTGTGTCTTCCTACAAGCAAGAGTTCATTTCCGGAAAACCCATTGATTTTTCGGCTCAAATGAATTTACACAGTTCACAAACCCAACACGTTTTTTGACAATAAAATAAACAGCATCTATGTAAGACATGCTGTGGTTTGTTACAGTTTCATAAGCAGAGTTCAACTAGATATGATCCGTATGAGTAGGAAACACAGTTCTTTTTTTCTGGGCATGCTCATATTTCTTGCTGTTTTAGAGAAGCTGGAAAGAAGAGCATGCTCTTTGCGTTACAACAGAGTGTGTTTCATGGATGAGAACTCTGGTCGGAATCTCCCTTCACAAACGGAATTAAACCAAAGCTTCTGTGTTTTCCTACAAGCAAGAGTTCATTTACGGTAAACCCAGTGATTTTTCGGCTCAAATGAATTTACACAGTTCACGAACCCAACATGTTTTTCACTATTAACTAAAGAGCATGTATGTAAGAGATGCTGTGGTTTCTTACAGTTTCATAAGCAGAGTTCAACTAGATATCGTCCGTATGAGTAGGAAACATAGTTCTTTTTCTCTGGGCATGCTCATGTTTCTTGTTGTATTGGAACGCTTGAAAGAAGAGCATGCTCTTTGCTTTAAAACAGAGTGTGATTCATGGATGAGAACACTGGTCTGAATTTCGCTTCACAAACGGAGTTAAACCAAAGGCTCTGTGTCTTCCTACAAGTAAGAGTTCATTTCCGGAAAACCCATAGATTTTGCAGCTCAAATGAATTTACACAGTTTACAAACCCAACACGGTTTTCACAATTAATTAAAGAGCATCTATGTAAGACATGCTGTGGTTTGTTACAGTTTCATAAGCAGAGTTCAACTAGATATGGTCCGTATGAGTAGGAAACACAGTTCTTTTTTTCTGGACATGCTAATATTTCTTGCTGTATTGCAGACTCTGGACAGAAGAGGATGCTTCTTGCATTAAAACAGAGTGTGTTGCATGGATGAGAACACTGGTCTGAATTTCCCTTCACAAACGAGTTAAACCAAAGGCTCTGTGTCTTCCTACAAGCAAGAGTTCATTTCCGGTAAACCCAGTGATTTTTTGACTCAAATGAATATACACAGTTCAGGAACCCAACACGTTTTTCACTATGAACTAAAGAGCATCTATGTAAGAGATGCTGTGGTTTCTTACAGTTTCATAAGCAGAGTTCAACTAGATATCGTCCGTATGAGTAGGAAACATAGTTCTTTTTCTCTGTGCATGCTCATGTTATTTGCTGTATTAGAGACTTTGGAAAGAAGAGCATGCTCTTTGCGTTAAAACACAGTGTGATTCATGGATGAGAACACTGGTCTGAATTTCCCTTCACAAACGGAGTTAAACCAAAGGCTCTGTGTCTTCCTACAAGCAAGAGTTCATTTCCGGAAAACCCATTGATTTTTCAGCTCAAATGAATTTACCCAGTTCACTAACCCAACACGTATTTCACTATAATCTAAGGAGCATCTATGTAAGACATGCTGTGGTTTGTTACAGTTTCATAAGCAGAGTTTAACTAGATATGGTCCGTATGAGTAAGAAACACAGTTCTTTTTTCTGGGCATGCTCATGTTTCTTGCTGTATTGGAACGCTGGAAAGAAGAGCATGCTCTTTGCGTTAAAACAGAGTGTGTTTCATGGATGAGAACACTGGTCGGAATCTCCCTTCACAAACGGAATTAAACCAAAACTTCTGGGTTTTCCTACAAGCAAGAGTTCATTTCCGGTAAACCCAGTGATTTTTCGGCTCAAATGAATATACACTGTTCCCGAACCCAACACGTTTTTCACTATGAACTAAAGAGCATCTATGTAAGAGATGCTGTGGTTTCTTACAGTTTCATAAGCAGAGTTCAACTAGATATCGTCCGTATGATTAGGAAACATAGTTCTTTTACTCTGTGCATGCTCCAGTTATTTGCTGTTTTAGAGACTTTGGAAAGAAGAGCATGCTCTTTGCGTTAAAACAGAGTGTGATTCATGGATGAGAACACTGGTCTGAATTTCCCTTCACAAATGGAGTTAAACCAAAGGCTCTGTGTCTTCCTACAAGCAAGAGTTCATTTCCGGAAAACCCATTGATTTTTCAGCTCAAATGAATTTACACAGTTCCAAAACCCAACATGTTTTTCACTATGAACTAAAGAGCATCTATGTAAGAGATGCTGTGGTTTCTTACAGTTTCATAAGCAGAGTTCAACTAGATATGATCTTTATGAGTAGGAAACACAGTTCTTTTTTTCTGGGCATGCTCATATTTCTTACTGTATTATAGAAGCTGGAAAGAAGAGCATGCTCTTTGCGTTAAAACAGAGTATGTTTCATGGATGAGAACTCTGGTCTGAATTTCCATTCACAAACGGAGATTAACTATTGGCACTGTGTCTTCCTACAAGCAAGACTTCATTTCCGGTAAACCCAGTGATTTCTCGGCTCAAATGAATTTACCCAGTTCACGAACCCAACACGTTTTTCAGTATAAACTAAAGAGCATCTATGTAAGACATGCTGTGGTTTGTTACAGTTTCATATGCAGAGTTTAACTAGATATGGTCCTTATGAGTAAGAAACACAGTTCTTTTTTTCTGGGCATGCTCATGTTTCTTGCTTTATTGGAACGCTGGAAAGAATAGCATGCTCTTTGCGTTAAAACAGAATGTGTTTCATGGATGAGAACACTGGTCGGAATCTCCCTTCACAAACGGAATTAAACCAAAGCTTCTGTGTTTTCCTACAAGCAAGAGTTCATTTCCGGTAAACCCAGTGATTTTTCGGCTCAAATGAATATACACAGTTCACGAACCCAACACGTTTTTTACTATAAAATAAGAGCATCTATGTAAGACATGCTGTGGTTTGTTACAGTTTCATAAGCAGAGTTCAACTAGATATGGTCCGTATGAGTAGGAAACACAGTTCTTTTTTTCTGTACATGGTCATATTTCTTGCTTTATTGAAGACTCTGGAAAGAAGAGGATGCTTCTTGCATTAAAACAGAGTGTGTTGCATGGATGAGAACACTGGTCTGAATTTCCCTTCACGAACGAGTTAAACCAAAGGCTCTGTGTCTTCCTACAAGCAAGAGTTCATTTCCGGAAAACCCATTGATTTTTGGGCTCAAATGAATTTAAACAGTTCACAAACCCAACACGTTTTTCTCTATAAACTAAAGAGCATCTATGTAAGAGATGCTGTGGTTTCTTACAGTTTCATAAGCAGAGTTCAACTAGATTTCGTCCGTATGAGTAGGAAACATAGTTCTTTTTCTCTGGGCATACTCATGTTATTTGCTTTATTAGAGACTTTGGAAAGAAGAGCATGCTCTTTGCGTTAAAACAGAGTGTGATTCATGGATGAGAACACTGGTCTGAATTTCCCTTCACAAATGGAGTTAAACCAAAGGCTCTGTGTCTTCCTACAAGTAAGAGTTCATTTCCGGAAAAACCATAGATTTTGCAGCTCAAATGAATTTACACAGTTCACAATCCCAACACGGTTTTCACAATAAACTAAAGAGCATCTATGTAAGACATGCTGTGGTTTGTTACAGTTTCATAAGCAGAGTTCAACTAGATATGGTCCGTATGAGTAGGAAACACAGTTCTTTTTTTCTGGACATGCTAATATTTCTTGCTTTATTGCAGACTCTGGACAGAAGAGGATGCTTCTTGCGTTAAAACAGAGTGTGTTGCATGGATGAGAACACTGGTCTGAATTTCCCTTCACAAACGAGTTAAACCAAAGGCTCTGTGTCTTCCTACAAAAAAGAGTTCATTTCCGGTAAACCCAGTGATTTTTTGACCCAAATGAATATACACAGTTCAGGAACCCAACACGTTTTTCACTATGAACTAAAGAGCATCTATGTAAGAGATGCTGTGGTGTCTTACAGTTTCATAAGCAGAGTTCAACTAGATATCGTCCGTATGAGTAGGAAACATAGTTCTTTTTCTCTGTGCATGCTCATGTTATTTGCTGTATTAGAGACTTTGGAAAGAAGAGCATGCTCTTTGCGTTACAACACAGTGTGATTCATGGATGAGAACACTGGTCTGAATTTCCCTTCACAAACGGAGTTAAACCAAAGGCTCTGTGTCTTCCTACAAGCAAGAGTTCATTTCCAGAAAACCCATTGATTTTTCAGCTCAAATGACTTTACACAGTTCCCAAATCCAGCACGTTTTTCACAATAAACTAAAGAGCATCTATGGAAGAAATGCTGTGGTTTGTTACAGTTTCATAAGCAGAGTTTAACTAGATATGGTCCGTATGAGTAAGAAACACAGTTCTTTTTTCTGGGCATGCTCATGTTTCTTGCTGTATTGGAACGCTGGAAAGAAGAGCATGCTCTTTGCGTTAAAACAGAGTGTGTTTCATGGATGAGAACACTGGTCGGAATCTCCCTTCACAAACGGAATTAAACCAAAACTTCTGGGTTTTCCTACAAGCAAGAGTTCATTTCCGGTAAACCCAGTGATTTTTCGGCTCAAATGAATATACACTGTTCCCGAACCCAACACGTTTTTCACTATGAACTAAAGAGCATCTATGTAACAGATGCTGTGGTTTCTTACAGTTTCATAAGCAGAGTTCAACTAGATATCGTCCGTATGATTAGGAAACATAGTTCTTTTACTCTGTGCATGCTCCAGTTATTTGCTGTTTTAGAGACTTTGGAAAGAAGAGCATGCTCTTTGCGTTAAAACAGAGTGTGATTCATGGATGAGAACACTGGTCTGAATTTCCCTTCACAAATGGAGTTAAACCAAAGGCTCTGTGTCTTCCTACAAGCAAGAGTTCATTTCCGGAAAACCCATTGATTTTTCAGCTCAAATGAATTTACACAGTTCCAAAACCCAACATGTTTTTCACTATGAACTAAAGAGCATCTATGTAAGAGATGCTGTGGTTTCTTACAGTTTCATAAGCAGAGTTCAACTAGATATGATCTTTATGAGTAGGAAACACAGTTCTTTTTTTCTGGGCATGCTCATATTTCTTACTGTATTATAGAAGCTGGAAAGAAGAGCATGCTCTTTGCGTTAAAACAGAGTATGTTTCATGGATGAGAACTCTGGTCTGAATTTCCATTCACAAACGGAGATTAACTATTGGCACTGTGTCTTCCTACAAGCAAGACTTCATTTCCGGTAAACCCAGTGATTTCTCGGCTCAAATGAATTTACCCAGTTCACGAACCCAACACGTTTTTCAGTATAAACTAAAGAGCATCTATGTAAGACATGCTGTGGTTTGTTACAGTTTCATATGCAGAGTTTAACTAGATATGGTCCTTATGAGTAAGAAACACAGTTCTTTTTTTCTGGGCATGCTCATGTTTCTTGCTTTATTGGAACGCTGGAAAGAATAGCATGCTCTTTGCGTTAAAACAGAATGTGTTTCATGGATGAGAACACTGGTCGGAATCTCCCTTCACAAACGGAATTAAACCAAAGCTTCTGTGTTTTCCTACAAGCAAGAGTTCATTTCCGGTAAACCCAGTGATTTTTCGGCTCAAATGAATATACACAGTTCACGAACCCAACACGTTTTTTACTATAAAATAAGAGCATCTATGTAAGACATGCTGTGGTTTGTTACAGTTTCATAAGCAGAGTTCAACTAGATATGGTCCGTATGAGTAGGAAACACAGTTCTTTTTTTCTGTACATGGTCATATTTCTTGCTTTATTGAAGACTCTGGAAAGAAGAGGATGCTTCTTGCATTAAAACAGAGTGTGTTGCATGGATGAGAACACTGGTCTGAATTTCCCTTCACGAACGAGTTAAACCAAAGGCTCTGTGTCTTCCTACAAGCAAGAGTTCATTTCCGGAAAACCCATTGATTTTTGGGCTCAAATGAATTTAAACAGTTCACAAACCCAACACGTTTTTCTCTATAAACTAAAGAGCATCTATGTAAGAGATGCTGTGGTTTCTTACAGTTTCATAAGCAGAGTTCAACTAGATTTCGTCCGTATGAGTAGGAAACATAGTTCTTTTTCTCTGGGCATACTCATGTTATTTGCTTTATTAGAGACTTTGGAAAGAAGAGCATGCTCTTTGCGTTAAAACAGAGTGTGATTCATGGATGAGAACACTGGTCTGAATTTCCCTTCACAAATGGAGTTAAACCAAAGGCTCTGTGTCTTCCTACAAGTAAGAGTTCATTTCCGGAAAAACCATAGATTTTGCAGCTCAAATGAATTTACACAGTTCACAATCCCAACACGGTTTTCACAATAAACTAAAGAGCATCTATGTAAGACATGCTGTGGTTTGTTACAGTTTCATAAGCAGAGTTCAACTAGATATGGTCCGTATGAGTAGGAAACACAGTTCTTTTTTTCTGGACATGCTAATATTTCTTGCTTTATTGCAGACTCTGGACAGAAGAGGATGCTTCTTGCGTTAAAACAGAGTGTGTTGCATGGATGAGAACACTGGTCTGAATTTCCCTTCACAAACGAGTTAAACCAAAGGCTCTGTGTCTTCCTACAAAAAAGAGTTCATTTCCGGTAAACCCAGTGATTTTTTGACCCAAATGAATATACACAGTTCAGGAACCCAACACGTTTTTCACTATGAACTAAAGAGCATCTATGTAAGAGATGCTGTGGTGTCTTACAGTTTCATAAGCAGAGTTCAACTAGATATTGTCCGTATGAGTAGGAAACATAGTTCTTTTTCTCTGTGCATGCTCATGTTATTTGCTGTATTAGAGACTTTGGAAAGAAGAGCATGCTCTTTGCGTTACAACACAGTGTGATTCATGGATGAGAACACTGGTCTGAATTTCCCTTCACAAACGGAGTTAAACCAAAGGCTCTGTGTCTTCCTACAAGCAAGAGTTCATTTCCGGAAAACCCATTGATTTTTCAGCTCAAATGACTTTACACAGTTCCCAAACCCAGCACGTTTTTCACAATAAACTAAAGAGCATCTATGGAAGAAATGCTGTGGTTTGTTACAGTTTCATATGCAGAGTTCAACTAGATATGATCCGTATGAGTAAGAAACACAGTTCTTTTTTTCTGGGCATGCTCATGTTTCTTGCTTTATTGGAACGCTGGAAAGAATAGCATGCTCTTTGCCTTAAAACAGAATGTGTTTCATGGATGAGAACACTGGTCGGAATCTCCCTTCATAAACGGAATTAAACCAAAGCTTCTGTGTTTTCCTACAAGCAAGAGTTCATTTCCGGTAAACCCAGTGATTTTTCGGCTCAAATGAATATACACAGTTCACGATCCCAACACATTTTTTACTATAAAATAAGAGCATCTATGTAAGACATGCTGTGGTTTGTTACAGTTTCATAAGCAGAGTTCAACTAGATATGGTCCGTATGAGTAGGAAACACAGTTCTTTTTTTCTGGACATGGTCATATTTCTTGCTTTATTGAAGACTCTGGAAAGAAGAGGATGCTTCTTGCATTAAAACAGAGTTTGTTGCATGGATGAGAACACTGGTCTGAATTTCCCTTCACGAACGAGTTAAACAAAAGGCTCTGTGTCTTCCTACAAGCAAGAGTTCATTTCCGGAAAACCCATTGATTTTTCGGCTCAAATGAATTTACACAGTTCACAAACCCAACACGTTTTTTGACAATAAAATAAACAGCATCTATGTAAGACATGCTGTGGTTTGTTACAGTTTCATAAGCAGAGTTCAACTAGATATGATCCGTATGAGTAGGAAACCCAGTTCTTTTTTTCTGGGCATGCTCATATTTCTTGCTGTTTTAGAGAAGCTGGAAAGAAGAGCATGCTCTTTGCGTTACAACAGAGTGTGTTTCATGGATGAGAACTCTGGTCGGAATCTCCCTTCACAAACGGAATTAAACCAAAGCTTCTGTGTTTTCCTACAAGCAAGAGTTCATTTACGGTAAACCCAGTGATTTTTCGGCTCAAATGAATTTACACAGTTCACGAACCCAACAAGTTTTTCACTATAAACTAAAGAGCATCTATGTAAGAGATGCTGTGGTTTCTTACAGTTTCATAAGCAGAGTTCAACTAGATATCGTCCGTATGAGTAGGAAACATAGTTCTTTTTCTCTGGGCATGCTCATGTTTCTTGTTGTTTGGAACGCTGGAAAGAAGAGGATGCTCTTTGCTTTAAAACAGAGTGTGATTCATGGATGAGAACACTGGTCTGAATTTCCCTTCACAAACGGAGTTAAACCAAAGGCTCTGTGTCTTCCTACAAGTAAGAGTTCATTTCCGGAAAACCCATATATTTTGCAGCTTAAATGAATTTACACAGTTCACAAACCCAACACGGTTTTCACAATAAACTAAAGAGCATCTATGTAAGACATGCTGTGGTTTGTTACAGTTTCATAAGCAGAGTTCAACTAGATATGGTACGTATGAGTAGGAAACACATTCTTTTTTTCTGGACATGCTACTATTTCTTGCTTTATTGCAGACTCTGGACAGAAGAGGATGCTTCTTTGCGTTAAAACAGAATGTGTTTCATGGATGAGAACACTGGTCGGAATCTCCCTTCACAAACGGAATTAAACCAAAGCTTCGGGGTTTTCCTACAAGCAAGAGTTCATTTCCGGTAAACCCAGTGATTTCTTGACTCAAATGAATATACACAGTTCAGGAACCCAACACGTTTTTCATTATGAACTAAAGAGCATCTATGTAAGAGATGCGGTGGTTTCTTACAGTTTCATGAGCAGAGTTCAACTAGATATCGTCCGTATGAGTAGGAAACATAGTTCTTTTTCTCTGTGCATGCTCATGTTATTTGCTGTATTAGAGACTTTGGAAAGAAGAGCATGCTCTTTGCGTTACAACACAGTGTGATTCATGGATGAGAACACTGGTCTGAATTTCCCTTCATAAACGGAGTTAAACCAAAGGCTCTGTGTCTTCATACAAGCAAGAGTTCATTTCCGGAAAACCCATTGATTTTTCAGCTCAAATGACTTTACACAGTTCCCAAACCCAGCACGTTTTTCACAATAAAGTAAAGAGCATCTATGGAAGAAATGCTGTGGTTTGTTACAGTTTCATATGCAGAGTTCAACTAGATATGATCCGTATGAGTAGGAAACACAGTTCTTTTTTTCTGGGCATGCTCATATTTCTTACTGTATTAGAGAAGCTGGAAAGAAGAGCATGCTCTTTGCGTTAAAACAGAGTATGTTTCATGGATGAGAACTCTGGTCTGAATTTCCCTTAACAAACGGAGATAAACTATTGGCTCTGTGTCTTCCTACAAGCAAGACTTCATTTCCGGTAAACCCAGTGATTTCTCGGCTCAAATGAATTTACCCAGTTCACGAACCCAACACGTTTTTCAGTATAAACTAAAGAGCATCTATGTCAGACATGCTGTGGTTTGTTACATTTTCATATGCAGAGTTTAACTAGATATGATCCTTATGAGTAAGAAACACAGTTCTTTTTTTCTGGGCATGCTCATGTTTCTTGCTTTATTGGAACGCTGGAAAGAATAGCATGCTATTTGCGTTAAAACAGAATGTGTTTCATGGATGAGAACACTGTTCGGAATCTCCATTCATAAACGGAATTAAACCAAAGCTTCTGTGTTTTCCTACAAGCAAGAGTTCATTTCCGGTAAACCCAGTGATTTTTCGGCTCAAATGAATATACACAGTTCATGAACCCAACACGTTTTTTACTATAAAATAAGAGCATCTATGTAAGACATGCTGTGGTTTGTTACAGTTTCATAAGCAGAGTTCAACTAGATATGGTCCGTATTTGTAGGAAACACAGTTCTTTTTTTCTGGACATGGTCATATTTCTTGCTTTATTGAAGACTCTGGAAAGAAGAGGATGCTTCTTGCATTAAAACAGAGTGTGTTGCATGGATGAGAACACTGGTCTGAATTTCCCTTCACGAACGAGTTAAACCAAAGGCTCTGTGTCTTCCTACAAGCAAGAGTTCATTTCCGGAAAACCCATTGATTTTTGGGCTCAAATGAATTTAAACAGTTCACAAACCCAACACGTTTTTCTCTATAAACTAAAGAGAATCTATGTAAGAGATGCTGTGGTTTCTTACAGTTTCATAAGCAGAGTTCAACTAGATATGATCCGTATGAGTAGGAAACACAGTTCTTTTTTTCTGGGCATGCTCATATTTTTTGCTGTTTTAGAGAAGCTGGAAAGAAGAGCATGCTCTTTGCGTTACAACAGAGTGTGTTTCATGGATGAGAACTCTGGTCGGAATCTCCCTTCACAAACGGAATTAAACCAAAGCTACTGTGTTTTCCTACAAGCAAGAGTTCATTTACGGTAAACCCAGTGATTTTTCAGCTCAAATGAATTTACACAGTTCACGAACCCAACACGTTTTTCACTATTAACTAAAGAGCATCTATGTAAGAGATGCTGTGGTTTCTTACAGTTTCATAAGCAGAGTTCAACTAGATATCGTCCGTATGAGGAGAAATCATAGTTCTTTTTCTCTGGGCATGCTCATGTTTCTTGCTGTATTAGAGACGAGGGAAAGAAGAGCATGCTCTTTGCGTTAAAACAGAGTGTGTTTCATGGATGAGAACTCTGGTCTGAATTTCCCTTCACAAACGGAGATAAACCATTGGCTCTGTGTCTTCCTACAAGCAAGACTTCATTTCCGGTAATCCCAGTGATTTCTCGGCTCAAATGAATTTACCCAGTTCACGAACCCAACACGATTTTCACTATAAACTAAAGAGCATCTATGTAAGACATGCTGTGTTTTGTTACAGTTTCATAAGCAGAGTTTAACTAGATATGGTCCGTATGAGTAAGAAACACAGTTCTTTTTTTCTGGGCATGCTCATCTTTCTTGCTGTATTGGAACGCTGGAAAGAAGAGCATGCTCTTTGCGTTACAACAGAGTGTGTTTCATGGATGAGAACACTGGTCGGAATCTCCCTTCACAAACGTAATTAAACCAAAGCTTCTGTGTTTTCTTACAAGCAAGAGTTCATTTCCGGTAAACCCAGTGATTATTCGGCTCAAATGAATATACACAGTTCACGAACCCAAAACGTTTTTCACTATAAACTAAAGAGCATCTATGTAAGAGATGCTGTGGTTTCTTACAGTTTCATAAGCAGAGTTCAACAGGATATCGTCCGTATGAGTAGGAAACATAGTTCATTACTCTGTGCATGCTCCTGTTATTTGCTGTTTTAGAGACTTTGGAAAGAAGAGCATGCTCTTTGCGTTAAAACAGAGTGTGATTCATGGATGAGAACACTGGTCTGAATTTCCCTTCACAAACGGAGTTAAACCAAAGGCTCTGTGTCTTCCTACAAGCAAGACTTCATTTCCGGAAAACCCATTGATTTTTCAGCTCAAATGAATTTACACAGTTCCCAAACCCAACACGTTTTTCACTATGAACTAAAGAGCATCTATGTAAGAGATGCTGTGGTTTCTTACAGTTTCATAAGCAGAGTTCAACTAGATATCGTCCGTATGAGTAGGAAACATAGTTCTTTTTCTCTGGGCATGCTCATGTTTCTTGTTGTATTGGAACGCTGGAAAGAAGAGCATGCTCTTTGCTTTAAAACAGAGTGTGATTCATGGATGAGAACACTGGTCTGAATTTCCCTTCACAAATGGAGTTAAACCAAAGGCTCTGTGTCTTGCTACAAGTAAGAGTTCATTTCCGGAAAAACCATAGATTTTGCAGCTCAAATGAATTTACACAGTTCACAAACCCAACACGGTTTTCACAATAAACTAAAGAGCATCTATGTAGGACATGCTGTGGTTTGTTACAGTTTCATAAGCAGAGTTCAACTAGATATGGTCCGTATGAGTAGGAAACACAGTTCTTTTTTCCTGGACATGCTAATATTTCTTGCTTTATTGCAGACTCTGGACAGAAGAGGATGCTTCTTGCGTTAAAACAGAGTGTGTTGCATGGATGAGAACACTGGTCTGAATTTCCCTTCACAAAAGAGTTAAACCAAAGGCTCTGTGTCTTCCTACAAGCAAGAGTTTATTTCCGGTAAACCCAGTGATTTTTTGACTCAAATGAATATAAACAGTTCAGTTACCCAACACGTTTTTCACTATGAACTAAAGAGCATCTATGTAAGAGATGCTGTGGTTTCTTACAGTTTCATAAGCAGAGTTCAACTAGATATCGTCCGTATGAGTAGGAAACATAGTTCTTTTTCTCTGTGCATGCTCATGTTATTTGCTGTATTAGAGACTTTGGAAAGAAGTGCATGCTCTTTGTGTTAAAATAGAGTATGTTTCATGGATGAGAACTCTGGTCTGAATTTCCCTTCCCAAAAGGAGATAAACCATTGGCTCTGTGTCTTCCTACAAGCAAGACTTCATTCCGGTAAACCCAGTGATTTCTCGGCTCATATGATTTTACCCACTTCACGAACCCAACACGTTTTTCACTATAAACTAAAGAGCATCTATGTAAGAGATGCTGTGGTTTCTTACAGTTTCATAAGCAGAGTTCAACTAGATATGATCCGTATGAGTAGGAAACACAGTTCTTTTTTTCTGGGCATGCTCATATTTTTTGCTGTTTTAGAGAAGCTGGAAAGAAGAGCATGCTCTTTGCGTTACAACAGAGTGTGTTTCATGGATGAGAACTCTGGTCGGAATCTCCCTTCACAAACGGAATTAAACCAAAGCTACTGTGTTTTCCTACAAGCAAGAGTTCATTTACGGTAAACCCAGTGATTTTTCAGCTCAAATGAATTTACACAGTTCACGAACCCAACACGTTTTTCACTATTAACTAAAGAGCATCTATGTAAGAGATGCTGTGGTTTCTTACAGTTTCATAAGCAGAGTTCAACTAGATATCGTCCGTATGAGGAGAAATCATAGTTCTTTTTCTCTGGGCATGCTCATGTTTCTTGCTGTATTAGAGACGAGGGAAAGAAGAGCATGCTCTTTGCGTTAAAACAGAGTGTGTTTCATGGATGAGAACTCTGGTCTGAATTTCCCTTCACAAACGGAGATAAACCATTGGCTCTGTGTCTTCCTACAAGCAAGACTTCATTTCCGGTAATCCCAGTGATTTCTCGGCTCAAATGAATTTACCCAGTTCACGAACCCAACACGATTTTCACTATAAACTAAAGAGCATCTATGTAAGACATGCTGTGTTTTGTTACAGTTTCATAAGCAGAGTTTAACTAGATATGGTCCGTATGAGTAAGAAACACAGTTCTTTTTTTCTGGGCATGCTCATCTTTCTTGCTGTATTGGAACGCTGGAAAGAAGAGCATGCTCTTTGCGTTACAACAGAGTGTGTTTCATGGATGAGAACACTGGTCGGAATCTCCCTTCACAAACGTAATTAAACCAAAGCTTCTGTGTTTTCTTACAAGCAAGAGTTCATTTCCGGTAAACCCAGTGATTATTCGGCTCAAATGAATATACACAGTTCACGAACCCAAAACGTTTTTCACTATAAACTAAAGAGCATCTATGTAAGAGATGCTGTGGTTTCTTACAGTTTCATAAGCAGAGTTCAACAGGATATCGTCCGTATGAGTAGGAAACATAGTTCATTACTCTGTGCATGCTCCTGTTATTTGCTGTTTTAGAGACTTTGGAAAGAAGAGCATGCTCTTTGCGTTAAAACAGAGTGTGATTCATGGATGAGAACACTGGTCTGAATTTCCCTTCACAAACGGAGTTAAACCAAAGGATCTGTGTCTTCCTACAAGCAAGACTTCATTTCCGGAAAACCCATTGATTTTTCAGCTCAAATGAATTTACACAGTTCCCAAACCCAACACGTTTTTCACTATGAACTAAAGAGCATCTATGTAAGAGATGCTGTGGTTTCTTACAGTTTCATAAGCAGAGTTCAACTAGATATCGTCCGTATGAGTAGGAAACATAGTTCTTTTTCTCTGGGCATGCTCATGTTTCTTGTTGTATTGGAACGCTGGAAAGAAGAGCATGCTCTTTGCTTTAAAACAGAGTGTGATTCATGGATGAGAACACTGGTCTGAATTTCCCTTCACAAATGGAGTTAAACCAAAGGCTCTGTGTCTTCCTACAAGTAAGAGTTCATTTCCGGAAAAACCATAGATTTTGCAGCTCAAATGAATTTACACAGTTCACAAACCCAACACGGTTTTCACAATAAACTAAAGAGCATCTATGTAGGACATGCTGTGGTTTGTTACAGTTTCATAAGCAGAGTTCAACTAGATATGGTCCGTATGAGTAGGAAACACAGTTCTTTTTTCCTGGACATGCTAATATTTCTTGCTTTATTGCAGACTCTGGACAGAAGAGGATGCTTCTTGCGTTAAAACAGAGTGTGTTGCATGGATGAGAACACTGGTCTGAATTTCCCTTCACAAAAGAGTTAAACCAAAGGCTCTGTGTCTTCCTACAAGCAAGAGTTTATTTCCGGTAAACCCAGTGATTTTTTGACTCAAATGAATATAAACAGTTCAGTTACCCAACACGTTTTTCACTATGAACTAAAGAGCATCTATGTAAGAGATGCTGTGGTTTCTTACAGTTTCATAAGCAGAGTTCAACTAGATATCGTCCGTATGAGTAGGAAACATAGTTCTTTTTCTCTGTGCATGCTCATGTTATTTGCTGTATTAGAGACTTTGGAAAGAAGTGCATGCTCTTTGTGTTAAAATAGAGTATGTTTCATGGATGAGAACTCTGGTCTGAATTTCCCTTCCCAAAAGGAGATAAACCATTGGCTCTGTGTCTTCCTACAAGCAAGACTTCATTCCGGTAAACCCAGTGATTTCTCGGCTCATATGATTTTACCCACTTCACGAACCCAACACGTTTTTCACTATAAACTAAAGAGCATCTATGTAAGACATGCTGTGGTTTGTTACAGTTTCATAAGCAGAGTTTAACTAGATATGGTCCTTATGAGTAAGAAACACAGTTCTTTTTTTATGGGCATGCTCATGTTTCTTGCTGTATTGGAACGCTGGAAAGAATAGCATGCTCTTTGCGTTAAAACAGAGTGTGTTTCATGGATGAGAACACTGGTTGGAATCTCCCTTCACAAACGGAATTAAACCACAGCTTCTGTGTTTTCCTACAAGCAAGAGTTCATTTCCGGTAAACCCAGTGATTTTTCGGCTCAAATGAATATACACAGTTCACGAACCCAACACGTTTTTTACTATAAAATAAGAGCATCTATGTAAGACATGCTGTGGTTTGTTACAGGTTCATAAGCAGAGTTCAACTAGATATCGTCCGTATGAGTAGGAAACATAGTTCTTTTTCTCTGGGCATGCTCATGTTTCTTGTTTTATTGGAACAATGGAAAGAATAGCATGCTCTTTGCGTTAAAACAGAGTGTGATTCATGGATGAGAACACTGGTCTGAATTTCCCTTCACAAACGGAGTTAAACCAAAGGCTCTGTGTCGTCCTACAAGCAAGAGTTCATTTCCGGAAACCCATTGATTATTCAGCTCAAATGAATTTACACAGTTCACAAATGCAACACGGTTTTGACAATTAACTAAAGAGCATCTATGTAAGACATGCTGTGGTTTGTTACAGTTTCATAAGCAGAGTTCAACTAGATATCGTACGTATGAGTAGGAAACACAGTTCTTTTTTTCTGGACATGCTCATATTTCTTGCTTTATTGCAGACTCTGGACAAAAGAGGATGCTTTTTGCATTAAAACAGAGTGTGTTGCATGGATGAGAACACTGGTCTGAATTTCCTTCACAAACGAGTTAAACCAAAGCCTCTGTGTCTTCCTACAAGCAAGAGTTCATTTCCAGAAAACCCATTGATTTTTCGGCTCAAATCAATTTACACAGTTCACAAACCCAACACGTTTTTGACAATAAAATAAAGAGCATCTATGTAAGACATGCTGTGGTTTGTTACAGTTTCATAATCAGAGTTCAACTAGATATCGACCATATGAGTAGGAAACATAGTTCTTTTTCTCTGTGCATGCTCATCTTATTTGCTGTATTAGAGACTTTGGAAAGAAGAGCATGCTCTTTGCGTTAAAACAGAGTGTGATTCATGGATGAAAACACTGGTCTGAATTTCCCTTCACAAACGGAGTTAAAACAAAGGCTCTGTGTCTTCCTACAAGGAAGAGTTCATTTCCGGAAAACCCATTGATTTTTCAGCTCAAATGAATTTACACAGTTCCCAAACCCAACTCGTTTTTCACAATAAACTAAAGAGCATCTATGGAAGAAATGCTGTGGTTTGTTACAGTTTCATAAGCAGAGTTCAACTAGATATGATCCGTATGAGTAGAAAACACAGTTCTTTTTTTCTGGGCATGCTCATATTTCTTACTGTATTAGAGAAGCTGGAAAGAAGAGCATGCTCTTTGTGTTAAAACAGAGTATGTTTCATGGATGAGAACTCTGGTCTGAATTTCCCTTCACAAACGGAGATAAACCATTGGCTCTGTGTCTTCCTACAAGCAAGACTTCATTTCCGGTAAACCCAGTGATTTCTCGGCTCAAATGAATTTACCCAGTTCACGAACCCAACACGTTTTTCACTATAAACTAAAGAGCATCTATGTAAGACATGCTGTGGTTTGTTACAGTTTCATAAGCAGAGTTCAACTAGATATCGACCATATGAGTAGGAAACATAGTTCTTTTTCTCTGTGCATGCTCATCTTATTTGCTGTATTAGAGACTTTGGAAAGAAGAGCATGCTCTTTGCGTTAAAACAGAGTGTGATTCATGGATGAAAACACTGGTCTGAATTTCCCTTCACAAACGGAGTTAAAACAAAGGCTCTGTGTCTTCCTACAAGGAAGAGTTCATTTACGGAAAACCCATTGATTTTTCAGCTCAAATGAATTTACACAGTTCCCAAACCCAACACGTTTTTCACAATAAACTAAAGAGCATCTATGGAAGAAATGCTGTGGTTTGTTACAGTTTCATAAGCAGAGTTCAACTAGATATGATCCGTATGAGTAGAAAACACAGTTCTTTTTTTCTGGGCATGCTCATATTTCTTACTGTATTAGAGAAGCTGGAAAGAAGAGCATGCTCTTTGTGTTAAAACAGAGTATGTTTCATGGATGAGAACTCTGGTCTGAATTTCCCTTCACAAACGGAGATAAACCATTGGCTCTGTGTCTTCCTACAAGCAAGCCTTCATTTCCGGTAAACCCAGTGATTTCTCGGCTCAAATGAATTTACCCAGTTCACGAACCCAACACGTTTTTCACTATAAACTAAAGAGCATCTATGTAAGACATGCTGTGGTTTGTTACAGTTTCATATGCAGAGTTTAACAAGATATGGTCCTTATGAGTAAGAAACACAGTTCTTTTTTTCTGGGCATGCTCATGTTTCTTTCTTTATTGGAACGCTGGAAAGAATAGCATGCTCTTTGCGTTAAAACAGAATGTGTTTCATGGATGAGAACACTGATCGGAATCTCCCTTCACAAAGGGAATTAAACCAAAGCTTCTGTGTTTTCCTACAAGCAAGAGTTCATTTCCGGTAAACACAGTGATTTTTCGGCTCAAATGAATATACACAGTTCACGAACCCAACACGTTTTTCACTATAAACTAAAGAGCATCCATGTAAGAGATGCTGTGGTTTCTTACAGTTTCATAAGCAGAGTTCAACTAGATATTGTTCGTATGAGTAGGAAACATAGTTCTTTTTCTCTGGCCATGCTCATGTTTCTTGTTTTATTGAAACGCTGGAAAGAAGAGCATGCTCTTTGCGTTAATACAGAATGTGTTTCATGGATGAGAACACTGGTCTGAATTTCCCTTCACAAACGAGTTAAACCAAAGGCTCTGTGTCTTCCTACAAGAAAGAGTTCATTTCCGGAAAACCCATTGATTTTTCGGCTCAAATCAATTTACACAGTTCACAAACCCAACACGTTTTTGACAATAAAATAAAGAGCATCTATGTAAGACATGCTGTGGTTTGATACAGTTTCATAAGCAGAGTTCAACTAGATATGATCCATATGATTAGGAAACACAGTTCTTTTTTTCTGTGCATGCTCAGGTTTCTTTTTTTTTGGAACGCTGGAAAGAAGAGCATGCTCTTTGCTTTAAAACATAGTGTGTTTCATGGATGAGAACACCGGTCGGAATCTCCCTTCACAAACGGAGTTAAACCAAAGCTTCTGTGTCTTCCTACAAGTAAGAGTTCATTTCCGGAAAACCCATAGATTTTGCAGCTCAAATGAATTTACACAGTTCACAAACCCAACACGGTTTTCACAATAAACTAAAGAGCATCTATGTAAGACATGCTGTGGTTTGTTACAGTTTCATAAGCAGAGTTCAACTAGATATGGTCCGTATGAGTAGGAAATACAGTTCTTTTTTTCTGGACATGCTAATATTTCTTGCTTTATTGCAGACTCTGGACAGAAGAGGATGCTTCTTGCGTTAAAACAGAGTGTGTTGCATGGATGAGAACACTGGTCTGAATTTCCCTTCACAAACGAGTTAAACCAAAGGCTCTGTGTCTTCCTACAAGCAAGAGTTCATTTCCGGTAAACCCAGTGAATTTTCGGCTCAAAGGAATATACACAGTTCACGAACCCAACACGTTTTTTACTATAAACTAAAGAGCATCTATGTAAGAGATGCTGTGGTTTCTTACAGTTTCATAAGCAGAGTTCAACTAGATATCGTCCGTATGAGTAGGAAACACAGTTCTTTTTTTCTGGGCATGCTCAGGTTTCTTGCTGTTTTGGAACGCTGGAAAGAAGAGCATGCTCTTTGCGTTAAAACAGAGTGTGTTTCATGGATGAGAACACTGGTCGGAATCTCCCTTCACAAACGGAGTTAAACCAAAGCTTCTGTGTCTTCCTACAAGTAAGAGTTCATTTCCGGAAAACCCATAGATTTTGCAGCTCAAATGAATTTACACAGTACACAAACCCAACACGGTTTTCACAATAAACTAAAGAGCATCTATGTAAGACATGCTGTGGTTTGTTACAGTTTCATAAGCAGAGTTCAACTAGATATGGTCCGTATGAGTAGGAAACACAGTTCTTTTTTTCTGGGCATGCTCATATTTCTTGCTGTTTTAGAGAAGCTGGAAAGAAGAGCATGCTCTTTGCGTTACAACAGACTGTGTTTCATGGATGAGAACTCTGGTCTGAATTTCCCTTCACAAACGGAGTTAAACCAAAGGCTCTGTGTCTTCCTACAAGCAAGAGTTCATTTCCGGAAAACCCATTGATTATTCAGCTCAAATGAATTTTCACAGTTCCCAAACCCAACACGTTTTTCACAATAAACTAAAGAGCATCTACGGAAGAAATGCTATGGTTTGTTACAGTTTCATAAGCAGAGTTCAACTAGATATGATCCGTATGAGTAGGAAACACAGTTCTTTTTTTCTGGGCATGCTCATGTTTCTTGCTGTATTGGAACGCTAGAAAGAACAGCATGCTCTTTGCGTTAAAACAGAGTGTGTTTCATGGATGAGAACACTGTTCGGAATTCCCGTTCACAAATGGAATTAAACCAAAGCTTCTGTGTTTTCCTACAAGCAAGAATTCATTTCTGGTAAACCCAGTGATTTTTCGGCTCAAATGAATATACACAGTTCAGGAACCCAGCACGTTTTTCACTATAAACTAAAGAGCATCTATGTAAGAGATGCTGTGGTTTCTTAGAGTTTCATAAGCAGAGTTCAACTAGATATCGTGCATATGAGTAGGAAACATAGTTCTTTTTTTCTGGGCATGCTCATATTTCTTGCTGTATTAGAGAAGCTGAAAAGAAGAGCATGCTCTTTGCGTTAAAACAGAGTGTGTTTCATGGATGAGAACTCTGGTCTTAATTTCCCTTCACAAATGGGGATAAACCATTGCCTCCGTGTCTACCTACAAGAAAGACTTCATTTCCGGTAAACCCAGTGATTTCTTGGCTCAAATGAATTTACACAGTTCACTAACCCAACACGTTTTTCACTATAAACTAAAGAGCATCTATGTAAGAGATGCTATGGTTTAGTACAGTTTCATAAGCAGAGTTTAACTAGATATGGTTCATATGAATAAAAAACACAGTTCTTTTTTTCTGTGCATGCTCATGTTTCTTGCTGTATTGGAACGCTGGAAAGAAGAACATGCTCTATGCGTTAAAACAGAATGTGTTTCATGGATGAAAACACTGGTAGGAATCTCCCTTCACAAACGGAATTAAACCACAGCTTCTGTGTTTTCCTACAAGCAAGAGTTTATTTCCGGTAAACCCAGTGATTTTTTGGCTCAAATGAATATACACAGTTCACGAACCCAACACGTTTTTCACTATAAAGTAAAGAGCATCTATGTAAGAGATGCTGTGGTTTCTTACAGTTTCATAAGCAGAGTTCAACTAGATATCGTCCATATGAGTAGGAAACATAGTTCTTTTTTTCTGGGCATGCTCATATATCTTGCTGTATTAGAGAAGCTGAAAAGAAAAGCATGCTCTTTGCGTTAAAACAGAGTGTGTGTCATGGATGAGAACTCTGGTCTTAATTTCCCTTCACAAATGGGGATAAACCATTGCCTCTGTGTCTACCTACAAGCCAGACTTCATTTCCGGTAAACCCAGTGATTTCTTGGCTCAAATGAATTTACACAGTTCACTAACCCAACACGTTTTTCACTATAAACTAAAGAGCATCTATGTAAGAGATGCTGTGGTTTGGTACAGTTTCATAAGCAGAGTTTAACTAGATATGGTTCATATGAATAAAAAACACAGTTCTTTTTTTCTGGGGATGCTCATGTTTCTTGCTGTATTGGAACGCTGGAAAGAAGAGCATGCTCTTTGTGTTAAAACAGAGTGTGTTTCATGGATGAGAACACTGGTCTGAATTTCCCTTCACAAACGGAGTTAAACCAAAGGCTCTGTGTCTTCCTACAAACAAGAGTTCATTTCCGGAATAGCCATTGATTTTTCAGCTGAAATGAATTTACACAGTTCACAAACCCAACACGTTTTTCACAATAAACTAAAGAGCATCTATGTAAGACATGCTGTGGTTTGTTACAGTTTCGTAAGCAGAGTTCAACTATATATGGTACGTATGAGTAGGAAACACATTCTTTTTTTCTGGACATGCTCCTATTTCTTGCTTTATTGCAGACTCTGGACAGAAGAGGATGCTTCTTGCGTTAAAACAGAGGGTGTTTCATGGATGAGAACACTGGTCGGAATCTCCCTTCACAAATGAGTTAAACCAAAGGCTCTGTGTCTTCCTACAAGCAAGAGTTCATTTCTGCTAAACCCAATAATTTTCGGCTCAAATGAATTTACACAGTTCACAAACCCAACACGTATTTCACAATAAACTGAAGAGCATCTATATAAGACCTCCTGTGGTTTGTTACAGTTTCATAAGCAGAGTTAAACTACATATGATCCGTAAGAGTAGGAAACACAGTTCTTTTTTTCTGGGCATGCTCATATTTCTTGCTGTATTAGAGAAGCTGAAAAGAAGAGCATGCTCTTTGCGTTAAAACAGAGTGTGTTTCATGGATGAGAACTCTGGTCTTAATTTCCCTTCACAAATGGGGATAAACCATTGCCTCCGTGTCTACCTACAAGAAAGACTTCATTTCCAGAAAACCCAGTGATTTCTTGGCTCAAATGAATTTACACAGTTCACTAACCCAACACGTTTTTCACTATAAACTAAAGAGCATCTATGTAAGACATGCTATGGTTTAGTACAGTTTCATAAGCAGAGTTTAACTAGATATGGTTCATATGAATAAAAAACACAGTTCTTTTTTTCTGTGCATGCTCATGTTTCTTGCTGTATTGGAACACTGGAAAGAAGAACATGCTCTATGCGTTAAAACAGAATGTGTTTCATGGATGAAAACACTGGTAGGAATCTCCCTTCACAAACGGAATTAAACCACAGCTTCTGTGTTTTCCTACAAGCAAGAGTTTATTTCCGGTAAACCCAGTGATTTTTTGGCTCAAATGAATATACACAGTTCACGAACCCAACACGTTTTTCACTATAAACTAAAGAGCATGTATGTAAGAGAAGCTGTGGTTTCTTACAGTTTCATGAGCAGAGTTCAACTAGATATCGTCCATATGAGTAGGAAACATAGTTCTTTTTTTCTGGGCATGCTCATATTTCTTGCTGTATTAGAGAAGCTGAAAAGAAGAGCGTGCTCTTTGCGTTAAAACAGAGTGTGTTTCATGGATGAGAACTCTGGTCTTAATTTCCCTTCACAAATGGGGATAAACCATTGCCTCCGTGTCTACCTACAAGAAAGACTTCATTTCCGGTAAACCCAGTGATTTCTTGGCTCAAATGAATTTACACAGTTCACTAACCCAACACGTTTTTCACTATAAACTATAGAGCATCTATGTAAGAGATGCTATGGTTTAGTACAGTTTCATAAGCAGAGTTTAACTAGATATGGTTCATATGAATAAAAAACACAGTTCTTTTTTTCTGTGCATGCTCATGTTTCTTGCTGTATTGGAACGCTGGAAAGAAGAACATGCTCTATGCGTTAAAACAGAATGTGTTTCATGGATGAAAACACTGGTAGGAATCTCCCTTCACAAACGGAATTAAACCACAGCTTCTGTGTTTTCCTACAAGCAAGAGTTTATTTCCGGTAAACCCAGTGATTTTTTGGCTCAAATGAATATACACAGTTCACGAACCCAACACGTTTTTCACTATAAACTAAAGAGCATGTATGTAAGAGAAGCTGTGGTTTCTTACAGTTTCATGAGCAGAGTTCAACTAGATATCGTCCATATGAGTAGGAAACATAGTTCTTTTTTTCTGGGCATGCTCATATTTCTTGCTGTATTAGAGAAGCTGAAAAGAAGAGCATGCTCTTTGCGTTAAAACAGAGTGTGTTTCATGGATGAGAACTCTGGTCTTAATTTCCCTTCACAAATGGGGATAAACCATTGCCTCCGTGTCTACCTACAAGAAAGACTTCATTTCCGGTAAACCCAGTGATTTCTTGGCTCAAATGAATTTACACAGTTCACTAACCCAACACGTTTTTCACTATAAACTAAAGAGCATCTATGTAAGAGATGCTATGGTTTAGTACAGTTTCATAAGCAGAGTTTAACTAGATATGGTTCATATGAATAAAAAACACAGTTCTTTTTTTCTGTGCATGCTCATGTTTCTTGCTGTATTGGAACGCTGGAAAGAAGAACATGCTCTATGCGTTAAAACAGAATGTGTTTCATGGATGAAAACACTGGTAGGAATCTCCTTTCACAAACGGAATTAAACCACAGCTTCTGTGTTTTCCTACAAGCAAGAGTTTATTTCCGGTAAACCCAGTGATTTTTTGGCTCAAATGAATATACACAGTTCACGAACCCAACACGTTTTTCACTATAAAGTAAAGAGCATCTATGTAAGAGATGCTGTGGTTTCTTACAGTTTCATAAGCAGAGTTCAACTAGATATCGTCCATATGAGTAGGAAACATAGTTCTTTTTTTCTGGGCATGCTCATGTTTCTTGTTGTATTGGAAGCTGGAAAGAAGAGCATGCTCTTTGCGTTAAAACAGAATGTGTTTTATGGGTGAGAACACTGGTCGGAATCTCCCTTCACAAACGTAATTAAACCAAAGGCTCTGTGTCTTCCTACAAGCAAGAGTTCATTTCTGGTAAACCCAGTGATTTTTCGGCTCAAATGAATATACACAGTTCAGGAACCCAACACGTTTTTCACTATAAACTAAAGAGCATCTATGTAAGAGATGCTGTGGTTTCTTACAGTTTCATAAGCAGAGTTCAACTAGATATCGTCCATATGAGTAGGAAACATAGTTCTTTTTTTCTGGGCATGCTCATATATCTTGCTGTATTAGAGAAGCTGAAAAGAAAAGCATGCTCTTTGCGTTAAAACAGAGTGTGTGTCATGGATGAGAACTCTGGTCTTAATTTCCCTTCACAAATGGGGATAAACCATTGCCTCTGTGTCTACCTACAAGCCAGACTTCATTTCCGGTAAACCCAGTGATTTCTTGGCTCAAATGAATTTACACAGTTCACTAACCCAACACGTTTTTCACTATAAACTAAAGAGCATCTATGTAAGAGATGCTGTGGTTTGGTACAGTTTCATAAGCAGAGTTTAACTAGATATGGTTCATATGAATAAAAAACACAGTTCTTTTTTTCTGGGGATGCTCATGTTTCTTGCTGTATTGGAACGCTGGAAAGAAGAGCATGCTCTTTGTGTTAAAACAGAGTGTGTTTCATGGATGAGAACACTGGTCTGAATTTCCCTTCACAAACGGAGTAAAACCAAAGGCTCTGTGTCTTCCTACAAACAAGAGTTCATTTCCGGAATAGCCATTGATTTTTCAGCTGAAATGAATTTACACAGTTCACAAACCCAACACGTTTTTCACAATAAACTAAAGAGCATCTATGTAAGACATGCTGTGGTTTGTTACAGTTTCATAAGCAGAGTTCAACTAGATATGGTACGTATGAGTAGGAAACACATTCTTTTTTTCTGGACATGCTCCTATTTCTTGCTTTATTGCAGACTCTGGACAGAAGAGGATGCTTCTTGCGTTAAAACAGAGGGTGTTTCATGGATGAGAACACTGGTCGGAATCTCCCTTCACAAACGAGTTAAACCAAAGGCTCTGTGTCTTCCTACAAGCAAGAGTTCATTTCTGCTAAACCCAGTATTTTTCGGCTCAAATGAATTTACACAGTTCACAAACCCAACACGTATTTCACAATAAACTGAAGAGCATCTATATAAGACCTCCTGTGGTTTGTTACAGTTTCATAAGCAGAGTTAAACTACATATGATCCGTATGAGTAGGAAACACAGTTCTTTTTTTCTGGGCATGCTCATATTTCTTGCTGTATTAGAGAAGCTGAAAAGAAGAGCATGCTCTTTGCGTTAAAACAGAGTGTGTTTCATGGATGAGAACTCTGGTCTTAATTTCCCTTCACAAATGGGGATAAACCATTGCCTCCGTGTCTACCTACAAGAAAGACTTCATTTCCGGTAAACCCAGTGATTTCTTGGCTCAAATGAATTTACACAGTTCACTAACCCAACACGTTTTTCACTATAAACAAAAGAGCATCTATGTAAGAGATGCTATGGTTTAGTACAGTTTCATAAGCAGAGTTTAACTAGATATGGTTCATATGAATAAAAAACACAGTTCTTTTTTTCTGTGCATGCTCATGTTTCTTGCTGTATTGGAACGCTGGAAAGAAGAACATGCTCTATGCGTTAAAACAGAATGTGTTTCATGGATGAAAACACTGGTAGGAATCTCCCTTCACAAACGGAATTAAACCACAGCTTCTGTGTTTTCCTACAAGCAAGAGTTTATTTCCGGTAAACCCAGTGATTTTTTGGCTCAAATGAATATACACAGTTCACGAACCCAACACGTTTTTCACTATAAAGTAAAGAGCATCTATGTAAGAGATGCTGTGGTTTCTTACAGTTTCATAAGCAGAGTTCAACTAGATATCGTCCATATGAGTAGGAAACATAGTTCTTTTTTTCTGGGCATGCTCATGTTTCTTGCTGTATTAGAGAAGCTGAAAAGAAGAGCATGCTCTTTGCGTTAAAACAGAGTGTGTTTCATGGATGAGAACTCTGGTCTGAATTTCCCTTCACAAAGGGAGATAAACCATTGGATCTGTGTCTTCCTACAAGCAAGACTTCATTTCCGGTAAACCCAGTGATTTCCCGGCTCTAATGAATTTACCCAGTTCACTAACCCAACACGTTTTTCACTATAAACTAAAGAGCATCTATGTAAGAGATGCTATGGTTTAGTACAGTTTCATAAGCAGAGTTTAACTAGATATGGTTCATATGAATAAAAAACACAGTTCTTTTTTTCTGTGCATGCTCATGTTTCTTGCTGTATTGGAACGCTGGAAAGAAGAACATGCTCTATGCGTTAAAACAGAATGTGTTTCATGGATGAAAACACTGGTAGGAATCTCCTTTCACAAACGGAATTAAACCACAGCTTCTGTGTTTTCCTACAAGCAAGAGTTTATTTCCGGTAAACCCAGTGATTTTTTGGCTCAAATGAATATACACAGTTCACGAACCCAACACGTTTTTCACTATAAAGTAAAGAGCATCTATGTAAGAGATGCTGTGGTTTCTTACAGTTTCATAAGCAGAGTTCAACTAGATATCGTCCATATGAGTAGGAAACATAGTTCTTTTTTTCTGGGCATGCTCATGTTTCTTGTTGTATTGGAAGCTGGAAAGAAGAGCATGCTCTTTGCGTTAAAACAGAATGTGTTTTATGGGTGAGAACACTGGTCGGAATCTCCCTTCACAAACGTAATTAAACCAAAGGCTCTGTGTCTTCCTACAAGCAAGAGTTCATTTCTGGTAAACCCAGTGATTTTTCGGCTCAAATGAATATACACAGTTCAGGAACCCAACACGTTTTTCACTATAAACTAAAGAGCATCTATGTAAGAGATGCTGTGGTTTCTTACAGTTTCATAAGCAGAGTTCAACTAGATATCGTCCATATGAGTAGGAAACATAGTTCTTTTTTTCTGGGCATGCTCATATATCTTGCTGTATTAGAGAAGCTGAAAAGAAAAGCATGCTCTTTGCGTTAAAACAGAGTGTGTGTCATGGATGAGAACTCTGGTCTTAATTTCCCTTCACAAATGGGGATAAACCATTGCCTCTGTGTCTACCTACAAGCCAGACTTCATTTCCGGTAAACCCAGTGATTTCTTGGCTCAAATGAATTTACACAGTTCACTAACCCAACACGTTTTTCACTATAAACTAAAGAGCATCTATGTAAGAGATGCTGTGGTTTGGTACAGTTTCATAAGCAGAGTTTAACTAGATATGGTTCATATGAATAAAAAACACAGTTCTTTTTTTCTGGGGATGCTCATGTTTCTTGCTGTATTGGAACGCTGGAAAGAAGAGCATGCTCTTTGTGTTAAAACAGAGTGTGTTTCATGGATGAGAACACTGGTCTGAATTTCCCTTCACAAACGGAGTAAAACCAAAGGCTCTGTGTCTTCCTACAAACAAGAGTTCATTTCCGGAATAGCCATTGATTTTTCAGCTGAAATGAATTTACACAGTTCACAAACCCAACACGTTTTTCACAATAAACTAAAGAGCATCTATGTAAGACATGCTGTGGTTTGTTACAGTTTCATAAGCAGAGTTCAACTAGATATGGTACGTATGAGTAGGAAACACATTCTTTTTTTCTGGACATGCTCCTATTTCTTGCTTTATTGCAGACTCTGGACAGAAGAGGATGCTTCTTGCGTTAAAACAGAGGGTGTTTCATGGATGAGAACACTGGTCGGAATCTCCCTTCACAAACGAGTTAAACCAAAGGCTCTGTGTCTTCCTACAAGCAAGAGTTCATTTCTGCTAAACCCAGTATTTTTCGGCTCAAATGAATTTACACAGTTCACAAACCCAACACGTATTTCACAATAAACTGAAGAGCATCTATATAAGACCTCCTGTGGTTTGTTACAGTTTCATAAGCAGAGTTAAACTACATATGATCCGTATGAGTAGGAAACACAGTTCTTTTTTTCTGGGCATGCTCATATTTCTTGCTGTATTAGAGAAGCTGAAAAGAAGAGCATGCTCTTTGCGTTAAAACAGAGTGTGTTTCATGGATGAGAACTCTGGTCTTAATTTCCCTTCACAAATGGGGATAAACCATTGCCTCCGTGTCTACCTACAAGAAAGACTTCATTTCCGGTAAACCCAGTGATTTCTTGGCTCAAATGAATTTACACAGTTCACTAACCCAACACGTTTTTCACTATAAACTAAAGAGCATCTATGTAAGAGATGCTATGGTTTAGTACAGTTTCATAAGCAGAGTTTAACTAGATATGGTTCATATGAATAAAAAACACAGTTCTTTTTTTCTGTGCATGCTCATGTTTCTTGCTGTATTGGAACGCTGGAAAGAAGAACATGCTCTATGCGTTAAAACAGAATGTGTTTCATGGATGAAAACACTGGTAGGAATCTCCCTTCACAAACGGAATTAAACCACAGCTTCTGTGTTTTCCTACAAGCAAGAGTTTATTTCCGGTAAACCCAGTGATTTTTTGGCTCAAATGAATATACACAGTTCACGAACCCAACACGTTTTTCACTATAAAGTAAAGAGCATCTATGTAAGAGATGCTGTGGTTTCTTACAGTTTCATAAGCAGAGTTCAACTAGATATCGTCCATATGAGTAGGAAACATAGTTCTTTTTTTCTGGGCATGCTCATGTTTCTTGCTGTATTAGAGAAGCTGAAAAGAAGAGCATGCTCTTTGCGTTAAAACAGAGTGTGTTTCATGGATGAGAACTCTGGTCTGAATTTCCCTTCACAAAGGGAGATAAACCATTGGATCTGTGTCTTCCTACAAGCAAGACTTCATTTCCGGTAAACCCAGTGATTTCCCGGCTCTAATGAATTTACCCAGTTCACTAACCCAACACGTTTTTCACTATAAACTAAAGAGCATCTATGTAAGACATCCTGTGGTTTGTTACAGTTTCATAAGCAGAGTTTAACTAGATATGGTCCGTATGAGTAAGAAGCACAGTTTTTTTTCTGGGCATGCTCATGTTTCTTGATGTATTGGAATGCTAGAAACAAGAGCATGCTCTTTTCGTTAAAACAGAGTGTGTTTCATGGATGAGAACACTGGTCAGAATTTCCTATCACAAACGGAATTAAACCAAAGCTTCTGTGTTTTCCTACAAGCAAGAGTTCATTTCCGGTAAACCCAGTGATTTTTTGGCTCAAATGAATATACACAGTTCATGAACCCAACACGTTTTTCACTATAAAGTAAAGAGCATCTATGTAAGAGATTCTGTGGTTTCTTACAGTTTCATAAGCAGAGTTCAATTAGATATCGTCTGTATGAGTAGGACACATAGTTCGTTTTTTCTGGGCATGCTCATGTTTCTTGTTGTATTGGAACGCTGGAAAGAAGAGCATGCTCTTTGCGTTAAAACAGAATGTGTTTCATGGATGAGAACACTGGTCGGAATCTCCCTTCCCAAACGGAATTAAACCAAAGCTTCTGTGTTTTCCTACAAGCAAGAGTTCATTTCCAGTAAACCCAGTGATTTTTCAGCTCAAATGAATATACACAGTTCACAAACCCAACACGTTTTTCACAATAATCTAAAGAGCATCTATGTAAGACATGCTGTGGTTTGTTACAGTTTCAAAAGCAGAGTTCAACTAGATATGATCCGTATTAGTATGAAACACAGTTCTTTTTTTCTGGGCATGCTCATATTTCTTGCTGTATTAGAGAAGCTGGAAAGAAGAGCATAATCTTTGCGTTAAAACCGAGTGTGTTTCATGGATGAGAACTCTGGTCTGAATTTCCCTTCACAAAGGGATATAAACCATTGGCTCTGTGTCTTCCTACAAGCAAGACTTCATTTCCGGTAAACCCAGTGATTTCTCGACTGAAATGAATTTACCCAGTTCACTAACCCAACACGTTTTTCACTATACACTAAAGAGCATCTATGTAAGACATCCTGTGGTTTGTTACAGTTTCATAAGCAGAGTTTAAATAGATATGGTCCGTATAAGTAAGAAGTACAGTTCTTTTTTTCTGGGCATGCTCATGTTGCTTGCTGTATTGGAATGCTAGAAAGAAGAGCATGCTCTTTGCGTTAAAACAGAGTGTGTTTCATGGATGAGAACACTGGTCGGAATTTCTGTTCACAAACGGAATTAAACCAAAGCTTCTGTGTTTTCCTACAAGCAAGAGTTCATTTCTGGTAAACCCAGTGATTTTTCGGCTCAAATGAATATACACAGTTCACGAACCCAACACGTTTTTCACTATAAACTAAAGAGCATCTATGTAAGAGATGCTGTGGTTTCTTACAGTTTCATAAGCAGAGTTCAACTAGATATCGTCCATATGAGTAGAAAACATAGTTCTTTTTTTCTGGGCATGCTCATGTTTCTTGTTGAATTAGAAGCTAGAAAGAAGAGCATGCTCTTTGCGTTAAAACAGAATGTGATTTATGGATGAGAACACTGGTCGGAATCTCCCTTCACAAACGGAATTAAATCAAAGGCTCTGTGTCTTCCTACATGCAAGAGTTCATTTCTGGTAAACACAGTGATTTTTCGGCTCAAATGAATATACACAGTTCACGAACCCAACACGTTTTTCACTATAAATTAAAGAGCATCTATGTAAGAGAATCTGTGGTTTCTTACAGTTTCATGAGCAGAGTTCAACTAGATATCGTCCATATGAGTAGGAAACAAAATTCTTTTTTTCTGGGCATGCTCATATTTCTTGCTGTATTAGAGAAGCTGAAAAGAAGAGCATGCTCTTTGCGATAAAACAGGGTGTGTTTCATGGATGAGAACTCTGGTCTTAATTTCCCTTCACAAATGAGGATAAACCATTGCCTCCGTGTCTACCTACAAGAAAGACTTCATTTCCGGTAAACCCAGTGATTTCTTGGCTCAAATGAATTTACACAGTTCACTAACCCAACACGTTTTTCACTATAAACTAAAGAGCATCTATGTAAGAGATGCTATGGTTTAGTACAGTTTCATAAGCAGAGTTTAACTAGATATGGTTCATATGAATAAAAAACACAGTTCTTTTTTTCTGTGCATGCTCATGTTTCTTGCTGTATTGGAACGCTGGAAAGAAGAACATGCTCTTTGCGTTAAAACAGAGTGTGTTTCATGGATGAAAACACTGGTAGGAATCTCCCTTCACAAACGGAATTAAACCACAGCTTCTGTGCTTTCCTACAAGCAAGAGTTTATTTCTGGTAAACCCAGTGATTTTTCGGCTCAAATGAATATACACAGTTCACGAACCCAACACGTTTTTCACTATAAAGTAAAGAGCATCTATGTAAGAGATGCTGTGGTTTCTTACAGTTTCATAAGCAGAGTTCAACTAGATATCGTCCATATGAGTAGGAAACATAGTTCTTTTCTTCTGGGCATGCTCATGTTTCTTGTTGTATTGGAAGCTGGAAAGAAGAGCATGGTCTTTGCGTTAAAACAGAATGTGTTTTATGGATGAGAACACTGGTCAGAATCTCCCTTCACAAATGTAATTAAACCAAAGGCTCTGTGTCTTCCTACAAGCAAGAGTTCATTTCTGGTAAACCCAGTGATTTTTCGGCTCAAATGAATATACACAGTTCACGAACCCAAGACGTTTTTCACTATAAACTAAAGAGCATCTATGTAAGAGATGCTGTGGTTTCTTACAGTTTCATAAGCAGAGTTCAACTAGATATCGTCCATATGAGTAGGAAACATAGTTCTTTTTTTCTGGGCATGCTCATATATCTTGCTGTATTAGAGAAGCTGAAAAGAAAAGCATGCTCTTTGCGTTAAAACAGAGTGTGTGTCATGGATGAGAACTCTGGTCTTAATTTCCCTTCACAAATGGGGATAAACCATTGCCTCTGTGTCTACCTACAAGCCAGACTTCATTTCCGGTAAACCCAGTGATTTCTTGGCTCAAATGAATTTACACAGTTCACTAACCCAACACGTTTTTCACTATAAACTAAAGAGCATCTATGTAAGAGATGCTATGGTTTGGTACAGTTTCATAAGCAGAGTTTAACTAGATATGGTTCATATGAATAAAAAACACAGTTCTTTTTTTCTGGGGATGCTCATGTTTCTTGCTGTATTGGAACGCTGGAAAGAAGAGCATGCTCTTTGCGTTAAAACAGAGTGTGTTTCATGGATGAGAACACTGGTCAGAATTTCCTATCACAAACGGAATTAAACCAAAGCTTCTGTGTTTTCCTACAAGCAATAGTTCATTTCCGGTAAACCCAGTGATTTTTTGGCTCAAATGAATATACACAGTTCACAAACCCAACACGTTTTTCACTATAAAGTAAAGAGCATCTATGTAAGACATGCTGTGGTTTGTTACAGTTTCAAAAGCAGAGTTCAACTAGATATGATCCGTATGAGTAGGAAACACAGTTCTTTTTTTCTGGGCATGCTCATATTTCTTGCTGTATTAGAGAAGCTGGAAAGAAGAGCATGCTCTTTGCGTTAAAACAGAGTGTGTTTCATGGATGAGAACTCTGGTCTGAATTTCCCTTCACAAAGGGAGATAAACCATTGGCTCTGTGTCTTCCTACAAGCAAGACTTCATTTCCGGTAAACCCAGTGATTTCTCGACTGAAATGAATTTACCCAGTTCACTAACCCAACACGTTTTTCACTATACACTAAAGAGCATCTATGTAAGACATCCTGTGGTTTGTTACAGTTTCATAAGCAGAGTTTAACTAGATATGGTCCGTATAAGTAAGAAGTACAGTTCTTTTTTTCTGGGCATGCTCATGTTGCTTGCTGTATTGGAATGCTAGAAAGAAGAGCATGCTCTTTGCGTTAAAACAGAGTGTGTTTCATGGATGAGAACACTGGTCGGAATTTCTGTTCACAAACGGAATTAAACCAAAGCTTCTGTGTTTTCCTACAAGCAAGAGTTCATTTCTGATAAACCCAGTGATTTTTCGGCCCAAATGAATATACACAGTTCACGAACCCAACACGTTTTTCACTATAAACTAAAGAGCATCTATGTAAGAGATGCTGTGGTTTCTTACAGTTTCATAAGCAGAGTTCAACTAGATATCGTCCATATGAGTAGAAAACATAGTTCTTTTTTTCTGGGCATGCTCATGTTTCTTGTTGAATTAGAAGCTAGAAAGAAGAGCATGCTCTTTGCGTTAAAACAGAATGTGATTTATGGATGAGAACACTGGTCGGAATCTCCCTTCACAAACGGAATTAAACCAAAGGCTCTGTGTCTTCCTACAAGCAAGAGTTCATTTCTGGTAAACCCAGTGATTTTTCGGCTCAAATGAATATACACAGTTCAGGAACCCAACACGTTTTTCACTATAAACTAAAGAGCATCTATGTAAGAGATGCTGTGGTTTCTTACAGTTTCATAAGCAGAGTTCAACTAGATATCGTCCATATGAGTAGGAAACATAGTTCTTTTTTTCTGGGCATGCTCATATATCTTGCTGTATTAGAGAAGCTGAAAAGAAAAGCATGCTCTTTGCGTTAAAACAGAGTGTGTGTCATGGATGAGAACTCTGGTCTTAATTTCCCTTCACAAATGGGGATAAACCATTGCCTCTGTGTCTACCTACAAGCCAGACTTCATTTCCGGTAAACCCAGTGATTTCTTGGCTCAAATGAATTTACACAGTTCACTAACCCAACACGTTTTTCACTATAAACTAAAGAGCATCTATGTAAGAGATGCTGTGGTTTGGTACAGTTTCATAAGCAGAGTTTAACTAGATATGGTTCATATGAATAAAAAACACAGTTCTTTTTTTCTGGGGATGCTCATGTTTCTTGCTGTATTGGAACGCTGGAAAGAAGAGCATGCTCTTTGTGTTAAAACAGAGTGTGTTTCATGGATGAGAACACTGGTCTGAATTTCCCTTCACAAACGGAGTAAAACCAAAGGCTCTGTGTCTTCCTACAAACAAGAGTTCATTTCCGGAATAGCCATTGATTTTTCAGCTGAAATGAATTTACACAGTTCACAAACCCAACACGTTTTTCACAATAAACTAAAGAGCATCTATGTAAGACATGCTGTGGTTTGTTACAGTTTCATAAGCAGAGTTCAACTAGATATGGTACGTATGAGTAGGAAACACATTCTTTTTTTCTGGACATGCTCCTATTTCTTGCTTTATTGCAGACTCTGGACAGAAGAGGATGCTTCTTGCGTTAAAACAGAGGGTGTTTCATGGATGAGAACACTGGTCGGAATCTCCCTTCACAAACGAGTTAAACCAAAGGCTCTGTGTCTTCCTACAAGCAAGAGTTCATTTCTGCTAAACCCAGTATTTTTCGGCTCAAATGAATTTACACAGTTCACAAACCCAACACGTATTTCACAATAAACTGAAGAGCATCTATATAAGACCTCCTGTGGTTTGTTACAGTTTCATAAGCAGAGTTAAACTACATATGATCCGTATGAGTAGGAAACACAGTTCTTTTTTTCTGGGCATGCTCATATTTCTTGCTGTATTAGAGAAGCTGAAAAGAAGAGCATGCTCTTTGCGTTAAAACAGAGTGTGTTTCATGGATGAGAACTCTGGTCTTAATTTCCCTTCACAAATGGGGATAAACCATTGCCTCCGTGTCTACCTACAAGAAAGACTTCATTTCCGGTAAACCCAGTGATTTCTTGGCTCAAATGAATTTACACAGTTCACTAACCCAACACGTTTTTCACTATAAACTAAAGAGCATCTATGTAAGAGATGCTATGGTTTAGTACAGTTTCATAAGCAGAGTTTAACTAGATATGGTTCATATGAATAAAAAACACAGTTCTTTTTTTCTGTGCATGCTCATGTTTCTTGCTGTATTGGAACGCTGGAAAGAAGAACATGCTCTATGCGTTAAAACAGAATGTGTTTCATGGATGAAAACACTGGTAGGAATCTCCCTTCACAAACGGAATTAAACCACAGCTTCTGTGTTTTCCTACAAGCAAGAGTTTATTTCCGGTAAACCCAGTGATTTTTTGGCTCAAATGAATATACACAGTTCACGAACCCAACACGTTTTTCACTATAAAGTAAAGAGCATCTATGTAAGAGATGCTGTGGTTTCTTACAGTTTCATAAGCAGAGTTCAACTAGATATCGTCCATATGAGTAGGAAACATAGTTCTTTTTTTCTGGGCATGCTCATGTTTCTTGCTGTATTAGAGAAGCTGAAAAGAAGAGCATGCTCTTTGCGTTAAAACAGAGTGTGTTTCATGGATGAGAACTCTGGTCTGAATTTCCCTTCACAAAGGGAGATAAACCATTGGATCTGTGTCTTCCTACAAGCAAGACTTCATTTCCGGTAAACCCAGTGATTTCCCGGCTCTAATGAATTTACCCAGTTCACTAACCCAACACGTTTTTCACTATAAACTAAAGAGCATCTATGTAAGAGATGCTATGGTTTAGTACAGTTTCATAAGCAGAGTTTAACTAGATATGGTTCATATGAATAAAAAACACAGTTCTTTTTTTCTGTGCATGCTCATGTTTCTTGCTGTATTGGAACGCTGGAAAGAAGAACATGCTCTATGCGTTAAAACAGAATGTGTTTCATGGATGAAAACACTGGTAGGAATCTCCTTTCACAAACGGAATTAAACCACAGCTTCTGTGTTTTCCTACAAGCAAGAGTTTATTTCCGGTAAACCCAGTGATTTTTTGGCTCAAATGAATATACACAGTTCACGAACCCAACACGTTTTTCACTATAAAGTAAAGAGCATCTATGTAAGAGATGCTGTGGTTTCTTACAGTTTCATAAGCAGAGTTCAACTAGATATCGTCCATATGAGTAGGAAACATATTTCTTTTTTTCTGGGCATGCTCATGTTTCTTGTTGTATTGGAAGCTGGAAAGAAGAGCATGCTCTTTGCGTTAAAACAGAATGTGTTTTATGGGTGAGAACACTGGTCGGAATCTCCCTTCACAAACGTAATTAAACCAAAGGCTCTGTGTCTTCCTACAAGCAAGAGTTCATTTCTGGTAAACCCAGTGATTTTTCGGCTCAAATGAATATACACAGTTCAGGAACCCAACACGTTTTTCACTATAAACTAAAGAGCATCTATGTAAGAGATGCTGTGGTTTCTTACAGTTTCATAAGCAGAGTTCAACTAGATATCGTCCATATGAGTAGGAAACATAGTTCTTTTTTTCTGGGCATGCTCATATATCTTGCTGTATTAGAGAAGCTGAAAAGAAAAGCATGCTCTTTGCGTTAAAACAGAGTGTGTGTCATGGATGAGAACTCTGGTCTTAATTTCCCTTCACAAATGGGGATAAACCATTGCCTCTGTGTCTACCTACAAGCCAGACTTCATTTCCGGTAAACCCAGTGATTTCTTGGCTCAAATGAATTTACACAGTTCACTAACCCAACACGTTTTTCACTATAAACTAAAGAGCATCTATGTAAGAGATGCTGTGGTTTGGTACAGTTTCATAAGCAGAGTTTAACTAGATATGGTTCATATGAATAAAAAACACAGTTCTTTTTTTCTGGGGATGCTCATGTTTCTTGCTGTATTGGAACGCTGGAAAGAAGAGCATGCTCTTTGTGTTAAAACAGAGTGTGTTTCATGGATGAGAACACTGGTCTGAATTTCCCTTCACAAACGGAGTAAAACCAAAGGCTCTGTGTCTTCCTACAAACAAGAGTTCATTTCCGGAATAGCCATTGATTTTTCAGCTGAAATGAATTTACACAGTTCACAAACCCAACACGTTTTTCACAATAAACTAAAGAGCATCTATGTAAGACATGCTGTGGTTTGTTACAGTTTCATAAGCAGAGTTCAACTAGATATGGTACGTATGAGTAGGAAACACATTCTTTTTTTCTGGACATGCTCCTATTTCTTGCTTTATTGCAGACTCTGGACAGAAGAGGATGCTTCTTGCGTTAAAACAGAGGGTGTTTCATGGATGAGAACACTGGTCGGAATCTCCCTTCACAAACGAGTTAAACCAAAGGCTCTGTGTCTTCCTACAAGCAAGAGTTCATTTCTGCTAAACCCAGTATTTTTCGGCTCAAATGAATTTACACAGTTCACAAACCCAACACGTATTTCACAATAAACTGAAGAGCATCTATATAAGACCTCCTGTGGTTTGTTACAGTTTCATAAGCAGAGTTAAACTACATATGATCCGTATGAGTAGGAAACACAGTTCTTTTTTTCTGGGCATGCTCATATTTCTTGCTGTATTAGAGAAGCTGAAAAGAAGAGCATGCTCTTTGCGTTAAAACAGAGTGTGTTTCATGGATGAGAACTCTGGTCTTAATTTCCCTTCACAAATGGGGATAAACCATTGCCTCCGTGTCTACCTACAAGAAAGACTTCATTTCCGGTAAACCCAGTGATTTCTTGGCTCAAATGAATTTACACAGTTCACTAACCCAACACGTTTTTCACTATAAACTAAAGAGCATCTATGTAAGAGATGCTATGGTTTAGTACAGTTTCATAAGCAGAGTTTAACTAGATATGGTTCATATGAATAAAAAACACAGTTCTTTTTTTCTGTGCATGCTCATGTTTCTTGCTGTATTGGAACGCTGGAAAGAAGAACATGCTCTATGCGTTAAAACAGAATGTGTTTCATGGATGAAAACACTGGTAGGAATCTCCCTTCACAAACGGAATTAAACCACAGCTTCTGTGTTTTCCTACAAGCAAGAGTTTATTTCCGGTAAACCCAGTGATTTTTTGGCTCAAATGAATATACACAGTTCACGAACCCAACACGTTTTTCACTATAAAGTAAAGAGCATCTATGTAAGAGATGCTGTGGTTTCTTACAGTTTCATAAGCAGAGTTCAACTAGATATCGTCCATATGAGTAGGAAACATAGTTCTTTTTTTCTGGGCATGCTCATGTTTCTTGCTGTATTAGAGAAGCTGAAAAGAAGAGCATGCTCTTTGCGTTAAAACAGAGTGTGTTTCATGGATGAGAACTCTGGTCTGAATTTCCCTTCACAAAGGGAGATAAACCATTGGATCTGTGTCTTCCTACAAGCAAGACTTCATTTCCGGTAAACCCAGTGATTTCCCGGCTCTAATGAATTTACCCAGTTCACTAACCCAACACGTTTTTCACTATAAACTAAAGAGCATCTATGTAAGACATCCTGTGGTTTGTTACAGTTTCATAAGCAGAGTTTAACTAGATATGGTCCGTATGAGTAAGAAGCACAGTTTTTTTTCTGGGCATGCTCATGTTTCTTGATGTATTGGAATGCTAGAAACAAGAGCATGCTCTTTTCGTTAAAACAGAGTGTGTTTCATGGATGAGAACACTGGTCAGAATTTCCTATCACAAACGGAATTAAACCAAAGCTTCTGTGTTTTCCTACAAGCAAGAGTTCATTTCCGGTAAACCCAGTGATTTTTTGGCTCAAATGAATATACACAGTTCATGAACCCAACACGTTTTTCACTATAAAGTAAAGAGCATCTATGTAAGAGATTCTGTGGTTTCTTACAGTTTCATAAGCAGAGTTCAATTAGATATCGTCTGTATGAGTAGGACACATAGTTCGTTTTTTCTGGGCATGCTCATGTTTCTTGTTGTATTGGAACGCTGGAAAGAAGAGCATGCTCTTTGCGTTAAAACAGAATGTGTTTCATGGATGAGAACACTGGTCGGAATCTCCCTTCCCAAACGGAATTAAACCAAAGCTTCTGTGTTTTCCTACAAGCAAGAGTTCATTTCCAGTAAACCCAGTGATTTTTCAGCTCAAATGAATATACACAGTTCACAAACCCAACACGTTTTTCACAATAATCTAAAGAGCATCTATGTAAGACATGCTGTGGTTTGTTACAGTTTCAAAAGCAGAGTTCAACTAGATATGATCCGTATTAGTATGAAACACAGTTCTTTTTTTCTGGGCATGCTCATATTTCTTGCTGTATTAGAGAAGCTGGAAAGAAGAGCATAATCTTTGCGTTAAAACCGAGTGTGTTTCATGGATGAGAACTCTGGTCTGAATTTCCCTTCACAAAGGGATATAAACCATTGGCTCTGTGTCTTCCTACAAGCAAGACTTCATTTCCGGTAAACCCAGTGATTTCTCGACTGAAATGAATTTACCCAGTTCACTAACCCAACACGTTTTTCACTATACACTAAAGAGCATCTATGTAAGACATCCTGTGGTTTGTTACAGTTTCATAAGCAGAGTTTAACTAGATATGGTCCGTATAAGTAAGAAGTACAGTTCTTTTTTTCTGGGCATGCTCATGTTGCTTGCTGTATTGGAATGCTAGAAAGAAGAGCATGCTCTTTGCGTTAAAACAGAGTGTGTTTCATGGATGAGAACACTGGTCGGAATTTCTGTTCACAAACGGAATTAAACCAAAGCTTCTGTGTTTTCCTACAAGCAAGAGTTCATTTCTGGTAAACCCAGTGATTTTTCGGCTCAAATGAATATACACAGTTCACGAACCCAACACGTTTTTCACTATAAATTAAAGAGCATCTATGTAAGAGAATCTGTGGTTTCTTACAGTTTCATGAGCAGAGTTCAACTAGATATCGTCCATATGAGTAGGAAACAAAATTCTTTTTTTCTGGGCATGCTCATATTTCTTGCTGTATTAGAGAAGCTGAAAAGAAGAGCATGCTCTTTGCGATAAAACAGGGTGTGTTTCATGGATGAGAACTCTGGTCTTAATTTCCCTTCACAAATGAGGATAAACCATTGCCTCCGTGTCTACCTACAAGAAAGACTTCATTTCCGGTAAACCCAGTGATTTCTTGGCTCAAATGAATTTACACAGTTCACTAACCCAACACGTTTTTCACTATAAACTAAAGAGCATCTATGTAAGAGATGCTATGGTTTAGTACAGTTTCATAAGCAGAGTTTAACTAGATATGGTTCATATGAATAAAAAACACAGTTCTTTTTTTCTGTGCATGCTCATGTTTCTTGCTGTATTGGAACGCTGGAAAGAAGAACATGCTCTTTGCGTTAAAACAGAGTGTGTTTCATGGATGAAAACACTGGTAGGAATCTCCCTTCACAAACGGAATTAAACCACAGCTTCTGTGCTTTCCTACAAGCAAGAGTTTATTTCTGGTAAACCCAGTGATTTTTCGGCTCAAATGAATATACACAGTTCACGAACCCAACACGTTTTTCACTATAAAGTAAAGAGCATCTATGTAAGAGATGCTGTGGTTTCTTACAGTTTCATAAGCAGAGTTCAACTAGATATCGTCCATATGAGTAGGAAACATAGTTCTTTTCTTCTGGGCATGCTCATGTTTCTTGTTGTATTGGAAGCTGGAAAGAAGAGCATGGTCTTTGCGTTAAAACAGAATGTGTTTTATGGATGAGAACACTGGTCGGAATCTCCCTTCACAAATGTAATTAAACCAAAGGCTCTGTGTCTTCCTACAAGCAAGAGTTCATTTCTGGTAAACCCAGTGATTTTTCGGCTCAAATGAATATACACAGTTCACGAACCCAAGACGTTTTTCACTATAAACTAAAGAGCATCTATGTAAGAGATGCTGTGGTTTCTTACAGTTTCATAAGCAGAGTTCAACTAGATATCATCCATATGAGTAGGAAACATAGTTCTTTTTTTCTGGGCATGCTCATATATCTTGCTGTATTAGAGAAGCTGAAAAGAAAAGCATGCTCTTTGCGTTAAAACAGAGTGTGTGTCATGGATGAGAACTCTGGTCTTAATTTCCCTTCACAAATGGGGATAAACCATTGCCTCTGTGTCTACCTACAAGCCAGACTTCATTTCCGGTAAACCCAGTGATTTCTTGGCTCAAATGAATTTACACAGTTCACTAACCCAACACGTTTTTCACTATAAACTAAAGAGCATCTATGTAAGAGATGCTATGGTTTGGTACAGTTTCATAAGCAGAGTTTAACTAGATATGGTTCATATGAATAAAAAACACAGTTCTTTTTTTCTGGGGATGCTCATGTTTCTTGCTGTATTGGAACGCTGGAAAGAAGAGCATGCTCTTTGCGTTAAAACAGAGTGTGTTTCATGGATGAGAACACTGGTCAGAATTTCCTATCACAAACGGAATTAAACCAAAGCTTCTGTGTTTTCCTACAAGCAATAGTTCATTTCCGGTAAACCCAGTGATTTTTTGGCTCAAATGAATATACACAGTTCACAAACCCAACACGTTTTTCACTATAAAGTAAAGAGCATCTATGTAAGACATGCTGTGGTTTGTTACAGTTTCAAAAGCAGAGTTCAACTAGATATGATCCGTATGAGTAGGAAACACAGTTCTTTTTTTCTGGGCATGCTCATATTTCTTGCTGTATTAGAGAAGCTGGAAAGAAGAGCATGCTCTTTGCGTTAAAACAGAGTGTGTTTCATGGATGAGAACTCTGGTCTGAATTTCCCTTCACAAAGGGAGATAAACCATTGGCTCTGTGTCTTCCTACAAGCAAGACTTCATTTCCGGTAAACCCAGTGATTTCTCGACTGAAATGAATTTACCCAGTTCACTAACCCAACACGTTTTTCACTATACACTAAAGAGCATCTATGTAAGACATCCTGTGGTTTGTTACAGTTTCATAAGCAGAGTTTAACTAGATATGGTCCGTATAAGTAAGAAGTACAGTTCTTTTTTTCTGGGCATGCTCATGTTGCTTGCTGTATTGGAATGCTAGAAAGAAGAGCATGCTCTTTGCGTTAAAACAGAGTGTGTTTCATGGATGAGAACACTGGTCGGAATTTCTGTTCACAAACGGAATTAAACCAAAGCTTCTGTGTTTTCCTACAAGCAAGAGTTCATTTCTGATAAACCCAGTGATTTTTCGGCCCAAATGAATATACACAGTTCACGAACCCAACACGTTTTTCACTATAAACTAAAGAGCATCTATGTAAGAGATGCTGTGGTTTCTTACAGTTTCATAAGCAGAGTTCAACTAGATATCGTCCATATGAGTAGAAAACATAGTTCTTTTTTTCTGGGCATGCTCATGTTTCTTGTTGAATTAGAAGCTAGAAAGAAGAGCATGCTCTTTGCGTTAAAACAGAATGTGATTTATGGATGAGAACACTGGTCGGAATCTCCCTTCACAAACGGAATTAAACCAAAGGCTCTGTGTCTTCCTACAAGCAAGAGTTCATTTCTGGTAAACCCAGTGATTTTTCGGCTCAAATGAATATACACAGTTCACGAACCCAACACGTTTTTCACTATAAACTAAAGAGCATCTATGTAAGAGATGCTGTGGTTTCTTACAGTTTCATAAGCAGAGTTCAACTAGATATCGTCCATATGAGTAGGAAACATAGTTCTTTTTTTCTGGGCATGCTCATATATCTTGCTGTATTAGAGAAGCTGAAAAGAAAAGCATGCTCTTTGCGTTAAAACAGAGTGTGTGTCATGGATGAGAACTCTGGTCTTAATTTCCCTTCACAAATGGGGATAAACCATTGCCTCTGTGTCTACCTACAAGCCAGACTTCATTTCCGGTAAACCCAGTGATTTCTTGGCTCAAATGAATTTACACAGTTCACTAACCCAACACGTTTTTCACTATAAACTAAAGAGCATCTATGTAAGAGATGCTATGGTTTGGTACAGTTTCATAAGCAGAGTTTAACTAGATATGGTTCATATGAATAAAAAACACAGTTTTTTTTTTCTGGGGATGCTCATGTTTCTTGCTGTATTGGAACGCTGGAAAGAAGAGCATGCTCTTTGTGTTAAAACAGAGTGTGTTTCATGGATGAGAACACTGGTCTGAATTTCCCTTCACAAACGGAGTAAAACCAAAGGCTCTGTGTCATCCTACAAACAAGAGTTCATTTCCGGAATAGCCATTGATTTTTCAGCTGAAATGAATTTACACAGTTCACAAACCAAACACGTTTTCACAATAAACTAAAGAGCATCTATGTAAGACATGCTGTGGTTTGTTACAGTTTCGTAAGCAGAGTTCAACTAGATATGGTACGTATGAGTAGGAAACACATTCTTTTTTTCTGGACATGCTCCTTTTTCTTGCTTTATTGCAGACTCTGGAGAGAAGAGGATGCTTCTTGCGTTAAAACAGAGGGTGTTTCATGGATGAGAACACTGGTCGGAATCTCCCTTCACAAACGAGTTAAACCAAAGGCTCTGTGTCTTCCTACAAGCAAGAGTTCATTTCTGCTAAACCCAGTATTTTTCGGCTCAAATGAATATACACAGTTCACGAACCCAACACGTTTTTCACTATAAACTAAAGAGCATCTATGTAAGAGATGCTGTGGTTTCTTACAGTTTCATAAGCAGAGTTCTACTAGATATCGTCCATATGAGTAGGAAACATAGTTCTTTTCTTCTGGGCATGCTCATGTCTCTTGCTGTATTAGAGACATTGGAAAGAAGAGAGCATGCTCTTTGCGTAAAAACAGAGTGTGATTCATCGATGAGAACACTGGTTTGAATTTCCCTTCACAATTGGAGTTAAACCAAAGGCTCTGTGTCTTCCTACAAGCAAGAGTTCATTTCCGGAAAACCCATTGATTTTTTGGCTCAAATAAATATACACAGTTCACAAACCCAACACCTTTTTCACAATAAACTGAAGAGCATCTATATAAGACCTCCTGTGGTTTGTTACAGTTTCATAAGCAGAGTTCAACTAGATATGATCCGTATGAGTAGGAAACACAGTTCTTTTTTTCTGGGCATGCTCATATTTCTTGCTGTATTAGAGAAGCTGGAAAGAAGAGCATGCTCTTTGCGTTAAAACAGAGTGTGTTTCATGGATGAGAACTCTGGTCTGAATTTCCCTTCACAAAGGGAGATAAACCATTGGATCTGTGTCTTCCTACAAGCAAGACTTCATTTCCGGTAAACCCAGTGATTTCCCGGCTCTAATGAATTTACCCAGTTCACTAACCCAACACGTTTTTCACTATAAACTAAAGAGCATCTATGTAAGACATCCTGTGGTTTGTTACAGTTTCATAAGCAGAGTTTAACTAGATATGGTCCGTATGATTAAGAAGCACAGTTTTTTTTTCTGGGCATGCTCATGTTTCTTGCTGTATTGGAATGCTAGAAACAAGAGCATGCTCTTTTCGTTAAAACAGAGTGTGTTTCATGGATGAGAACACTGGTCAGAATTTCCTATCACAAACGGAATTAAACCAAAGCTTCTGTGTTTTCCTACAAGCAAGAGTTCATTTCCGGTAAACCCAGTGATTTTTTGGCTCAAATGAATATACACAGTTCATGAACCCAACACGTTTTTCACTATAAACTAAAGAGCATCTATGTAAGAGAAGCTGTGGTTTCTTACAGTTTCATGAGCAGAGTTCAACTAGATATCGTCCATATGAGTAGGAAACATAGTTCTTTTTTTCTGGGCATGCTCATATTTCTTGCTGTATTAGAGAAGCTGAAAAGAAGAGCATGCTCTTTGCGTTAAAACAGAGTGTGTTTCATGGATGAGAACTCTGGTCTTAATTTCCCTTCACAAATGGGGATAATCTATTGCCTCTGTGTCTACCTACAAGAAAGACTTCAGTTCCGGTAAACCCAGTGATTTCTTGGCTCAAATGAATTTACACAGTTCACTAACCCAACACGTTTTTCACTATAAACTAAAGAACATCTATGTAAGACATGCTGTGGTTTGTTACAGTTTCTTAAGCATAGTTCATCTAGATATGGTACGTTTGATTAGGAAACACATTCTTTTTTTCTGGACATGCTCCTATTTCTTGCTTTATTGCAGACTCTGGACAGAAGAGGATGCTTCTTGCGTTAAAACAGAGGGTGTTTCATGGATGAGAACACTGGTCGGAATCTCCCTTCACAAACGAGTTAAACCAAAGGCTCTGTGTCTTCCTACAAGCAAGAGTTCATTTCTGGTAAACCCAGTATTTTTCGGCTCAAATGAATATACAGAGTTCACGAACCCAACACGTTTTTCACTATAAACTAAAGATCATCTATGTATTAGATGCTGTGGTTTCTTACAGTTTCATAAGCAGAGTTCAACTAGATATCGTCCGTATGAGTAGGAAACATAGTTCTTTTCTTCTGGGCATGTTCATGTATCTTGCTGTATTAGAGACTTTGGAAAGAAGAGAGCATGCTCTTTGCGTAAAAAGAGAGTGTGTTTCATGGATGAGAACTCTGGTCTGAATTTCCCTTCACAAAGGGAGATCAACCATTGGCTCTGTGTCTTCCTATAAGCAAGACTTCATTTCCGGTAAACCCAGTGATTTCTTGACTGAAATGAATTTACCCAGTTCACTAACCCAACACGTTTTTCACTATAAACTAAAGAGCATCTATGTAAGACATCCTGTGGTTTGTTACACTTTCATAAGCAGAGTTTAACTAGATATGGTCCGTATTAGTAAGAAGTACAGTTCTTTTTTTCTGGGCATGTTCATGTTTCTTGCTGTATTGGAATGCTAGAAAGTAGAGTATGCTCTTTGCGTTGAAACAGAGTGTGTTTTATGGATGAGAACACTGTTCGGAATTTCCGTTCACAAACAGAATTAAACCAAAGCTTCTGTGTTTTCCTACAAGCAAGAGTTCATTTCCGGTAAACCCAGTGATTTTTCGGCTCAAATGAATATACACAGTTCACGAACCCAACACGTTTTTCACTATAAACTAAAGAGCATCCATGTAAGAGATGCCGTGGTTTCTTACAGTTTCATAAGCAGAGTTCAACTAGATATCGTCCATATGAGTAGGAAACATAGTTCTTTTTTTCTGGGCATGCTCATGTTTCTTGTTGAATTGGAAGCTGGAAAGAAGAGCATGCTCTTTGCGTTAAAACAGAATGTGTTTTATGGATGAGAACACTGGTCGGAATCTCCCTTCACAAACGGAATTAAACCAAAGGCTCTGTGTCTTCCTACAAGCAAGAGTTCATTTCTGGTAAACCCAGTGATTTTTCGGGTCAAATAAATATACACAGTTCACGAACCCAACACGTTTTTCACTATAAACTAAAGAGCATCTATGTAAGAGAAGCTGTGGTTTCTTACAGTTTCATGAGCAGAGTTCAAATAGATATTGTCCATATGCGTAGGAAACATAGTTCTTTTTTTCTGGGCATGCTCATATTTCTTGCTGTATTAGAGAAGCTGAAAAGAAGAGCATGCTCTTTGCGTTAAAACAGAGTGTGTTTCATGGATGAGAACTCTGGTCTTAATTTCCCTTCACAAATGGGGATAAACCATTGCCTCTGTGTCTACCTACAAGAAAGACTTCATTTCCGGTAAACCCAGTGATTTCTTGGCTCAAATGAGTTTACACAGTTCACTAACCCACACGTTTTTCACTATAAACTAAAGAGCATCTATGTAAGAGATGCTATGGTTTGGTACAGTTTCATAAGCAGAGTTTAACTAGATATCGTCCATATGAGTAGGAAACATAGTTCTTTTTTTCTGGGCATGCTCATGTTTCTTGTTGTATTGGAAGCTGAAAAGAAGAGCATGCTCTTTGCATTAAAACAGAGTGTGTTTCATGGATGAGAACTCTGGTCTTAATTTCCCTTCACAAATGGGGATAAACCATTGCCTCTGTGTCTACCTTCAAGCCAGACTTCATTTCCGGTAAACCCAGTGATTTCTTGGCTCAAATGAATTTACACAGTTCACTAACCCAACACGTTTTTCACTATAAACTAAAGAGCATCTATGTAAGAGATGCTGTGGTTTGGTACAGTTTCATAAGCAGAGTTTAACTAGATATGGTTCATATGAATAAAAAACACAGTTCTTTTTTTCTGGGGATGCTCATGTTTCTTGCTGTATTGGAACGCTGGAAAGAAGAGCATGCTCTTTGCGTTAAAACAGAGTGTGTTTCATGGATGAGAACTCTGGTCTGAATCTCCCTTCACAAACGGAGTAAAACCAAAGGCTCTGAGTCTTCCTACAAACAAGAGTTTATTTCCGGAATAGCCTTTGATTTTTCAGCTGAAGTGAATTTACACAGTTCACAAACCCAACACGTTTTTCACAATAAACTAAAGAGCATCTATGTAAGAGATGCTGTGGTTTGTTACAGTTTCATAAGCAGAGTTCAACTAGATATGGTACATATGAGTAGGAAACACATTCTTTTTTTCTGGACATGCTACTATTTCTTGCTTTATTGCAGACTCTGGACAGAAGAGGATGCTTCTTTGCGTTAAAACAGAATGTGTTTCATGGATGAGAACACTGGTCGGAATCTCCCTTCACAAACGGAATTAAACCAAAGCTTCTGGGTTTTCCTACAAGCAAGACTTCATTTCCGTTAAACCCAGTGATTTTTCGGCTCAAACGAATTTACACGGTTCACGAACCCAACACGTTTTTCACTATTAACTAAAGAGCATCTATGTAAGAGACGCTGTGGTTTGTTACAGTTTCATAGTCAGAGTTCAAGTAGATATGGACCGTATGAGTGGGAAACACAGTTCATTTTTTCTGGACATGCTCATATTTCTTGCTGTATTGCAGACTCTGGACAGAAGAGGATGCTTCTTGCGTTAAAACAGAGGGTGTTTCATGGATGAGAACACTGGTCTGAATTTTCCTTCAGAAACGGAGTTAAACCAAAGGTTCTGTGTCTTCTTATAAGCAAGAGCCATTCCCGGGACACCCAGTGATTTTTCGGCTCAAATGAATTTACACAGTTCTTGAAACCAACAGGATTTTCACTATAAACTAAAGAGCATCTATGTAAGAGATGCTGTGCTTGGTTACAGTTTCATAAGCAGAGTTTAACTAGATATGGTCCGTATGAGTAAGAAACACAGTTCTTTTTTTCTGGGCATGCTCATGTTTCTTGCTGTACTGGAGAAGCTGGAAAGAAGAGCTTGCCTCTTACGTTAAAACAGAGTATGTTTCTTGGATGAGAACACTGGTCTGAATTTTCCTTCAGAAATGGAATTAAACCAAAGTCTCTTAGTCTTCCTAAAAGCAAGAGTTCATTTCCGGTAAACCCAGTGAATTTTCGGCTCATATGAATTTACACAGTTCACGAACCGAACACGTTTTTCACTATTAACTAAAGAGCATCTTGTAACACATGCTGTGGTTTGTTACAGTTTCATAAGCAGAGTTCAACTAGATATGGTCTGTATGAGTAGGAAACACAGTTCTTTTTTTCTGGGCATGCTCATGTTTGTTGCTGTATTACAGACTCTGGAAAGAAGAGGAAGCTTCGTGCGTTAAAACAGAGGGTGTTTCATGGATGAGAACACTGGTCTGAATTTCACTTCACAAACGGAGTTAAACCAAAGTCTCTGTGTCTTCCTAAAACCAAGAGTTCATATCCGGTAAACCCAGTTGTTTTTCTGCTCAAATGAATTTACACAGTTCATGAACCCAACACGTTTTTCACTATTAACTAAAGAGCATCTATGTAACACATGCTGTGGTTTGTTACAGTTTCATAAGCAGAGTTTAAATAGATATGGTCCGTATGAGTAAGAAACACAGTTCTTCTTTACTGGGCATGCTCATGTTTCTTGCTGTATTGGAGATGCTGGAAGAAGAGCATGCTTCTTGCATTATAACAGAGTTTGTTTCATCAATGAGAACACTGGTCTGAATTTCCCTTCAGAAATGGAGTTAAACCAAAGTCTCTGTGTCTTCCTACAAGCAAGAGTTCATATCCGGTAAACCCAGTGATTTTTCGGCTCAAATGAATTTACGCAGTTCTTGAAACCAACAGGTTTTTCAGTATTAACTAAAGAGCATCTATGTAACACATGCTGTGGTTTGTTACAGTTTCATAAGCAGAGTTCAACTAGATATGGTCCTTATGAGTAGGAAACACAGCTCTTTTTTTCTGGGCATGCTCATGCTTCTTGCTATATTGCAGACTCAGGAAAGAAGAGGAAGCTTCTTGCGTTAAAACAGAGGGTGTTTCATGGATGAGAACACTGGTCTGAATTTCCCTTCACAAACGGAGTTAAACCAAAGCCTCTGTGTCTTCCTACAAGCAAGACTTCAAGTCCGGTAAACCCATTGAATTTTCGGATCAAATGAATTTACACAGTTCTTGAAACCAACAGGATTTTCACTATACACTAAAGAGCATATATGTAAGAGATGCTGTGCTTCGTTACAGTTTCCTAAGCAGAGTTTAACTAGATATGGTCCGTATGAGTAAGAAGCACAGTTCTTTTTTTCTGGGCATGCTCATTTTTCTTGCTGTACTGGAGAAGCTGGAAAGAAGAGCTTGCTTCTTACATTAAAACAGAGTATGTTTCTTGCATGAGAACACTGGTCTGAATTTTCCTTCAGAAATGGAATTAAACCAAAGTCTCTGTGTCTTCCTACAAGCAAGAGTTCATTTCCGGTAAACCCCTGAATTTTCGGCTCAAATGAATTTACACAGTTCACGAACCCAACACGTTTTTCACTATTATCTAAAGAGCATCTATGTAACACATGCTGTGGTTTGTTACAGTTTCATAAGCAGAGTTCAACTAGATATGGTCCTAATGAGTAGGAAACACAGTTCTTTTTTTCTGGGCATGCTCATGTTTCTTGCTGTATTAGAGACCTGGAAAGAAGAGCATGCTCTCTGCGCTAAAGCAGAGTGTGTTTCATGGATGAGAACTCTGGCCTGAATTTCCATTCACAAACGGAGTGAAAACAAAGTCTCTGTGTCTTGATACAAGCAAGGGATCATATCCAGTAAACCCATTGGTTTTTCTGCTCAAATGAATTTACACAGTTCATGAACCCAACACGTTTTTCACTATTAACTAAAGAGCATCTATGTAACACATGCTGTGGTTTGTTACAGTTTCATAAGCAGAGTTTAACTAGATATGGTCCGTATGAGTAAGAAAAACAGTTCTTCTTTTCTGGGCATGCTCATGTTTCTTGCTGTATTGGAGATGCTGGAAGAAGAGCATGCTTCTTGCATTATAACAGAGTATGTTTCATCAATGAGAACACTGGTCTGAATTTTCCTTCAGAATCGGAGTTAAACCACAGCCCCTGTGTCTTCCTACAAGCAAGAGTTCATTTCCGGTAAACCCAGTGATTTTTCGGATCAAATGAATTTACACAGTTCTTGAAACCAACAGGATTTTCACTATAAATAAAGAGCATCTATGTAAGAGATGCGGTGCTTGGTTACAGTTTCATAAGCAGAGTTTAACTAGATATGGTCTTAATGAGTAGGAAACACAGTTCTTTTTTTCTGGGCATGCTCATGTTTCTTGCTGTATTAGAGACCGGGAAAGAAGAGCATGCTCTTTGCGCTAAAACAGAGTGTGTTTCATGGATGAGAACTCTGGGCTGAATTTCCATTCACAAACGGAGTGAAAACAAAGCCTCTAAGTTTTCCTAAGAGCAAGAGTTCATTTCCGGTAAACCCAGGGGTTTTTCTGCTCAAATGAATTTACACAGTTCATGAACCCAACATGTTTTTCACTATTAACTAAAGAGCATCTATGAAACACATGCTGTGGTTTGTTACAGTTTCATAAGCAGAGTTTAACTAGATATGGTCCGTATGAGTAGGAAACACAGGTCTTTTTTTCTGGGCATGCTCATGTTTCTTGCTGTATTGGAGACGCTTAAAGAAGGGCATACTTCTTGCGTTATAACAGAGTATGTTTCTTGGATGAGAAAACTGGTCTGAATTTTCATTCAGAAACGGAGTTAAACAAAAGTCTCTGTGTCTTCCTACAAGCAAGAGTTCATATCCGGTAAACACAGTGATTTTTCGGCTCAAAAGAATTTACACAGTTCTTGAAACCAACACGTTTTTCACTATTAACTAAAGAGCATCTATGTAATACATGCTGTGGTTTGTTACAGTTTCATAAGCAGAGTTTAACTAGATATGGTCCGTATGAGTAAGAAACACAGTTCTTCTTCTCTGGGCATGCTCATGTTTCTTGCTGTATTGGAGATGCTGGAAGAAGAGCATGCTTCTTGCATTATAACAGAGTATGTTTCATCAATGAGAACACTGGTCTGAATTTTCCTTCAGAAACGGAGTTAAACCAAAGTCTCTGTGTCTTCCTACAAGCAAATGTTCATATCCGGTAAACCCAGTGATTTTTCGGGTCAAATGAATTTACACAGTTTTGAAACCAACATGTTTTTCACTATTAACTAAAGAGCATGTATGTAACACATGCTGTGGTTTGTTACATCTTCATAAGCAGAGTTCAACTAGATATGGTCCGTATGAGTAGGAAACACAGTTCTTTTTTTCTTGGCATGCTCATATTTCTTGCTGTAATGGAGACGCTTGAAGAAGAGCATACTTCTTGCGTTATAACAGAGTATGTTTCTTGGATGAGAAAACTGGTCTGAATTTTCCTTCAGAAACGGAGTTAAACCAAAGTCTCTGTGTCTTCCTACAAGCAAGAGTTCATTTCCGGTGAACCCAGTGATTTTTCGGCTCAAATGAATTTACACAGTTCACGAATCCAACAGGATTTTCACAATTAACTAAAGAGCACCTATGTCAGAGATGCTGTGGTTTGTTACAGTTTCATAAGCAGAGTTCAACTATATATGGTCCGTATGAGTGGGAAACACAGCTCTTTTATTCTGGGCATGCTCATGTTTCTTGATATATTGCTGGCTCAGGAAAGAAGAGGAAGAATCTCGCGATAAAACAGAGGGTGTTTCATGGATGAGAACACTGGTCTGAATTTCCCTTCACAAACGGAGTTAAACCACAGCCTCTTTGTCTTCCTACAAGCAAGAGCTCATTTCCGGTAAACCCAGTGATTTTTCGGATCAAATGAATTTACACAGTTCTTGAACCCAACAGGATTTTCACTATTAACTAAAGAGCTTCTATGTAAGAGATGCGGTGGTTTGTTACAGTTTCATAAGCAAAGTTCAACTAGCTATGGTCCGTATGAGTAGGAAAAACAGTTCTTTTTTTCTGGACATGCCCATATTTCTTGCTGTATTGCAGACTCTGGAAAGAAGAGGATGCTACTTGCGTTAAAACAGAGGGTGTTTCATGGATGAGCACACTGGTCTGAATTTCCCTTCACAAACGGAGTTAAACCAAAGCCTCTGTGTCTCCCTACATGCAAGAGTTCATATCTGGTGAACCCTGTGATTTTTCGGCTCAAATGAATTTACACAGTTCACGAACCCAACAGGATTTACACTATTAACTAAAGAGCACCTATGTCAGAGATGCTGTGGTTTGTTACAGTTTCATAAGCAGAGTTCAACTATATATGGTCCGTATGAGTAGGAAACACAGTCCTTTTTTCTGGGCATTCTCATGTTTCTTGCTTTATTCTAGACGCTTGAAGAAGAGCATGGTTCTTGCTTTATAACAGAGTATGTTTCTTGGATGAGAACACTGGTCTGAATTTTCCTTCAAAAACGGAGTTAAACCAAAGGCTCTGTGTCTTCCTACAAGCAAGAGTTCATATCCGGTGAACCCAGTGATTTTTCGGCTCAAAAGAATTTACACAGTTCTTGAAACCAACACGTTTTTCACTATTAACTAAGGAGCATCTATGTAACACATGCTGTGGTTTGTTACAGTTTCATAAGCAGAGTTCAACTAGATATGGTCCATATGAGTTGGAAACACAGTTCTTTTTTCTAGACATGCTCATATTTCTTGCTGTATTGCAGCCTCTGGACAGAAGAGGATGCTTCTTGCGTTAAAACAGAGGGTGTTCATGGATGAGAACACTGGTCTGAATTTCCCTTCAAAAAAGGAGTTAAACCAATGCCTCTGTGTCTTCCTACAAGCAAGAGTTCATATCCGGTATACCCAGTGATTTTTCGGACCAAATGAATTTACAGTTCACGAACCCAACACGTTTTTCACTATTAACTAAAGAGCATCTATGTAAGAGATGCTGTGGTTTGTTACAGTTTCATAATCAGAGTTCAAGTAGATATGGTCCGTATGAGTAGGAAACCCATTTCACTTTTTCTGGACATGCTCATATTTCTTGCTGTATTGGAGACACTGGAAAGAAGAGGATGCTTCTTGCGTTAAAACAGAGTATGTTTCATGGATGAGAACACTGGTCTGAATTTTCCTTCAGAAACGAAGTAAAACCAAAGTCTCTGTGTCTTCCTACAAGCAAGAGTTCATATCCGGTAAACCCTGTGATTTTTCTGCTCAAATGAATTTACACAGTTCTTGAACCCAACAGGATTTTCACTATTAGGTAAAGTGCATGTATGTAGAGATGCTGTGGTTTGTTACAGTTTCATAAGCAGAGTTCAACTAGATATGGTCCATATGAGTTGGAAACACAGTTCTTTTTTCTAGACATGCTCATATTTCTTGCTGTATTGCAGACTCTGGACAGAAGAGGATGCTTCTTGCGTTAAAAAAGAGGGTGTTTCACGGATGAGAACCCTGGTCTGAATTTTCCTTCAGAAACGGAGTTAAACCAAAGCCTCTGTGTCTTCCTACAAGCAAGAGTTCATATCCGGAAAACACAGTGATTTTTCGGCTCAAATGAATTTACAAAGTTTTGAAACAAAAATATTTTTCACTAATAACTAAAGAGCATCTATGTAACACATGCTGTGGTTTGTTACAGTTTCATAAGCAGAGTTCAACTAGATATGGTCCGTATGAGTTGGAAACACAGTTCTTTTTTCTAGACATGCTCATATTTCTTGCTGTATTGGAGACACTGGAAAGAAGAGGATGCTTCTTGCGTTAAAACAGAGTATGTTTCATGGATGAGAACACTGGTCTGAATTTTCCTTCAGAAACGAAGTTAAACCAAAGTCTCTGTGTCTTCCTACAAGCAAGGGTTCATATCCGGTAAACCCAGTGATTTTTCGGCTCAAATGAATTTACACAGTTCTTGAAACCAACACGTTTTTACTATTGACTAAAGAGCATCTATGTAACACATGCTGTGGTTTGTTACAGTTTCATAAGCAGAGTTCAACTAGATATGGTCCGTATGAGTAGGAAACACAGTTCTTTTATTCTGGGCATGCTCATGTTTCTTGCTGTATTGCAGACTCTGGAAAGAAGAGGAAGCTTCTTGCGTTAAAACAGAGGGTGTTTCATGGAGGAGAAAACTGGTCTGAATTTCCCTTCACAAACGGAGTTAAACCAAAGCCTCTGTGTCTTAATACAAGCAAGAGTTCATTTCTGGTAAACCCAGGGTTTTTTCGGCTCAAATGAATTTACACAGTTCATGAACCCAACATGTTTTTCACTATGAACTAAAGAGCATCTATGTAACACATGCTGAGCTTTGTTACAGTTTCATAAGCAGAGTTCAACTAGATATCGTCCGTATGAATAGGAAACACAGTTCTTTTTTTCTGGGCATGCTCATTTTTCCTGCTTTATTGGAGACACTGGAAAGAAGAGCATGCTTCTTGCGTTAAAACAGAGTATGTTTCATGGAAGAGAACACTGGTCTGAATTTTCCTTCAGAAATGGAGTTAAACCAAAGTCTCTGTGTCTTCCTACAAGCAAGAGTTCATTTCAGGTAAACCCAGTGATTTTTCGTCTCAAATGAATTTACACAGTTCATGAACCCAACAAGTTTTTCACTATTAACTAAAGAGCATCTATGTAACACATACTGTGGATGTTACAGTTTCATAATCAGAGTTCAAGTAGATATGGTCCGTATGAGTAGGAAACCCATTTCACTTTTTCTGGACATGCTCATATTTCTTGCTGTATTGCAGACTCCGGACAGAAGAGGATGCTTCTTGAGTTAAAAAGGAGGGTGTTTCATGGATGAGAACACTGGTCTGAATTTTCTTTCAGAAACGGAGTTAAACCAAAGGCTCTGTGTCTTCTTATAAGCAAGAGTCATTTCCAGTACACCCAGTGATTTTTCGGCTCAAATGAATTTACACAGATCACGAACCCAAAACGATTTTCACTATTAACTAAAGACCATCTATGTAACACATGCTGTGGTTTGTTACAGTTTCATAAGCAGAGTTCAACTAGATATGGTCCGTATGAGTAGGAAATACAGTTCTTTTTTTCTGGTCATGATCATGTTTGTTGCTGTATTAGAGACACTGGAAAGATGAGCATCCTCTTTGGGTTAAAACAGAGTGTGTTTCATGGATTAGATCTCTGGTGTGAATTTCCCTTCACAAACGCAGTGAAACCAAAGACTCTCTGTCTTCCTACAAGCAAGAGTTCCTTTCTGGTAAACCCAGGGGTTTTTCGGCTCAAATGAATTTACACAGTTCATGAACCCAACTCGTTTTTCACTATTAACTAAACAGCATGTATGTAACACATGCTGTTGTTTGTTACAGTTTCATAAGCAGAGTTCAACTAGATATGGTCCATATGAGATGAAACACAGTTCTTTTTTTGTGTGCATGTTCATGTTTCTTGCTGTATTGGAGATGCTGGAAAGAAGAGCATGCTTCTTGCATTAAAACAGAGTATGTTTCATGGATGAGAACACTGGTCTAAATTTTCCTTCAGAAATGGAGTTAAACCAAAGTCTTTGTGTCTTCCTACAAGCAAGAGTTCATATCCGGTTAACCCAGTGAATTTTCGGCTCAAATGAATTTACACAGTTCTTGAACCCAACAGCATTTTCACTATTATGAAAAGAGCATGTATGTAGAGATTCTGTGGTTTGTTACAGTTTCATCAGCAGAGTTCAACTAGATATGGTCCATATGAGTTGGAAACACAGTTCTTTTTTCTAGACATGCTCATATTTCTTGCTGTATTGCATACTCTGGATGGAAGAGGATGCTTCTTGCGTTAAACCAGAGGGTGTTTCATGGATGAGAACACTGGTCTGAATTTCTCTTCACCAACGCAGTTAAGCCAAAGCCTCTGTGTCTTCCTACAAGCAAGAGTTCATTTCCGGTAAACCCAGTGAATTTTTCGGCTCAACTGAATTTACACAGTTCTTGAAACCAACACGTTTCCACTATTGACTAAAGAGCATCTATGTAACACATGCTGTGGTTTGTTACAGTTTCATAAGCAGAGTTCAACTAGATATGGTCCGTAAGAGTTGGAAACACAGTTCTTATTTCTAGACATGCTCATATTTCTTGCTGTATTGCAGATTCTGGACGGAAGAGAATGCTTCTTGGTTAAAACAGAGGGTGTTTCATGGATGAGAACACTGGTCTGAATTTCCATTCACAAACGGAGTTAAACCAAAGCCTCTCTGTCTTCCTACAAGCAAGAGTTCATTTCTGGTAAACCCAGTGATTTTTTCGGCGCAAATGAATTTACAAGGTTCACGAACCCAACACGATTTTCACTATTAACTGAAGAGCATCTAGGTAAGAGATGCTGTGGTTTGTTACAGTTTCATAAGCAGATTCAACTAGATATGGTCCTTATGAGTAGGAAACACAGATCTTTTTTTCTGGGCATGCTCATGTTCTTGCTGTATTATAGACACTGGAAAGAAGAGGATGCTTCTTGCGTTAAAACAGAGTATGTTTCATGGATGAGAACACAGGTCTGAATTTTCCTTCAGAAACGAAGTTAAACCAAAGTCTCTGTGTCTTCCTACAAGCAAGAGTTCATATCCGGTATACCCAGTGATTTTTCGGCTCAACTGAATTTACACAGTTCTTGAAACCAACACGTTTCCACTATTGACTAAAGAGCATATATGTAACACATGCTGTGGTTTGTTACAGTTTCATAAGCAGAGTTCAACTAGATATGGTCCGTATGAGTAGGAAACACAGTTCTTTTATTCTGGGCATGCTCATGTTTCTTGCTGTATTGCAGACTCTGGAAAGAAGAGGAAGCTTCTTGCGTAAAAACAGAGGGTGTTTCATGGATGAGAAAACTGGTCTGAATTTCCCTTCACAAACGGAGTTAAACCAAAGCCTCTGTGTCTTCCTACAAGCAAGAGTTCATATCCGGTAAACCCAGTGATTTTTCAGCTCAAATGGATTAACACAGTTCACGAACCCAACACGTTTTTCACTATAAACGAAAGAGCATATATGTAAGAGATTCTCTGGTTTGTTACAGTTTCATAAGCAGAGTTTAATTAGTTATGGTCCGTATGAGTAGGAAACACAGTTCTTTTTTTCTGGGCATGCTCATGTTTCTTGCTGTATTGGGGACGCTTGAAGAAGAGCATGCTTCTTGCGTTATAACAGAGTATGTTTCTTTGATGAGAACACTGGTCTGAATTTTCCTTCAGAAACGGAGTTAAACCAAAGCCTCTGTGTCTTCCTACAAGCAAGAGTTCATATCCTGTAAACCCAGTGATTTTTTGGCTCAAATGAATTTACAGTTCACGAACCCAACACGTTTTTCACTATTAACTAAAGAGCATCTATGTAAGAGATGCTGTGGTTTGTTACAGTTTCATAATCAGAGTTCAAGTAGATATGGTCCGTATGAGTAGGAAACCCAGTTCATTTTTTCTGGACAAGCTCATATTTCTTGCCGTATTGCAGACTCTGGACAGAAGAGGATGCTTCTTGAGTTAAAACAGAGGGTGTTTCATGGATGAGAACACTGGTCTGAATTTTCTTTCAGAAACGGAGTTTAACCAAAGACTCTGTGTCTTCTTATAAGAAAGAGTCATTTCCAGTACACCCAGTGATTTTTCGGCTCAAATGAATTTACACAGATCACGAACCCAACACGATTTTCACTATTAACTAAAGACCATCTATGTAACACATGCTGTGGTTTGTTACAGTTTCATAAGCAGAGTTCAACTATATATGGTCCGTATGAGTAGGAAATACAGTTCTTGGTTTCTGGGCATGCTCATGTTTCTTGCTGTATTGGAGACACTGGAAAGAAGAGCATCCTCTTTGCGTTAAAACAGAGTGTGTTTCATGGATTAGATCTCTGGGGTGAATTTCTCTTCACAAACGGAGTGAAACCAAAGCCTCTGTGTCTTCCTACAAGCAAGAGTTCATTTCTGGTAAACCCAGGGTTTTTTCGGCTCAAATGAATTTACACAGTTCATGAACCCAACTCGTTTTTCACTATTAACTAAAGAGCATCTATGTAACACATGCTGTTGTTTGTTACAGTTTCATAAGCAGAGTTCAACTAGATATGGTCCATATGAGCAGGAAACACAGTTCTTTTTTTCTGGGCATGTTCATGTTTCTTGCTGTATTGGAGATGCTGGAAAGAAGAGCATGCTTCTTGAGTTAAAACAGAGTATGTTTCATGGATGAGAACACTGGTCTGAATTTTCCTTCAGAAACGAAGTTAAACCAAAGTCTCTGTGTATTCCTACAAGCAAGAGTTCATATCCGGTAAACCCAGTGATTTTTCGGCTCAAATGAATTTACACAGTTTTGAAACCAACATATTTTTCACTAATAACTAAAGAGCATCTATGTAACACATGCTGTGGTTTGTTACAGTTTCATAAGCAGAGTTCAACTAGATATGGTCCGTATGAGTTGGAAACACAGTTCTTTTTTCTAGACATTCTCATATTTCTTGCTGTATTGGAGACACTGGAAAGAAGAGGATGCTTCTTGCGTTAAAACAGAGTATGTTTCATGGATGAGAACACTGGTCTGAATTTTCCTTCAGAAACGAAGTAAAACCAAAGTCTCTGTGTCTTCCTACAAGCAAGAGTTCATATCCGGTAAACCCTGTGATTTTTCTGCTCAAATGAATTTACACAGTTCTTGAACCCAACAGGATTTTCACTATTAGGTAAAGTGCATGTATGTAGAGATGCTGTGGTTTGTTACAGTTTCATAAGCAGAGTTCAACTAGATATGGTCCATATGAGTTGGAAACACAGTTCTTTTTTCTAGACATGCTCATATTTCTTGCTGTATTGCAGACTCTGGACAGAAGAGGATGCTTCTTGCGTTAAAAAAGAGGGTGTTTCACGGATGAGAACCCTGGTCTGAATTTTCCTTCAGAAACGGAGTTAAACCAAAGCCTCTGTGTCTTCCTACAAGCAAGAGTTCATATCCGGAAAACACAGTGATTTTTCGGCTCAAATGAATTTACAAAGTTTTGAAACAAAAATATTTTTCACTAATAACTAAAGAGCATCTATGTAACACATGCTGTGGTTTGTTACAGTTTCATAAGCAGAGTTCAACTAGATATGGTCCGTATGAGTTGGAAACACAGTTCTTTTTTCTAGACATGCTCATATTTCTTGCTGTATTGGAGACACTGGAAAGAAGAGGATGCTTCTTGCATTAAAACAGAGTATGTTTCATGGATGAGAACACTGGTCTGAATTTTCCTTCAGAAACGAAGTTAAACCAAAGTCTCTGTGTCTTCCTACAAGCAAGGGTTCATATCCGGTAAACCCAGTGATTTTTCGGCTCAAATGAATTTACACAGTTCTTGAAACCAACACGTTTTTACTATTGACTAAAGAGCATCTATGTAACACATGCTGTGGTTTGTTACAGTTTCATAAGCAGAGTTCAACTAGATATGGTCCGTATGAGTAGGAAACACAGTTCTTTTATTCTGGGCATGCTCATGTTTCTTGCTGTATTGCAGACTCTGGAAAGAAGAGGAAGCTTCTTGCGTTAAAACAGAGGGTGTTTCATGGAGGAGAAAACTGGTCTGAATTTCCCTTCACAAACGGAGTTAAACCAAAGCCTCTGTGTCTTAATACAAGCAAGAGTTCATTTCTGGTAAACCCAGGGTTTTTTCGGCTCAAATGAATTTACACAGTTCATGAACCCAACATGTTTTTCACTATGAACTAAAGAGCATCTATGTAACACATGCTGAGCTTTGTTACAGTTTCATAAGCAGAGTTCAACTAGATATCGTCCGTATGAATAGGAAACACAGTTCTTTTTTTCTGGGCATGCTCATTTTTCCTGCTTTATTGGAGACACTGGAAAGAAGAGCATGCTTCTTGCGTTAAAACAGAGTATGTTTCATGGAAGAGAACACTGGTCTGAATTTTCCTTCAGAAATGGAGTTAAACCAAAGTCTCTGTGTCTTCCTACAAGCAAGAGTTCATTTCAGGTAAACCCAGTGATTTTTCGTCTCAAATGAATTTACACAGTTCATGAACCCAACAAGTTTTTCACTATTAACTAAAGAGCATCTATGTAACACATACTGTGGATGTTACAGTTTCATAATCAGAGTTCAAGTAGATATGGTCCGTATGAGTAGGAAACCCATTTCACTTTTTCTGGACATGCTCATATTTCTTGCTGTATTGCAGACTCCGGACAGAAGAGGATGCTTCTTGAGTTAAAAAGGAGGGTGTTTCATGGATGAGAACACTGGTCTGAATTTTCTTTCAGAAACGGAGTTAAACCAAAGGCTCTGTGTCTTCTTATAAGCAAGAGTCATTTCCAGTACACCCAGTGATTTTTCGGCTCAAATGAATTTACACAGATCACGAACCCAAAACGATTTTCACTATTAACTAAAGACCATCTATGTAACACATGCTGTGGTTTGTTACAGTTTCATAAGCAGAGTTCAACTAGATATGGTCCGTATGAGTAGGAAATACAGTTCTTTTTTTCTGGTCATGATCATGTTTGTTGCTGTATTAGAGACACTGGAAAGATGAGCATCCTCTTTGGGTTAAAACAGAGTGTGTTTCATGGATTAGATCTCTGGTGTGAATTTCCCTTCACAAACGCAGTGAAACCAAAGACTCTCTGTCTTCCTACAAGCAAGAGTTCCTTTCTGGTAAACCCAGGGGTTTTTCGGCTCAAATGAATTTACACAGTTCATGAACCCAACTCGTTTTTCACTATTAACTAAACAGCATGTATGTAACACATGCTGTTGTTTGTTACAGTTTCATAAGCAGAGTTCAACTAGATATGGTCCATATGAGATGAAACACAGTTCTTTTTTTGTGGGCATGTTCATGTTTCTTGCTGTATTGGAGATGCTGGAAAGAAGAGCATGCTTCTTGCATTAAAACAGAGTATGTTTCATGGATGAGAACACTGGTCTAAATTTTCCTTCAGAAATGGAGTTAAACCAAAGTCTTTGTGTCTTCCTACAAGCAAGAGTTCATATCCGGTTAACCCAGTGAATTTTCGGCTCAAATGAATTTACACAGTTCTTGAACCCAACAGCATTTTCACTATTATGAAAAGAGCATGTATGTAGAGATTCTGTGGTTTGTTACAGTTTCATCAGCAGAGTTCAACTAGATATGGTCCGTATGAGTTGGAAACACAGTTCTTTTTTCTAGACATGCTCATATTTCTTGCTGTATTGCATACTCTGGATGGAAGAGGATGCTTCTTGCGTTAAACCAGAGGGTGTTTCATGGATGAGAACACTGGTCTGAATTTCTCTTCACCAACGCAGTTAAGCCAAAGCCTCTCTGTCTTCCTACAAGCAAGAGTTCATTTCCGGTAAACCCAGTGAATTTTTCGGCTCAACTGAATTTACACAGTTCTTGAAACCAACACGTTTCCACTATTGACTAAAGAGCATCTATGTAACACATGCTGTGGTTTGTTACAGTTTCATAAGCAGAGTTCAACTAGATATGGTCCGTAAGAGTTGGAAACACAGTTCTTATTTCTAGACATTCTCATATTTCTTGCTGTTTTGCAGATTCTGGACGGAAGAGAATGCTTCTTGGTTAAAACAGAGGGTGTTTCATGGATGAGAACACTGGTCTGAATTTCCATTCACAAACGGAGTTAAACCAAAGCCTCTCTGTCTTCCTACAAGCAAGAGTTCATTTCTGGTAAACCCAGTGATTTTTTCGGCGCAAATGAATTTACAAGGTTCACGAACCCAACACGATTTTCACTATTAACTGAAGAGCATCTAGGTAAGAGATGCTGTGGTTTGTTACAGTTTCATAAGCAGATTCAACTAGATATGGTCCTTATGAGTAGGAAACACAGATCTTTTTTTCTGGGCATGCTCATGTTCTTGCTGTATTATAGACACTGGAAAGAAGAGGATGCTTCTTGCGTTAAAACAGAGTATGTTTCATGGATGAGAACACAGGTCTGAATTTTCCTTCAGAAACGAAGTTAAACCAAAGTCTCTGTGTCTTCCTACAAGCAAGAGTTCATATCCGGTATACCCAGTGATTTTTCGGCTCAACTGAATTTACACAGTTCTTGAAACCAACACGTTTCCACTATTGACTAAAGAGCATATATGTAACACATGCTGTGGTTTGTTACAGTTTCATAAGCAGAGTTCAACTAGATATGGTCCGTATGAGTAGGAAACACAGTTCTTTTATTCTGGGCATGCTCATGTTTCTTGCTGTATTGCAGACTCTGGAAAGAAGAGGAAGCTTCTTGCGTAAAAACAGAGGGTGTTTCATGGATGAGAAAACTGGTCTGAATTTCCCTTCACAAACGGAGTTAAACCAAAGCCTCTGTGTCTTCCTACAAGCAAGAGTTCATATCCGGTAAACCCAGTGATTTTTCAGCTCAAATGGATTAACACAGTTCACGAACCCAACACGTTTTTCACTATAAACGAAAGAGCATATATGTAAGAGATTCTCTGGTTTGTTACAGTTTCATAAGCAGAGTTTAATTAGTTATGGTCCGTATGAGTAGGAAACACAGTTCTTTTTTTCTGGGCATGCTCATGTTTCTTGTTGTATTGGGGACGCTTGAAGAAGAGCATGCTTCTTGCGTTATAACAGAGTATGTTTCTTTGATGAGAACACTGGTCTGAATTTTCCTTCAGAAACGGAGTTAAACCAAAGCCTCTGTGTCTTCCTACAAGCAAGAGTTCATATCCTGTAAACCCAGTGATTTTTTGGCTCAAATGAATTTACAGTTCACGAACCCAACACGTTTTTCACTATTAACTAAAGAGCATCTATGTAAGAGATGCTGTGGTTTGTTACAGTTTCATAATCAGAGTTCAAGTAGATATGGTCCGTATGAGTAGGAAACCCAGTTCATTTTTTCTGGACAAGCTCATATTTCTTGCCGTATTGCAGACTCTGGACAGAAGAGGATGCTTCTTGAGTTAAAACAGAGGGTGTTTCATGGATGAGAACACTGGTCTGAATTTTCTTTCAGAAACGGAGTTTAACCAAAGACTCTGTGTCTTCTTATAAGAAAGAGTCATTTCCAGTACACCCAGTGATTTTTCGGCTCAAATGAATTTACACAGATCACGAACCCAACACGATTTTCACTATTAACTAAAGACCATCTATGTAACACATGCTGTGGTTTGTTACAGTTTCATAAGCAGAGTTCAACTATATATGGTCCGTATGAGTAGGAAATACAGTTCTTGGTTTCTGGGCATGCTCATGTTTCTTGCTGTATTGGAGACACTGGAAAGAAGAGCATCCTCTTTGCGTTAAAACAGAGTGTGTTTCATGGATTAGATCTCTGGGGTGAATTTCTCTTCACAAACGGAGTGAAACCAAAGCCTCTGTGTCTTCCTACAAGCAAGAGTTCATTTCTGGTAAACCCAGGGTTTTTTCGGCTCAAATGAATTTACACAGTTCATGAACCCAACTCGTTTTTCACTATTAACTAAAGAGCATCTATGTAACACATGCTGTTGTTTGTTACAGTTTCATAAGCAGAGTTCAACTAGATATGGTCCATATGAGCAGGAAACACAGTTCTTTTTTTCTGGGCATGTTCATGTTTCTTGCTGTATTGGAGATGCTGGAAAGAAGAGCATGCTTCTTGAGTTAAAACAGAGTATGTTTCATGGATGAGAACACTGGTCTGAATTTTCCTTCAGAAACGAAGTTAAACCAAAGTCTCTGTGTATTCCTACAAGCAAGAGTTCATATCCGGTAAACCCAGTGATTTTTCGGCTCAAATGAATTTACACAGTTTTGAAACCAACATATTTTTCACTAATAACTAAAGAGCATCTATGTAACACATGCTGTGGTTTGTTACAGTTTCATAAGCAGAGTTCAACTAGATATGGTCCGTATGAGTTGGAAACACAGTTCTTTTTTCTAGACATTCTCATATTTCTTGCTGTATTGGAGACACTGGAAAGAAGAGGATGCTTCTTGCGTTAAAACAGAGTATGTTTCATGGATGAGAACACTGGTCTGAATTTTCCTTCAGAAACGAAGTAAAACCAAAGTCTCTGTGTCTTCCTACAAGCAAGAGTTCATATCCGGTAAACCCTGTGATTTTTCTGCTCAAATGAATTTACACAGTTCTTGAACCCAACAGGATTTTCACTATTAGGTAAAGTGCATGTATGTAGAGATGCTGTGGTTTGTTACAGTTTCATAAGCAGAGTTCAACTAGATATGGTCCATATGAGTTGGAAACACAGTTCTTTTTTCTAGACATGCTCATATTTCTTGCTGTATTGCAGACTCTGGACAGAAGAGGATGCTTCTTGCGTTAAAAAAGAGGGTGTTTCACGGATGAGAACCCTGGTCTGAATTTTCCTTCAGAAACGGAGTTAAACCAAAGCCTCTGTGTCTTCCTACAAGCAAGAGTTCATATCCGGAAAACACAGTGATTTTTCGGCTCAAATGAATTTACAAAGTTTTGAAACAAAAATATTTTTCACTAATAACTAAAGAGCATCTATGTAACACATGCTGTGGTTTGTTACAGTTTCATAAGCAGAGTTCAACTAGATATGGTCCGTATGAGTTGGAAACACAGTTCTTTTTTCTAGACATGCTCATATTTCTTGCTGTATTGGAGACACTGGAAAGAAGAGGATGCTTCTTGCGTTAAAACAGAGTATGTTTCATGGATGAGAACACTGGTCTGAATTTTCCTTCAGAAACGAAGTTAAACCAAAGTCTCTGTGTCTTCCTACAAGCAAGGGTTCATATCCGGTAAACCCAGTGATTTTTCGGCTCAAATGAATTTACACAGTTCTTGAAACCAACACGTTTTTACTATTGACTAAAGAGCATCTATGTAACACATGCTGTGGTTTGTTACAGTTTCATAAGCAGAGTTCAACTAGATATGGTCCGTATGAGTAGGAAACACAGTTCTTTTATTCTGGGCATGCTCATGTTTCTTGCTGTATTGCAGACTCTGGAAAGAAGAGGAAGCTTCTTGCGTTAAAACAGAGGGTGTTTCATGGAGGAGAAAACTGGTCTGAATTTCCCTTCACAAACGGAGTTAAACCAAAGCCTCTGTGTCTTAATACAAGCAAGAGTTCATTTCTGGTAAACCCAGGGTTTTTTCGGCTCAAATGAATTTACACAGTTCATGAACCCAACATGTTTTTCACTATGAACTAAAGAGCATCTATGTAACACATGCTGAGCTTTGTTACAGTTTCATAAGCAGAGTTCAACTAGATATCGTCCGTATGAATAGGAAACACAGTTCTTTTTTTCTGGGCATGCTCATTTTTCCTGCTTTATTGGAGACACTGGAAAGAAGAGCATGCTTCTTGCGTTAAAACAGAGTATGTTTCATGGAAGAGAACACTGGTCTGAATTTTCCTTCAGAAATGGAGTTAAACCAAAGTCTCTGTGTCTTCCTACAAGCAAGAGTTCATTTCAGGTAAACCCAGTGATTTTTCGTCTCAAATGAATTTACACAGTTCATGAACCCAACAAGTTTTTCACTATTAACTAAAGAGCATCTATGTAACACATACTGTGGATGTTACAGTTTCATAATCAGAGTTCAAGTAGATATGGTCCGTATGAGTAGGAAACCCATTTCACTTTTTCTGGACATGCTCATATTTCTTGCTGTATTGCAGACTCCGGACAGAAGAGGATGCTTCTTGAGTTAAAAAGGAGGGTGTTTCATGGATGAGAACACTGGTCTGAATTTTCTTTCAGAAACGGAGTTAAACCAAAGGCTCTGTGTCTTCTTATAAGCAAGAGTCATTTCCAGTACACCCAGTGATTTTTCGGCTCAAATGAATTTACACAGATCACGAACCCAAAACGATTTTCACTATTAACTAAAGACCATCTATGTAACACATGCTGTGGTTTGTTACAGTTTCATAAGCAGAGTTCAACTAGATATGGTCCGTATGAGTAGGAAATACAGTTCTTTTTTTCTGGTCATGATCATGTTTGTTGCTGTATTAGAGACACTGGAAAGATGAGCATCCTCTTTGGGTTAAAACAGAGTGTGTTTCATGGATTAGATCTCTGGTGTGAATTTCCCTTCACAAACGCAGTGAAACCAAAGACTCTCTGTCTTCCTACAAGCAAGAGTTCCTTTCTGGTAAACCCAGGGGTTTTTCGGCTCAAATGAATTTACACAGTTCATGAACCCAACTCGTTTTTCACTATTAACTAAACAGCATGTATGTAACACATGCTGTTGTTTGTTACAGTTTCATAAGCAGAGTTCAACTAGATATGGTCCATATGAGATGAAACACAGTTCTTTTTTTGTGGGCATGTTCATGTTTCTTGCTGTATTGGAGATGCTGGAAAGAAGAGCATGCTTCTTGCATTAAAACAGAGTATGTTTCATGGATGAGAACACTGGTCTAAATTTTCCTTCAGAAATGGAGTTAAACCAAAGTCTTTGTGTCTTCCTACAAGCAAGAGTTCATATCCGGTTAACCCAGTGAATTTTCGGCTCAAATGAATTTACACAGTTCTTGAACCCAACAGCATTTTCACTATTATGAAAAGAGCATGTATGTAGAGATTCTGTGGTTTGTTACAGTTTCATCAGCAGAGTTCAACTAGATATGGTCCGTATGAGTTGGAAACACAGTTCTTTTTTCTAGACATGCTCATATTTCTTGCTGTATTGCATACTCTGGATGGAAGAGGATGCTTCTTGCGTTAAACCAGAGGGTGTTTCATGGATGAGAACACTGGTCTGAATTTCTCTTCACCAACGCAGTTAAGCCAAAGCCTCTGTGTCTTCCTACAAGCAAGAGTTCATTTCCGGTAAACCCAGTGAATTTTTCGGCTCAACTGAATTTACACAGTTCTTGAAACCAACACGTTTCCACTATTGACTAAAGAGCATCTATGTAACACATGCTGTGGTTTGTTACAGTTTCATAAGCAGAGTTCAACTAGATATGGTCCGTAAGAGTTGGAAACACAGTTCTTATTTCTAGACATGCTCATATTTCTTGCTGTTTTGCAGATTCTGGACGGAAGAGAATGCTTCTTGGTTAAAACAGAGGGTGTTTCATGGATGAGAACACTGGTCTGAATTTCCATTCACAAACGGAGTTAAACCAAAGCCTCTCTGTCTTCCTACAAGCAAGAGTTCATTTCTGGTAAACCCAGTGATTTTTTCGGCGCAAATGAATTTACAAGGTTCACGAACCCAACACGATTTTCACTATTAACTGAAGAGCATCTAGGTAAGAGATGCTGTGGTTTGTTACAGTTTCATAAGCAGATTCAACTAGATATGGTCCTTATGAGTAGGAAACACAGATCTTTTTTTCTGGGCATGCTCATGTTCTTGCTGTATTATAGACACTGGAAAGAAGAGGATGCTTCTTGCGTTAAAACAGAGTATGTTTCATGGATGAGAACACAGGTCTGAATTTTCCTTCAGAAACGAAGTTAAACCAAAGTCTCTGTGTCTTCCTACAAGCAAGAGTTCATATCCGGTATACCCAGTGATTTTTCGGCTCAACTGAATTTACACAGTTCTTGAAACCAACACGTTTCCACTATTGACTAAAGAGCATATATGTAACACATGCTGTGGTTTGTTACAGTTTCATAAGCAGAGTTCAACTAGATATGGTCCGTATGAGTAGGAAACACAGTTCTTTTATTCTGGGCATGCTCATGTTTCTTGCTGTATTGCAGACTCTGGAAAGAAGAGGAAGCTTCTTGCGTAAAAACAGAGGGTGTTTCATGGATGAGAAAACTGGTCTGAATTTCCCTTCACAAACGGAGTTAAACCAAAGCCTCTGTGTCTTCCTACAAGCAAGAGTTCATATCCGGTAAACCCAGTGATTTTTCAGCTCAAATGGATTAACACAGTTCACGAACCCAACACGTTTTTCACTATAAACGAAAGAGCATATATGTAAGAGATTCTCTGGTTTGTTACAGTTTCATAAGCAGAGTTTAATTAGTTATGGTCCGTATGAGTAGGAAACACAGTTCTTTTTTTCTGGGCATGCTCATGTTTCTTGTTGTATTGGGGACGCTTGAAGAAGAGCATGCTTCTTGCGTTATAACAGAGTATGTTTCTTTGATGAGAACACTGGTCTGAATTTTCCTTCAGAAACGGAGTTAAACCAAAGCCTCTGTGTCTTCCTACAAGCAAGAGTTCATATCCTGTAAACCCAGTGATTTTTTGGCTCAAATGAATTTACAGTTCACGAACCCAACACGTTTTTCACTATTAACTAAAGAGCATCTATGTAAGAGATGCTGTGGTTTGTTACAGTTTCATAATCAGAGTTCAAGTAGATATGGTCCGTATGAGTAGGAAACCCAGTTCATTTTTTCTGGACAAGCTCATATTTCTTGCCGTATTGCAGACTCTGGACAGAAGAGGATGCTTCTTGAGTTAAAACAGAGGGTGTTTCATGGATGAGAACACTGGTCTGAATTTTCTTTCAGAAACGGAGTTTAACCAAAGACTCTGTGTCTTCTTATAAGAAAGAGTCATTTCCAGTACACCCAGTGATTTTTCGGCTCAAATGAATTTACACAGATCACGAACCCAACACGATTTTCACTATTAACTAAAGACCATCTATGTAACACATGCTGTGGTTTGTTACAGTTTCATAAGCAGAGTTCAACTATATATGGTCCGTATGAGTAGGAAATACAGTTCTTGGTTTCTGGGCATGCTCATGTTTCTTGCTGTATTGGAGACACTGGAAAGAAGAGCATCCTCTTTGCGTTAAAACAGAGTGTGTTTCATGGATTAGATCTCTGGGGTGAATTTCTCTTCACAAACGGAGTGAAACCAAAGCCTCTGTGTCTTCCTACAAGCAAGAGTTCATTTCTGGTAAACCCAGGGTTTTTTCGGCTCAAATGAATTTACACAGTTCATGAACCCAACTCGTTTTTCACTATTAACTAAAGAGCATCTATGTAACACATGCTGTTGTTTGTTACAGTTTCATAAGCAGAGTTCAACTAGATATGGTCCATATGAGCAGGAAACACAGTTCTTTTTTTCTGGGCATGTTCATGTTTCTTGCTGTATTGGAGATGCTGGAAAGAAGAGCATGCTTCTTGAGTTAAAACAGAGTATGTTTCATGGATGAGAACACTGGTCTGAATTTTCCTTCAGAAACGAAGTTAAACCAAAGTCTCTGTGTCTTCCTACAAGCAAGAGTTCATATCCGGTAAACCCAGTGATTTTTCGGCTCAAATGAATTTACACAGTTTTGAAACCAACATATTTTTCACTAATAACTAAAGAGCATCTATGTAACACATGCTGTGGTTTGTTACAGTTTCATAAGCAGAGTTCAACTAGATAAGGTCCGTATGAGTTGGAAACACAGTTCTTTTTTCTAGACATTCTCATATTTCTTGCTGTATTGGAGACACTGGAAAGAAGAGGATGCTTCTTGCGTTAAAACAGAGTATGTTTCATGGATGAGAACACTGGTCTGAATTTTCCTTCAGAAACGAAGTAAAACCAAAGTCTCTGTGTCTTCCTACAAGCAAGAGTTCATATCCGGTAAACCCTGTGATTTTTTGGCTCAAATGAATTTACACAGTTCTTGAACCCAACAGGATTTTCACTATTAGGTAAAGTGCATGTATGTAGAGATGCTGTGGTTTGTTACAGTTTCATAAGCAGAGTTCAACTAGATATGGTCCATATGAGTTGGAAACACAGTTCTTTTTTCTAGACATGCTCATATTTCTTGCTGTATTGCAGACTCTGGACAGAAGAGGATGCTTCTTGCGTTAAAAAAGAGGGTGTTTCACGGATGAGAACCCTGGTCTGAATTTTCCTTCAGAAACGGAGTTAAACCAAAGCCTCTGTGTCTTCCTACAAGCAAGAGTTCATATCCGGAAAACACAGTGATTTTTCGGCTCAAATGAATTTACAAAGTTTTGAAACAAAAATATTTTTCACTAATAACTAAAGAGCATCTATGTAACACATGCTGTGGTTTGTTACAGTTTCATAAGCAGAGTTCAACTAGATATGGTCCGTATGAGTTGGAAACACAGTTCTTTTTTCTAGACATGCTCATATTTCTTGCTGTATTGGAGACACTGGAAAGAAGAGGATGCTTCTTGCGTTAAAACAGAGTATGTTTCATGGATGAGAACACTGGTCTGAATTTTCCTTCAGAAACGAAGTTAAACCAAAGTCTCTGTGTCTTCCTACAAGCAAGGGTTCATATCCGGTAAACCCAGTGATTTTTCGGCTCAAATGAATTTACACAGTTCTTGAAACCAACACGTTTTTACTATTGACTAAAGAGCATCTATGTAACACATGCTGTGGTTTGTTACAGTTTCATAAGCAGAGTTCAACTAGATATGGTCCGTATGAGTAGGAAACACAGTTCTTTTATTCTGGGCATGCTCATGTTTCTTGCTGTATTGCAGACTCTGGAAAGAAGAGGAAGCTTCTTGCGTTAAAACAGAGGGTGTTTCATGGAGGAGAAAACTGGTCTGAATTTCCCTTCACAAACGGAGTTAAACCAAAGCCTCTGTGTCTTAATACAAGCAAGAGTTCATTTCTGGTAAACCCAGGGTTTTTTCGGCTCAAATGAATTTACACAGTTCATGAACCCAACATGTTTTTCACTATGAACTAAAGAGCATCTATGTAACACATGCTGAGCTTTGTTACAGTTTCATAAGCAGAGTTCAACTAGATATCGTCCGTATGAATAGGAAACACAGTTCTTTTTTTCTGGGCATGCTCATGTTTCCTGCTTTATTGGAGACACTGGAAAGAAGAGCATGCTTCTTGCGTTAAAACAGAGTATGTTTCATGGAAGAGAACACTGGTCTGAATTTTCCTTCAGAAATGGAGTTAAACCAAAGTATCTGTGTCTTCCTACAAGCAAGAGTTCATTTCAGGTAAACCCAGTGATTTTTCGTCTCAAATGAATTTACACAGTTCATGAACCCAACAAGTTTTTCACTATTAACTAAAGAGCATCTATGTAACACATACTGTGGATGTTACAGTTTCATAAGCAGAGTTCAACTAGATATGGTCCATATGAGTAGGAAACACAGTTCTTTTTTTCTGGACATGCTCATATTTCTTGCTGTATTGCAGACTCTGGACAGAAAGGATGCATCTTGCGTTGAAACAGAGGGTGTTTCATGGATGAGAACACTCTTCTGAATTTTCCTTCACAAACGGAGTTAAACCAAAGCCTCTGTGTCTTCCTATAAGCAAGAGTTCATTTCCGGTAAACCCAGTGATTTTTTCGGCTCAAATGAATTTACACAGTTCACGAACCCTACATGATTTTCACTATTAACTAAAGAGCATATATGTAAGAGATGCTGTGGTTTGTTACAGTTTCATAAGCAGAGTTCAATTATATATCGTCCGTATGAGTAGGAAACACAATTCTTTTTTTCTGGGCATTCTCATGTTTCTTGCTGTATTGGAGATGCTTGAAGAAGAGCATGCTTCTTGCGCTATAACAGAGTATGTTTCTTAGATGAGAACACTGGTCTGAATTTTCCTTCAGAAACGAAGTTAAACCAAAGTCTCTGTGTCTTCCTACAAGCAAGAGTTCATATCCGGTAAACCCAGTGATATTTCGGCTCAAATGAATTTACACAGTTCTTGAAACCAACACGTTTTTACTATTGACTAAAGAGCATCTATGTAACACATGCTGTGGATGTTACAGTTTCATAAGCAGAGTTCAACTAGATATGGTCCATATGAGTAGGAAACACAGTTCTTTTTTTCTGGACATGCTCATATTTCTTGCTGCATTGCAGACTCTGGACAGAAGAGGATGCATCTTGCGTTGAAACAGAGGGTGTTTCATGGATGAGAACACTGGTCTGAATTTTCCTTCACAAACGGAGTTAAACCAAAATCTCTGTGTCTTCCTACAAGCAAGAGTTCATATCCGGTAAACCCAGTGATTTTTCGGCTCAAAAGAATTTACACAGTTCTTGAAACCAACACGTTTTTCACTGTTAACTAAAGAGCATCTATGTAACACATGCTGTGGTTTGTTACAGTTTCATAGTCAGAGTTCAAGAAGATATGGTCCGGATGAGTAGGAAACACAGTTGTTTTATTCTGGGCATGCTCTTGTTTCTTGCTGTATTGCAGACTCTGGAAAGAAGAGGAAGCTTCTTGCGTTAAAACAGAGGGTGGTTCATGGATGAGAACACTGGTCTGAATTTCCCTTCACAAACGGAGTTAAACCACAGCCTGTGTGTTTTCCTACAAGCAAGAGTTCATTTCCGGTGAACCCAGTGATTTTTTGGCTCAAATGAATTTACACAGTTCTTGAACCCAACAGGATTTTCACTATTAGGCAAAGTGCATGTATGTAGAGATGCTGTGGTTTGTTACAGTTTCATAAGCAGAGTTCAACTAGATATGGTCTGTATGACTTGGAAACACAGTTCTTTTTTCTGGGCATGCTCATATTTCTTGCTGTATTGCAGACTCCGGATAGAAGAGGATGCTTATTGAGTTAAAACAGAGGGTGTTTCATGGATGAGAACACTGGTCTGAATTTTCTTTCAGAAACGGAGTTAAACCAAAGGCTCTGTGTTTTCTTATAAGCAAGAGTAATTTCCAGTACACCCAGTGATTTTTCGGCTCAAATGAATTTTCACAGTTAAGGAACCCAACACAATTTTCACTATTAACTAAAGAGAATCTATGTAAGAGATGCTGTGGTTTGTTACAGTTTCATAAGCAGATTCAACTAGATATGGTCCTTATGAGTAGGAAACACAGTTCTTTTTTTTTCGGCATGCTCATGTTTCTTGCTGTATTGCAGACTCTGGAAAGAAGAGGATGCTTCTTGTCTTAAAACACAGTGTGTTTCATGGATGAGAACAGTGGTCTCAATTTTAAATCTGAAACGGAGTTAAACAAAATTCTCTGTGTCTTCCTACAAGCAAGAGTTCATATCCGGTAAACCCAGTGATTTTTCGGCTCAAAGGAATTTACACTTTTCACGAACCCAACACGATTTTCACTATTAACTAAAGAGAATCTATTTAAGAGACGCTGTGGTTTGTTACAGTTTCATAATCAGACTTCAAGTAGATATGGTCCGTATGAGTAGGAAACACAGTTCATTTTTTCTGGCCATGCTCATATTTCTTGCTGTATTAAAGACTCTGGACAGAAGAGCATGCTTCTTGTGTTAAAACAGAGTATTTTTCATGGATGAGAACACTGGTCTGAATTTTCCTTCAGAAATGGAGTTAAACCAAATTCTCTGTGTCTTCCTACAAGGAAGAGTTCATATCAGGTAAACCCAGTGATTTTTCGGCTCAAATGAATTTACACTTTTCATGAACCCAACACGTTTTTCACTATTAACTAAAGAGCATCTATGTAAGAGATGTTGTGGTTTGTTACAGTTTCATAATCAGAGTTCAAGTAGATATGGTCCGTATGAGTAGGAAACCCAGTTCATTTTTTCTGGACATGCAAATATTTCTGGTTGTATTGCAGACTCTGGACAGAAGAGGATGCTTCTTGAGTTAAAACAGAGGGTGTTTCATGGATGAGAACACTGGTCAGAATTTTCCTTCACAAATGGAGTTAAAACAAATGCTCTGTGTCTTCTTATAAGCAAGTGTCATTCCCGGGACACGCAGTGATTTTTCGGCTCAAATGAATTTACACAGTTCACGAACCCAACACGATTTTCACTATTAACTAAAGAGCATCTATGTAAGAGATGCTGTGGTATGTTAGAGTTTCATAATCAGAGTTCAAGTAGATATGGTACGTAAGAGTAGGAAACACAGTTCATTTATTCTGGCCATGCTCATATTTCTTGCTGTATTGCAGATTCTGGACAGAAGAGGATGCTTCTTGTGTTAAAACAGAGGGTGTTTCATGGATGAGAACATTGGTCTGAATTTTCCTTCACAAACGGAGTTAAACCAAAGGTTCTGTGTCTCCTTATAAGCAAGAGTTATTTCCGGTACACCCAGTGATTTTTCGGCTCAAATGAATTTACACAGTTCACAAACCCAACACGATTTTCACTATTAACTAAAGAGAATCTATGTAACACATGCTGTGGTTTGTTCCAGTTTCATAATCAGAGTTCAACTAGATATGATCCGTATGAGTAGGAAACACAGTTCTTTTTTTCTGGGCATGCGCATGTTTCTTGCTGTATTAGAGAAGCTGGAAAGAAGAACCTGCTCTTTGCCTTAAAACAGAGTGTGTTTCATGGATGAGATCTCTGTTGTGAATTTCCCTTCACAAACGGAGTGAAACCAAAGCCTCTGTGTCTTAATACAAGTAAGAGTTCATTTCCGGTAAACCCAGGGGTTTTTCTGGTCAAATGAATTAACACAGTTCATGAACCCAACACGTTTTTCACTATTAACTAAAGACGATCTATGTAACACATGCTGTGGTTTGTTACAGTTTATAAGCAGAGTTCAACTAGATATGGTCCGTATGAATAGGAAACAGTGTTCTTTTTTTCTGGGCATGCTCTTGTTTCATGCTGTATTGGGGACGCTGGAAAGAAGAGCATGCTTCTTGCGTTAAAACAGAGTATGTTCATGGATGAGAACACTGTTCTGAATTTTCCTTCAGAAACAGAGTTAAACCAAAGTCTTTGTGTCTTCCTACAAGCAAGAGTTCATATCCGGTAAACCCAGTGATTTTTCGGCTCAAATGAATTTACACTTTTCACGAACCCAACACGTTTTTCACTATTAACTAAGGAGCATCTATGTAAGAGACACTGTGGTTTTTACAGTTTCATAATCAGAGTTGAAGTAGATATGGTCCGTATGAGTAGGAAACCCAATTCATTTTTTCTGGACATGCAAATATTTCTGGCTGTATTGCAGACTCTGGACAGAAGAGGATGCTTCTTGAGTTAAAACAGAGGGTGTTTCATGGATGAGAACACTGGTCTGAATTTTCCTTCACAAATGGAGTTAAACCAAATGCTCGATGTCTTCTTATAAGCAAGTGTCATTCCCGGGACACCCAGTGATTTTTCGGCTCAAATGAATTTACACAGTTCACGAACCCAACACGATTTTCACTATTAACTAAAGAGCATCTATGTAAGAGATGCTGTGGTATGTTAGAGTTTCATAATCAGAGTTCAAGTAGATATGGTACGTAAGAGTAGGAAACACAGTTCATTTGTTCTGGCCATGCTCATATTTCTTGCTGTATTGCAGACTTTGGACAGAAGAGGATGCTTCTTGTGTTAAAACAGAGGGTGTTTCATGGATGAGAACACTTGTCTGAATTTTCCTTCACAAACGGAGTTAAACCAAAGGTTCTGTGTCTTCTTATAAGCAAGAGTCATTTCCGGTACACCCAGTGATTTTTCGGTTCAAATGAATTTACACAGTTCACAAACCCAACACGATTTTCACTATTAACTAAAGAGCATCTATGTAACACATGCTGTGGTTTGTTCCAGTTTCATAAGCAGAGTTCAACTAGATATGATCCGTATGAGTAGGAAACACAGTTCTTTTTTCTGGGCATGCGCATGTTTCTTGCTGTATTAGAGACGCTGGAAAGAAGAGCATGCTCTTTGCGTTAAAACAGAGTGTGTTTCATGCATGAGATCTCTGGTGTGAATTTCCCTTCACAAACGGAGTGAAACCAAAGCCTCTGTGTCTTAATACAAGCAAGAGTTCATTTCCGGTAAACCCAGGGGTTTTTCTGGTCAAATGAATTAACACAGTTCATGAACCCAACACGATTTTCACTATTAACTAAAGAGCATCTATGTAACACATGCTGTGGTTTGTTACAGTTTCATAAGCAGAGTTCAACTAGATATGGTCCGTATGAATAGGAAACAGAGTTCTTTTTTTCTGGGCATGCTCTTGTTTCATGCTGTATTGGGGACGCTGGAAAGAAGAGCATGCTTCTTGCGTTAAAACAGAGTATGTTCATGGATGAGAACACTGGTCTCAATTTTCCTTCAGAAACAGAGTTAAACCAAAGTCTTTGTGTCTTCCTACAAGCAAGAGTTCATATCCGGTAAACCCAGTTATTTTTCAGCTCAAATGAATTTACACTTTTCACGAACCCAACACGTTTTTCACTATTAACTAAAGAGCATCTATGTAAGAGACGCTGCGCTTTGTTACAGTTTCATAATCAGAGTTCAAGTAGATATGGTCCGTATGAGTAGGAAACCCAGTTCATTTTTTCTGGACATGCAAATATTTCTGGCTGTATTGCAGACTCTGGACAGAAGAGGATGCTTCTTGAGTTAAAACAGAGGGTGTTTCATGGATGAGAACACTGGTCTGAATTTTCCTTCACAAATGGAGTTAAACCAAATGCTCTGTGTCTTCTTATAAGCAAGTGTCATTCCCGGGACACCCAGTGATTTTTCGGCTCATATGAATTTACACAGTTCACGAACCCAACACGATTTTCACTATTAACTAAAGAGCATCTATGTAAGAGATGCTGTGGTTTGTTAGAGTTTCATAATCACAGTTCAAGTAGATATGGTACGTAAGAGTAGGAAACACAGTTCATTTATTCTGGCCATGCTCATATTTCTTGCTGTATTGCAGACTCTGGACAGAAGAGGATGCTTCTTGTGTTAAAACAGAGGGTGTTTCATGGATGAGAACACTGGTCTGAATTTTCCTTCACAAGCGGAGTTAAACCAAAGGTTCTGTGTCTTCTTATAAGCAAGAGTCATTTCCGGTACACCCAGTGATTTTTCGGCTCAAATGAATTTACACAGTTCACAAACCCAACACGATTTTCACTATTAACTAAAGAGCATCTATGTAACACATGCTGTGGTTTGTTACAGTTTCATAAGCAGAGTTCAACTAGATATGATCCGTATGAGTAGGAAACACAGTTCTTTTTTCTGGGCATGCGCATGTTTCTTGCTGTATTAGAGACGCTGGAAAGAAGAGCATGCTCTTTGCGTTAAAACAGAGTGTGTTTCATGGATGAGATCTCTGTTGTGAATTTCCCTTCACAAACGGAGTGAAACCAAAGCCTCTGTGTCTTAATACAAGCAAGATTTCATTTCCGGTAAACCCAGGGGTTTTTCTGGTCAAATGAATTAACACAGTTCATGAACCCAACACGTTTTTCACTATTAACTAAAGACAATCTATGTAACACATGCTGTGGTTTGTTACAGTTTCATAATCAGAGTTCAAGTAGATATGGTCCGTATGAGTAGGAAACCCAGTTCATTTTTTCTGGACATGCAAATATTTCTGGCTGTATTCCAGACTCTGGACAGAAGAGGATGCTTCTTGAGTTAAAACAGAGGGTGTTTCATGGATGAGAACACTGGTCTGAATTTTCCTTCACAAATGGAGTTAAACCAAATGCTCTGTGTCTTCTTATAAGCAAGTGTCATTCCCGGGACACCCAGTGATTTTTCGGCTCATATGAATTTACACAGTTCACGAACCCAACACGATTTTCACTATTAACTAAAGAGCATCTATGTAAGAGATGCTGTGGTTTGTTAGAGTTTCATAATCACAGTTCAAGTAGATATGGTACGTAAGAGTAGGAAACACAGTTCATTTATTCTGGCCATGCTCATATTTCTTGCTGTATTGCAGACTCTGGACAGAAGAGGATGCTTCTTGTGTTAAAACAGAGGGTGTTTCATGGATGAGAACACTGGTCTGAATTTTCCTTCACAAACGGAGTTAAACCAAAGGTTCTGTGTCTTCTTATAAGCAAGAGTCATTTCCGGTACACCCAGTGATTTTTCGGCTCAAATGAATTTACACAGTTCACAAACCCAACACGATTTTCACTATTAACTAAAGAGCATCTATGTAACACATGCTGTGGTTTGTTACAGTTTCATAAGCAGAGTTCAACTAGATATGATCCGTATGAGTAGGAAACACAGTTCTTTTTTCTGGGCATGCGCATGTTTCTTGCTGTATTAGAGACGCTGGAAAGAAGAGCATGCTCTTTGCGTTAAAACAGAGTGTGTTTCATGGATGAGATCTCTGTTGTGAATTTCCCTTCACAAACGGAGTGAAACCAAAGCCTCTGTGTCTTAATACAAGCAAGATTTCATTTCCGGTAAACCCAGGGGTTTTTCTGGTCAAATGAATTAACACAGTTCATGAACCCAACACGTTTTTCACTATTAACTAAAGACCATCTATGTAACACATGCTGTGGTTTGTTACAGTTTCATAAGCAGAGTTCAACTAGATATGGTCCGTATGAATAGGAAAGAGTTCTTTTTTTCTGGGCATGCTCTTGTTTCATGCTGTATTGGGGACGCTGGAAAGAAGAGCATGCTTCTTGCGTTAAAACAGAGTATGTTTCATGGATGGAAACACTGGTCTGAATTTTCCTTCAGAAACGGAGTTAAACCAAAGTCTTTGTGTTGTCCTACAAGCAAGAGTTCATAACCGGTAAACCCAGTAAATTTTCGTCTCAAATGAATTTTCACGGTTCACGAACCCAACACGTTTTTCACTATTAACTAAAGAGCATCTATGTAAGAGACGCTGCGGTTTGTTACAGTTTCATAATCAGTGTTCATGTAGATATGGTCCGTATGAGTAGGAAACCCAGTTCATTTTTTCTGGACATGCTCATATTTTTGGCTGTAATGCGGACTCTGGACAGAAGAGGATGCTTCTTGAGTTAAAACAGAGGGTTTTTCATGGATGAGAACACTGGTCTGAATTTTCCTTCACAAACGGAGATAATCCAAAGGCTCTTTGTCTTCTTATAAGCAAGAGTCATTCCCGGTACACCCCATGATTTTTCAGCTCAAATGATTTTACACAGTTCACGAACCCAACACGATTTTCACTATTAACTAAAGAGCATCTATGTAACACATGCTGCGGTTTGTTACAGTTTCATAAGCAGAGTTCAACTAGATATGGTCCGTATGAATAGGAAACAGAGTTCTTTTTTTCTGGGCATGCTCTTGTTTCTTGCTGTATTAGAGACGCTGGAAAGAAGAGCATGCTCTTTGCGTTAAAACAGAGTGTGTTTCATGGATGAGATCTCTGTTGTGAATTTCCCTTCACAAACGGAGTGAAACCAAAGCCTCTGTGTCTTAATACAAGCAAGATTTCATTTCCGGTAAACCCAGGGGTTTTTCTGGTCAAATGAATTAACACAGTTCATGAACCCAACACGTTTTTCACTATTAACTAAAGACCATCTATGTAACACATGCTGTGGTTTGTTACAGTTTCATAATCAGAGTTCAAGTAGATATGGTCCGTATGAGTAGGAAACCCAGTTCATTTTTTCTGGACATGCAAATATTTCTGGCTGTATTCCAGACTCTGGACAGAAGAGGATGCTTCTTGAGTTAAAACAGAGGGTGTTTCATGGATGAGAACACTGGTCTGAATTTTCCTTCACAAATGGAGTTAAACCAAATGCTCTGTGTCTTCTTATAAGCAAGTGTCATTCCCGGGACACCCAGTGATTTTTCGGCTCATATGAATTTACACAGTTCACGAACCCAACACGATTTTCACTATTAACTAAAGAGCATCTATGTAAGAGATGCTGTGGTTTGTTAGAGTTTCATAATCACAGTTCAAGTAGATATGGTACGTAAGAGTAGGAAACACAGTTCATTTATTCTGGCCATGCTCATATTTCTTGCTGTATTGCAGACTCTGGACAGAAGAGGATGCTTCTTGTGTTAAAACAGAGGGTGTTTCATGGATGAGAACACTGGTCTGAATTTTCCTTCACAAACGGAGTTAAACCAAAGGTTCTGTGTCTTCTTATAAGCAAGAGTCATTTCCGGTACACCCAGTGATTTTTCGGCTCAAATGAATTTACACAGTTCACAAACCCAACACGATTTTCACTATTAACTAAAGAGCATCTATGTAACACATGCTGTGGTTTGTTACAGTTTCATAAGCAGAGTTCAACTAGATATGATCCGTATGAGTAGGAAACACAGTTCTTTTTTCTGGGCATGCGCATGTTTCTTGCTGTATTAGAGACGCTGGAAAGAAGAGCATGCTCTTTGCGTTAAAACAGAGTGTGTTTCATGGATGAGATCTCTGTTGTGAATTTCCCTTCACAAACGGAGTGAAACCAAAGCCTCTGTGTCTTAATACAAGCAAGATTTCATTTCCGGTAAACCCAGGGGTTTTTCTGGTCAAATGAATTAACACAGTTCATGAACCCAACACGTTTTTCACTATTAACTAAAGACCATCTATGTAACACATGCTGTGGTTTGTTACAGTTTCATAAGCAGAGTTCAACTAGATATGGTCCGTATGAATAGGAAAGAGTTCTTTTTTTCTGGGCATGCTCTTGTTTCATGCTGTATTGGGGACGCTGGAAAGAAGAGCATGCTTCTTGCGTTAAAACAGAGTATGTTTCATGGATGGAAACACTGGTCTGAATTTTCCTTCAGAAACGGAGTTAAACCAAAGTCTTTGTGTTGTCCTACAAGCAAGAGTTCATAACCGGTAAACCCAGTAAATTTTCGTCTCAAATGAATTTTCACGGTTCACGAACCCAACACGTTTTTCACTATTAACTAAAGAGCATCTATGTAAGAGACGCTGCGGTTTGTTACAGTTTCATAATCAGTGTTCATGTAGATATGGTCCGTATGAGTAGGAAACCCAGTTCATTTTTTCTGGACATGCTCATATTTTTGGCTGTAATGCGGACTCTGGACAGAAGAGGATGCTTCTTGAGTTAAAACAGAGGGTTTTTCATGGATGAGAACACTGGTCTGAATTTTCCTTCACAAACGGAGATAATCCAAAGGCTCTTTGTCTTCTTATAAGCAAGAGTCATTCCCGGTACACCCCATGATTTTTCAGCTCAAATGATTTTACACAGTTCACGAACCCAACACGATTTTCACTATTAACTAAAGAGCATCTATGTAACACATGCTGCGGTTTGTTACAGTTTCATAAGCAGAGTTCAACTAGATATGGTCCGTATGAATAGGAAACAGAGTTCTTTTTTTCTGGGCATGCTCTTGTTTCATGCTGTATTGGGGACGCTGGAAAGAAGAGCATGCTTCTTGCGTTAAAACAGAGTATGTTCATGGATGAGAACACTGGTCTGAATTTTCCATCAGAAACAGAGTTAAAACAAAGTCTTTGTGTCTTCCTACATGCAAGAGTTCATATCCGGTAAACCCAGTGATTTTTCGGCTCAAATGAATTTACACTTTTCAAGAACCCAACACGTTTTTCACTATTAACTAAAGAGCATCTATGTAAGAGACGCTGTGGTTTGTTACAGTTTCATAATCAGAGTTCAAGTAGATATGGTCCGTATGAGTAGGAAACCCAGTTCATTTTTTCTGGACATGCAAATATTTCTGGCTGTATTGCAGACTCTGGACAGAAGAGGATGCTTCTTGAGTTAAAACAGAGGGTGTTTCCTGGATGAGAACACTGGTCTGAATTTTCCTTCACAAATGGAGTTAAACCAAATGCTCTGTGTCTTCTTATAAGCAAGTGTCATTCCCGGGACACCCAGTGATTTTTCGGCTCAAATGAATTTACACAGTTCACAAACCCAACACGATTTTCACTATTAACTAAAGAGCATCTATGTAAGAGATGCTGTGGTTTGTTACAGTTTCATAATCAGTGTTCAAGTAGATATGGTCCGTATGAGTAGGAAACTCAGTTCATTTTTTCTGGACATGCTCATATTTCTGGCTGTATTGCAGAATCTGGACAGAAGAGGATGCTTCTTGAGTTAAAACAGAGGGTTTTTCATGGATGAGAACACTGGTCTGAATTTTCCTTCACAAACGGAGATAATCCAAAGGCTCTTTGTCTTCTTATAAGCAAGAGTCATTCCCGGTACACCCAGTGATTTTTCAGCTCAAATGAATTTACACAGTTCACGAACCCAACACGATTTTCACTATTAACTAAAGAGCATCTATGGAACACATGCTGTGGTTTGTTACAGTTTCATAAGCAGAGTTCAACTAGATATGGTCCGTATGAATAGGAAACAGAGTTCTTTTTTTCTGGGCATGCTCTTGTTTCATGCTGTATTGGGGACGCTGGAAAGAAGAGCATGCTTCTTGCGTTAAAACAGAGTATGTTCATGTATGAGAACACTGGTCTGAATTTTCCTTCAGAAACAGAGTTAAACCAAAGTCTTTGTGTCTTCCTACAAGCAAGAGTTCATATCCGGTAAACCCAGTGATTTTTCGGCTCAAATGAATTTACACTTTTCATGAACCCAACACGTTTTTCACTATTAACTAAAGAGCATCTATGTTAGAGACGCTGTGGTTTGTTACAGTTTCATAATCAGAGTTCAAGTAGATATGGTCCGTATGAGTAGGAAACCCAGTTCATTTTTTCTGGACATGCAAATATTTCTGGCTGTATTGCAGACTCTGGACAGAAGACGATGCTTCTTGAGTTAAAACAGAGGGTGTTTCATGGATGAGAACACTGGTCTGAATTTTCCTTCACAAATGGAGTTAAACCAAATGCTCTGTGTCTTCTTATAAGCAAGTGTCATTCCCGGGACACCCAGTGATTTTTCGGCTCAAATGAATTTACACAGTTCACGAACCCAACACGATTTTCACTATTAACTAACGAGCATCTATGTAAGAGATGCTGTGGTTTGTTAGAGTTTCATAATCAGAGTTCAAGTAGAGATGGTACGTAAGAGTAGGAAACACAGTTCATTTATTCTGGCCATGCTCATATTTCTTGCTGTATTGCAGACTCTCGACAGAAGAGGATGCTTCTTGTGTTAAAACAGAGGGTGTTTCATGGATGAGAACACTGGTCTGAATTTTCCTTCACAAACGGAGTTAAACCAAAGTTTCTGTGTCTTCTTATAAGCAAGAGTCATTTCCGGTACACCCAGTGATTTTTCGGCTCAAATGAATTTACACAGTTCACAAACCCAACACGATTTTCACTATTAACTAAAGAGCATCTATGTAACACATGCTGTGGTTTGTTCCAGTTTCATAAGCAGAGTTCAACTAGATATGATCCGTATGAGTAGGAAACACAGTTCTTTTTTCTGGGCATGCGCATGTTTCTTGCTGTATTAGAGACGCTGGAAAGACGAGCATGCTCTTTGCGTTAAAACAGAGTGTGTTTCATGGATGAGATCTCTGTTGTGAATTTCCATTCACAAACGGAGTGAAACCAAAGCCTCTGTGTCTTAATACAAGCAGGAGTTCATTTCCGGTAAACCCAGGGGTTTTTCTGGTCAAATGAATTAACACAGTTCATGAACCCAACACGATTTTCACTATTAACTAAAGAGCATCTATGTAACACATGCTGTGGTTTGTTACAGTTTCATAAGCAGAGTTCAACTAGATATGGTCCGTATGAATAGGAAACAGAGTTCTTTTTTTCTGGGCATGCTCTTGTTTCATGCTGTATTGGGGACGCTGGAAAGAAGAGCATGCTTCTTGCGTTAAAACAGAGTATGTTCATGGATGAGAACACTGGTCTCAATTTTCCTTCAGAAACAGAGTTAAACCAAAGTCTTTGTGTCTTCCTACAAGCAAGAGTTCATATCCGGTAAACCCAGTGATTTTTCGGCTCAAACGAATTTACACGTTTCACGAACCCAACACGTTTTTCACTATTAACTAAAGAGCATCTATGTAAGAGACGCTGTGGTTTGTTACAGTTTCATAATCAGAGTTCAAGTAGATATGGTCCGTATGAGTAGGAAACCCAGTTCATTTTTATGGACATGCAAATATTTCTGGCTGTATTGCAGACTCTGGACAGAAGAGGATGCTTCTTGAGTTAAAAAAGAGGGTGTTTCATGGATGAGAACACTGGTCTGAATTTTCCTTCACAAATGGAGTTAAACCAAATGCTCTGTGTCTTCTTATAAGCAAGTGTCATTCCCGGGACACCCAGTGATTTTTCGGCTCATATGAATTTACACAGTTCACGAACCCAACACGATTTTCACTATTAACTAAAGAGCATCTATGTAAGAGATGCTGTGGTTTGTTAGAGTTTCATAATCAGAGTTCAAGTAGATATGGTACGTAAGAGTAGGAAACACAGTTCATTTATTCTGGCCATGCTCATATTTCTTGCTGTATTGCAGACTCTTGACAGAAGAGGATGCTTCTTGTGTTAAAACAGAGGGTGTTTCATGGATGAGAACACTGGTCTGAATTTTCCTTCAGAAACGGAGTTAAACCAAAGGTTCTGTGTCTTCTTATAAGCAAGAGTCATTTCCGGTACACCCAGTGATTTTTCGGCTCAAATGAATTTACACAGTTCACAAACCCAACACGATTTTCACTATTAACTAAAGAGCATCTATGTAACACATGCTGTGGTTTCTTACAGTTTCATAAGCAGAGTTCAACTAGATATGATCCGTATGAGTAGGAAACACAGTTCTTTTTTCTGGGCATGCGCATGTTTCTTGCTGTATTAGAGACGCTGGAAAGAAGAGCATGCTCTTTGTGTTAAAACAGAGTGTGTTTCATGGATGAGATCTCTGTTGTGAATTTCCCTTCACAAACGGAGTGAAACCAAAGCCTCTGTGTCTTAATACAAGCAAGAGACCATTTCTGGTAAACCCACGGGTTTTTCTGGTCAAATGAATTAACACAGTTCATAAAGCCAACACGTTTTTCACTATTAACTAAAGACCATCTATGTAACACATGCTGTGGTTTGTTACAGTTTCATAAGCAGAGTTCAACTAGATATGGTCCGTATGAATAGGAAACAGAGTTCTTTTATTCTGGGAATGCTCATGTTTCTTGCTGTATTGCAGACTCTGGAAAGAAGAGGATGCTTCTTGTTTTAAAACAGAGATTGTTTCATGGATGTGAACACTGGTCTGAATTTTCCTTCAGATACGGAGTTAAACAAAATTCTCTGTGTCTTCCTACAAGCAAGAGTTCATTTCTGGTAAACCCAGTGATTTTTCGGCTCAAATGAATTTACACATTTCATGAATCCAACACGTTTTTCACTATTAACTAAAGGACATCTATGTAAGAGATGCTGTGGTTTGTTACAGTTTCACAATCAGAGTTCAAGTAGATATGGACCGTATGAGTGGGAAACACAGTTCATTTTTTGTGGACATGCTCATATTTCTTGCTGTACTGCAGACTCTGGACAGAAGTGGATGCTTCTTGCGTTAAAACAGAGGGTGTTTCATGGATGAGAACACTGGTCTTAATTTTCCTTCAGAAACGGAGTTAAACCAAAGGCTATCTGTCTTCTTATAAGCAAGAGTCATTCCCGGTACACCCAGTGATTTTTCGGCTCAAATGAATTTACACAGTTCACGAACCCAACATGATTTTCACTATTAACTAAAGAGCATCTATGTAAGAGATGCTGTGGTTTGTTACAATTTTCTAATCAGAGTTCAAGTAGATATGGTCCGTATGAGTAGGAAACCCAGTTCATTTTTTCTGGCCATGCTCATATATCTTGCTGTATTGGAGACTCTGGACAGAAAGGATGCTTCTTGCGTTAAAACAGAGTATGTTTCAAGGATGAGAACACTGGACTGAATTTTCCTTAAAAAACGAAGTTAAACCAAAGTCTCTCTGTCTTCCTACAAGCAAGAGTTCATATCCGGTAAACCCAGGGGTTTTTCGGCTCAAATGAATTTACACAGTTCTTGAAACCAACACGTTTCCACTATTGACTAAAGAGCATCTATGTAACACATGCTGTGGTTTGTTACAGTTTCATAAGCAGAGTTCAACTAGATATGGTCCGTATGAGTAGGAAACACAGTTCTTTTTTCTGGGCATGCTCATGTTTCTTGCTGTATTAGAGACGCTGGAAAGAAGAGCATGCTCTTTGCGTTAAAACAGAGTGTGTTTCATGGATGAGATCTCTGGTGTGAATTTCCCTTCACAAACGGAGTGAATCCAAACCCTCTGTGTCTTAATACAAGCAAGAGTTCATTTCCGGTAAACCCAGGGGTTTTCCAGGTCAAATGAATTTACACAGTTCATGAACCCAACACGTTTTTCACTATTAACTAAAGACCATCTATGTAACACATGCTGTGGTTTGTTACAGTTTCATAAGCAGAGTTCAACTAGATATGGTCCGTATGAATAGGAAACAGAGTTCTTTTTTTCTGGGCATGCTCTTGTTTCATGCTGTATTGTGGACGCTGGAAAGAAGAGCATCCTTCTTGCGTAAAACAGAGTATGTTTCATGGATGAGAACACTGGTGTGAATTTTCCTTCACAAATTGAGTTAAACCAAAGGCACTATGTCTTCTTATAAGCAAGAGTCATTTCCGGTACACCCAGTGATTTTTCAGCTCAAATGAATTCACACAGTTCACGAACCCAACACGATTTTCACTATTAACTAATGAGCATCTATGTAAGAGATGCTGTGGTTTGTTACAGTTTCATAAGCAGAGTTCAAGTATATATGGTCCGTATGAGTAGGAAACACAGTTCTTTTTTTCTGGGCATGATCATGTTTCTTGCTGTATTAGACATGCTGGAAAGAAGAGCATGTTCTTTGCGTTAAAATAGAGTGTGTTTCACGGATGAGATCTCTGGTGTGAATTTCCCTTCACAAACGGAGTGAAACCAAAGCCTCTGTGTCTTAATACAAGCAAGAGTTCATTTCCGGTAAACCCAGGGGTTTTTCTGGTCAAATGAATTTACACAGTTCATGAACCCAAAATGATTTTCACTATTAACTAAAGAGCATCAATGTAAGAGATGCTGTGGTTTGTTACAGTTTCATAGTCAGAGTTCAAGTAGATATGGACCGTATGAGTGGGAAACCCAGTTCATTTTTTCTGGACATGCTCATATTTCTTGCTGTATTGCAGACTCTGGACAGAAGAGGATGCTTCTTGCGTTAAAACAGAGGGTGTTTCATGGATGAGAACACTGGTCTGAATTTTCCTTCAGAAAAAGAGTTAAACCAACGTCTTTGTGTCTTCCTACAAGCAAGAGTTCCTATCCGGTAAACCCAGTGATTTTTCAGCTCAAATGAATTTACACGGTTCACGAACCCAACACGTTTTTCACTATTAACTAAAGAGCATCTATGTAAGAGACGCTGTGGTTTGTTACAGTTTCATAATCAGTGTTCAAGTAGATATGGTCCGTATGAGTAGGAAACCCAGTTCATTTTTTCTGGCCATGCTCATATTTCTTGCTGTATTGCAGACTCTGGACAGAAGAGGATGCTTCTTGCGTTAAAACAGAGGGTGTTTCATGGATGAGAACAGTGGTCTGAATTTTCCTTCACAAATGGAGTAAACCAAAGGCTCTGTGTCTTCTTATAAGCAAGAGTCATTTCCGGTACACCCAGTGATTTTTCAGCTCAAATGAATTCACACAGTTCACAAACCCAACACGATTTTCACTATTAACTAAAGAGCATCTATGTAAGAGATGCTGTGGTTTGTTACAGTTTCATAAGCAGAGTTCAAGTATATATGGTCCGTATGAGTAGGAAACACAGTTCTTTTTTTCTGGGCATGATCATGTTTCTTGCTGTATTAGACATGCTGGAAAGAAGAGCATGTTCTTTGCGTTAAAACAGAGTGTGTTTCACGGATGAGATCTCTGGTGTGAATTTCCCTTCACAAACGGAGTGAAACCAAAGCCTCTGTGTCTTAATACAAGCAAGAGTTCATTTCCTGTAAAACCAGGGGTTTTTCGGCTCAAATGAATGTACACAGCTCATGAACCCAACACGATTTTCACTATTAACTAAAGAGCATCTATGTAAGAGATGCTGTGGTTTGTTACAGTTTCATAAGCAGATTCAACTAGATATGGTCCTTATGAGTAGGAAACACAGTTCTTTTTTTCTCGGCATGCTCATGTTTCTTGCTGTATTGCAGACTCTGGAAAGAAGAGTATGCTTCTTGTCTTAAAACAGAATGTGTTTCATGGATGAGAACACTGGTCTGAATTTTCCTTCAGAAACGGAGTTAAACAAAATTTTGTGTGTCTTCCTACAAGCAAGAGTTCATTTCCGGTAAACCCAGTGATTTTTCGGCTCAAATGAATTTACACATTTCACGAATCCAACATGTTTTTCACTATTAACTAAAGAGCATCTATGTAAGAGATGCTGTGGTTTGTTACAGTTTCATAATCATAGTTCAAGTATATATGGCCGTATGAGTGGGAAACACAGTGCATTTTTTATGGACATGCTCATATTTCTTGCTGTATTGCAGACTCTGGACAGAAGAGGATGCTTCTTGCGTTAAAACAGAGGGTGTTTCATGGATGAGAACACTGGTCTGAATTTTCCTTCACAAATGGAGTTAAACCAAAGGCTCTGTGTCTTCTTATAAGCAAGAGTCATTTCCGGTACACCCAGTGATTTTTCGGCTCAAATGAATTTACACAGTTCACAAACCCAAAACGAATTTCACTATTAACTACAGAGCATCTATGTAAGATATGCTGTGGTTTGTTACAGTTTCCTAATCAGAATTCAAGTATATATGGTCCGTATGAGTAGGAAACACAGTTCGTTTTTTCTGGCCATGCTCATATTTCTTGCTGTATTGCAGACTCTGGACAGAAGATGATGCTTCTTGCGTTAAAACAGAGGGTGTTTCATGGATGAGAACACTGGTCTGAATTTTCATTCACAATTGGAGTTAAACCAAAGGTTCTGTGTCTTCTTATAAGCAAGAGTCATTTCCGGTACTCCCAGTGATTTTTCAGCTCAAATGAATTTATACAGTTCACAAACCCAACACGAATTTCACTATTAACTAAAGAGCATCTATATAACACATGCTGTGGTTTCTTACAGTTTCATAAGCAGAGTTCAACTAGATATGATCCGTATGAGTAGGAAACACAGTTCTTTTTTCTGGGCATGCTCATGTTTCTTGCTGTATTAGAGACGCTGGAAATAAGAGCATGCTCTTTGCGTTAAAACAGAGTGTGTTTCATGGATGAGATCTCTGGTGTGAATTTCCCTTCACAAACGGAGTGAAACCAAAGCCTCTGTGTCTTAATACAAGCAAGATTTCATTTCCGGTAAACCCAGGGGTTTTTCTGGTCAAATGAATTTACACAGTTCATGAACCCAACACGTTTTTCACTATTAACTAAAGACCATCTATGTAACACATGCTGTGGTTTGTTACAGTTTCATAAGCATATTCAACTAGATATGGTCCGTATGAATAGGAAACAGAGTTCTTTTTTTCTGGGCATGCTCATGTTTCTTGCTGTATTAGAGACGCTGGAAAGAAGTGCATGCTCTTTGCTTTAAAACAGAGTGTGTTTCACGGATGAGATCTCTGGTGTGAATTTCCCTTCAAAAACTAAGTGAAACCAAAGCCTCTGTGTCTTAATACAAGCAAGAGTTCATTTCGGGTAAACCCAGGGGTTTTTTGGCTCAAATGAATTTACACAGTTCATGAATCCAAAACGATTTTCACTATTAACTAAAGAGCATCTATGTAAGAGATGCTGTGGTTTTTTACAGTTTCATAAGCATATTCAACTAGATATGGTCCTTATGAGTAGGAAACACAGTTCTTTTTTTCTCGGCATGCTCATGTTTCTTGCTGTATTGCAGACTCTGGAAAGAAGAGGATGCTTCTTGTCTTAAAACAGAGTGTGTTTTGTGGATAAGAACACTGGTCTGAATTTACCTTCAGAAACGGAGTTAAACAAAATTCTCTGTGTCTTCCTACAGGCAAGAGTTCATTTCCGGTAAACCCAGTGATTTTTCGGCTCAAATGAATTTACACATTTCACAAATCCAACATGTTTTTCACTATTAACTAAAGAGCATCAATGTAAGAGATGCTGTGGTTTGTTACAGTTTCATAGTCAGAGTTCAAGTAGATATGGACCGTATGAGTGGGAAACACAGTTCATTTTTTCTGGACATGCTCATATTTCTTGCTGTATTGCAGACTCTGGACAGAAGAGGATGCTTCTTGCGTTAAAACAGAGGGTGTTTCATGGATGAGAACACTGGTCTGAATTTTCCTTCAGAAACGGAGTTAAACCAAAGGCTCTGTGTCTTCTTATAAGCAAGAGCCATTCCCGGGACACCCAGTGATTTTTCGGCTCAAATGAATTTACACAGTTCACGAACCCAACACGATTTTCACTATTAACTAAAGAGCATCTATGTAAGAGATGCTGTGGTTTGTTACAGTTTCCAAATCAAAATTCAAGTATATATGGTCCGTATGAGTAGGAAACACAGTTCGTTTTTTCTGGCCATGCTCATATTTCTTGCTGTATTGCAGACTCTGGACAGAAGATGATGCTTCTTGCGTTAAAACAGAGGGTGTTTCATGGATGAGAACACTGGTCTGAATTTTCATTCACAATTGGAGTTAAACCAAAGGCTCTGTGTCTTCTTATAAGCAAGAGTCATTTCCGGTACTCCCAGTGATTTTTCAGCTCAAATGAATGTACACATTTCACAAACCCAACACGAATTTCAGTATTAACTAAAGAGCATCTATGTAAGAGATGCTGTGGTTTGTTACAGTTTCATAAGCAGAGTTCAAGTATATATGGTCCGTATGAGTAGGAAACACAGTTCTTTTTTTCTGGGCATGATCATGTTTCTTGCTGTATTAGACATGCTGGAAAGAAGAGCATGTTCTTTGCGTTAAAACAGAGTGTGTTTCACGGATGAGATCTCTGGTGTGAATTTCCCTTCACAAACGGAGTGAAACCAAAGCCTCTGTGTCTTAATACAAGCAAGAGTTCATTTCCTGTAAAACCAGGGGTTTTTCGGCTCAAATGAATTTACACAGCTCATGAACCCAACACGATTTTCACTATTAACTAAAGAGCATCTATGTAAGAGATGCTGTGGTTTGTTACAGTTTCATAAGCAGATTCAACTAGATATGGTCCTTATGAGTAGGAAACACAGTTCTTTTTTTCTCGGCATGCTCATGTTTCTTGCTGTATTGCAGACTCTGGAAAGAAGAGTATGCTTCTTGTCTTAAAACAGAATGTGTTTCATGGATGAGAACACTGGTCTGAATTTTCCTTCAGAAACGGAGTTAAACAAAATTTTCTGTGTCTTCCTACAAGCAAGAGTTCATTTCCGGTAAACCCAGTGATTTTTCGGCTCAAATGAATTTACACATTTCACGAATCCAACATGTTTTTCACTATTAACTAAAGAGCATCTATGTAAGAGATGCTGTGGTTTGTTACAGTATCATAATCATAGTTCAAGTATATATGGCCGTATGAGTGGGAAACACAGTGCATTTTTTATGGACATGCTCATATTTCTTGCTGTATTGCAGACTCTGGACAGAAGAGGATGCTTCTTGCGTTAAAACAGAGGGTGTTTCATGGATGAGAACACTGGTCTGAATTTTCCTTCACAAATGGAGTTAAACCAAAGGCTCTGTGTCTTCTTATAAGCAAGAGTCATTTCCGGTACACCCAGTGATTTTTCGGCTCAAATGAATTTACACAGTTCACAAACCCAAAACGAATTTCACTATTAACTACAGAGCATCTATGTAAGATATGCTGTGGTTTGTTACAGTTTCCTAATCAGAATTCAAGTATATATGGTCCGTATGAGTAGGAAACACAGTTCGTTTTTTCTGGCCATGCTCATATTTCTTGCTGTATTGCAGATTCTGGACAGAAGATGATGCTTCTTGCGTTAAAACAGAGGGTGTTTCATGGATGAGAACACTGGTCTGAATTTTCATTCACAATTGGAGTTAAACCAAAGGTTCTGTGTCTTCTTATAAGCAAGAGTCATTTCCGGTACTCCCAGTGATTTTTCAGCTCAAATGAATTTATACAGTTCACAAACCCAACACGAATTTCACTATTAACTAAAGAGCATCTATATAACACATGCTGTGGTTTCTTACAGTTTCATAAGCAGAGTTCAACTAGATATGATCCGTATGAGTAGGAAACACAGTTCTTTTTTCTGGGCATGCTCATGTTTCTTGCTGTATTAGAGACGCTGGAAATAAGAGCCTGCTCTTTGCGTTAAAACAGAGTGTGTTTCATGGATGAGATCTCTGGTGTGAATTTCCCTTCACAAACGGAGTGAAACCAAAGCCTCTGTGTCTTAATACAAGCAAGATTTCATTTCCGGTAAACCCAGGGGTTTTTCTGGTCAAATGAATTTACACAGTTCATGAACCCAACACGTTTTTCACTATTAACTAAAGACCATCTATGTAACACATGCTGTGGTTTGTTACAGTTTCATAAGCATATTCAACTAGATATGGTCCGTATGAATAGGAAACAGAGTTCTTTTTTTCTGGGCATGCTCATGTTTCTTGCTGTATTAGAGACGCTGGAAAGAAGTGCATGCTCTTTGCTTTAAAACAGAGTGTGTTTCACGGATGAGATCTCTGGTGTGAATTTCCCTTCAAAAACTAAGTGAAACCAAAGCCTCTGTGTCTTAATACAAGCAAGAGTTCATTTCGGGTAAACCCAGGGGTTTTTTGGCTCAAATGAATTTACACAGTTCATGAATCCAAAACGATTTTCACTATTAACTAAAGAGCATCTATGTAAGAGATGCTGTGGTTTTTTACAGTTTCATAAGCATATTCAACTAGATATGGTCCTTATGAGTAGGAAACACAGTTCTTTTTTTCTCGGCATGCTCATGTTTCTTGCTGTATTGCAGACTCTGGAAAGAAGAGGATGCTTCTTGTCTTAAAACAGAGTGTGTTTCGTGGATAAGAACACTGGTCTGAATGTACCTTCAGAAACGGAGTTAAACAAAATTCTCTGTGTCTTCCTACAGGCAAGAGTTCATTTCCGGTAAACCCAGTGATTTTTCGGCTCAAATGAATTTACACATTTCACAAATCCAACATGTTTTTCACTATTAACTAAAGAGCATCAATGTAAGAGATGCTGTGGTTTGTTACAGTTTCATAGTCAGAGTTCAAGTAGATATGGACCGTATGAGTGGGAAACACAGTTCATTTTTTCTGGACATGCTCATATTTCTTGCTGTATTGCAGACTCTGGACAGAAGAGGATGCTTCTTGCGTTAAAACAGAGGGTGTTTCATGGATGAGAACACTGGTCTGAATTTTCCTTCAGAAACGGAGTTAAACCAAAGGCTCTGTGTCTTCTTATAAGCAAGAGCCATTCCCGGGACACCCAGTGATTTTTCGGCTCAAATGAATTTACACAGTTCACGAACCCAACATGATTTTCACTATTAACTAAAGAGCATCTATGTAAGAGATGCTGTGGTTTGTTACAGTTTCCAAATCAGAATTCAAGTATATATGGTCCGTATGAGTAGGAAACACAGTTCGTTTTTTCTGGCCATGCTCATATTTCTTGCTGTATTGCAGACTCTGGACAGAAGATGATGCTTCTTGCGTTAAAACAGAGGGTGTTTCATGGATGAGAACACTGGTCTGAATTTTCATTCACAATTGGAGTTAAACCAAAGGCTCTGTGTCTTCTTATAAGCAAGAGTCATTTCCGGTACTCCCAGTGATTTTTCAGGTCAAATGAATGTACACATTTCACAAACCCAAAACGAATTTCACTATTAACTACAGAGCATCTATGTAAGATATGCTGTGGTTTGTTACAGTTTCCTAATCAGAATTCAAGTATATATGGTCCGTATGAGTAGGAAACACAGTTCGTTTTTTCTGGCCATGCTCATATTTCTTGCTGTATTGCAGACTCTGGACAGAAGATGATGCTTCTTGCGTTAAAACAGAGGGTGTTTCATGGATGAGAACACTGGTCTGAATTTTCATTCACAATTGGAGTTAAACCAAAGGTTCTGTGTCTTCTTATAAGCAAGAGTCATTTCCGGTACTCCCAGTGATTTTTCAGCTCAAATGAATTTATACAGTTCACAAACCCAACACGAATTTCACTATTAACTAAAGAGCATCTATATAACACATGCTGTGGTTTCTTACAGTTTCATAAGCAGAGTTCAACTAGATATGATCCGTATGAGTAGGAAACACAGTTCTTTTTTCTGGGCATGCTCATGTTTCTTGCTGTATTAGAGACGCTGGAAATAAGAGCATGCTCTTTGCGTTAAAACAGAGTGTGTTTCATGGATGAGATCTCTGGTGTGAATTTCCCTTCACATACGGAGTGAAACCAAAGCCTCTGTGTCTTAATACAAGCAAGATTTCATTTCCGGTAAACCCAGGGGTTTTTCTGGTCAAATGAATTTACACAGTTCATGAACCCAACACGTTTTTCACTATTAACTAAAGACCATCTATGTAACACATGCTGTGGTTTGTTACAGTTTCATAAGCATATTCAACTAGATATGGTCCGTATGAATAGGAAACAGAGTTCTTTTTTTCTGGGCATGCTCATGTTTCTTGCTGTATTAGAGACGCTGGAAAGAAGTGCATGCTCTTTGCTTTAAAACAGAGTGTGTTTCACGGATGAGATCTCTGGTGTGAATTTCCCTTCAAAAACTAAGTGAAACCAAAGCCTCTGTGTCTTAATACAAGCAAGAGTTCATTTCGGGTAAACCCAGGGGTTTTTTGGCTCAAATGAATTTACACAGTTCATGAATCCAAAACGATTTTCACTATTAACTAAAGAGCATCTATGTAAGAGATGCTGTGGTTTTTTACAGTTTCATAAGCATATTCAACTAGATATGGTCCTTATGAGTAGGAAACACAGTTCTTTTTTTCTCGGCATGCTCATGTTTCTTGCTGTATTGCAGACTCTGGAAAGAAGAGGATGCTTCTTGTCTTAAAACAGAGTGTGTTTCGTGGATAAGAACACTGGTCTGAATGTACCTTCAGAAACGGAGTTAAACAAAATTCTCTGTGTCTTCCTACAGGCAAGAGTTCATTTCCGGTAAACCCAGTGATTTTTCGGCTCAAATGAATTTACACATTTCACAAATCCAACATGTTTTTCACTATTAACTAAAGAGCATCAATGTAAGAGATGCTGTGGTTTGTTACAGTTTCATAGTCAGAGTTCAAGTAGATATGGACCGTATGAGTGGGAAACACAGTTCATTTTTTCTGGACATGCTCATATTTCTTGCTGTATTGCAGACTCTGGACAGAAGAGGATGCTTCTCGCGTTAAAACAGAGGGTGTTTCATGGATGAGAACACTGGTCTGAATTTTCCTTCAGAAACGGAGTTAAACCAAAGGCTCTGTGTCTTCTTATAAGCAAGAGCCATTCCCGGGACACCCAGTGATTTTTCGGCTCAAATGAATTTACACAGTTCACGAACCCAACACGATTTTCACTATTAACTAAAGAGCATCTATGTAAGAGATGCTGTGGGTTGTTACAGTTTCCAAATCAGAATTCAAGTATATATGGTCCGTATGAGTAGGAAACACAGTTCGTTTTTTCTGGCCATGCTCATATTTCTTGCTGTATTGCAGACTCTGGACAGAAGATGATGCTTCTTGCGTTAAAACAGAGGGTGTTTCATGGATGAGAACACTGGTCTGAATTTTCATTCACAATTGGAGTTAAACCAAAGGCTCTGTGTCTTCTTATAAGCAAGAGTCATTTCCGGTACTCCCAGTGATTTTTCAGCTCAAATGAATGTACACATTTCACAAACCCAACACGAATTTCAGTATTAACTAAAGAGCATCTATGTAACACATGCTGTGGTTTGTTACAGTTTCATAAGCAGAGTTCAACTAGATATGATCCGTATGAGTAGGAAACACAGTTCTTTTTTCTGGGCATGCTCATGTTTCTTGCTGTATTAGAGATGCTGGAAAGAAGAGCATGCTCTTTGCGTTAAAACAGAGTGTGTTTCATGGATGAGATCTCTGGTGTGAATTTCCCTTCACAAACTAAGTGAAACCAAAGCCTCTGTGTCTTAATACAAGCAAGAGTTCATTTCGGGTAAACCCAGGGGTTTTTCGGCTCAAATGAATTTACACAGTTCATGAACCCAAAACGATTTTCACTATTAACTAAAGAGCATCTATGTAAGAGATGCTGTGGTTTTTTACAGTTTCATAAGCATATTCAACTAGATATGGTCCTTATGAGTAGGAAACACAGTTCTTTTTTTCTCGGCATGCTCATGTTTTCCTGCTGTATTGCAGACTCTGGAAAGAAGAGGATGCTTCTTGTCTTAAAACAGAGTGCGTTTCGTGGATAAGAACACTGGTCTGAATTTACCTTCAGAAACGGAGTTAAACAAAATTCTCTGTGTCTTCCTACAGGCAAGAGTTCATTTCCGGTAAACCCTGTGATTTTTCGGCTCAAATGAATTTACACATTTCACAAATCCAACATGTTTTTCACTATTAACTAAAGAGCATCAATGTAAGAGATGCTGTGGTTTGTTACAGTTTCATAGTCAGAGTTCAAGTAGATATGGACCGTATGAGTCGGAAACCCAGTTCATTTTTTCTGGCCATGCTCATATTTCTTGCTGTATTGCAGACTCTGGACAGAAGAGGATGCTTCTTGCGTTAAAACAGAGGGTGTTTCATGGATGAGAACACTGGTCTGAATTTTCCTTCAGAAACGGAGTTAAACCAAAGGCTCTGTGTCTTCTTATAAGCAAGAGCCATTCCCGGGACACCCAGTGATTTTTCGGCTCAAATGAATTTACACAGTTCACGAACCCAACACGATTTTCACTATTAACTAAAGAGCATCTATGTAAGAGATGCTGTGGTTTGTTACAGTTTCCAAATCAGAATTCAAGTATATATGGTCCGTATGAGTAGGAAACACAGTTCGTTTTTTCTGGCCATGCTCATATTTCTTGCTGTATTGCAGACTCTGGACAGAAGATGATGCTTCTTGCTTTAAAACAGAGGGTGTTTCATGGATGAGAACACTGGTCTGAATTTTCATTCACAATTGGAGTTAAACCAAAGGCTCTGTGTCTTCTTATAAGCAAGAGTCATTTCCGGTACTCCCAGTGATTTTTCAGCTCAAATGAATGTACACAGTTCACAAACCCAACACGAATTTCACTATTAACTAAAGAGCATCTATGTAACACATGCTGTGGTTTGTTACAGTTTCATAAGCAGAGTTCAACTAGATATGATCCGTATGAGTAGGAAACACAGTTCTTTTTTCTGGGCATGCTCATGTTTCTTGCTGTATTAGAGACGCTGGAAAGAAGAGCATGCTCTTTGCGTTAAAAAAGAGTGTGTTTCATGGATGAGATCTCTGGTGTGAATTTCCCTTCACAAACGGAGTGAAACCAAAGCCTCTGTGTCTTAATACAAGCAAGATTTCATTTCCGGTAAAGCAAGGTGTTTTCCTGGTCAAATGAATTTACACAGTTCATGAACCCAACACGTTTTTCACTATTAACTAAAGACCATCTATGTAACACATGCTGTGGTTTGTTACAGTTTCATAAGCAGAGTTCAACTAGATATGGTCCGTATGAATAGGAAACACAGTTCTTTTTTTCTGGGCATGCTCTTGTTTCATGCTGTAATGGGGACGCTGGAAAGAAGAGCATGCTTCTTGCGTTAAAACAGAGTATGTTTCATGGATGAGAACACTGGTCTGAATTTTCCTTCAGAAAAAGAGTTAAACCAACGTCTTTGTGTTCCTACAAGCAAGAGTTCATATCCGGTAAACCCAGTGATTTTTCGGCTCAAATGAATTTACACGGTTCATGAACCCAACACATTTTTCACTATTAACTAAAGAGCATCTATGTAAGAGACGCTGTGGTTTGTTACAGTTTCATAATCAGTGTTCAAGTAGATATGGTCCGTATGAGTAGGAAACCCAGTTCATTTTTTCTGGCCATGCTCATATTTCTTGCTGTATTGCAGACTCTGGACAGAAGAGGATGCTTCTTGCGTTAAAACAGAGTGTGTTTCATGCATGAGAACACTGGTCTGAATTTTCATTCACAATTGGAGTTAAACCAAAGGCTCTGTGTCTTCTTATAAGGAAGAGTCATTTCCGGTACTCCCAGTGATTTTTCAGCTCCAATGAATTTACACAGTTCACAAACCCAACACGAATTTCACTATTAACTAAAGAGCATCTATGTAACACATGCTGTGGTTTCTTACAGTTTCATAAGCAGAGTTCAACTAGATATGATCCGTATGAGTAGGAAACACAGTTCTTTTTTCTGGGCATGCTCATGTTTCTTGCTGTATTAGAGACTCTGGAAAGAAGAGCATGCTCTTTGCGTTAAAACAGAGTGTGTTTCATGGATGAGATCTCTGGTGTGAATTTCCCTTCACAAACGGAGTGAAACCAAAGCCTCCGTGTCTTAATACAAGCAAGATTTCATTTCCGGTAAACCCAGGGGTTTTTCTGGTCAAATGAATTTACACAGTTCATGAACCCAACACGTTTTTCACTATTAACTAAAGACCATCTATGTAACACATGCTGTGGTTTGTTACAGTTTCATAAGCAGAGTTCAACTAGATATGGTCCGTATGAATAGGAAACAGAGTTCTTTTTTTCTGGGCATGCTCTTGTTTCATGCTGTAATGGGGACGCTGGAAAGAAGAGCATGCTTCTTGCGTTAAAACAGAGTATGTTTCATGGATGAGAACACTGGTCTGAATTTTCCTTCAGAAAAAGAGTTAAACCAAAGTCTTTGTGTCTTCCTACAAGCAACAGTTCATATCCGGTAAACCTAGTGATTTTTCGGCTCAAACGAATTTACACGGTTCACGAACCCAACACGTTTTTCACTATTAACTAAAGAGCATCTATGTAAGAGACGCTGTGGTTTGTTACAGTTTCATAGTCAGAGTTCAAGTAGATATGGACCGTATGAGTGGGAAACTCAGTTCATTTTTTCTGGACATGCTCATATTTCTTGCTGTATTGCAGACTCTGGACAGAAGAGGATGCTTCTTGCGTTAAAACAGAGGGTGTTTCATGGATGAGAACACTGGTCTGAATTTTCCTTCAGAAACGGAGTTAAACCAAAGGTTCTGTGTCTTCTTATAAGCAAGAGCCATTCCCGGGACACCCAGTGATTTTTCGGCTCAAATGAATTTACACAGTTCACGAACCCAACACGATTTTCACTATTAACTAAAGAGCATCTATGTAAGAGATGCTGTGGTTTGTTACAGTTTCCTAATCAGAATTCAAGTATATATGGTCCGTATGAGTAGGAAACACAGTTCGTTTTTTCTGGCCATGCTCATATTTCTTGCTGTATTGCAGACTCTGGACAGAAGATGATGCTTCTTGCGTTAAAACAGAGGGTGTTTCATGGATGAGAACACTGGTCTGAATTTTCATTCACAATTGGAGTTAAACCAAAGGCTCTGTGTCTTCTTATAAACAAGAGTCATTTCCGGTACTCCCAGTGATTTTTCAGCTCAAATGAATGTACACAGTTCACAAACCCAACACGAATTTCACTATTAACTAAAGAGCATCTATGTAACACATGCTGTGGTTTCTTACAGTTTCATAAGCAGAGTTCAACTAGATATGATCCGTATGAGTAGGAAACACAGTTCTTTTTTCTGGGCATGCTCATGTTTCTTGCTGTATTAGAGACGCAGGAAAGAAGAGCATGCTCTTTGCGTTAAAACAGAGTGTGTTTCATGGATGAGATCTCTGGTGTGAATTTCCCTTCACCAACGGAGTGAAACCAAAGCCTCTGTGTCTTAATACAAGCAAGATTTCATTTCCGGTAAACCCAGGGGTTTTCCTGGTCAAATGAATTTACACAGTTCATGAACCCAACACGTTTTTCACTATTAACTAAAGACCATCTATGTAACACATGCTGTGGTTTGTTACAGTTTCATAAGCAGAGTTCAACTAGATATGGTCCGTATGAATAGGAAACACAGTTCTTTTTTTCTGGGCATGCTCTTGTTTCATGCTGTAATGGGGACGCTGGAAAGAAGAGCATGCTTCTTGCGTTAAAACAGAGTATGTTTCATGGATGAGAACACTGGTCTGAATTTTCCTTCAGAAAAAGAGTTAAACCAACGTCTTTGTGTTCCTACAAGCAAGAGTTAATATCCGGTAAACCCAGTGATTTTTCGGCTCAAATGAATTTACACGGTTCACGAACCCAACACGTTTTTCACTATTAACTAAAGAGCATCTATGTAAGAGACGCTGTGGTTTGTTACAGTTTCATAATCAGTGTTCAAGTAGATATGGTCCGTATGAGTAGGAAACCCAGTTCATTTTTTCTGGCCATGCTCATATTTCTTGCTGTATTGCAGACTCTGGACAGAAGAGGATGCTTCTTGCGTTAAAACAGAGTGTGTTTCATGCATGAGAACACTGGTCTGAATTTTCATTCACAATTGGAGTTAAACCAAAGGCTCTGTGTCTTCTAATAAGCAAGAGTCATTACCGGTACTCCCAGTGATTTTTCAGCTCCAATGAATTTACACAGTTCACAAACCCAACACGAATTTCACTATTAACTAAAGAGCATCTATGTAACACATGCTGTGGTTTCTTACAGTTTCATAAGCAGAGTTCAACTAGATATGATCCGTATGAGTAGGAAACACAGTTCTTTTTTCTGGGCATGCTCATGTTTCTTGCTGTATTAGAGACTCTGGAAAGAAGAGCATGCTCTTTGCGTTAAAACAGAGTGTGTTTCATGGATGAGATCTCTGGTGTGAATTTCCCTTCACAAACGGAGTGAAACCAAAGCCTCCGTGTCTTAATACAAGCAAGATTTCATTTCCGGTAAACCCAGGGTTTTTTCTGGTCAAATGAATTTACACAGTTCATGAACCCAACACGTTTTTCACTATTAACTAAAGACCATCTATGTAACACATGCTGTGGTTTGTTACAGTTTCATAAGCAGAGTTCAACTAGATATGGTCCGTATGAATAGGAAACAGAGTTCTTTTTTTCTGGGCATGCTCTTGTTTCATGCTGTAATGGGGACGCTGGAAAGAAGAGCATGCTTCTTGCGTTAAAACAGAGTATGTTTCATGGATGAGAACACTGGTCTGAATTTTCCTTCAGAAAAAGAGTTAAACCAAAGTCTTTGTGTCTTCCTACAAGCAAGAGTTCATATCCGGTAAACCCAGTGATTTTTCGGCTCAAACGAATTTACACGGTTCACGAACCCAACACGTTTTTCACTATTAACTAAAGAGCATCTATGTAAGAGACGCTGTGGTTTGTTACAGTTTCATAATCAGTGTTCAAGTATATATGGTCCGTATGAGTAGGAAACCCAGTTCATTTTTTCTGGCCATGCTCATATTTCTTGCTGTATTGCAGACTCTGGACAGAAGAGGATGCTTCTTGCGTTAAAACAGAGGGTGTTTCATGGATGAGAACACTGGTCTGAATTTTCTTTCAGAAACGGAGTTAGATCAAAGGCTCTGTGTCTTCTTATAAGCAAGAGTCATTTCCGGTACACCCAGTGATTTTTCAGCTCAAATGAATTTACACAGTTCACAAACCCAACACGATTTTCACTATTAACTAAAGAGCATCTATGTAACTCATGCTGTGGTTTGTTACAGTTTCATAAGCAGAGTTCAACTAGGTATGATCTGTATGAGTAGGAAACACAGTTCTTTTTTCTGGGCATGCTCATGTTTCTTGCTGTATTAGAGACGCTGGAAAGAAGTGCATGCTCTTTGCGTTAAAACAGAGTGTGTTTCATGGATGAGATCTCTGGTGTGAATTTCCCTTCACAAATGGAGTGAATCCAAAGCCTCTGTGTCTTAATACAAGCAAGAGTTCATTTCCGGTAAACCCAGGGGTTTTTCTGGTCAAATGAATTTACACAGTTCATGAACCCAACACGATTTTCACAATTAACTAAAGAGCATCTATGTAAGAGATGCTGTGGTTTGTTACAGTTTCATAAGCAGATTCAACTAGATATGGTCCTTATGAGTAGGAAACACAGTTCTTTTTTTCTTGGCATGCTCATGTTTCTTGCTGTATTGCAGACTCTGGAAAGAAGAGTATGCTTCTTGTCTTAAAACAGAATGTGTTTCATGGATGAGAACACTGGTCTGAATTTTCCTTCAGAAACGGAGTTAAACAAAATTTTCTGTGTCTTCCTACAAGCAAGAGTTCATTTCCGGTAAACCCAGGGATTTTTCGGCTCAAATGAATTTACACATTTCACGAATCCAACATGTTTTTCACTATTAACTAAAGAGCATCTATGTAAGAGATGCTGTGGTTTGTTACAGTTTCATAATGAGAGTTCAAGTATATATGGCCGTATGAGTGGGAAACACAGTGCATTTTTTAAGGACATGCGCATATTTCTTGCTGTATTGCAGACTCTGGACAGAAGAGGATGCTTCTTGCGTTAAAACAGAAGGTGTTTCATGGATGAGAACACTGGTCTGAATTTTCCTTCACAAATGGAGTTAAACCAAAGGCTCTGTGTCTTCTTATAAGCAAGAGTCATTTCCGGTACACCCAGTGATTTTTCAGCTCCAATGAATTTACTCAGTTCAAAAACCCAACACGATTTTCACTATTAACTAAAGAGCATCTATGTAACACATGCTGTGGTTTCTTACAGTTTCATAAGCAGAGTTCAACTAGATATGATCCGTATGAGTAGGAAACACAGTTCTTTTTTCTGGGCATGCTCATGTTTCTTGCTGTATTAGAGACTCTGGAAAGAAGAGCTTGCTCTTTGCGTTAAAACAGAGTGTGTTTCATGGATGAGATCTCTGGTGTGAATTTCCCTTCACAAACGGAGTGAAACCAAAGCCTCCGTGTCTTAATACAAGCAAGATTTCATTTCCGGTAAACCCAGGGGTTTTTCTGGTCAAATGAATTTACACAGTTCATGAACCCAACACGTTTTTCACTATTAACTAAAGACCATCTATGTAACACATGCTGTGGTTTGTTACAGTTTCATAAGCAGAGTTCAACTAGATATGGTCCGTATGAATAGGAAACAGAGTTCTTTTTTTCTGGGCATGCTCTTGTTTCATGCTGTAATGGGGACGCTGGAAAGAAGAGCATGCTTCTTGCGTTAAAACAGAGTATGTTTCATGGATGAGAACACTGGTCTGAATTTTCCTTCAGAAAAAGAGTTAAACCAAAGTCTTTGTGTCTTCCTACAAGCAAGAGTTCATATCCGGTAAACCCAGTGATTTTTCGGCTCAAACGAATTTACACGGTTCACGAACCCAACACGTTTTTCACTATTAACTAAAGAGCATCTATGTAAGAGACGCTGTGGTTTGTTACAGTTTCATAATCAGTGTTCAAGTATATATGGTCCGTATGAGTAGGAAACCCAGTTCATTTTTTCTGGCCATGCTCATATTTCTTGCTGTATTGCAGACTCTGGACAGAAGAGGATGCTTCTTGCGTTAAAACAGAGGGTGTTTCATGGATGAGAACACTGGTCTGAATTTTCTTTCAGAAACGGAGTTAGATCAAAGGCTCTGTGTCTTCTTATAAGCAAGAGTCATTTCCGGTACACCCAGTGATTTTTCAGCTCAAATGAATTTACACAGTTCACAAACCCAACACGATTTTCACTATTAACTAAAGAGCATCTATGTAACTCATGCTGTGGTTTGTTACAGTTTCATAAGCAGAGTTCAACTAGATATGATCTGTATGAGTAGGAAACACAGTTCTTTTTTCTGGGCATGCTCATGTTTCTTGCTGTATTAGAGACGCTGGAAAGAAGTGCATGCTCTTTGCGTTAAAACCGAGTGTGTTTCATGGATGAGATCTCTGGTGTGAATTTCCCTTCACAAACGGAGTGAATCCAAAGCCTCTGTGTCTTAATACAAGCAAGAGTTCATTTCCGGTAAACCCAGGGGTTTTTCTGGTCAAATGAATTTACACAGTTCATGAACCCAACACGTTTTTCACTATTAACTAAAGACCATCTATGTAACACATGCTGTGGTTTGTTAAAGTTTCATAAGCAGAGATCAACTAGATATGGTCCGTATGAATAGGAAACAGAGTTCTTTTTTTCTGGGCATGCTCTTGTTTCATGCTGTATTGGGGATGCTGGAAAGAAGAGCATGCTTCTTGCGTTAAAACAGAGTATGTTTCATGGATGAGAATACTGGTCTGAATTTTCCTTCAGAAACAGAGTTAAACCAAAGTCTTTGTGTCTTCCTACAAGCAAGAGTTCATATCCGGTAAACCCAGTGATTTTTCGGCTCAAATGAATTTACACGGTTCACGATCCCAACACGTTTTTCACTATTAACTAAAGAGCATCTATGTAAGAGATGCTGTTGTTTGTTACAGTTTCATAATCAGAGTTCAAGTAGATATGGTACGTATGAGTAGGAAACACAGTTCATTTTTTCTGGCCATGCTCATATTTCTTGCTGTATTGCAGACTCTGGACAGAAGAGGATGCTTCTTGCTTTAAATCATAGGGTGTTTCATGGATGAGAGCACTGATCTGAATTTTCCTTCACAAATGGAGTTGAACCAAAGGCTCTGTGTCTTCTTATAAGCAAGAGTCATTTCCGGTACACCCAGTGATTTTTCAGCTCAAATGAATATACACAGTTCATGAACCCAACACGATTTTCACAATTAACTAAAGAGCATCTATGTAAGAGATGCTGTGGTTTGTTACAGTTTCATAAGCAGATTCAACTAGATATGGTCCTTATGAGTAGGAAACACAGTTCTTTTTTTCTTGGCATGCTCATGTTTCTTGCTGTATTGCATATTCTGGAATTAAGAGTATGCTTCTTGTCTTAAAACAGAATGTGTTTCATGGATGAGAACACTGGTCTGAATTTTCCTTCAGAAACGGAGTTAAACAAAATTTTCTGTGTCTTCCTACAAGCAAGAGTTCATTTCCGGTAAACCCAGGGATTTTTCGGCTCAAATGAATTTACACATTTCACGAATCCAACATGTTTTTCACTATTAACTAAAGAGCATCTATTTAAGAGATGCTGTGGTTTGTTACAGTTTCATAAGCAGAGTTCAACTAGATATGGTCCATATGAATAGGAAACAGAGTTCTTTTTTTCTGGGCATGCTCTTGTTTCATGCTGTAATGGGGACGCTGGAAAGAAGAGCATGCTTCTTGCGTTAAAACAGAGTATGTTTCATGGATGAGAACACTGGTCTGAATTTTCCTTCAGAAAAAGAGTTAAACCAAAGTCTTTGTGTCTTCCTACAAGCAAGAGTTCATATCCGGTAAACCCAGTGATTTTTCGGCTCAAATGAATTTACACGGTTCACGATCACAACACGTTTTTCACTATTAACTAAAGAGCATCTATGTAAGAGACGCTGTGGTTTGTTACAGTTTCATAATCAGTGTTCAAGTAGATATGGTCCGTATGAGTAGGAAACCCAGTTCATTTTTTCTGGCCATGCTCATATTTCTTGCTGTATTGCAGACTCTGGACAGAAGAGGATGCTTCTTGCGTTAAAACAGAGGGTGTTTCATGGATGAGAACACTGGTCTGAATTTTCTTTCAGAAACGGAGTTAGATCAAAGGCTCTGTGTCTTCTTATAAGCAAGAGTCATTTCCGATACACCCAGTGATTTTTCAGCTCAAATGAATTTACACAGTTGACAAACCCAACACGATTTTCACTATTAACTAAAGAGCATCTATGTAACTCATGCTGTGGTTTGTTACAGTTTCATAAGCAGAGTTCAACTAGATATGATCTGTATGAGTAGGAAACACAGTTCTTTTTTCTGGGCATGCTCATGTTTCTTGCTGTATTAGAGACGCTGGAAAGAAGTGGATGCTCTTTGCGTTAAAACAGAGTGTGTTTCATGGATGAGATCTCTGGTGTGAATTTCCCTTCACAAACGGAGTGAATCCAAAGCCTCTGTGTCTTAATACAAGCAAGAGTTCATTTCCGGTAAACCCAGGGGTTTTTCTGGTCAAATGAATTTACACAGTTCATGAACCCAACACGTTTTTCACTATTAACTAAAGACCATCTATGTAACACATGCTGTGGTTTGTTAAAGTTTCATAAGCAGAGATCAACTAGATATGGTCCGTATGAATAGGAAACAGAGTTCTTTTTTTCTGGGCATGCTCTTGTTTCATGCTGTATTGGGGATGCTGGAAAGAAGAGCATGCTTCTTGCGTTAAAACAGAGTATGTTTCATGGATGAGAATACTGGTCTGAATTTTCCTTCAGAAACAGAGTTAAACCAAAGTCTTTGTGTCTTCCTACAAGCAAGAGTTCATATCCGGTAAACCCAGTGATTTTTCGGCTCAAATGAATTTACACGGTTCACGATCCCAACAGGTTTTTCACTATTAACTAAAGAGCATCTATGTAAGAGATGCTGTTGTTTGTTACAGTTTCATAATCAGAGTTCAAGTAGATATGGTACGTATGAGTAGGAAACACAGTTCATTTTTTCTGGCCATGCTCATATTTCTTGCTGTATTGCAGACTCTGGACAGAAGAGGATGCTTCTTGCTTTAAATCATAGGGTGTTTCATGGATGAGAGCACTGATCTGAATTTTCCTTCACAAATGGAGTTGAACCAAAGGCTCTGTGTCTTCTTATAAGCAAGAGTCATTTCCGGTACACCCAGTGATTTTTCAGCTCAAATGAATTCACACAGTTCACAAACCCAACACGATTTTCACAATTAACTAAAGAGCATCTACGTAACACATGCTGTGGTTTGTTACAGTTTCATAAGCAGAGTTCAACTAGATATGATCCGTATGAGTAGAACACACAGTTCTTTTTTTCTGGGCATGCTCATGTTTCTTGCTGTATTAGAGACGCTGGAAAGAAGTGCATGCTCTTTGCTTTAAAACAGAGTGTGTTTCACGGATGAGATCTCTGAATTTCCCTTCACAAAATGAGTGAAACCAAAGCCTCTGTGTCTTAATACAAGCAAGAGTTCATTTCCGGTAAACCCAGGGGTTTTTCGGCTCAAATGAATTTACACAGTTCATGAACCCAACACGTTTTTCACTATTAAGTAAAGAGCATCTATGTAAGAGACGCTGTGGTTTGTTACAGTTTCATAATTAGTGTTCAAGTAGATATGGTCCGTATGAGTGGGAAACACAGTTCTTTTTTTTCTGGCCATGCTCATATTTCTTGCTGTATTGCAGACTCTGGACAGAAGAGGATGCTTCTGGCGTTAAAACAGAGGGTGTTTCATGGATGAGAACACTGGTCTGAATTTTCCTTCACAAATGGAGTTAAACCAAAGGCTCTTTGCCTTTTTATAAGCAAGAGTCATTTCAGGTACACCTAGTGATTTTTCAGCTCAAATGAATATACACAGTTCACAAACCCAACACGATTTTCACTATTAACTAAAGAGCATCTATGTAATACATGCTGTGGTTTGTTACAGTTTCATAAACCGATTTCAACTAGATATGATCCATATGAGTAGGAAACACAGTTCTTTTTTCTGGGCATGCTCATGTTTCTTGCTGTATTATAGACGCTGGAAAGAAGAGCATGCTCTTTGCGTTAAAGCAGAGTGTGTTTCATGGATGAGATCTCTGGTGTGAATTTCCCTTCACAAACGGAGTGAAACCAAGCCTCTGTGTCTTAATACAAGCAAGAGTTCATTTCCGGTAAACCCAGGGTTTTTTCTGGTCAAATGAATTTACACAGTTCATGAACCCAACACGTTTTTCACTATTAACTAAAGACCATCTATGTAACACATGCTGTGGTTTGTTACAGATTCATAAGCAGAGTTCAACTAGATATGGTCCGTATGAATAGGAAACAGAGTTCTTTTTTTCTGGGCATCCTCTTGTTTCATGCTGTAATGGGGACGCTGGAAAGAAGAGCATGCCTCTTGCGTTAAAACAGAGTATGTTTCATGGATGAGAACACTGGTCTGAATTTTCCTTCAGAAACAGAGTTAAAACAAAGTCTTTGTATCTTCCTACAAGCAAGAGTTCTTATCCGGTAAACCCAGTGATTTTTCGGCTCAAATGAATTTACACGGTTCACGAACCCAACACGTTTTTCACTATTAAATAAAGAGCATCTATGTAAGAGATGCTGTGGTTGTTACAGTTTCATAATCAGTGTTCAAGTAGATATGGTCCGTATGAGTAGGAAACCCAGTTCATTTTTTTTGGCCATGCTCATATTTCTTGCTGTATTGCAGACTCTGGAAAGAAGAGGATGCTTCTTGCGTTAAAACAGAGGGTGTTTCATGGATGAGAACAGTGGTCTGAATTTTCCTTCACAAATGGAGTAAACCAAAGGCTCTGTGTCTTCTTATAAGCAAGAGTCATTTCCGGTACACCCAGTGATTTTTCAGCTCAAATGAATTCACACAGTTCACAAACCCAACACGATTTTCACTATTAACTAAAGAGCATCTATGTAACACATGCTGTGGTTTGTTACAGTTTCATAAGCAGAGTTCAACTAGATATGATCCGTATGAGTAGGAAACACAGTTCTTTTTTCTGGGCATGCTCATGTTTCTTGCTGTATTAGAGACGCTGGAAAGAAGAGCATGCTCTTTGCGTTAAAACAGAGTGTGTTTCATGGATGAGATCTCTGGTGTGAATTTCCCTTCACAAACGGAGTGAAACCAAAGCCTCTGTGTCTTAATACAAGCAAGAGTTCATTTCCGGTAAACCCAGGGTTTTTTCTGGTCAAATGAATTTACACAGTTCATGAACCCAACACGTTTTTCACTACTAACTAAAGACCATCTATGTAACACATGCTGTGGTTTGTTACAGATTCATAAGCAGAGTTCAACTAGATATGGTCCGTATGAATAGGAAACAGAGTTCTTTTTTTCTGGGCATGCTCTTGTTTCATGCTGTAATGGGGACGCTGGAAAGAAGAGGATGCTTCTTGCTTTAAAACAGAGGGTGTTTCATGGATGAGAACACTGGTCTATATTTTCCTTCAGAAACGGAGTTAAACCAAAGGCTCTGTGTCTTCTTATAAGCAAGAGTCAATCCCGGTACACCCAGTGATTTTTCGACTCAAATGAATTTACACACTTCACGAACCCAACACAATTTTCACTTTTAAATAAGAGCATCTATGTAAGAGATGCTGTGGTTTGTTACAGTTTCATAATCAGAGTTCAATTAGACATGGTATGTATGAGTAGGATACACAGTTCATTTTTTCTGGCCATGCTCATATTTCTTGCTGAATTGCAGACTCTGGACAGAAGAGGATGCTTCTTGCGTTAAAACAGAGGGTGTTTCATGGATGAGAACACTGGTCTGAATTTTCTTTCAGAAACGGAGTTAGATCAAAGGCTCTGTGTCTTCTTATAAGCAAGAGTCATTTCCGGTACACCCAGTGATTTTTCAGCTCAAATGAATTCACACAGTTCACAAACCCAACACGATTTTCACTATTAACTAAAGAGCATCTATGTAACACATGCTGTGGTTTGTTACAGTTTCATAAGCAGAGATCAACTAGATATGATCCGTATGAGTAGGAAACACAGTCCTTTTTTCTGGGCATGCTCATGTTTCTTGCTGTATTAGAGACGCTGGAAAGAAGAGCATGCTCTTTGCGTTAAAACAGAGTGTGTTTCATGGATGAGATCTCTGGTGTGAATTTCCCTTCACAAACGGAGTGAAACCAAAGCCTCTGTGTCTTAATACAAGCAAGAGTTCATTTCCGGTAAACCCAGCGGTTTTTCTGGTCAAATGAATTTACCCAGTTCATGAACCCAACACGATTTTCACTATTAACTAAAGAGCATCTATGTAAGAGATGCTGTGGTTTGTTACAGTTTCATAATCATATTCAACTAGATATGGTCCTTATGAGTAGGAAACACAGTTCTTTTTTTCTCGGCATGCTCATGTTTCTTGCTGTATTGCAGACTCTGGACAGAAGAGGATGCTTCTTGCGTTAAAACAGAGGGTGTTTCATGGATGAGAACACTGGTCTATATTTTCCTTCAGAAACGGAGTTAAACCAAAGGCTCTGTGTCTTCTTATAAGCAAGAGTCAATCCCGGTACACCCAGTGATTTTTCGACTCAAATGAATTTACACAGTTCACGAACCCAACACGATTTTCACTTTTAAATAAGAGCATCTATGTAAGAGATGCTGTGGTGTGTTACAGTTTCATAATCAGAGTTCAATTAGACATGGTACGTATGAGTAGGATACACAGTTCATTTTTTTTGGCCATGCTCATATTTCTTGCTGTATTGCAGACTCTGGAAAGAAGAGGATGCTTCTTGCGTTAAAACAGAGGGTGTTTCATGGATGAGAACAGTGGTCTGAATTTTCCTTCACAAATGGAGTAAACCAAAGGCTCTGTGTCTTCTTATAAGCAAGAGTCATTTCCGGTACACCCAGTGATTTTTCAGCTCAAATGAATTCACACAGTTCACAAACCCAACACGATTTTCACTATTAACTAAAGAGCATCTATGTAACACATGCTGTGGTTTGTTACAGTTTCATAAGCAGAGTTCAACTAGATATGATCCGTATGAGTAGGAAACACAGTTCTTTTTTCTGGGCATGCTCATGTTTCTTGCTGTATTAGAGACGCTGGAAAGAAGAGCATGCTCTTTGCGTTAAAACAGAGTGTGTTTCATGGATGAGATCTCTGGTGTGAATTTCCCTTCACAAACGGAGTGAAACCAAAGCCTCTGTGTCTTAATACAAGCAAGAGTTCATTTCCGGTAAACCCAGGGTTTTTTCTGGTCAAATGAATTTACACAGTTCATGAACCCAACACGTTTTTCACTACTAACTAAAGACCATCTATGTAACACATGCTGTGGTTTGTTACAGATTCATAAGCAGAGTTCAACTAGATATGGTCCGTATGAATAGGAAACAGAGTTCTTTTTTTCTGGGCATGCTCTTGTTTCATGCTGTAATGGGGACGCTGGAAAGAAGAGGATGCTTCTTGCTTTAAAACAGAGGGTGTTTCATGGATGAGAACACTGGTCTATATTTTCCTTCAGAAACGGAGTTAAACCAAAGGCTCTGTGTCTTCTTATAAGCAAGAGTCAATCCCGGTACACCCAGTGATTTTTCGACTCAAATGAATTTACACACTTCACGAACCCAACACAATTTTCACTTTTAAATAAGAGCATCTATGTAAGAGATGCTGTGGTTTGTTACAGTTTCATAATCAGAGTTCAATTAGACATGGTATGTATGAGTAGGATACACAGTTCATTTTTTCTGGCCATGCTCATATTTCTTGCTGAATTGCAGACTCTGGACAGAAGAGGATGCTTCTTGCGTTAAAACAGAGGGTGTTTCATGGATGAGAACACTGGTCTGAATTTTCTTTCAGAAACGGAGTTAGATCAAAGGCTCTGTGTCTTCTTATAAGCAAGAGTCATTTCCGGTACACCCAGTGATTTTTCAGCTCAAATGAATTCACACAGTTCACAAACCCAACACGATTTTCACTATTAACTAAAGAGCATCTATGTAACACATGCTGTGGTTTGTTACAGTTTCATAAGCAGAGATCAACTAGATATGATCCGTATGAGTAGGAAACACAGTCCTTTTTTCTGGGCATGCTCATGTTTCTTGCTGTATTAGAGACGCTGGAAAGAAGAGCATGCTCTTTGCGTTAAAACAGAGTGTGTTTCATGGATGAGATCTCTGGTGTGAATTTCCCTTCACAAACGGAGTGAAACCAAAGCCTCTGTGTCTTAATACAAGCAAGAGTTCATTTCCGGTAAACCCAGCGGTTTTTCTGGTCAAATGAATTTACCCAGTTCATGAACCCAACACGATTTTCACTATTAACTAAAGAGCATCTATGTAAGAGATGCTGTGGTTTGTTACAGTTTCATAATCATATTCAACTAGATATGGTCCTTATGAGTAGGAAACACAGTTCTTTTTTTCTCGGCATGCTCATGTTTCTTGCTGTATTGCAGACTCTGGACAGAAGAGGATGCTTCTTGCGTTAAAACAGAGGGTGTTTCATGGATGAGAACACTGGTCTATATTTTCCTTCAGAAACGGAGTTAAACCAAAGGCTCTGTGTCTTCTTATAAGCAAGAGTCAATCCCGGTACACCCAGTGATTTTTCGACTCAAATGAATTTACACAGTTCACGAACCCAACACGATTTTCACTTTTAAATAAGAGCATCTATGTAAGAGATGCTGTGGTGTGTTACAGTTTCATAATCAGAGTTCAATTAGACATGGTACGTATGAGTAGGATACACAGTTCATTTTTTCTGGCCATGCTCATATTTCTTGCTGTATTGCAGACTCTGGACAGAAGAGGATGCTTCTTGCGTTAAAACAGAGGGTGTTTCATGGATGAGAACACTGGTCTGAATTTTCCTTCACAAATGGAGTTAAACCAAAGGCTCTGTGTCTTCTTATAAGCAAGAGTCATTTCCGGTACACCCAGTGATTTTTCAGTTCAAATGAATTCACACAGTTCATGAACACAACACGATTTTCACTATTAACTAAAGAGCATCTATGTAAGAGATGCTGTGGTTTGTTACAGTTTCATAAGCAGAGTTCAAGTATATATGGTCCGTATGAGTAGGAAACACAGTTCGTTTTTTCTGGCCATGCTCATATTTCTTGCTGTATTGCAGTCTCTGGACAGAAGAGGATGCTTCTTGCGTTAAAACAGAGGGTGTTTCATGGATGAGATCTCTGGTGTGAATTTCCCTTCACAAACGGAGTGAAACCAAGGCCTCTGTGTCTTAATACAACCAAGAGTTCATTTCCGGTAAACCCAGGGGTTTTTCTGGTCAAATGGATTTACAGAGTTCATGAACCCAACACGTTTTTCACTATTAACTAAAGACCATCTATGTAACACATGCTGTGGTTTGTTACAGATTCATAAGCAGAGTTCAACTAGATATGGTCCGTATGAATAGGAAACAGAGTTCTTTTTTTCTGGGCATGCTCTTGTTTCATGCTGTAATCGGGATGCTGGAAAGAAGAGCATGCTTCTTGAGTTAAAACAGAGTATGTTTCATGGATGAGAACACTGGTCTGAATTTTCCTTCAGAAACAGAGTTAAAACAAAGTCTTTGTGTCTTCCTCCAAGCAAGAGTTCATATCCGGTAAACCCAGTGATTTTTCGGCTCAAATGAATTTAAACGGTTCACGAACCCAACACGTTTTTCACTATTAACTAAAGAGCATCTATGTAAGAGACGCTGTGGTTTGTTACAGTTTCAAAATCAGTGTTCAAGTAGATATGGTCCGTATGAGTAGGAAACCCAGTTCGTTTTTTCTGGCCATGCTCATTTTTCTTGCTGTATTGCAGACTCTAGAAAGAAGAGGATGCCTCTTGCGTTAAAACAGAGGGTGTTTCATAGATGAGAACACTGGTCTGAATTTTCCTTCACAAATGGAGTTAAACCAAAGGCTCTGTGTCTTCTTATAAGCAAGTGTCATTTCCGGTACACCCAGTGATTTTTCAGCTCAAATGAATTCACACAGTTCACAAACCCAACACGATTTTCACTATTAACTAAAGAGCATCTATGTAACACATGCTGTGGTTTGTTACAGTTTCATAAGCAGAGATCAACTAGATATGATCCGTATGAGTAGGAAACACAGTCCTTTTTTCTGGGCATGCTCATGTTTCTTGCTGTATTAGAGACGCTGGAAAGAAGAGCATGCTCTTTGCGTTAAAACAGAGTGTGTTTCATGGATGAGATCTCTGGTGTGAATTTCCCTTCACAAACGGAGTGAAACCAAAGCCTCTGTGTCTTAATACAAGCAAGAGTTCATTTCCGGTAAACCCAGCGGTTTTTCTGGTCAAATGAATTTACCCAGTTCATGAACCCAACACGATTTTCACTATTAACTAAAGAGCATCTATGTAAGAGATGCTGTGGTTTGTTACAGTTTCATAATCATATTCAACTAGATATGGTCCTTATGAGTAGGAAACACAGTTCTTTTTTTCTCGGCATGCTCATGTTTCTTGCTGTATTGCAGACTCTGGACAGAAGAGGATGCTTCTTGCGTTAAAACAGAGGGTGTTTCATGGATGAGAACACTGGTCTATATTTTCCTTCAGAAACGGAGTTAAACCAAAGGCTCTGTGTCTTCTTATAAGCAAGAGTCAATCCCGGTACACCCAGTGATTTTTCGACTCAAATGAATTTACACAGTTCACGAACCCAACACGATTTTCACTTTTAAATAAGAGCATCTATGTAAGAGATGCTGTGGTGTGTTACAGTTTCATAATCAGAGTTCAATTAGACATGGTACGTATGAGTAGGATACACAGTTCATTTTTTCTGGCCATGCTCATATTTCTTGCTGTATTGCAGACTCTGGACAGAAGAGGATGCTTCTTGCGTTAAAACAGAGGGTGTTTCATGGATGAGAACACTGGTCTGAATTTTCCTTCACAAATGGAGTTAAACCAAAGACTCTGTGTCTTCTTATAAGCAAGAGTCATTTCCGGTACACCCAGTGATTTTTCAGTTCAAATGAATTCACACAGTTCATGAACACAACACGATTTTCACTATTAACTAAAGAGCATCTATGTAAGAGATGCTGTGGTTTGTTACAGTTTCATAAGCAGAGTTCAAGTATATATGGTCCGTATGAGTAGGAAACACAGTTCGTTTTTTCTGGCCATGCTCATATTTCTTGCTGTATTGCAGTCTCTGGACAGAAGAGGATGCTTCTTGCGTTAAAACAGAGGGTGTTTCATGGATGAGATCTCTGGTGTGAATTTCCCTTCACAAACGGAGTGAAACCAAGGCCTCTGTGTCTTAATACAACCAAGAGTTCATTTCCGGTAAACCCAGGGGTTTTTCTGGTCAAATGGATTTACAGAGTTCATGAACCCAACACGTTTTTCACTATTAACTAAAGACCATCTATGTAACACATGCTGTGGTTTGTTACAGATTCATAAGCAGAGTTCAACTAGATATGGTCCGTATGAATAGGAAACAGAGTTCTTTTTTTCTGGGCATGCTCTTGTTTCATGCTGTAATCGGGATGCTGGAAAGAAGAGCATGCTTCTTGAGTTAAAACAGAGTATGTTTCATGGATGAGAACACTGGTCTGAATTTTCCTTCAGAAACAGAGTTAAAACAAAGTCTTTGTGTCTTCCTCCAAGCAAGAGTTCATATCCGGTAAACCCAGTGATTTTTCGGCTCAAATGAATTTAAACGGTTCACGAACCCAACACGTTTTTCACTATTAACTAAAGAGCATCTATGTAAGAGACGCTGTGGTTTGTTACAGTTTCAAAATCAGTGTTCAAGTAGATATGGTCCGTATGAGTAGGAAACCCAGTTCGTTTTTTCTGGCCATGCTCATTTTTCTTGCTGTATTGCAGACTCTAGAAAGAAGAGGATGCCTCTTGCGTTAAAACAGAGGGTGTTTCATAGATGAGAACACTGGTCTGAATTTTCCTTCACAAATGGAGTTAAACCAAAGGCTCTGTGTCTTCTTATAAGCAAGTGTCATTTCCGGTACACCCAGTGATTTTTCAGCTCAAATGAATTCACACAGTTCACAAACCCAACACGATTTTCACTATTAACTAAAGAGCATCTATGTAACACATGCTGTGGTTTGTTACAGTTTCATAAGCAGAGTTCAACTAGATATGATCCGTATAAGTAGGAAACACAGTTCTTTTTTCTGGGCATGCTCATGTTTCTTGCTGTATTAGAGACGCTGGAAAGAAGAGCATGCTCTTTGCGTTAAAACAGAGTGTGTTTCACGGATGAGATCTCTGGTGTGAATTTCCCTTCACAAACGGAGTGAAACCAAATCCTCTGTGTCTTAATATAAGCAAGAGTTCATTTCCAGTAAACCCAGGGGTTTTTTGGCTCAAAGGAATTTACACAGTTCATGACCCAACATGATTTTCACTATTAACTAAAGAGCATCTATGTAAGAGATGCTGTGGTTTGTTACACTTTCATAAGCAGATTCAACTAGATATGGTCCTTATGAGTAGGAAACACAGTTCTTTTTTTCTCGGCATGCTCATGTTTCTTGCTGTATTGCAGACTCTGGACAGAAGAGGATGCTTCTTGCTTTAAAACAGAGAGTGTTTCATGGATGAGAACACTGGTCTGAATTTTCCTTCAGAAACGGAGTTAAACAAAATTCTCTGTGTCTTCCTACAAGCAAGAGTTCATTTCCGGTAAACCCAGTGATTTTTCGGCTCAAATGAATTTACACATTTCACGAATCCAACATGTTTTCAACTATTAACTAAAGAGCATCTATGTAAGAGATGCTGTGGTTTGTTACAGTTTCTTAATCAGAGTTCAAGTAGATATGGACCGTATGAGTGGGAAACACAGTTCATTTTTTCTGGACATGCTCATATTTCTTGCTGTATTGCAGACTCTGGACAGAAGAGGATGCTTCTTGCTTTAAAACAGAGGGTGTTTCATGGATGAGAACACTGGTCTGAATTTTCCTTCACAAACGGAGTTAAACCAAAGGCTCTGTGTCTTCTTATGAGCAAGAGTCTTTTCCGGTACACCCAGTGATTTTTCAGCTCAAATGAATTCATACAGTTCACGAAGCCAACACGATTTTCACTATTAACTAAAGAGCATCTATGTAAGAGATGCTGTGGTTTGTTACAGTTTCATAAGCAGAGTTCAAGTATATATGGTCAATATGAGTAGGAAACACAGTTCGTTTTCTCTGGCCCTGCTCATATTTCTTGCTGTATTGCAGTCTCTGGACAGAAGAGGATGCTTTTTGCGTTAAAACAGAGTGTGTTTCATGGATGAGAACACTGGTCTGAATTTTCCTTCACAAACGGAGTTAAACCAATGGCTCTGTGTCTTTTTATAAGCAAGAGTCATTTCTGGTACACCCAGTGATTTTTCGGCTCAAATGAATTTACACAGTTCCCGAACCCAACACGATTTTCACTATTACCTAAAGAGCATCTATGTAACACATGCTGTGGTTTGTTACAGTTTCATAAACAGAGTTCAACTAGATATTATCCGTATGAGTAGGAAACACAGTTCTTTTTTTCTGGGCATGCTCATGGTTCTTGCTGTATTAGAGACGCTGGAAAGAAGAGCATGCTCTTTGAGTTAAAACAGAGTGTGTTTCACGGATGAGATCTCTGGTGTGAATTTCCCTTCACAAACGGAGTGAAACCAAAGCCTGTGTGTCTTAATACAAGCAAGAGTTCATTTCCTGTAAACCCAGGGGTTTTTCGGCTAAAATGAATTTACACAGTTCATGAACCCAACACGATTTTCACTATTAACTAAAGAGCATCTATGTAAGAGATGCTGTGGTTTGTTACAGTTTCATAAGCAGATTCAACTAGATATGGTCCTTATGAGTAGGAAACCCAGTTCTTTTTTTCTCGGCATGCTCATGTTTCTTGCTGTATTGCCGACTCTGGAAAGAAGAGGATGCTTCTTGTCATAAAACAGAGTGTGTTTCATGGATGAGAACACTGGTCTGAATTTTCCTTCAGAAACAGAGTTAAACAAAATTCTCTGTGTCTTCCTGCAAGCAAGAGTTCATTTCCGGTAAACCCAGTGATTTTTCGGCTCAAATGAATTTACACATTTCACGAATCCAACATGTTTTCAACTATTAACTAAAGAGCATCTATGTAAGAGATGCTGTGGTTTTTACAGTTTCATAAGCAGAGTTCAACTAGATATCGTCCGTATTAGTAGGACACAGTTCTTTGTTCTGGGCATGCACATGTTTCTTGCTGTATTAGAGACGCTGGAAAGAAGAGCATGCTCTTTGCGTTAAAACAGAGTGTGTTTCATGGATGACATCTCTGGTGTGAATTTCCCTTCACAAACGGAGTGAAACCAAAGCCTCTGTGTCTTAATACAAGCAAGAGTTCATTTACGGTAAACCCAGGGGTTTTTCTGGTCAAATGAATTTACACAGTTCATGAACCCAACATGTTTTTCACTATTAACTAAAGACCATCTATGTAAGAGATGCTGTGGTTTGTTACAGTTTCATAATCAGAATTCAAGTAGATATGGTCCGTATGAGTAGGAAACCGAGTTCTTTTTTCTGGGCATGCTCTTGTTTCATGCTGTATTGGGGACGCTGGAAAGAAGAGCATGCTTCTTGCATTAAAACAGAGTATGTTTCATGGATGAGAACACTGGTCTATATTTTCCTTCAGAAACGGTGTTAAACCAAAGGCTCTGTGTCTTCTTATAAGCAAGAGTCAATCCCGGTACACCCAGTGATTTTTCGACTCAAATGAATTTACACAGTTCACGAACCCAACACGATTTTCACTATTAACTAAAGAGCATCTATGTAACACACGCTGTGGTTTGTTACAGTTTCATAAGCAGAGTTCAACTAGATATGATCCATATGAGTAGAAAAACGAAGTTCTTTTTTTCTGGGAATGCTCATGTTTCTTGCTGTATTAGAGACGCTGGAAAGAAGAGCATGCTCTTTGCGTTAAAACAGAGTGTGTTTCACGGATGAGATCTCTGGTGTGAATTTCCCTCACAAACGGAGTGAAACCAAAGCCTCTGTGTCTTAATACAAGCAAGAGTTCATTTCCGGTAAACCCTGGGGTTTTTCGGCTCAAATGAATTTACACAGTTCATGAACCCAACACGATTTTCACTATTACTAAAGAGCATCTATGTAAGAGATGCTGTGGTTTGTTAGAGTTTCATAAGCAGATTCAACTAGATATGGTCCTTATGAGTAGGAAACACAGTTCTTTTTTTCTCGGCATGCTCATGTTTCTTGCTGTATTAGAGACGCTGGAAAGAAGAGCATGCTCTTTGCTTTAAAACAGAGTGTGTTTCACGGATGAGAGCACTGGTCTGAATTTTGCTTCACAAATGGAGTTAACCCAAAGGCTCTGTGTCTTCTTATAAGCAAGAGTCATTTCCGGTACAACCAGTGATTTTTCGGCTCAAATGAATTCACACAGTTCACAAACCCAACACGATTTTCACTATTAACTAAAGAGCATCTACGTAACACATGCTGTGGTTTGTTACAGTTTCATAAGCAGAGTTCAAGTATATATGGTCCGTATGAGTAGGAAACACAGTTCTTTTTTTCTGGGCATGCTCATGTTTCTTGCTGTATTAGAGACGCTGGAAAGAAGAGCATGCTCTTTGCTTTAAAACAGAGTGTGTTTCACGGATGATATCTCTGGTGTGAATTTCCCTTCACAAACTGAGTGAAACCAAAGCCTCTGTGTCTTAATACAAGCAAGAGTTCATTTCCGGTAAACCCTGGGGTTTTTCGGCTCAAATGAATTTACACAGTTCATGAACCCAACACGATTTTCACTATTACTAAAGAGCATCTATGTAAGAGATGCTGTGGTTTGTTACAGTTTCATAATCAGAGTTCAACTATATATGATCCGTATGAGTAGGAAACACAGTTCTTTTTTCTGGGCATGCTCATGTTTCTTGCTGTATTAGAGACGCTGGAAAGAAGAGCATGCTCTTTGCGTTAAAACAGAGTGTGTTTCATGGATGAGATCTCTGGTGTGAATTTCCCTTCACAAACGGAGTGAAACCAAAGCCTCTGTGTCTTAATACAAGCAAGAGTTCATTTACGGTAAACCCAGGGGTTTTTCTGGTCAAATGAATTTACACAGTTCATGAACCCAACACGTTTTTCACTATTAACTAAAGACCATCTATGTAACACATGCTGTGGTTTGTTACAGTTTCATAAGCAGAGCTCAACTAGGTATGGTCCGTATGAATAGGAAACAGAGCTCTTTTTTTCTGGGCATGCTCTTGTTTCATGCTGTAATGGGGACGCTGGAAAGAAGAGCATGCTTCTTGCGTTAAAACGGAATATGTTTCATGGATGAGAACACTGGTCTGAATTTTCCTTCAGAAACAGAGTTAAACCAAAGTCGATGTGTCTTCCTACAAGCAAGAGTTCATTACCGGTAAACCCAGTGATTTTTTGGCTGAAATGAATTTACACAGTTCATGAACCCAACACGTTTTTCACTATTAACTAAAGACCATCTATGTAACACATGCTGTTGTTTATTACAGTTTCATAAGCAGAGTTCAACTAGATATGGTCCGTATGAGTAGGAAACAGAGTTCTTTTTTCTGGGCATGCTCTTGTTTCATGCTGTAATGGGGACGCTGGAAAGAAGAGCATGCTTCTTGCGTTAAAACAGAGTACGTTTCATGGATGAAAACACTGGTCTGAATTTTCCTTCAGAAACAGAATTAAAACAAAGTCTTTGTGTCTTTCTATAAGCAAGAGTTCATATCCGGTAAACCCAGTAATTTTTCGGCTCAAATGAATTTACGCGGTTCACGAACCCAACACGTTTTTCACTATTAACTAAAGAGCATCTATGTAAGAGATGCTGTGGTTTGTTACAGTTTCATAATCAGAGTTCAAGTAGATATTGACCGTATGAGTGGGAAACACAGTTCATTTTTTCTGGACATGCTCATGTTTCTTGCTGTATTGCAGACTCTGGACAGAAGAAGATGCTTCTTGCTTTAAAACAGAGGGTGTTTCATGGATGAGAACACTGGTGTGAATTTTCCTTCAGAAACGGAGTTAAACCAAAGTCTCTGTGTCTTCCTACAAGTAAGTGTTCATATCCGGTAAACCCAGTGATTTTTCGGCTCAAATGAATTTACACGGGTCACGAACCCAACACTTTTTTCACTATTAACTAAAGAGCATCTTTGTAAGAGATTCTGTGGGTTGTTACAGTTTTATAATTAGTGTTCAAGTAGATATGGACCGTATGAGTGGGAAACACAGTTCATTTTTTCTGGACATGCTCATATTTCTTGCTGTATTGCAGAATCTGGACAGAAGAGGATGCTTCTTGCGTTAAAACAGAGGTTGTTTCATGGATGAGAACACTGGTCTGAATTCCTTCACAAACGGAGTTAAACCAAAGGCTCTGTGTCTTCTTATAAGCAAGAGTCATTTCCGGTACACCCAGGGATTTTTCGGCTCAAATGAATTTACACAGTTCACGAACCCAACACGATTTTCACTATTAACTAAAGAGCATCTATGTAACACATGCTGTGTTTTGTTACAGTTTCATAAGCACTGTTCAACTAGATATGATCCGTATGAGTAGGAAACACAGTGCTTTTTTCTGGCCATGCTCATGTTTGTTGCTGAATTAGAGGCGTTGGAAAGAAGAGCATGCTCTTTGCGTTAAAACAGAGTGTGTTTCACGGATGAGATCTCTGGTGTGAATTTCCCTCACAAACGGAGTGAAACCAAAACCTCTGTGTATTAATACAAGCAAGAGTTCATTTCCGGTATACCCAGGGGTTTTTCGGCTCAAATGAATTTACACAGTTCATGAAACCAACACGTTTTTCACTATTAACTAAAGAGCATCTATGTAAGAGATGCTGTGGTTTGATACAGTTTCATAAGCAGATTCAACTAGATATGGTCCTTATGAGTAGGAAACACAGTTCTTTTTTTCTCGGAATGCTCATGTTTCTTGCTTTATTGCAGACTCTGGAAAGAAGAGGATGCTTCTTGTCTTAAAACAGAGTGTGTTTCATGGATGAGAACACTGGCCTGAATTTTCCTTCACAAATGGAGTTAAAAAAAATTCTCTGTGTCTTCCTACAAGCAATAGTTCATTTCCGGTAAACCCAGTGATTTTTCGGCTCAAATGAATTTACACATTTCACGAATCCAACATGTTTATCACTATTAACTAAAGAGCATCTATGTAAGAGATGCTGTGGTTTGTTACAGTTTCATAATCAGAGTTCAAGTAGATATGGACCGTATGAGTGGGAAACACAGGTCATTTTTTCTGGACATGCTCATATTTCTTGCTGTATTGCAGACTCTGGACAGAAGAGGATGCTTCTTGCGTTAAAACAGAGGGTGTTTCATGGATGAGAACACTGGTCAGAATTTTCCTTCAGAAACGGAGTTAAACCAAAGGCTCTGTGTCTTCTGATAAGCCAGAGTCATTCCCGGTACACCCAGTGATTTTTCGGCTCAAATTTATTTACACAGTTCACGAACCCAACATGATTTTCACTATTAACTAAAGAGCATCTATGTAAGAGATGCTGTGGTTTGTTACAGTTTCATAATCAAAGTTCAAGTAGATATGGTCCGTATGAGGATGAAACACAGTTCATTTTTTCTCGCCATGCTCATATTTCTTGCTCTATTGCAGACTCTGGACAGAAGAGGAGGCTTCTTGCGTTAAAACAGAGGCTGTTTCATAGTTGAGAACACTGGTCTGAATTTTCCTTCACAAACGGAGTTAAACCAAAGGCTCTGTGTCTTCTTATAAGCAAGAGTCATTTCCGGTACGCCCAGTTATTTTTCGGCTCAAATGAATTCACACTGTTCACGGACCTAACACGATTTTCATTATTAACTAAAGAGCATCTATGTAAGAGATGCTGTGGTTTGATACAGTTTCATAATAAGAGTTCACGTACATATGGTCCTTATGAGTAGGAAACACAGTTCATTTTTTCTGGACATGCTCATATTTCTTGCTGAATTGCATACTCTGGACAGAAGTGGATGCTTCTTGTGTTAAAACAGAGGGTGTTTCATGGATGAGAACACTGGTCTGAATTTTCCTTCACAAACGGAGTTAAACCAAAGGGTCTGTGTCTTCTTATAAGCAAGAGACATTTCCGGTACAACCAGTGATTTTTCGGCTCAAATGAATTTACACAGTTAACGAACCCAACACGATTTTCACTATTAACTAAAGAGCATCTATGTAACACATGCTGTGGTTTGTTACAGTTTCATAAGCAGATCAACTACATATGATCCGTATTAGTAGGAAACATAGTTCTGTTTTCTGGGCATGCTTATTTTTCTTGCTGTATTAGAGACGCTGGAAAGAAGAGCATGCTCTTTGCGTTAAAACAGAGTGTGTTTCATGGATGAGATCTCTGGTGTGAATTTCCCTTCACAAACGGAGTGAAACCAAAGCCTCTGTGTCTTAACACAATCAAGAGTTCATTTCCGTTAAACCCAGTGATTTTTCGGCTGAAATGAATTTACACAGTTCACGAACCCAACACGATTTTCACTATTAACTAAAGAGCATCTATGTAACACCCGCTGTGGTTTGTTACAGTTTCATAAGCAGAGTTCAACTAGATATGATCCGTATGAGTAGGAAACACAGTTCTTTTTTTCTGGGCATGCTCATGTTTCTTGCTGTATTAGAGACGCTGGAAAGAAGAGCATGCTCTTTGCGTTAATACAGAGTGTGTTTCACGGATGAGATCGCTGGTGTGAATTTCCCTTCACAAACGGAGTGAAACCAAAGCCTCTGTGTCTTAATACAAGCAAGAGTTCATTTCCGGTAAACCCAGGGGTTTTTTGGCTCAAATGAATTTACACAGTTCATGAACCCAACACGATTTTCACTATTAACTAAAGAGCATCTGTGTAAGAGATGCTGTGGTTTGCTACAGTTTCATAAGCATATTCAACTAGATATGGTCCTTATGAGTAGGAAACACAGTTCTATTTTCTCGGCATGCTCATGTTTCTTGCTGTATTGCAGACTCTGGAAAGAAGAGGATGCTTCTTGTCTTAAAACAGAGTGTGTTTCATGGATGAGAACACTGGTCTAAATTTTCCTTCAGAAACGGAGTTAAACCAAAGGCTCTGTGTCTTCTTATAAGCAAGAGTCATTCCCGGTACACCCAGTGATTTTTTGGCTCAAATGAATTTACAAAGTTCACGAACCCAACACGATTTTCACTATTAACTAAAGAGCATCTATGTAAGAGATGCTGTGGTTTGTTACAGTTTCATAAGCAGAGTTCAAGTATATATGGTCCATATGAGTAGGAAACCCAGTTCATTTTTTCTGGCCATGATCATATTTCTTGCTGTATTGCAGACTCTGGACAGAAGAGGATGCTTCTTGCGTTAAAAGAGAGGGTGTTTCATGGATGAGAACAGTGGTCTCAATTTTCCTTCACAAATGGAGTTAAACCAAAGGCTTTGTGTCTACTTATAAGGTCATTTCCGGTACACCCAGTGATTTTTCAGCTCAAATGAATTCACACAGTTCACAAACCCAACACGATTTTCACTATTAACTAAAGAGCATCTATGTAAACATGCTGTGGTTTGTTACAGTTTCATAAGCAGAGTTCAACTAGATATGATCCGTATGAGTAGGAAACACAGTTCTTTTTTTCTGGGCATGCTCATGTTTTTTGCTGTTTTAGAGACGCTGGAAATAAGAGTATGCTCTTTGCGTTAAAACAGAGTGTGTTTCACGGATGAGATCTCTGGTGTGAATTTCCCTTCACAAACTGAGTGAAACCAAAGCCTCTGTGTCTTAATACAAGCAAGAGTTCATTTCCGGTAAACCCAGGGGTTTTTCGGCTCAAATGAATTTACACAGTTCATGAACACAACACGATTTTCACTATTAACTAAAGAGCATCTATGTAAGAGATGCTGTGGTTTGTTACAGTTTCATAAGCAGATTCAACTAGATATGGTCCTTATGAGTAGGAAACACAGTTCTTTTTTTCTCGGCATGCTCATGTTTCTTGCTGTATTGCAGACTCTGGAAAGAAGAGGATGCTTCTTGTCTTAAAACAGAGTGTGTTTCATGGATGAGAACACTGGTCTGAATTTTCCTTCAGAAACGGAGTTAAACAAAATTCTCTGTGTCTTCCTACAAGCAAGAGTTCATTTCCGGTAAACCCAGTGATTTTTCGGCTGAAAGGTATTTACACATTTCACGAATCCAACATGTTTTTCACTATTAACTAAAGAGCATCTATGTAAGAGATGCTGTGGTTTGTTACAGTTTCATAATCAGAGTTCAAGTAGATATGGACCGTATGAGTGGGAAACACAGTTCATTTTTTCTGGACATGCTCATATTTCTTGCTGTATTGCAGACTCTGGACAGAAGAGGATGCTTCTTGCGTTAAAACAGAGGGTGTTTCATGGATGAGAACACTGGTCAGAATTTTCCTTCAGAAACGGAGTTAAACCAAAGGCTCTGTGTCTTCTGATAAGCCAGAGTCATTCCCGGTACACCCAGTGATTTTTCGGCTCAAATTTATTTACACAGTTCACGAACCCAACACGATTTTCACTATTAACTAAAGAGCATCTATGTAAGAGATGCTGTGGTTTGTTACAGTTTCATAATCAGAGTTCAAGTAGATATGGTCCGTATGAGGATGAAACACAGTTCATTTTTTCTCGCCATGCTCATATTTCTTGCTCTATTGCAGACTCTGGACAGAAGAGGAGGCTTCTTGCGTTAAAACAGAGGCTGTTTCATAGTTGAGAACACTGGTCTGAATTTTCCTTCACAAACGGAGTTAAACCAAAGGCTCTGTGTCTTCTTATAAGCAAGAGTCATTTCCGGTACGCCCAGTTATTTTTCGGCTCAAATGAATTCACACTGTTCACGGACCTAACACGATTTTCATTATTAACTAAAGAGCATCTATGTAAGAGATGCTGTGGTTTGATACAGTTTCATAATAAGAGTTCACGTACATATGGTCCTTATGAGTAGGAAACACAGTTCATTATTTCTGGACATGCTCATATTTCTTGCTGAATTGCATACTCTGGACAGAAGTGGATGCTTCTTGTGTTAAAACAGAGGGTGTTTCATGGATGAGAACACTGGTCTGAATTTTCCTTCACAAACGGAATTAAACCAAAGGGTCTGTGTCTTCTTATAAGCAAGAGACATTTCCGGTACAACCAGTGATTTTTCGGCTCAAATGAATTTACACAGTTAACGAACCCAACACGATTTTCACTATTAACTAAAGAGCATCTATGTAACACATGCTGTGGTTTGTTACAGTTTCATAAGCAGATCAACTACATATGATCCGTATTAGTAGGAAACATAGTTCTGTTTTCTGGGCATGCTTATTTTTCTTGCTGTATTAGAGACGCTGGAAAGAAGAGCATGCTCTTTGCGTTAAAACAGAGTGTGTTTCATGGATGAGATCTCTGGTGTGAATTTCCCTTCACAAACGGAGTGAAACCAAAGCCTCTGTGTCTTAACACAATCAAGAGTTCATTTCCGTTAAACCCAGTGATTTTTCGGCTGAAATGAATTTACACAGTTCACGAACCCAACACGATTTTCACTATTAACTAAAGAGCATCTATGTAACACCCGCTGTGGTTTGTTACAGTTTCATAAGCAGAGTTCAACTAGATATGATCCGTATGAGTAGGAAACACAGTTCTTTTTTTCTGGGCATGCTCATGTTTCTTGCTGTATTAGAGACGCTGGAAAGAAGAGCATGCTCTTTGCGTTAATACAGAGTGTGTTTCACGGATGAGATCGCTGGTGTGAATTTCCCTTCACAAACGGAGTGAAACCAAAGCCTCTGTGTCTTAATACAAGCAAGAGTTCATTTCCGGTAAACCCAGGGGTTTTTTGGCTCAAATGAATTTACACAGTTCATGAACCCAACACGATTTTCACTATTAACTAAAGAGCATCTGTGTAAGAGATGCTGTGGTTTGCTACAGTTTCATAAGCATATTCAACTAGATATGGTCCTTATGAGTAGGAAACACAGTTCTATTTTCTCGGCATGCTCATGTTTCTTGCTGTATTGCAGACTCTGGAAAGAAGAGGATGCTTCTTGTCTTAAAACAGAGTGTGTTTCATGGATGAGAACACTGGTCTAAATTTTCCTTCAGAAACGGAGTTAAACCAAAGGCTCTGTGTCTTCTTATAAGCAAGAGTCATTCCCGGTACACCCAGTGATTTTTTGGCTCAAATGAATTTACAAAGTTCACGAACCCAACACGATTTTCACTATTAACTAAAGAGCATCTATGTAAGAGATGCTGTGGTTTGTTACAGTTTCATAATCAGAGTTCAAGTATATATGGTCCATATGAGTAGGAAACCCAGTTCATTTTTTCTGGCCATGATCATATTTCTTGCTGTATTGCAGACTCTGGACAGAAGAGGATGCTTCTTGCGTTAAAAGAGAGGGTGTTTCATGGATGAGAACAGTGGTCTCAATTTTCCTTCACAAATGGAGTTAAACCAAAGGCTTTGTGTCTACTTATAAGGTCATTTCCGGTACACCCAGTGATTTTTCAGCTCAAATGAATTCACACAGTTCACAAACCCAACACGATTTTCACTATTAACTAAAGAGCATCTATGTAAACATGCTGTGGTTTGTTACAGTTTCATAAGCAGAGTTCAACTAGATATGATCCGTATGAGTAGGAAACACAGTTCTTTTTTTCTGGGCATGCTCATGTTTTTTGCTGTATTAGAGACGCTGGAAATAAGAGTATGCTCTTTGCGTTAAAACAGAGTGTGTTTCACGGATGAGATCTCTGGTGTGAATTTCCCTTCACAAACTGAGTGAAACCAAAGCCTCTGTGTCTTAATACAAGCAAGAGTTCATTTCCGGTAAACCCAGGGGTTTTTCGGCTCAAATGAATTTACACAGTTCATGAACACAACACGATTTTCACTATTAACTAAAGAGCATCTATGTAAGAGATGCTGTGGTTTGTTACAGTTTCATAAGCAGATTCAACTAGATATGGTCCTTATGAGTAGGAAACACAGTTCTTTTTTTCTCGGCATGCTCATGTTTCTTGCTGTATTGCAGACTCTGGAAAGAAGAGGATGCTTCTTGTCTTAAAACAGAGTGTGTTTCATGGATGAGAACACTGGTCTGAATTTTCCTTCAGAAACGGAGTTAAACAAAATTCTCTGTGTCTTCCTACAAGCAAGAGTTCATTTCCGGTAAACCCAGTGATTTTTCGGCTGAAAGGTATTTACACATTTCACGAATCCAACATGTTTTTCACTATTAACTAAAGAGCATCTATGTAAGCGATGCTGTGGTTTGTTACAGTTTCATAATCAGAGTTCAAGTAGATATGGACCGTATGAGTGGGAAACACAGTTCATTTTTTCTGGACATGCTCATATTTCTTGCTGTATTGCAGACTCTGGACAGAAGAGGATGCTTCTTGCGTTAAAACAGAGGGTGTTTCATGGATGAGAACACTGGTCAGAATTTTCCTTCAGAAACGGAGTTAAACCAAAGGCTCTGTGTCTTCTGATAAGCCAGAGTCATTCCCGGTACACCCAGTGATTTTTCGGCTCAAATTTATTTACACAGTTCACGAACCCAACACGATTTTCACTATTAACTAAAGAGCATCTATGTAAGAGATGCTGTGGTTTGTTACAGTTTCATAATCAGAGTTCAAGTAGATATAGTCCGTATGAGGAGGAAACACAGTTCATTTTTTCTGGCCATGCTCATATTTCTTGCTCTATTGCAGACTCTGGACAGAAGAGGAGGCTACTTGCGTTAAAACAGAGGGTGATTCATGGTAGAGAACACTGGTCTGAATTTTCCTTCACAGACGGAGTTAAACCAAAGGCTCTGTGTCTTCTTATAAGCAAGAGACATTTCCGGTACAACCAGTGATTTTTAGGCTCTAATGAATTTACACAGTTCCCGAACCCAACACGATTTTCACTATTAACTAAAGAGCATCTATGTAACACATGCTGTGGTTTGTTACAGTTTCATAAGCAGAGTTCAAATAGATATGATCCGTATGAGTAGGAAACACAGTTCTTTTATTCTGGGCATGCTCATGTTTCTTGCTGTATTAGAGACGCTGGAAAGAAGAGCATGCTCTTTGCGTTAAAACAGAGTGTGTTTCACGGATGAGATCGCTGGTGTGAATTTCCCTTCACAAACGGAGTGAAACCAAAGCCTCTGTGTCTTAATACAATCAAGAGTTCATTTCCGGTAAACCCAGTGATTTTTCGGCTGAAATGAATTTACACAGTTCACGAACCCAACACGATTTTCACTATTAACTAAAGAGCATCTATGTAACACCCGCTGTGGTTTGTTACAGTTTCATAAGCAGAGTTCAACTAGATATGATCCGTATGAGTAGGAAACACAGTTCTTTTTTTCTGGGCATGCTCATGTTTCTTGCTGTATTAGAGACGCTGGAAAGAAGAGCATGAACTTGGGTTAAAACAGAGTGTGTTTCACGGATGAGATCGCTGGTGTGAATTTCCCTTCACAAACGGAGTGAAACCAAAGCCTCTGTGTCTTAATACAAGCAAGAGTTCATTTCCTGTAAACCCAGGGGTTTTTTGCCTCAAATGAATTTACACAGTTCACGAACCCAACATGATTTTCACTATTAACTAAAGAGCATCTATGTAAGAGATGCTGTGGTTTGCTACAGTTTCATAAGCAGATTCAACTAGATATGGTCCTTATGAGTAGGAAACACAGTTCTTTTTTTCTCGGCATGCTCATGTTTCTTGCTTTATTGCAGACTCTGGAAAGAAGAGGATGCTTCTTGTCTTAAAACAGAGTGTGTTTCATGGATGAGAACACTGTTCTGAATTTTCCTTCACAAATGGAGTTAAAAAAATTCTCTGTGTCTTCCTACAAGCAATAGTTCATTTCCGGTAAACCCAGTGATTTTTCGGCTCAAATGAATTTACACATTTCACGAATCCAACATGTTTATCACTATTAACTAAAGAGCATCTATGCAAGAGATGCTGTGGTTTGTTACAGTTTCATAATCAGAGTTCAAGTAGATATGGTCCGTATGAGTAGGAAACCCAGTTCATTTTTTCTGGCCATGCTCATATTTCTTGCAGTATTGCAGACTCTGTACAGAAGAGGATGTTTCTTGCGTTAAAACAGAGGGTGTTTCGTGGATGAGAACACTGGTCAGAATTTTCCTTCAGAAACGGAGTTAAACCAAAGGCTCTGTGTCGTCTTATAAGCTAGAGTCATTCCCGGTACACCCAGTGATTTTTCGGTTCAAATGAATTTACACGGTTCACGGACCCAACACGATTTTCACTATTAACTAAAGAGCATCTATGTAAGAGATGCTGTGGTTTGATACAGTTTCATAATAAGAGTTCAAGTACATATGGTCCTTATGAGTAGGAAACACAGTTCATTTTTTTGGACATGCTCATATTTCTTGCGGAATTGCATACTCTGGACAGAAGTGGATGCTTCTTGCGTTAAAACAGAGGGTGTTTCATGGATGAGAACACTGGTCTGAATTTTCCTTCACAAACGGAGTTAAACCAAAGGGTCTGTGTCTTCTTATAAGCAAGAGACATTTCTGGTACAACCAGTGATTTTTCGGCTCAAATGAATTTACACAGTTCACGAACCCAACACGATTTTCACTATTAACTAAAGAGCATCTATGTAACACCCGCTGTGGTTTGTTACAGTTTCATAAGCAGAATTCAACTAGATATGATCCGTATGAGTAGGAAACACAGTTATTTTTTTCTGGCATGCTCATTTTTCTTGCTGTTTTAGACACGCTGGAAAGAAGAGCATGCTCTTTGCGTTAAAACAGAGTGTGTTTCACGGATGAGATCGCTGGTGTGAATTTCCCTTCACAAACGGAGTGAAACCAAAGCCTCTGTGTCTTAATACAAGCAAGAGTTCATTTCCGGTAAACCCAGGGGTTTTTCGGCTCAAATGAATTTACACAGTTCATGAACACAACACGATTTTCACTATTAACTAAAGAGCATCTATGTAAGAGATGCTGTGGTTTGTTACAGTTTCATAAGCAGATTCAACTAGATATGGTCCTTATGAGTAGGAAACACAGTTCTTTTTTTCTCGGCATGCTCATGTTTCTTGCTGTATTGCAGACTCTGGAAAGAAGAGGATGCTTCTTGTCTTAAAACAGAGTGTGTTTCATGGATGAGAACACTGGTCTGAATTTTCCTTCAGAAACGGAGTTAAACAAAATTCTCTGTGTCTTCCTACAAGCAAGAGTTCATTTCCGGTAAACCCAGTGATTTTTCGGCTGAAATGAATTTACACATTTCACGAATCCAACATGTTTTTCACTATTAACTAAAGAGCATCTATGTAAGAGATTCTGTGGTTTGTTACAGTTTCATAATCAGAGTTCAAGTAGATATGGACCGTATGAGTGGGAAACACAGGTCATTTTTTCTGGACATGCTCATATTTCTTGCTGTATTGCAGACTCTGGACAGAAGAGGATGCTTCTTGCGTTAAAACAGAGGGTGTTTCATGGATGAGAACACTGGTCAGAATTTTCCTTCAGAAACGGAGTTAAACCAAAGGCTCTGTGCCTTCTGATAAGCCAGAGTCATTCCCGGTACACCCAGTGATTTTTCGGCTCAAATTTATTAACACAGTTCACGAACCCAACATGATTTTCACTATTAACTAAAGAGCATCTATGTAAGAGATGCTGTGGTTTGTTACAGTTTCATAGTCAGAGTTCAAGTAGATATGGTCCGTATGAGGATGAAACACAGTTCATTTTTTCTCGCCATGCTCATATTTCTTGCTCTATTGCAGACTCTGGACAGAAGAGGAGGCTTCTTGCGTTAAAACAGAGGCTGTTTCATGGTTGAGAACACTGGTCTGAATTTTCCTTCACAAACGGAGTTAAACCAAAGGCTCTGTGTCTTCTTATAAGCAAGAGTCATTTCCGGTACGCCCAGTTATTTTTCGGCTCAAATGAATTCACACTGTTCACGGACCTAACACGATTTTCATTATTAACTAAAGAGCATCTATGTAAGAGATGCTGTGGTTTGATACAGTTTCATAATAAGAGTTCACGTACATATGGTCCTTATGAGTAGGAAACACAGTTCATTTTTTCTGGACATGCTCATATTTCTTGCTGAATTGCATACTCTGGACAGAAGTGGATGCTTCTTGTGTTAAAACAGAGGGTGTTTCATGGATGAGAACACTGGTCTGAATTTTCCTTCACAAACGGAGTTAAACCAAAGGGTCTGTGTCTTCTTATAAGCAAGAGACATTTCCGGTACAACCAGTGATTTTTCGGCTCAAATGAAATTACACAGTTAACGAACCCAACACGATTTTCACTATTAACTAAAGAGCATCTATGTAACACATGCTGTGGTTTGTTACAGTTTCATAAGCAGATCAACTACATATGATCCGTATTAGTAGGAAACATAGTTCTGTTTTCTGGGCATGCTTATTTTTCTTGCTGTATTAGAGACGCTGGAAAGAAGAGCATGCTCTTTGCGTGAAAACAGAGTGTGTTTCATGGATGAGATCTCTGGTGTGAATTTCCCTTCACAAACGGAGTGAAACCAAAGCCTCTGTGTCTTAACACAATCAAGAGTTCATTTCCGTTAAACCCAGTGATTTTTCGGCTGAAATGAATTTACACAGTTCACGAACCCAACACGATTTTCACTATTAACTAAAGAGCATCTATGTAACACCCGCTGTGGTTTGTTACAGTTTCATAAGCAGAGTTCAACTAGATATGATCCGTATGAGTAGGAAACACAGTTCTTTTTTTCTGGGCATGCTCATGTTTCTTGCTGTATTAGAGACGCTGGAAAGAAGAGCATGCTCTTTGCGTTAATACAGAGTGTGTTTCAAGGATGAGATCGCTGGTGTGAATTTCCCTTCACAAACGGAGTGAAACCAAAGCCTCTGTGTCTTAATACAAGCAAGAGTTCATTTCCGGTAAACCCAGGGGTTTTTTGGCTCAAATGAATTTACACAGTTCATGAACCCAACACGATTTTCACTATTAACTAAAGAGCATCTGTGTAAGAGATGCTGTGGTTTGCTACAGTTTCATAAGCATATTCAACTAGATATGGTCCTTATGAGTAGGAAACACAGTTCTATTTTCTCGGCATGCTCATGTTTCTTGCTGTATTGCAGACTCTGGAAAGAAGAGGATGCTTCTTGTCTTAAAACAGAGTGTGTTTCATGGATGAGAACACTGGTCTAAATTTTCCTTCAGAAACGGAGTTAAACCAAAGGCTCTGTGTCTTCTTATAAGCAAGAGTCATTCCCGGTACACCCAGTGATTTTTTGGCTCAAATGAATTTACAAAGTTCACGAACCCAACACGATTTTCACTATTAACTAAAGAGCATCTATGTAAGAGATGCTGTGGTTTGTTACAGTTTCATAATCAGAGTTCAAGTATATATGGTCCATATGAGTAGGAAACCCAGTTCATTTTTTCTGGCCATGATCATATTTCTTGCTGTATTGCAGACTCTGGACAGAAGAGGATGCTTCTTGCGTTAAAAGAGAGGGTGTTTCATGGATGAGAACAGTGGTCTCAATTTTCCTTCACAAATGGAGTTAAACCAAAGGCTTTGTGTCTACTTATAAGGTCATTTCCGGTACACCCAGTGATTTTTCAGCTCAAATGAATTCACACAGTTCACAAACCCAACACGATTTTCACTATTAACTAAAGAGCATCTATGTAAACATGCTGTGGTTTGTTACAGTTTCATAAGCAGAGTTCAACTAGATATGATCCGTATGAGTAGGAAACACAGTTCTTTTTTTCTGGGCATGCTCATGTTTTTTGCTGTTTTAGAGACGCTGGAAATAAGAGTTTGCTCTTTGCGTTAAAACAGAGTGTGTTTCACGGATGAGATCTCTGGTGTGAATTTCCCTTCACAAACTGAGTGAATCCAAAGCCTCTGTGTCTTAATACAAGCAAGAGTTCATTTCCGGTAAACCCAGGGGTTTTTCGGCTCAAATGAATTTACACAGTTCATGAACACAACACGATTTTCACTATTAACTAAAGAGCATCTATGTAAGAGATGCTGTGGTTTGTTACAGTTTCATAAGCAGATTCAACTAGATATGGTCCTTATGAGTAGGAAACACAGTTCTTTTTTTCTCGGCATGCTCATGTTTCTTGCTGTATTGCAGACTCTGGAAAGAAGAGGATGCTTCTTGTCTTAAAACAGAGTGTGTTTCATGGATGAGAACACTGGTCTGAATTTTCCTTCAGAAACGGAGTTAAACAAAATTCTCTGTGTCTTCCTACAAGCAAGAGTTCATTTCCGGTAAACCCAGTGATTTTTCGGCTGAAAGGTATTTACACATTTCACGAATCCAACATGTTTTTCACTATTAACTAAAGAGCATCTATGTAAGAGATGCTGTGGTTTGTTACAGTTTCATAATCAGAGTTCAAGTAGATATGGACCGTATGAGTGGGAAACACAGTTCATTTTTTCTGGACATGCTCATATTTCTTGCTGTATTGCAGACTCTGGACAGAAGAGGATGCTTCTTGCGTTAAAACAGAGGGTGTTTCATGGATGAGAACACTGGTCAGAATTTTCCTTCAGAAACGGAGTTAAACCAAAGGCTCTGTATCTTCTGATAAGCCAGAGTCATTCCCGGTACACCCAGTGATTTTTCGGCTCAAATTTATTTACACAGTTCACGAACCCAACACGATTTTCACTATTAACTAAAGAGCATCTATGTAAGAGATGCTGTGGTTTGTTACAGTTTCATAATCAGAGTTCAAGTAGATATGGTCCGTATGAGGATGAAACACAGTTCATTTTTTCTCGCCATGCTCATATTTCTTGCTCTATTGCAGACTCTGGACAGAAGAGGAGGCTTCTTGCGTTAAAACAGAGGCTGTTTCATAGTTGAGAACACTGATCTGAATTTTCCTTCACAAACGGAGTTAAACCAAAGGCTCTGTGTCTTCTTATAAGCAAGAGTCATTTCCGGTACGCCCAGTTATTTTTCGGCTCAAATGAATTCACACTGTTCACGGACCTAACACGATTTTCATTATTAACTAAAGAGCATCTATGTAAGAGATGCTGTGGTTTGATACAGTTTCATAATAAGAGTTCACGTACATATGGTCCTTATGAGTAGGAAACACAGTTCATTTTTTCTGGACATGCTCATATTTCTTGCTGAATTGCATACTCTGGACAGAAGTGGATGCTTCTTGTGTTAAAACAGAGGGTGTTTCATGGATGAGAACACTGGTCTGAATTTTCCTTCACAAACGGAGTTAAACCAAAGGGTCTGTGTCTTCTTATAAGCAAGAGACATTTCCGGTACAACCAGTGATTTTTCGGCTCAAATGAATTTACACAGTTAACGAACCCAACACGATTTTCACTATTAACTAAAGAGCATCTATGTAACACATGCTGTGGTTTGTTACAGTTTCATAAGCAGATCAACTACATATGATCCGTATTAGTAGGAAACATAGTTCTGTTTTCTGGGCATGCTTATTTTTCTTGCTGTATTAGAGACGCTGGAAAGAAGAGCATGCTCTTTGCGTTAAAACAGAGTGTGTTTCATGGATGAGATCTCTGGTGTGAATTTCCCTTCACAAACGGAGTGAAACCAAAGCCTCTGTGTCTTAACACAATCAAGAGTTCATTTCCGTTAAACCCAGTGATTTTTCGGCTGAAATGAATTTACACAGTTCACGAACCCAACACGATTTTCACTATTAACTAAAGAGCATCTATGTAACACCCGCTGTGGTTTGTTACAGTTTCATAAGCAGAGTTCAACTAGATATGATCCGTATGAGTAGGAAACACAGTTCTTTTTTTCTGGGCATGCTCATGTTTCTTGCTGTATTAGAGACGCTGGAAAGAAGAGCATGCTCTTTGCGTTAATACAGAGTGTGTTTCATGGATGAGATCGCTGGTGTGAATTTCCCTTCACAAACGGAGTGAAACCAAAGCCTCTGTGTCTTAATACAAGCAAGAGTTCATTTCCGGTAAACCCAGGGGTTTTTTGGCTCAAATGAATTTACACAGTTCATGAACCCAACACGATTTTCACTATTAACTAAAGAGCATCTGTGTAAGAGATGCTGTGGTTTGCTACAGTTTCATAAGCATATTCAACTAGATATGGTCCTTATGAGTAGGAAACACAGTTCTATTTTCTCGGCATGCTCATGTTTCTTGCTGTATTGCAGACTCTGGAAAGTAGAGGATGCTTCTTGTCTTAAAACAGAGTGTGTTTCATGGATGAGAACACTGGTCTAAATTTTCCTTCAGAAACGGAGTTAAACCAAAGGCTCTGTGTCTTCTTATAAGCAAGAGTCATTCCCGGTACACCCAGTGATTTTTTGGCTCAAATGAATTTACAAAGTTCACGAACCCAACACGATTTTCACTATTAACTAAAGAGCATCTATGTAAGAGATGCTGTGGTTTGTTACAGTTTCATAATCAGAGTTCAAGTATATATGGTCCACATGAGTAGGAAACCCAGTTCATTTTTTCTGGCCATGATCATATTTCTTGCTCTATTGCAGACTCTGGACAGAAGAGGATGCTTCTTGCGTTAAAAGAGAGGGTGTTTCATGGATGAGAACAGTGGTCTCAATTTTCCTTCACAAATGGAGTTAAACCAAAGGCTTTGTGTCTACTTATAAGGTCATTTCCGGTACACCCAGTGATTTTTCAGCTCAAATGAATTCACACAGTTCACAAACCCAACACGATTTTCACTATTAACTAAAGAGCATCTATGTAAACATGCTGTGGTTTGTTACAGTTTCATAAGCAGAGTTCAACTAGATATGATCCGTATGAGTAGGAAACACAGTTCTTTTTTTCTGGGCATGCTCATGTTTTTTGCTGTATTAGAGACGCTGGAAATAAGAGTATGCTCTTTGCGTTAAAACAGAGTGTGTTTCACGGATGAGATCTCTGGTGTGAATTTCCCTTCACAAACTGAGTGAAACCAAAGCCTCTGTGTCTTAATACAAGCAAGAGTTCATTTCCGGTAAACCCAGGGGTTTTTCGGCTCAAATGAATTTACACAGTTCATGAACACAACACGATTTTCACTATTAACTAAAGAGCATCTATGTAAGAGATGCTGTGGTTTGTTACAGTTTCATAAGCAGATTCAACTAGATATGGTCCTTATGAGTAGGAAACACAGTTCTTTTTTTCTCGGCATGCTCATGTTTCTTGCTGTATTGCAGACTCTGGAAAGAAGAGGATGCTTCTTGTCTTAAAACAGAGTGTGTTTCATGGATGAGAACACTGGTCTGAATTTTCCTTCAGAAACGGAGTTAAACAAAATTCTCTGTGTCTTCCTACAAGCAAGAGTTCATTTCCGGTAAACCCAGTGATTTTTCGGCTGAAAGGTATTTACACATTTCACGAATCCAACATGTTTTTCACTATTAACTAAAGAGCATCTATGTAAGCGATGCTGTGGTTTGTTACAGTTTCATAATCAGAGTTCAAGTAGATATGGACCGTATGAGTGGGAAACACAGTTCATTTTTTCTGGACATGCTCATATTTCTTGCTGTATTGCAGACTCTGGACAGAAGAGGATGCTTCTTGCGTTAAAACAGAGGGTGTTTCATGGATGAGAACACTGGTCAGAATTTTCCTTCAGAAACGGAGTTAAACCAAAGGCTCTGTGTCTTCTGATAAGCCAGAGTCATTCCCGGTACACCCAGTGATTTTTCGGCTCAAATTTATTTACACAGTTCACGAACCCAACACGATTTTCACTATTAACTAAAGAGCATCTATGTAAGAGATGCTGTGGTTTGTTACAGTTTCATAATCAGAGTTCAAGTAGATATAGTCCGTATGAGGAGGAAACACAGTTCATTTTTTCTGGCCATGCTCATATTTCTTGCTCTATTGCAGACTCTGGACAGAAGAGGAGGCTACTTGCGTTAAAACAGAGGGTGATTCATGGTAGAGAACACTGGTCTGAATTTTCCTTCACAAACGGAGTTAAACCAAAGGCTCTGTGTCTTCTTATAAGCAAGAGACATTTCCGGTACAACCAGTGATTTTTAGGCTCTAATGAATTTACACAGTTCCCGAACCCAACACGATTTTCACTATTAACTAAAGAGCATCTATGTAACACATGCTGTGGTTTGTTACAGTTTCATAAGCAGAGTTCAAATAGATATGATCCGTATGAGTAGGAAACACAGTTCTTTTATTCTGGGCATGTTCATGTTTCTTGCTGTATTAGAGACGCTGGAAAGAAGAGCATGCTCTTTGCGTTAAAACAGAGTGTGTTTCACGGATGAGATCGCTGGTGTGAATTTCCCTTCACAAACGGAGTGAAACCAAAGCCTCTGTGTCCTAATACAATCAAGAGTTCATTTCCGGTAAACCCAGTGATTTTTCGGCTGAAATGAATTTACACAGTTCACGAACCCAACACGATTTTCACTATTAACTAAAGAGCATCTATGTAACACCCGCTGTGGTTTGTTACAGTTTCATAAGCAGAGTTCAACTAGATATGATCCGTATGAGTAGGAAACACAGTTCTTTTTTTCTGGGCATGCTCATGTTTCTTGCTGTATTAGAGACGCTGGAAAGAAGAGCATGATCTTGGGTTAAAACAGAGTGTGTTTCACGGATGAGATCGCTGGTGTGAATTTCCCTTCACAAACGGAGTGAAACCAAAGCATCTGTGTCTTAATACAAGCAAGAGTTCATTTCCTGTAAACCCAGGGGTTTTTTGGCTCAAATGAATTTACACAGTTCACGAACCCAACATGATTTTCACTATTAACTAAAGAGCATCTATGTAAGAGATGCTGTGGTTTGCTACAGTTTCATAAGCAGATTCAACTAGATATGGTCCTTATGAGTAGGAAACACAGTTCTTTTTTTCTCGGCATGCTCATGTTTCTTGCTTTATTGCAGACTCTGGAAAGAAGAGGATGCTTCTTGTCTTAAAACAGAGTGTGTTTCATGGATGAGAACACTGGTCTGAATTTTCCTTCACAAATGGAGTTAAAAAAATTCTCTGTGTCTTCCTACAAGCAATAGTTCATTTCCGGTAAACCCAGTGATTTTTCGGCTCAAATGAATTTACACATTTCACGAATCCAACATGTTTATCACTATTAACTAAAGAGCATCTATGCAAGAGATGCTGTGGTTTGTTACAGTTTCATAATCAGAGTTCAAGTAGATATGGTCCGTATGAGTAGGAAACCCAGTTCATTTTTTCTGGCCATGCTCATATTTCTTGCAGTATTGCAGACTCTGTACAGAAGAGGATGTTTCTTGCGTTAAAACAGAGGGTGTTTCGTGGATGAGAACACTGGTCAGAATTTTCCTTCAGAAACGGAGTTAAACCAAAGGCTCTGTGTCGTCTTATAAGCTAGAGTCATTCCCGGTACACCCAGTGATTTTTCGGTTCAAATGAATTTACACGGTTCACGGACCCAACACGATTTTCACTATTAACTAAAGAGCATCTATGTAAGAGATGCTGTGGTTTGATACAGTTTCATAATAAGAGTTCAAGTACATATGGTCCTTATGAGTAGGAAACACAGTTCATTTTTTTGGACATGCTCATATTTCTTGCGGAATTGCATACTCTGGACAGAAGTGGATGCTTCTTGCGTTAAAACAGAGGGTGTTTCATGGATGAGAACACTGTTCTGAATTTTCCTTCAAAAACGGAGTTAAACCAAAGGGTCTGTGTCTTCTTATAAGCAAGAGATATTTCTGGTACAACCAGTGATTTTTCGGCTCAAATGAATTTACACAGTTCACGAACCCAACACGATTTTCACTATTAACTAAAGAGCATCTATGTAACACCCGCTGTGGTTTGTTACAGTTTCATAAGCAGAATTCAACTAGATATGATCCGTATGAGTAGGAAACACAGTTATTTTTTTCTGGCATGCTCATTTTTCTTGCTGTTTTAGAGACGCTGGAAAGAAGAGCATGCTCTTTGCGTTAAAACAGAGTGTGTTTCACGGATGAGATCGCTGGTGTGAATTTCCCTTCACAAACGGAGTGAAACCAAAGCCTCTGTGTCTTAATACAAGCAAGAGTTCATTTCCGGTAAACCCAGGGGTTTTTCGGCTCAAATGAATTTACACAGTTCATGAACACAACACGATTTTCACTATTAACTAAAGAGCATCTATGTAAGAGATGCTGTGGTTTGTTACAGTTTCATAAGCAGATTCAACTAGATATGGTCCTTATGAGTAGGAAACACAGTTCTTTTTTTCTCGGCATGCTCATGTTTCTTGCTGTATTGCAGACTCTGGAAAGAAGAGGATGCTTCTTGTCTTAAAACAGAGTGTGTTTCATGGATGAGAACACTGGTCTGAATTTTCCTTCAGAAACGGAGTTAAACAAAATTCTCTGTGTCTTCCTACAAGCAAGAGTTCATTTCCGGTAAACCCAGTGATTTTTCGGCTGAAATGAATTTACACATTTCACGAATCCAACATGTTTTTCACTATTAACTAAAGAGCATCTATGTAAGAGATGCTGTGGTTTGTTACAGTTTCATAATCAGAGTTCAAGTAGATATGGTCCGTATGAGGATGAAACACAGTTCATTTTTTCTCGCCATGCTCATATTTCTTGCTCTATTGCAGACTCTGGACAGAAGAGGAGGCTTCTTGCGTTAAAACAGAGGCTGTTTCATGGTTGAGAACACTGGTCTGAATTTTCCTTCACAAACGGAGTTAAACCAAAGGCTCTGTGTCTTCTTATAAGCAAGAGTCATTTCCGGTACGCCCAGTTATTTTTCGGCTCAAATGAATTCACACTGTTCACGGACCTAACACGATTTTCATTATTAACTAAAGAGCATCTATGTAAGAGATGCTGTGGTTTGATACAGTTTCATAATAAGAGTTCAAGTACATATGGTCCTTATGAGTAGGAAACACAGTTCATTTTTTCTGGACATGCTCATATTTCTTGCTGAATTGCATACTCTGGACAGAAGTGGATGCTTCTTGTGTTAAAACAGAGGGTGTTTCATGGATGAGAACACTGGTCTGAATTTTCCTTCAAAAACGGAGTTAAACCAAAGGGTCTGTGTCTTCTTATAAGCAAGAGACATTTCCGGTACAACCAGTGATTTTTCGGCTCAAATGAATTTACACAGTTCACGAACCCAACACGATTTTCACTATTAACTAAAGAGCATCTATGTAACACATGCTGTGGTTTGTTACAGTTTCATAAGCAGATCAACTACATATGATCCGTATTAGAAGGAAACATAGTTCTGTTTTCTGGGCATGCTTATTTTTCTTGCTGTATTAGAGACGCTGGAAAGAAGAGCATGCTCTTTGCGTTAAAACAGAGTGTGTTTCACGGATGAGATCTCTGGTGTGAATTTCCCTTCACAAACTGAGTGAAACCAAAGCCTCTGTGTCTTAATACAAGCAAGAGTTCATTTCCGGTAAACCCAGGGGTTTTTCGGCTCAAATGAATTTACACAGTTCATGAACCCAACACGATTTTCACTATTAACTAAAGAGCATCTATGTAAGAGATGCTGTGGTTTGTTACAGTTTCATAAGCAGATTCAACTAGATATGGTCCTTATGAGTAGGAAACACAGTTCTTTTTTTCTCGGCATGCTCATGTTTCTTGCTGTATTGCAGACTCTGGAAAGAAGAGGATGCTTCTTGTCTTAAAACAGAGTGTGTTTCATGGATGAGAACACTGGTCTGAATTTTCCTTCAGAAACGGAGTTAAACAAAATTCTCTGTGTCTTCCTACAAGCAAGAGTTCATTTCCGGTAAACCCAGTGATTTTTCGGCTGAAAGGTATTTACACATTTCACGAATCCAACATGTTTTTCACTATTAACTAAAGAGCATCTATGTAAGCGATGCTGTGGTTTGTTACAGTTTCATAATCAGAGTTCAAGTAGATATAGTCCGTATGAGGAGGAAACACAGTTCATTTTTTCTGGCCATGCTCATATTTCTTGCTCTATTGCAGACTCTGGACAGAAGAGGAGGCTACTTGCGTTAAAACAGAGGGTGATTCATGGTAGAGAACACTGGTCTGAATTTTCCTTCACAAACGGAGTTAAACCAAAGGCTCTGTGTCTTCTTATAAGCAAGAGACATTTCCGGTACAACCAGTGATTTTTAGGCTCTAATGAATTTACACAGTTCCCGAACCCAACACGATTTTCACTATTAACTAAAGAGCATCTATGTAACACATGCTGTGGTTTGTTACAGTTTCATAAGCAGAGTTCAAATAGATATGATCCGTATGAGTAGGAAACACAGTTCTTTTATTCTGGGCATGTTCATGTTTCTTGCTGTATTAGAGACGCTGGAAAGAAGAGCATGCTCTTTGCGTTAAAACAGAGTGTGTTTCACGGATGAGATCGCTGGTGTGAATTTCCCTTCACAAACGGAGTGAAACCAAAGCCTCTGTGTCCTAATACAATCAAGAGTTCATTTCCGGTAAACCCAGTGATTTTTCGGCTGAAATGAATTTACACATTTCACGAACCCAACACGATTTTCACTATTAACTAAAGAGCATCTATGTAACACCCGCTGTGGTTTGTTACAGTTTCATAAGCAGAGTTCAACTAGATATGATCCGTATGAGTAGGAAACACAGTTCTTTTTTTCTGGGCATGCTCATGTTTCTTGCTGTATTAGAGACGCTGGAAAGAAGAGCATGATCTTGGGTTAAAACAGAGTGTGTTTCACGGATGAGATCGCTGGTGTGAATTTCCCTTCACAAACGGAGTGAAACCAAAGCATCTGTGTCTTAATACAAGCAAGAGTTCATTTCCTGTAAACCCAGGGGTTTTTTGGCTCAAATGAATTTACACAGTTCACGAACCCAACATGATTTTCACTATTAACTAAAGAGCATCTATGTAAGAGATGCTGTGGTTTGCTACAGTTTCATAAGCAGATTCAACTAGATATGGTCCTTATGAGTAGGAAACACAGTTCTTTTTTTCTCGGCATGCTCATGTTTCTTGCTTTATTGCAGACTCTGGAAAGAAGAGGATGCTTCTTGTCTTAAAACAGAGTGTGTTTCATGGATGAGAACACTGGTCTGAATTTTCCTTCACAAATGGAGTTAAAAAAATTCTCTGTGTCTTCCTACAAGCAATAGTTCATTTCCGGTAAACCCAGTGATTTTTCGGCTCAAATGAATTTACACATTTCACGAATCCAACATGTTTATCACTATTAACTAAAGAGCATCTATGCAAGAGATGCTGTGGTTTGTTACAGTTTCATAATCAGAGTTCAAGTAGATATGGTCCGTATGAGTAGGAAACCCAGTTCATTTTTTCTGGCCATGCTCATATTTCTTGCAGTATTGCAGACTCTGTACAGAAGAGGATGTTTCTTGCGTTAAAACAGAGGGTGTTTCGTGGATGAGAACACTGGTCAGAATTTTCCTTCAGAAACGGAGTTAAACCAAAGGCTCTGTGTCGTCTTATAAGCTAGAGTCATTCCCGGTACACCCAGTGATTTTTCGGTTCAAATGAATTTACACGGTTCACGGACCCAACACGATTTTCACTATTAACTAAAGAGCATCTATGTAAGAGATGCTGTGGTTTGATACAGTTTCATAATAAGAGTTCAAGTACATATGGTCCTTATGAGTAGGAAACACAGTTCATTTTTTTGGACATGCTCATATTTCTTGCGGAATTGCATACTCTGGACAGAAGTGGATGCTTCTTGCGTTAAAACAGAGGGTGTTTCATGGATGAGAACACTGTTCTGAATTTTCCTTCAAAAACGGAGTTAAACCAAAGGGTCTGTGTCTTCTTATAAGCAAGAGACATTTCTGGTACAACCAGTGATTTTTCGGCTCAAATGAATTTACACAGTTCACGAACCCAACACGATTTTCACTATTAACTAAAGAGCATCTATGTAACACCCGCTGTGGTTTGTTACAGTTTCATAAGCAGAATTCAACTAGATATGATCCGTATGAGTAGGAAACACAGTTATTTTTTTCTGGCATGCTCATTTTTCTTGCTGTTTTAGAGACGCTGGAAAGAAGAGCATGCTCTTTGCGTTAAAACAGAGTGTGTTTCACGGATGAGATCTCTGGTGTGAATTTCCCTTCACAAACTGAGTGAAACCAAAGCCTCTGTGTCTTAATACAAGCAAGAGTTCATTTCCGGTAAACCCAGGGGTTTTTCGGCTCAAATGAATTTACACAGTTCATGAACCCAACACGATTTTCACTATTAACTAAAGAGCATCTATGTAAGAGATGCTGTGGTTTGTTACAGTTTCATAAGCAGATTCAACTAGATATGGTCCTTATGAGTAGGAAACACAGTTCTTTTTTTCTCGGCATGCTCATGTTTCTTGCTGTATTGCAGACTCTGGAAAGAAGAGGATGCTTCTTGTCTTAAAACAGAGTGTGTTTCATGGATGAGAACACTGGTCTGAATTTTCCTTCAGAAACGGAGTTAAACAAAATTCTCTGTGTCTTCCTACAAGCAAGAGTTCATTTCCGGTAAACCCAGTGATTTTTCGGCTGAAAGGTATTTACACATTTCACGAATCCAACATGTTTTTCACTATTAACTAAAGAGCATCTATGTAAGCGATGCTGTGGTTTGTTACAGTTTCATAATCAGAGTTCAAGTAGATATGGACCGTATGAGTGGGAAACACAGTTCATTTTTTCTGGACATGCTCATATTTCTTGCTGTATTGCAGACTCTGGACAGAAGAGGATGCTTCTTGCGTTAAAACAGAGGGTGTTTCATGGATGAGAACACTGGTCAGAATTTTCCTTCAGAAACGGAGTTAAACCAAAGGCTCTGTGTCTTCTGATAAGCCAGAGTCACTCCCGGTACACCCAGTGATTTTTCGGCTCAAATTTATTTACACAGTTCACGAACCCAACACGATTTTCACTATTAACTAAAGAGCATCTGTGTAAGAGATGCTGTGGTTTGTTACAGTTTCATAATCAGAGTTCAAGTAGATATAGTCTGTATGAGGAGGAAACACAGTTCATTTTTTCTGGCCATGCTCATATTTCTTGCTCTATTGCAGACTCTGGACAGAAGAGGAGGCTACTTGCGTTAAAACAGAGGGTGATTCATGGTAGAGAACACTGGTCTGAATTTTCCTACACAAACGGAGTTAAACCAAAGGCTCTGTGTCTTCTTATAAGCAAGAGACATTTCCGGTACAACCAGTGATTTTTAGGCTCTAATGAATTTACACAGTTCCCGAACCCAACACGATTTTCACTATTAACTAAAGAGCATCTATGTAACACATGCTGTGGTTTGTTACAGTTTCATAAGCAGAGTTCAAATAGATATGATCCGTATGAGTAGGAAACACAGTTCTTTTATTCTGGGCATGCTCATGTTTCTTGCTGTATTAGAGACGCTGGAAAGAAGAGCATGCTCTTTGCGTTAAAACAGAGTGTGTTTCACGGATGAGATCGCTGGTGTGAATTTCCTTCACAAACGGAGTGAAACCAAAGCCTCTGTGTCTTAATACAATCAAGAGTTCATTTCCGGTAAACCCAGTGATTTTTCGGCTGAAATGAATTTACACAGTTCACGAACCCAACATGATTTTCACTATTAACTAAAGAGCATCTATGTAACACCCGCTGTGGTTTGTTACAGTTTCATAAGCAGAGTTCAACTAGATATGATCCGTATGAGTAGGAAACACAGTTCTTTTTTTCTGGGCATGCTCATGTTTCTTGCTGTATTAGAGACGCTGGAAAGAAGAGCATGATCTTGGGTTAAAACAGAGTGTGTTTCACGGATGAGATCGCTGGTGTGAATTTCCCTTCACAAACGGAGTGAAACCAAAGCCTCTGTGTCTTAATACAAGCAAGAGTTCATTTCCTGTAAACCCAGGGGTTTTTTGGCTAAAATGAATTTACACAGTTCACGAACCCAACATGATTTTCACTATTAACTAAAGAGCATCTATGTAAGAGATGCTGTGGTTTGCTACAGTTTCATAAGCAGATTCAACTAGATATGGTCCTTATGAGTAGGAAACACAGTTCTTTTTTTCTCGGCATGCTCATGTTTCTTGCTTTATTGCAGACTCTGGAAAGAAGAGGATGCTTCTTGTCTTAAAACAGAGTGTGTTTCATGGATGAGAACACTGGTCTGAATTTTCCTTCACAAATGGAGTTAAAAAAATTCTCTGTGTCTTCCTACAAGCAATAGTTCATTTCCGGTAAACCCAGTGATTTTTCGGCTCAAATGAATTTACACATTTCACGAATCCAACATGTTTATCACTATTAACTAAAGAGCATCTATGCAAGAGATGCTGTGGTTTGTTACAGTTTCATAATCAGAGTTCAAGTAGATATGGTCCGTATGAGTAGGAAACCCAGTTCATTTTTTCTGTCCATGCTCATATTTCTTGCAGTATTGCAGACTCTGTACAGAAGAGGATGTTTCTTGCGTTAAAACAGAGGGTGTTTCGTGGATGAGAACACTGGTCAGAATTTTCCTTCAGAAACGGAGTTAAACCAAAGGCTCTGTGTCGTCTTATAAGCTAGAGTCATTCCCGGTACACCCAGTGATTTTTCGGTTCAAATGAATTTACACGGTTCACGGACCCAACACGATTTTCACTATTAACTAAAGAGCATCTATGTAAGAGATGCTGTGGTTTGATACAGTTTCATAATAAGAGTTCAAGTACATATGGTCCTTATGAGTAGGAAACACAGTTCATTTTTTTGGACATGCTCATATTTCTTGCGGAATTGAATACTCTGGACAGAAGTGGATGCTTCTTGCGTTAAAACAGAGGGTGTTTCATGGATGAGAACACTGTTCTGAATTTTCCTTCAAAAACGGAGTTAAACCAAAGGGTCTGTGTCTTCTTATAAGCAAGAGACATTTCTGGTACAACCAGTGATTTTTCGGCTCAAATGAATTTACACAGTTCACGAACCCAACACGATTTTCACTATTAACTAAAGAGCATCTATGTAACACCCGCTGTGGTTTGTTACAGTTTCATAAGCAGAATTCAACTAGATATGATCCGTATGAGTAGGAAACACAGTTATTTTTTTCTGGCATGCTCATTTTTCTTGCTGTTTTAGAGACGCTGGAAAGAAGAGCATGCTCTTTGCGTTAAAACAGAGTGTGTTTCACGGATGAGATCGCTGGTGTGAATTTCCCTTCACAAACGGAGTGAAACCAAAGCCTCTGTGTCTTAATACAATCAAGAGTTCATTTCCGGTAAACCCAGGGGTTTTTCGGCTCAAATGAATTTACACAGTTCATGAACACAACACGATTTTCACTATTAACTAAAGAGCATCTATGTAAGAGATGCTGTGGTTTGTTACAGTTTCATAAGCAGATTCAACTAGATATGGTCCTTATGAGTAGGAAACACAGTTCTTTTTTTCTCGGCATGCTCATGTTTCTTGCTGTATTGCAGACTCTGGAAAGAAGAGGATGCTTCTTGTCTTAAAACAGAGTGTGTTTCATGGATGAGAACACTGGTCTGAATTTTCCTTCAGAAACGGAGTTAAACAAAATTCTCTGTGTCTTCCTACAAGCAAGAGTTCATTTCCGGTAAACCCAGTGATTTTTCGGCTGAAATGAATTTACACATTTCACGAATCCAACATGTTTTTCACTATTAACTAAAGAGCATCTATGTAAGAGATTCTGTGGTTTGTTACAGTTTCATAATCAGAGTTCAAGTAGATATGGACCGTATGAGTGGGAAACACAGGTCATTTTTTCTGGACATGCTCATATTTCTTGCTGTATTGCAGACTCTGGACAGAAGAGGATGCTTCTTGCGTTAAAACAGAGGGTGTTTCATGGATGAGAACACTGGTCAGAATTTTCCTTCAGAAACGGAGTTAAACCAAAGGCTCTGTGTCTTCTGATAAGCCAGAGTCATTCCCGGTACACCCAGTGATTTTTCGGCTCAAATTTATTAACACAGTTCACGAACCCAACATGATTTTCACTATTAACTAAAGAGCATCTATGTAAGAGATGCTGTGGTTTGTTACAGTTTCATAATCAGAGTTCAAGTAGATATGGTCCGTATGAGGATGAAACACAGTTCATTTTTTCTCGCCATGCTCATAATTCTTGCTCTACTGCAGACTCTGGACAGAAGAGGAGGCTTCTTGCGTTAAAACAGAGGCTGTTTCATGGTTGAGAACACTGGTCTGAATTTTCCTTCACAAACGGAGTTAAACCAAAGGCTCTGTGTCTTCTTATAAGCAAGAGTCATTTCCGGTACGCCCAGTTATTTTTCGGCTCAAATGAATTCACACTGTTCACGGACCTAACACTATTTTCATTATTAACTAAAGAGCATCTATGTAAGAGATGCTGTGGTTTGATACAGTTTCATAATAAGAGTTCAAGTACATATGGTCCTTATGAGTAGGAAACACAGTTCATTTTTTCTGGACATGCTCATATTTCTTGCTGAATTGCATACTCTGGACAGAAGTGGATGCTTCTTGTGTTAAAACAGAGGGTGTTTCATGGATGAGAACACTGGTCTGAATTTTCCTTCAAAAACGGAGTTAAACCAAAGGGTCTGTGTCTTCTTATAAGCAAGAGACATTTCCGGTACAACCAGTGATTTTTCGGCTCAAATGAATTTACACAGTTAACGAACCCAACACGATTTTCACTATTAACTAAAGAGCATCTATGTAACACATGCTGTGGTTTGTTACAGTTTCATAAGCAGATCAACTACATATGATCCGTATTAGAAGGAAACATAGTTCTGTTTTCTGGGCATGCTTATTTTTCTTGCTGTATTAGAGACGCTGGAAAGAAGAGCATGCTCTTTGCGTTAAAACAGAGTGTGTTTCATGGATGAGATCTCTGGTGTGAATTTCCCTTCACAAAGGGAGTGAAACCAAAGCCTCTGTGTCTTAACACAATCAAGAGTTCATTTCCGGTAAACCCAGTGATTTTTCGGCTGAAATGAATTTACACAGTTCACGAACCCAACACGATTTTCACTATTAACTAAAGAGCATCTATGTAACACCCGCTGTGGTTTGTTACAGTTTCATAAGCAGAGTTCAACTAGATATGATCCGTATGAGTAGGAAACACAGTTCTTTTTTTCTGGGCATGCTCATGTTTCTTGCTGTATTAGAGACGCTGGAAAGAAGAGCATGCTCTTTGCGTTAATACAGAGTGTGTTTCACGGATGAGATCGCTGGTGTGAATTTCCCTTCACAAACGGAGTGAAACCAAAGCCTCTGTGTCTTAATACAAGCAAGAGTTCATTTCCGGTAAACCCAGGGGTTTTTTGGCTCAAATGAATTTACACAGTTCATGAACCCAACACGATTTTCACTATTAACTAAAGAGCATCTGTGTAAGAGATGCTGTGGTTTGCTACAGTTTCATAAGCATATTCAACTAGACATGGTCCTTATGAGTAGGAAACACAGTTCTTTTTTCTCGGCATGCTCATGTTTCTTGCTGTATTGCAGAGTCTGGAAAGAAGAGGATGCTTCTTGTCTTAAAACAGAGTGTGTTTCATGGATGAGAACACTGGTCTGAATTTTCCTTCAGAAACAGAGTTAAACCAAAGGCTCTGTGTCTTCTTATAAGCAAGAGTCATTCCCGGTACACCCAGTGATTTTTTGGCTCAAATGAATTTACACAGTTCACGAACCCAACACGATTTTCACTATTAACTAAAGAGCATCTATGTAAGAGATGCTGTGGTTTGTTACAGTTTCATAATCAGAGTTCAAGTATATATGGTCCGTATGAGTAGGAAACCCAGTCCATTTTTTCTGGCCATGATCATATTTCTTGCTGTATTGCAGACTCTGGACAGAAGAGGATGCTTCTTGCGTTAAAAGAGAGGGTGTTTCATGGATGAGAACAGTGGTCTCAATTTTCCTTCACAAATGGAGTTAAACCAAAGGCTTTGTGTCTTCTTATAAGGTCATTTCCGGTACACCCAGTGATTTTTCAGCTCAAATGAATTCACACAGTTCACAAACCCAACACGATTTTCACTATTAACTAAAGAGCATCTATGTAACACATGCTGTGGTTTGTTACAGTTTCATAAGCAGAGTTCAAATAGATATGATCCGTATGAGTAGGAAACACAGTTCTTTTATTCTGGGCATGCTCATGGTTCTTGCTGTATTAGAGATGCTGGAAAGAAGAGCATGCTCTTTGCGTTAAAACAGAGTGTGTTTCACGGATGAGATCGCTGGTGTGAATTTCCCTTCACAAACGGAGTGAAACCAAAGCCTCTGTGTCTTAATACAATCAAGAGTTCATTTCCGGTAAACCCAGTGATTTTTCGGCTGAAATGAATTTACACAGTTCACGAACCCAACACGATTTTCACTATTAACTAAAGAGCATCTATGTAACACCCGCTGTGGTTTGTTACAGTTTCATAAGCAGAGTTCAACTAGATATGATCCGTATGAGTAGGAAACACAGTTCTTTTTTTCTGGGCATGCTCATGTTTCTTGCTGTATTAGAGACGCTGGAAAGAAGAGCATGATCTTTGCGTGAAAACAGAGTGTGTTTCACGGATGAGAACGCTGGTGTGAATTTCCCTTCACAAACGGATTGAAACCAATGCCTCTGTGTCTTAATACAAGCAAGAGTTCATTTCCTGTAAACCCAGGGGTTTTTTGGCTCAAATGAATTTACACATTTCACGAACCCAACACGATTTTCACTATTAACTAAAGAGCATCTATGTAAGAGATGCTGTGGTTTGCTACAGTTTCATAAGCAGATTCAACTAGATATGGTCCTTATGAGTAGGAAACACAGTTCTTTTTTTCTCGGCATGCTCATGTTTCTTGCTTTATTGCAGACTCTGGAAAGAAGAGGATGCTTCTTGTCTTAAAACAGAGTGTGTTTCATGGATGAGAACACTGGTCTGAATTTTCCTTCACAAATGGAGTTAAAAAAATTCTCTGTGTCTTCCTACAAGCAATAGTTCATTTCCGGTAAACCCAGTGATTTTTCGGCTCAAATGAATTTACACATTTCACGAATCCAACATGTTTATCACTATTAACTAAAGAGCATCTATGCAAGAGATGCTGTGGTTTGTTACAGTTTCATAATCAGAGTTCAAGTAGATATGGTCCGTATGAGTAGGAAACCCAGTTCAGTTTTTCTGGCCATGCTCATATTTCTTGCAGTATTGCAGACTCTGTACAGAAGAGGATGTTTCTTGCGTTAAAACAGAGGGTGTTTTGTGGATGAGAACACTGGTCAGAATTTTCCTTCAGAAACGGAGTTAAACCAAAGGCTCTGTGTCGTCTTATAAGCTAGAGTCATTCCCGGTACACCCAGTGACTTTTCGGTTCAAATGAATTTACACGGTTCACGGACCCAACACGATTTTCACTATTAACTAAAGAGCATCTATGTAACACCCGCTGTGGTTTGTTACAGTTTCATAAGCAGAATTCAACTAGATATGATCCGTATGAGTAGGAAACACAGTTCTTTTTTTCTGGGCATGCTCATTTTTCTTGCTGTTTTAGAGACGCTGGAAAGAAGAGCATGCTCTTTGCGTTAAAACAGAGTGTGTTTCACGGATGAGATCGCTGGTGTGAATTTCCCTTCACAAACGTAGTGAAACCAAAGCCTCTGTGTCTTAATTCAAGCAAGAGTTCATTTCCGGTAAACCCAGGGGTTTTTCGGCTCAAATGAATTTACACAGTTCATGAACACAACACGATTTTCACTATTAACTAAAGAGCATCTATGTAAGAGATGCTGTGGTTTGTTACAGTTTCATAAGCAGATTCAACTAGATATGGTCCTTATGAGTAGGAAACACAGTTCTTTTTTTCTCGGCATGCTCATGTTTCTTGCTGTATTGCAGACTCTGGAAAGAAGAGGATGCTTCTTGTCTTAAAACAGAGTGTGTTTCATGGATGAGAACACTGGTCTGAATTTTCCTTCAGAAACGTAGTTAAACCAAAGGCTCTGTGTCTTCTTATAAGCAAGAGTCATTCCCGGTACACCCAGTGATTTTTTGGCTCAAATGTATTTACACAGTTCACGAACCCAACACGATTTTCACTATTAACTAAAGAGCATCTATGTAAGAGATGCTGTGGTTTGTTACAGTTTCATAATCAGAGTTCAAGTAGATATGGTCCGTATGAGTAGGAAACCCAGTTCATTTTTTCTGGCCATGCTCATATTTCTTGCTGTATTGCAGACTCTGGACAGAAGAGGATGCTTCTTGCGTTAAAAGAGAGGGTGTTTCATGGATGAGAACAGTGGTCTCAATTTTCCTTCACAAATGGAGTTAAACCAAAGGCTTTGTGTCTTCTTATAAGGTCATTTCCGGTACACCCAGTGATTTTTCAGCTCAAATGAATTCACACAGTTCACAAACCCAACACGATTTTCACTATTAACTAAAGAGCATCTATGTAAACATGCTGTGGTTTGTTACAGTTTCATAAGCAGAGTTCAACTAGATATGATCCGTATGAGTAGGAAACACAGTTGTTTTTTTCTGGGCATGCTCATGTTTCTTGCTGTTTTAGAGACGCTGGAAACAAGAGTATGCTCTTTGCGTTAAAACAGAGTGTGTTTCACGGATGAGATCTCTGGTGTGAATTTCCCTTCACAAACTGAGTGAAACCAAAGCCTCTGTGTCTTAATACAAGCAAGAGTTCATTTCCGGTAAACCCAGGGGTTTTTCGGCTCAAATGAATTTACACAGTTCATGAACACAACACGATTTTCACTATTAACTAAAGAGCATCTATGTAAGAGATGCTGTGGTTTGTTACAGTTTCATAAGCAGATTCAACTAGATATGGTCCTTATGAGTAGGAAACACAGTTCTTTTTTTCTCGGCATGCTCATGTTTCTTGCTGTATTGCAGACTCTGGAAAGAAGAGGATGCTTCTTGTCTTAAAACAGAGTGTGTTTCATGGATGAGAACACTGGTCTGAATTTTCCTTCAGAAACGGAGTTAAACCAAAGGCTCTGTGTCTTCTTATAAGCAAGAGTCATTCCCGGTACACCCAGTGATTTTTTGGCTCAAATGTATTTACACAGTTCACGAACCCAACACGATTTTCACTATTAACTAAAGAGCATCTATGTAAGAGATGCTGTGGTTTGTTAGAGTTTCATAATCAGAGTTCAAGTATATATGGTCCGTATGAGTAGGAAACCCAGTTCATTTGTTCTGGCCATGATCATATTTCTTGCTGTATTGCAGACTCTGGACAGAAGAGGATGCTTCTTGCGTTAAAAGAGAGGGTGTTTCATGGATGAGAACAGTGGTCTCAATTTTCCTTCACAAATGGAGTTAAACCAAAGGCTTTGTGTCTTCTTATAAGGTCATTTCCGGTACAACCAGTGATTTTTAGGCTCTAATGAATTTACACAGTTCCCGAACCCAACACGATTTTCACTATTAACTAAAGAGCATCTATGTAACACATGCTGTGGTTTGTTACAGTTTCATAAGCAGAGTTCAAATAGATATGATCCGTATGAGTAGGAAACACAGTTCTTTTATTCTGGGCATGCTCATGTTTCTTGCTGTATTAGAGATGCTGGAAAGAAGAGCATGCTCTTTGCGTTAAAACAGAGTGTGTTTCACGGAAGAGATCGCTGGTGTGAATTTCCCTTCACAAACGGAGTGAAACCAAAGCCTCTGTGTCTTAATACAATCAAGAGTTCATTTCCGGTAAACCCAGTGATTTTTCGGCTGAAATGAATTTACACAGTTCACGAACCCAACACGATTTTCACTATTAACTAAAGAGCATCTATGTAACACCCGCTGTGGTTTGTTACAGTTTCATAAGCAGAGTTCAACTAGATATGATCCGTATGAGTAGGAAACACAGTTCTTTTTTTCTGGGCATGCTCATGTTTCTTGCTGTATTAGAGACGCTGGAAAGAAGAGCATGATCTTTGCGTTAAAACAGAGTGTGTTTCACGGATGAGATCGCTGGTGTGAATTTCCCTTCACAAACGGAGTGAAACCAATGCCTCTGTGTCTTAATACAAGCAAGAGTTCATTTCCTGTAAACCCAGGGGTTTTTTGGCTCAAATGAATTTACACAGTTCACGAACCCAACACGATTTTCACTATTAACTAAAGAGCATCTATGTAAGAGATGCTGTGGTTTGCTACAGTTTCATAAGCAGATTCAACTAGATATGGTCCTTATGAGTAGGAAACACAGTTCTTTTTTTCTCGGCATGCTCATGTTTCTTGCTTTATTGCAGACTCTGGAAAGAAGAGGATGCTTCTTGTCTTAAAACAGAGTGTGTTTCATGGATGAGAACACTGGTCTGAATTTTCCTTCACAAATGGAGTTAAAAAAATTCTCTGTGTCTTCCTACAAGCAATAGTTCATTTCCGGTAAACCCAGTGATTTTTCGGCTCAAATGAATTTACACATTTCACGAATCCAACATGTTTATCACTATTAACTAAAGAGCATCTATGCAAGAGATGCTGTGGTTTGTTACAGTTTCATAATCAGAGTTCAAGTAGATATGGTCCGTATGAGTAGGAAACCCAGTTCATTTTTTCTGGCCATGCTCATATTTCTTGCAGTATTGCAGACTCTGTACAGAAGAGGATGTTTCTTGCGTTAAAACAGAGGGTGTTTTGTGGATGAGAACACTGGTCAGAATTTTCCTTCAGAAACGGAGTTAAACCAAAGGCTCTGTGTCGTCTTATAAGCTAGAGTCATTCCCGGTACACCCAGTGATTTTTCGGTTCAAATGAATTTACACGGTTCACGGACCCAACACGATTTTCACTATTAACTAAAGAGCATCTATGTAACACCCGCTGTGGTTTGTTACAGTTTCATAAGCAGAATTCAACTAGATATGATCCTTATGAGTAGGAAACACAGTTCTTTTTTTCTGGGCATGCTCATTTTTCTTGCTGTTTTAGAGACGCTGGAAAGAAGAGCATGCTCTTTGCGTTAAAACAGAGTGTGTTTCACGGATGAGATCGCTGGTGTGAATTTCCCTTCACAAACGGAGTGAAACCAAAGCCTCTGTGTCTTAATACAAGCAAGAGTTCATTTCCGGTAAACCCAGGGGATTTTCGGCTCAAATGAATTTACACAGTTCATGAACACAACACGATTTTCACTATTAACTAAAGAGCATCTATGTAAGAGATGCTGTGGTTTGTTACAGTTTCATAAGCAGATTCAACTAGATATGGTCCTTATGAGTAGGAAACACAGTTCTTTTTTTCTCGGCATGCTCATGTTTCTTGCTGTATTGCAGACTCTGGAAAGAAGAGGATGCTTCTTGTCTTAAAACAGAGTGTGTTTCATGGATGAGAACACTGGTCTGAATTTTCCTTCAGAAACGTAGTTAAACCAAAGGCTCTGTGTCTTCTTATAAGCAAGAGTCATTCCCGGTACACCCAGTGATTTTTTGGCTCAAATGTATTTACACAGTTCACGAACCCAACACGATTTTCACTATTAACTAAAGAGCATCTATGTAAGAGATGCTGTCGTTTGTTACAGTTTCATAATCAGAGTTCAAGTAGATATGGTCCGTATGAGTAGGAAACCCAGTTCATTTTTTCTGGCCATGATCATATTTCTTGCTGTATTGCAGACTCTGGACAGAAGAGGATGCTTCTTGCGTTAAAAGAGAGGGTGTTTCATGGATGAGAACAGTGGTCTCAATTTTCCTTCACAAATGGAGTTAAACCAAAGGCTTTGTGTCTTCTTATAAGGTCATTTCCGGTACACCCAGTGATTTTTCAGCTCAAATGAATTCACACAGTTCACAAACCCAACACGATTTTCACTATTAACTAAAGAGCATCTATGTAAACATGCTGTGGTTTGTTACAGTTTCATAAGCAGAGTTCAACTAGATATGATCCGTATGAGTAGGAAACACAGTTCTTTTTTTCTGGGCATGCTCATGTTTCTTGCTGTTTTAGAGACGCTGGAAACAAGAGTATGCTCTTTGCGTTAAAACAGAGTGTGTTTCACGGATGAGATCTCTGGTGTGAATTTCCCTTCACAAACTGAGTGAAACCAAAGCCTCTGTGTCTTAATACAAGCAAGAGTTCATTTCCGGTAAACCCAGGGGTTTTTCGGCTCAAATGAATTTACACAGTTCATGAACACAACACGATTTTCACTATTAACTAAAGAGCATCTATGTAAGAGATGCTGTGGTTTGTTACAGTTTCATAAGCAGATTCAACTAGATATGATCCTTATGAGTAGGAAACACAGTTCTTTTTTTCTCGGCATGCTCATGTTTCTTGCTGTATTGCAGACTCTGGAAAGAAGAGGATGCTTCTTGTCTTAAAACAGAGTGTGTTTCATGGATGAGAACACTGGTCTGTTTTTTCCTTCAGAAACGGAGTTAAACCAAAGGCTCTGTGTCTTCTTATAAGCAAGAGTCATTCCCGGTACACCCAGTGATTTTTTGGCTCAAATGTATTTACACAGTTCACGAACCCAACACGATTTTCACTATTAACTAAAGAGCATCTATGTAAGAGATGCTGTGGTTTGTTACAGTTTCATAATCAGAGTTCAAGTATATATGGTCCGTATGAGTAGGAAACCCAGTTCATTTTTTCTGGCCATGATCATATTTCTTGCTGTATTGCAGACTCTGGACAGAAGAGGATGCTTCTTGCGTTAAAAGAGAGGGTGTTTCATGGATGAGAACAGTGGTCTCAATTTTCCTTCACAAATGGAGTTAAACCAAAGGCTTTGTGTCTTCTTATAAGGTCATTTCCGGTACACCCAGTGATTTTTCAGCTCAAATGAATTCACACAGTTCACAAACCCAACACGATTTTCACTATTAACTAAAGAGCATCTATGTAAACATGCTGTGGTTTGTTACAGTTTCATAAGCAGAGTTCAACTAGATATGATCCGTATGAGTAGGAAACACAGTTCTTTTTTTCTGGGCATGCTCATGTTTCTTGCTGTTTTAGAGACGCTGGAAACAAGAGTATGCTCTTTGCGTTAAAACAGAGTGTGTTTCACGGATGAGATCTCTGGTGTGAATTTCCCTTCACAAACTGAGTGAAACCAAAGCCTCTGTGTCTTAATACAAGCAAGAGTTCATTTCCGGTAAACCCAGGGGTTTTTCGGCTCAAATGAATTTACACAGTTCATGAACACAACACGATTTTCACTATTAACTAAAGAGCATCTATGTAAGAGATGCTGTGGTTTGTTACAGTTTCATAAGCAGATTCAACTAGATATGGTCCTTATGAGTAGGAAACACAGTTCTTTTTTTCTCGGCATGCTCATGTTTCTTGCTGTATTGCAGACTCTGGAAAGAAGAGGATGCTTCTTGTCTTAAAACAGAGTGTGTTTCATGGATGAGAACACTGGTCTGAATTTTCCTTCAGAAACGGAGTTAAACCAAAGGCTCTGTGTCTTCTTATAAGCAAGAGTCATTAACGGTACGCCCAGTTATTTTTCGGCTCAAATGAATTTACACTGTTCACGGCCCTAACACGATTTTCATTATTAACTAAAGAGCATATATGTAAGAGATGCTGTGGATTGATACAGTTTCATAATAAGAGTTCAAGTACATATGGTCCTTATGAGTAGGAAACACAGTTCATTTTTTCTGGACATGCTCATATTTCTTGCTGAATTGCATACTCTGGACAGAAGTGGATGCTTCTTGTGTTAAAACAGAGGGTGTTTCATGGACGAGAACACTGGTCTGAATTTTCCTTCAAAAACGGAGTTAAACCAAAGGGTCTGTGTCTTCTTATAAGCAAGAGACATTTCCGGTACAACCAGTGATTTTTCGGCTCAAATGAATTTACACAGTTCCCGAAACCAACACGATTTTCACTATTAACTAAAGAGCATCTATGTAAACATGTTGTGGTTTGCTACAGTTTCATAAGCAGAGTTCAACTAGATATGATCCGTTTGAGTAGGAAACACAGTTCTTTTTTTCTGGGCATGCTCATGTTTCTTGCTGTATTAGAGACGCTGGAAACAAGAGTATGCTCTTTGCGTTAAAACAGAGTGTGTTTCACGGATGAGATCTCTGGTGTGAATTTCCCTTCACAAACTGAGTGAAACCATGGCCTCTGTGTCTTAATACAAGCAAGAGTTCATTTCCGGTAAACCCAGGGGTTTTTCGGCTCAAATGAATTTACACAGTTCATGAACACAACACGATTTTCACTATTAACTAAAGAGCATCTATGTAGGAGATGCTGTGGTTTGTTACACTTTCATAAGCAGATTCAACTAGATATGGTCCTTATGAGTAGGAAACACAGTTCTTTTTTTATCGGCATGCTCATGTTTCTTGCTGTATTGCAGACTCTGGAAAGAAGAGGATGCTTCTTGTCTTAAAACAGAGTGTGTTTCATGGATGAGAACACTGGTCTGAATTTTCCTTCACAAACGGAGTTAAACAAAATTCTCTGTGTCTTCCTACAAGCAAGAGTTCATTTCCGGTAAACCCAGTGATTTTTCGGCTGAAATGAATTTACACATTTCACGAATCCAACATGTTTTTCACTATTAACTAAAGAGCATCTATGTAAGAGATGCTGTGGTTTGTTACAGTTTCATAATCAGAGTTCAAGTAGATATGGACCGTATAAGTGGGAAACACAGTTCATTTTTTCTGGACATGCTCATATTTCTTGCTGTATTGCAGACTCTGGACAGAAGAGGATGCTTCTTGCGTTTAAACAGAGGGTGTTTCATGGATGAGAACACTAGTCTGAATTTTCCTTCAGAAACGGAGTTAAACATAAGGCTCTGTGTCCTCTTATAAGCAAGAGTCATTCCCGGTACACCCAGTGATTTTTTGGCTCAAATGAATTACACAGTTCACGAACCCAACACGATTTTCACTATTAACTAAAGAGCATCTATGTAAGAGATGCTGTGGTTTGTTACAGTTTCATAATCAGAGTTCAAGTAGATATGGTCCGTATGAGGAGGAAACACAGTTCATTTTTTCTGGCCATGCTCATATTTCTTGCTCTATTGCAGAATCTGGACTGAAGAGGAGTCTTCTTGCGTTAAAACAGAGGGTGTTTCATGGTTGAGAACACTGGTCTGAATTTTCCTTCAGAAACGGAGTTAAACCAAAGGCTCTGTGTCTTCTTATAAGCAAGAGTCATTTCCGGTAAACCCAGTGATTTTTCGGCTGAAATGAATTTACACAGTTCACGAACCCAACACGATTTTCACTATTAACTAAAGACCATCTATGTAACACATGCTGTGGTTTGTTACAGTTTCATAAGCAGAGTTCAACTAGATATGGTCCTTATGAGTAGGAAACAGAGTTCTTTTTTTCTGGGCATGCTCTTGTTTCATGCTGTATTGGGGACGCTGGAAAGAAGAGCATGCTTCTTGCGTTAAAACAGAGTATGTTTCATGGATGTGAACACTGGTCTGAATTTTCCATCAGAAACGGAATTAAACCAAAGTCTCTGTGTCTTCCTACAAGCAAGAGTTCATATCTGGTAAACCCAGTGATTTTTCGGCTCAAATGAATTTACACCGGTCACGAACCTATCACGTTTTTCACTATTAACTAAAGAGCATCTATGTAAGAGATGCTGTGGTTTGTTACAGTTTCATAATCAGAGTTCAAGTAGATATGGACCGTATTATTGGGAAACACAGTTCATTTTTTCTGGACATGCTCATATTTCTTGCTGTATTGCAGATTCTTGACAGAAGAGGATGCTTCTTGCGTTAAAACAGAGGGTGTTTCATGGATGAGAACACAGGTCTGAATTTTCCTTCAGAAACAGAGTTAAACCAAAGGCTCTGTGTCTTCTTATAAGAAAGACTCATTCCCGGTACAACCAGTGATTTTTCGGCTCAAATAAATTTACACAGTTCACAAACCCAACAGGATTTTCACTATTAACTAAAGAGCATCTATGTAAGAGATGCTGTGGTTTGTTACAGTTTCATAATCAGAGTTCAAGTATATATGGTCCGTATGAGTAGGAAACAAAGTTCTTTTTTTCTGGGCATGCTCATGTTTCTTGCTGTATTGCAGACTCTGGAAAGAAGAGGATGCTTCTTGCGTTAAAACAGAGTGTGTTTCATGGATGAGATCTCTGGTGTGAATTTCCCTTCACAAACGGAGTGAAACCAAAGCCTCTGTGTCTTAATACAAGCAAGAGTTCATTTCCGGTAAACCCAGGGGTTTTTCGGCTCAAATGAATTTACACAGTTTATGAACCCAACACGTTTTTCACTATTAACTAAAGAGCATCTATGTAAGAGATGCTGTGGTTTGTTACAGTTTCATAAGCATATTCAACTTTATATGGTCCTTATGTGTAGGAAACGCAGTTCTTTTTTTCTCGGCATGCTCATGTTTCTTGCTGTATTGCAGACTCTGGAAAGAAGAGGATGCTTCTTGTCTTAAAACAGAGTGTGTTTCATGGATGAGAACACTGGTCTGAATTTTCCTTCACAAACGGAGTTAAACAAAATTCTCTGTGTCTTCCTACAAGCAACAGTTCATTTCCGGTAAACCCAGTGATTTTTTGGCTCAAATGAATTTACACATTTTACGAATCCAACATGTTTATCACTATTAACTAAAGAGCATCTATGTAAGAGATGCTGTGGTTTGTTACAGTTTCATAATCAGAGTTCAACTAGATATGGTCCGTATGAATAGGAAACCCAGTTCATTTTTTCTGGACATGCTCATATTTCTTGCTGTATTGCAGACTCTGGACAGAAGAGGATGCTTCTTGCGTTAAAAGAGAGGGTGTTTCATGGATGAGAACACTGGTCAGTATTTTCCTTCAGAAACGGCGTTAAACCAAAGGCTCTGTGTCTTCTCATAAGCAAGAGTCATTCCCGGTACACCCAGTGATTTTTCGGCTCAAATTTATTTACACAGTTCACGAACCCAACACAATTTTCACTATTATCTAAAGAGCATCTATGTAAGAGATGCTGTGGTTTGTTACAGTTTCATAATCAGAGTTCAAGTAGATATGGTCCGTATGAGTAGGAAACACAGTTCATTTTTTCTGGCCATGATCATATTTCTTGCTATATTGCAGACTCTGGACAGAAGAGGATGCTTCTTGCGTTAAAACAGAGGGGGATTCATGGTTGAGAACACTGGTCTGAATTTTCATTCACAAACGGAGTGAAACCAAAGCCTCTGTGTCTTAATACAAGCAAGAGTTCATTTCCGGTAAACCCAGTGATTTTTCGGCTGAAATGAATTTACACAGTTCACGAACTCAACACAATTTTCACTATTAACTAAAGAGCATCTATGTAAGAGATGCTGTGGTTTGTTACAGTTTCATAAGCAGAGTTTAACTAGATATGATCCGTATGAGTAGGAAACACAGTTATTTTTTTCTGGGCATGCTCATGTTTCTGGCTTTATTAGAGACGCTGGAAAGAAGAGCATGCTCTTTGCGTCAAAACAGAGTGTGTTTCACGGATGAGATCGCTGGTGTGAATTTCCCTCACAAATGGAGTGAATCCAAAGCCTCTGTGTCTTAATACAAGCAAGACTTCATTTCCGGTTAACCCAGGGGTTTTTCGGCTCAAATGATTTTACACAGTTTATGAACCCTACACGTTTTTCAGTATTAACTAAAGAGCATCTATGTAAGAGATGCTGTGGTTTGTTACAGTTTCATAAGCAGATTCAACTAGATATGGTCCTTATGAGTAGGAAACGCAGTTCTTTTTTTCTCGGCATGCTCATGTTTCTTGCTGTATTGCAGACTCTGGAAAGAAGAGGATGCTTCTTGTCTTAAAACAGAGTGTGTTTCATGGATGAGAACACTGGTCTGAATTTTCCTTCACAAACGGAGTTAAACAAAATTCTCTGTGTCTTCCTACAAGCAACAGTTCATTTCCGGTAAACCCAGTGATTTTTCGGCTCAAATGAATTTACACATTTCACGAATCCAACATGTTTATCACTATTAACTAAAGAGCATCTATGTAAGAGATGCTGTGGTTTGTTACAGTTTCATAATCAGAGTTCAAGTAGATATGGTCCGTATGAGTAGGAAACCCAGTTCATTTTTTCTGGACATGCTCATATTTCTTGCTGTATTGCAGACTCTGGACAGAAGAGGATGCTTCTTGCGTTAAAACAGAGGGTGTTTCATGGATGAGAACACTGGTCCGAATTTTCCTTCAGAAACGGAGTTAAACCAAAGGCTCCGTGTCTTCTCATAAGCAAGAGTCATTCCCGGTACACCCAGTGATTTTTCGGCTCAAATTTATTTACACAGTTCACGAACCCAACACGATTTTCACTATTAAGTAAAGAGCATCTATGTAAGAGATGCTGTGGTTTGTTACAGTTTCATAATCAGAGTTCAAGTAGATATTGTCCATGTGAGTGGGAAACACAGTTCATTTTTTCTCGCCATGCTCATATTTTTGCTCTATTGCAGACTCTGGACACAAGAGGATCCTTCTTGCGTTAAAACAGAGGGTGTTTCATGGTTGAGAACACTGGTCTGAATTTTCCTTCACAAACGGAGTTAAACCAAAGGCTGTGTGTCTTCTTATAAGCAAGAGTCATTCCCGGGACACCCAGTGATTTTTTGGCTCAAATGAATTTACACAGTTCACGAACCCAACACGATTTTCACTATTACTAAAGAGCATCTATGTAACACATGCTGTGGTTTGTTACAGTTTCATAAGCAGAGTTCAACTAGATATTATCCGTATTAGTAGGAAACACAGTTCTTTTTTTCTGGGCATGCTCATGTTTCTTGCTGTATTAGAGACGCTGGAAAGAAGAGCATGCTCTTTGCGTTAAAACAGAGTGTGTTTCATGCATGAGATCTCTGGTGTGAATTTCCCTTCACAAACGGAGTGAAACCAAAGCCTCTGTGTCTTAAAACAAGCAAAAGTTCATTTCAGGTAAACCCAGGGGTTTTTCTGGTCAAATGAATTCACACAGTTCATGAACCCAACACGTTTTTCACTATTAACTACAGACCATCTATGTAACATATGCTGTGGTTTGTTACAGTTTCATAAGCAGAGTTCAACTAGATATGGTCCGTATGAATAGGAAACAGAGTTCTTTTTTTCTGGACATGCTCTTGTTTCATGCTGTATTGGGGACGCTGGAAAGAAGAGCATGCTTCTTGCATTAAAACAGAGTATGTTTCATGGATGAGAACACTGGTCTGAATTTTCCTTCAGAAATGGAGTTAAACCAAAGTCTGTGTGTCTTCCTACAAGCAAGAGTCCATGTCCGGTAAACCCAGTGATTTTTCGGCTCAAATGAATTTACACGGGTCATGAACCCAACATGTTTTTCACTATTAACTAAAGAGCATCTATGTAAGAGATGCTGTGGTTTGTTACAGTTTCATAATCAGAGTTCAAGTAGATATGGACCGTATGAGTGGGAAACACAGTTCATTTTTTCTGGACATGCTCATATTTCTTGCTCTATTGCAGACTCTGGACAGAAGAGGATGCTTCTTGTGTTAAAAGAGAGGGTGTTTCATGGATGAGAACACAGGTCTGAATTTTCCTTCAGAAACGGAGGTAAACCAAAGGCTCTGTGTCTTATTATAAGCAAGAGTCATTCCCGGTACACAAAGTGATTTTTCGGCTCAAATGAATTTACACAGTTCACGAACCCAACACGATTTTCACTATTAACTAAAGTGCATCTATGTAAGAGATGCTGTGGTTTGTTACAGTTTCATAATCAGAGTTCAAGTAGATATAGTCCATGTGAGTAGGAAACACAGTTCATTTTTTCTGGCCATGCTCATATTTCTTGCTCTATTGCAGACTCTGGACAGAAGAGGATGCTTCTTGCGTTAAAACAGAGGGTGTTTCATGGTTGAGAACACTGGTCTGAATTTTCCTTCACAAACGGAGTTAAACCAAAGGCTGTGTGTCTTCTTATAAGCAAGAGTCATTTCCGGTACGCCCAGTTATTTTTCGGCTCAAATGAATTTACACCATTCACGGACCCAACACGATTTTCACTATTAACTAAAGAGCATCTATGTAAGAGATGCTGTGGTTTGTTACAGTTTCATAAGCAGATCAACTACATATGATCCGTATGAGTAGGAAACACAGTTCTTTTTTCTGGGCATGCTTCTTTTTCTTGCTGTATTACAGACGCTGGAAAGAAGAGCATGCTCTTTGCGTTAAAACAGAGTGTGTTTCATGGATGAGATCTCTGGTGTGAATTTCCCTTCACAAACGGAGTGAAACCAAAGCCTCTGTGTCTTAATACAAGCAAGAGTCCATTTCCGGTAAACCCAGGGGTTTTTCGGCTCAAATGAATTTACACATTTCACGAATCCAACATGTTTTTCACTATTAACTAAAGAGCATCTATGTAAGAGATGCTGTGGTTTGTTACAGTTTCATAATCAGAGTTCAAGTAGATATGGACCGTATGAGTGGGAAACACAGTTCATTTTTTCTGGACATGCTCATATTTCTTGCTGTATTGCAGACTCTGGACAGAAGAGGATGCTTCTTGCGTTAAAACAGAGGGTGTTTCATGGATGAGAACACTGGTCTGAATTTTCCTTCAGAAACGGAGTTAAACCAAAGGCTCTGTGTCTTCTTATAATCAAGAGTCATTCCCGGTACACCCAGTGATTTTTTGGCTCAAATGAATTTACACAGTTCACGAACCCAACACGATTTTCACTATTAACTAAAGAGCATCTATGTAAGAGATGCTGTGGTTTGTTACAGTTTCATAATCAGAGTTCAAGTATATATGGTCCGTATGAGTAGGAAACACAGTTCGTTTTTTCTGGACATGCTTATATTTCTTGCTTTATTGCAGACTCTTGACAGAAGAGGATGCTTCTTGCATTAAAACAGAGGGTGTTTCATGGATGAGAGCACTTGTCTGAATTTTCCTTCACAAATGGAGTTAAACCAAAGGCTCTGTGTCTTCTTATAACTAAGAGTCATTTCCGGTACACCCAGTGATTTTTCAGCTCTAATGAATTTACACAGTTCACAAACACAACACGATTTTCACTATTAACTAAAGAGCATCTATGTAACACATGCTGTGGTTTGTTACAGTTTCATAAGCAGAGTTCAACTAGATATGATCCGTATGAGTAGGAAACACAGTTCTTTTTTTCTGGGCATGCTCATGTTTCTTGCTCTATTAGAGACGCTGGAAAGAAGAGCATGCTCTTTGCGTTAAAACAGAGTGTGTTTCATGCATGAGATCTCTGGTGTGAATTTCCCTTCACAAACGGAGTGAAACCAAAGCCTCTGTGTCTTAATACAAGCAAAAGTTCATTTCTGGTAAACCCAGGGGTTTTTCTGGTCAAATGAATTTACACAGTTCATGAACCCAACACGTTTTTCACTATTAACTAAAGACCATCTATGTAACACATGCTGTCGTTTGTTACAGTTTCATAAGCAGAGTTCAACTAGATATGGTCCGTATGAATAGGAAAAAGAGTTCTTTTTTTCTGGGCATGCTCTTGTTTCATGCTGTATTAGGGACGCTGGAAAGAAGAGCATGCTTCTTGCATTAAAACAGAGTATGTTTCATGGATGAGAACACTGGTCTGAATTTTCCTTCAGAAATGGAGTTAAACTAAAGTCTGTGTGTCTTCCTACAAGCAAGAGTTCATATCCGGTAAACCCAGTGATTTTTCGGCTCAAATGAATTTACACGGGTCATGAACCCAACACATTTTTCACTATTAACTAAAGAGCATCTATGTAAGAGATGCTGTGGTTTGTTACAGTTTCATAATCAGAGTTCAAGTAGATATGGTCCATGTGAGTAGGAAACACAGTTCATTTTTTCTGGCCATGCTCATATTTCTTGCTCTATTGCAGACTCTGGACAGAAGAGGATCCTTCTTGCGTTAAAACAGAGGGTGTTTCATGGTTGAGAACACTGGTCTGAATTTTCCTTCACAAACGGAGTTAAACCAAAGGCTGTGTGTCTTCTTATAAGCAAGAGTCATTCCCGGGACACCCAGTGATTTTTTGGCTCAAATGAATTTACACAGTTCACGAACCCAACACGATTTTCACTATTACTAAAGAGCATCTATGTAACACATGCTGTGGTTTGTTACAGTTTCATAAGCATAGTTCAACTAGATATGATCCGTATGAGTAGGAAACACAGTTCTTTTTTTCTGGGCATGCTCATGCTTCTTCCTGTATTAGAGACGCTGGAAAGAAGAGCATGCTCTTTGCGTTAAAACAGAGTGTGTTTCATGCATGAGATCTCTGGTGTGAATTTCCCTTCACAAACGGAGTGAAACCAAAGCCTCTGTGTCTTAAAACAAGCAAAAGTTCATTTCAGGTAAACCCAGGGTTTTTTCTGGTCAAATGAATTTACACAGTTCATGAACCCAACACGTTTTTCACTATTAACTAAAGACCATCTATGTAACACATGCTGTGGTTTGTTACAGTTTCATAAGCAGAGTTCAACTATATATTGTCTGTATGAATAGGAAACAGAGTTCTTTTTTTCTGGACATGCTCTTGTTTCATGCTGTATTGGGGACGCTGGAAAGAAGAGCATGCTTCTTGCATTAAAACAGAGTATGTTTCATGGATGAGAACACTGGTCTGAATTTTCCTTCAGAAATGGAGTTAAACCAAAGTCTGTGTGTCTTCCTACAAGCAAGAGTTCATATCCGGTAAACCCAGTGATTTTTCGGCTAAAATGAATTTACACGGGTCATGAACCCAACATGTTTTTCACTATTAACTAAAGAGCATCTATGTAAGAGATGCTGTGGTTTGTTACAGTTTCATAATCAGAGTTCAAGTAGATATGGACCGTATGAGTGGGAAACACAGTTCATTTTTTCTGGCCATGCTCATATTTCTTGCTCTATTGCAGACTCTGGACAGAAGAGGATGCTTCTTGCGTTAAAACAGAGGGTGTTTCATGGTTGAGAACACTGGTCTGAATTTTCCTTCACAAACGGAGTTGAACCAAAGGCTGTGTGTCTTCTTATAAGCAAGAGTCATTTCCGGTACGCCCAGTTATTTTTCGGCTCAAATGAATTTACACCGTTCACGGACCCAACACGATTTTCACTATTAACTAAAGAGCATCTATGTAAGAGATGCTGTGGTTTGTTACAGTTTCATAAGCAGATCAACTACATATGATCCGTATGAGTAGGAAACACAGTTCTTTTTTCTGGGCATGCTTCTTTTTCTTGCTGTATTACAGACGCTGGAAAGAAGAGCATGCTCTTTGCATTAAAACAGAGTGTGTTTCATGGATGAGATCTCTGGTGTGAATTTCCCTTCACAAACGGAGTGAAACCAAAGCCTCTGTGTCTTAATACAAGCAAGAGTCCATTTCCGGTAAACCCAGGGGTTTTTCGGCTCAAATGAATTTACACATTTCACGAATCCAACATGTTTTTCACTATTAACTAAAGAGCATCTATGTAAGAGATGCTGTGGTTTGTTACAGTTTCATAATCAGAGTTCAAGTAGATATGGACCGTATGAGTGGGAAACACAGTTCATTTTTTCTGGACATGCTCATATTTCTTGCTGTATTGCAGACTCTGGACAGAAGAGGATGCTTCTTGCGTTAAAACAGAGGGTGTTTCATGGATGAGAACACTGGTCTGAATTTTCCTTCAGAAACGGAGTTAAACCAAAGGCTCTGTGTCTTCTTATAAGCAAGAGTCATTCCCGGTACACCCAGTGATTTTTTGGCTCAAATGAATTTACACAGTTCACGAACCCAACACGATTTTCACTATTAACTAAAGAGCATCTATGTAAGAGATGCTGTGGTTTGTTACAGTTTCATAAGCAGAGTTCAACTAGATATGGACCGTATGAGTAGGAAACACAGTTCTTTTTTTCTGGGCAAAATCATGTTTCTTGCTGTATTAGAGACGCTGGAAGGAAGAGCATGCTCTTTGCCTTAAAACAAGTGTGTTTCATGGATGAGATCTCTGGTGTGAATTTCCCTTCACAAACGGAGTGAAACCAAAGCCACTGTGTCTAAATACAAGCAAGAGTTCATTTCTGGTAAACCCAGGGGTTTACCTGGTCAAATGAATTTACACAGTTCATGAACCCAACACGTTTTTCACTATTAACTAAAGACCATCTATGTAACACATGCTGAGGTTTGTTACAGTTTCATAAGCAGAGTTCAACTAGATATGGTCCGTATGAATAGGAAACAGAGTTCTTTTTTTCTGGGCATGCTCTCGTTTCATGAAGTATTGGGGACGCTGGAACGAAGAGCATGCTTCTTGCGTTAAAACAGAGAATGTTTCATGGATGAGAACACTGGTCTGAATTTTCCTTCAGAAACAGAGTTAAACCAAAGTCTTTGTGTCTTCCTACAAGCAAGAGTTCATATCCAGTAAACCAAGTGATTTTTCCAGTCAAATGAATTTACACGGTTCAAGAACCCAACACGTTCTTCACTATTAACTAAAGAGCATCTATGTAAGAGATGCTGTGGTTTGTTACAGTTTCATAATCAGAGTTCAAGTACATATGGTCCGTATGAGTAGGAAACCCAATTCATTTTTTCTGGACATGCTCATATTTCTGGCTCTATTGCAGACTCTGCACAGAAGAGGATGCTTCTTGCGTTAAAACAGAGGGTGTTTCATGGATGAGAACACTGGTCTGAATTTTCCTTCACAAACGGAGTTAAACCAAAGGCTCTGTGTCTTCTTATAAGAAAGAGTCATTCCCGGTACAACCAGTGATTTTTCAGCTCAAATAAATTTACACAGTTCACAAACCCAACAGGATTTTCACTATTAACTAAAGAGCATCTATGTAAGAGATGCTGTGGTTTGTTACAGTTTCATAATCAGAGTTCAAGTATATATTGTCCGTATGAGTAGGAAACAAAGTTCTTTTTTTCTGGGCATGCTCATGTTTCTTGCTGTATTGCAGACTCTGGAAAGAAGAGGATGCTTCTTGCATTAAAACAGAGTGTGTTTCATGGATGAGATCTCTGGTGTGAATTTCCCTCACAAACGGAGTGAAACCAAAGCCTCTGTGTCTTAATACAAGCTAGAGTTCATTTCCGGTAAACCCAGGGGTTTTTCGGCTCAAATGGATTTACACAGTTTATGAACCCAACACGTTTTTCACTATTAACTAAAGAGCATCTATGTAAGAGATGCTGTGGTTTGTTACAGTTTCATAAGCATATTCAACTTTATATGGTCCTTATGAGTAGGAAACGCAGTTCTTTTTTTCTCGGCATGCTCATGTTTCTTGCTGTATTGCAGACTCTGGAAAGAAGAGGATGCTTCTTGTCTTAAAACAGAGTGTGTTTCATGGATGAGAAAACTGGTCTGAATTTTCCTTCACAAACGGAGTTAAACAAAATTTTCTGTGTCTTCCTACAAGCAACAGTTCATTTCCGGTAAACCCAGTGATTTTTCGGCTCAAATGAATTTACACAGTTCACGAACCCAACACAATTTTCACCATTATCTAAAGAGCATCTATGTAAGAGATGCTGTGGTTTGTTACACTTTCATAATCAGAGTTCAAGTATATATGGTCCGTATGAGTAGGAAACACAGTTCATTTTTTCTGGCCATGCTCATATTTCTTGCTCTATTGCAGACTCTGGACAGAAGAGGATGCTTCTTGCGTTAAAACAGAGGGTGTTTCATGGTTGAGAACACTGGTCTGAATTTTCCTTCACAAACGGAGTGAAACCAAAGCCTCTGTGTCTTAATACAAGCAAGAGTTCATTTCCGGTAAACCCAGTGATTTTTCGGCTGAAATGAATTTACACAGTTCACGAACCCAACACGATTTTCACTATTAACTAAAGAGCATCTATGTAAGAGATGCTGTGGTTTGTTATAGTTTCATAAGCAGAGTTCAACTAGATATGATCCGTATGAGTAGGAAACACAGTTATTTTTTTCTGGGCATGCTCATGTTTCTTGCTGTATTAGAGACGCTGGAAAGAAGAGCATGCTCTTTGCGTCAAAACAGAGTGTCTTTCACGGATGAGATCGCTGGTGTGAATTTCCCTTCACAAACGGAGTGAAACCAAAGCCTCTTTGTCTTAATACAAGCAAGAGTTCATTTCCGGTAAACCCAGGGATTTTTCGGCTCAAATGAATTTACACATTTCACGAATCCAACATGTTTTTCACTATTAACTAAAGAGCATCTATGTAAGAGATGCTGTGGTTTGTTACAGTTTCATAATCAGAGTTCAAGTAGATACGGACCGTATGAGTGGGAAACACAGTTCATTTTTTCTGGACATGCTCATATTTCTTGCTGTATTGCAGACTCTGGACAGAAGAGGATGCTTCTTGCGTTAAAACAGAGGGTGTTTCATGGATGAGAACACTGGTCTGAATTTTCCTTCAGAAATGGAGTTAAACCAAAGGCTCTGTGTCTTCTTATAAGCAAGAGTCATTCCCGGTACACCCAGTGATTTTTTTGGCTCAAATGAATTTACACAGTTCACGAACCCAACACGATTTTCACTATTAACTAAAGAGCATCTATGTAACACATGCTGTGGTATGTTACAGTTTCATAAGCAGAGTTCAACTACATATGATCCGTATGAGTAGCAAACACAGTTCTTTTTTCTGAGCATGCTCATTTTTCTTGCTGTATTAGAGACGCTGGAAAGAAGACTATGCTCTTTGCGTTAAAACAGAGTGTGTTTCATGGATGAGAACTCTGGTGTGATTTTCCCTTCACAAACGGAGTGAAACCAAAGCCTCTGTGTCTTAATACAAGCAAGAGTTCATTTCCGGTAAACCCATTGGTTTTTCGGCTGAAATGAATTTACACAGTTCACGAACCCAACACGATTTTCACTATTAACTAAAGAGCATCTATGTAACACCTTCTGTGTTTTGCTACAGTTTCATAAGCAGAGTTCAACTAGATATGATCCGTATGAGTAGGAAACCCAGTTCTTTTTTTCTCGGCATGCTCTTGTTTCATGCTGTATTGGGGACGCTGGAAAGAAGAGCATGCTTCTTGCATTAAAACAGAGTATGTTTCATGAATGAGAACACTGGTCTGAATTTTCCTTCAGAAATGGAGTTAAACCAAAGTCTGTGTGTCTTCCTACAAGCAAGAGTTCATATCCGGTAAACCCAGTGATTTTTCGGCTAAAATGAATTTACACAGTTCACGAACCCAACACGATTTTCACTATTAACTAAAGAGCATCTATGTAAGAGATGCTGTCGTTTGTTACAGTTTCATAATGAGTTCAAGTATATATGGTCCGTATGAGTAGGAAACACAGTTCGTTTTTTCTGGCCATGCTCATATTTCTTGCTGTATTGCAGTCTCTGGACAGAAGAGGATGCTTCTTGCGTTAAAACAGAGGGTGTTTCATGGATGAGAACACTGGTCTGAATTTTCCTTCACAAACGGAGTTAAACCAAAGTCTCTGTGTCTTCTTATAAGCAAGAGTTCATTTCCGGTAAACCCAGGGGTTTTTCGGCTCAAATGAATTTACACAGTTCACGAACCCAACACGATTTTCACTATTAACTAAAGAGCATCTATGTAAGAGATGCTCTGGTTTGTTACAGTTTCATAAGTAGATTCAACTAGATATGGTCCTTATGAGTAGGAATCACAGTTCTTTTTTTCTCGGCATGCTCATGTTTCTTGCTGTATTGCAGACTCTGGACAGAAGAGGATGCTTCTTGCATTAAAACAGAGGGTGTTTCATGGTTGAGAACACTGGTCTGAATTTTCATTCACAAAAGGAGTTAAACCAAAGGCTCTGTGTCTTCTTATAAGCAAGAGTCATTTCCGGTAAACGCAGGGGTTTTTCGGCTCAAATGAATTTACACAGTTCATGAACCCAACACGATTTTCACTATTAACTAAAGAGCATCTATGTAAGAGATGCTGTGGTTTGTTACAGTTTCATAAGCAGATTCAACTAGATATGGTCCTTATGAGTAGGAAACACAGTTCTTTTGTTCTCGGCATGCTCATGTTTCTTGCTGTATTGCAGACTTTGGAAAGTAGAGGATGCTTCTTGTCTTAAAACAGAGTGTGTTTCATGGATGAGAACACTGGTCTGAATTTTCCTTCAGAAACGGAGTTAAACAAAATTCTCTGTGTCTTCCTACAAGCAAGAGTTCATTTCCGGTAAACCCAGTGATTTTTCTGCTCAAATGAATTTACACATTTCACGAATCCAACATGTTTTTCAATATTAACTAAAGAGCATCTATGTAAGAGATGCTGTGGTTTGTTACAGTTTCATAACCAGAGTTAAATTAGATATGGTCCGTGTGAGTAGGAAACCCAATTCATTTTTTCTGGACATGCTCATATTTCTTGCTGTATTGCAGACTCTGGACAGAAGAGGATGCTTCTTGCGTTTAAACAGAGGGTGTTTCATGGATGAGAACACAGGTCTGAATTTTCCTTCAGAAACGGAGTTAAACCAAAGTCTCTGTGTCTTCCTATAAGCAAGAGTTCATTTCCGGTAAACCCAGGGGTTTTTCGGTTCAAATGAATTTACACAGTTCATGAACCCAACACGATTTTCACTATTAACTAAAGAGCATCTATGTAAGAGATGCTGTTGTTTGTTACAGTTTCATAAGCAGATTCAACTAGATATGGTCCTTATGAGTAGGAATCACAGTTCTTTTTTTCTCGGCATGCTCATGTTTCTTGCTGTATTGCAGACTCTGGACAGAAGAGGATACTTCTTGCGTTAAAACAGAGGGTGTTTCATGGTTGAGAACACTGGTCTGAATTTTCCTTCACAAACGGAGTTAAACCAAAGGCTCTGTGTCTTCTTATAAGCAAGAGTCATTTCCGGTACACCCAGTGACTTTTCGGCTCAAATGAATTTACACGGTTCACGGACCCAACACGATTTTCACTATTAACTAAGGAGCATCTATGTAAGAGATGCTGTGGTTTGATACAGTATCGTAATCAGAGTTCAAGTACATATGGTCTGTATGAGTTTGAAACACAGTTCATTTTTTCTGGACATGCTCATATTTCTTGCTGTATTACAGACTCTGGACAGAAGAGGATGCTTCTTGCGTTAAAAGAGAGGGTGTTTCATGGATGAGAACACAGGTCTGAATTTTCCTTCAGAAATGGAGTTAAACCAAAGGCTCTGTGTCGTCTTATAAGCAAGAGTCATTCCCGGTACAACCAGTGATTTTTCGGCTGAAATGTATTTACACAGTTCACGAACCCAACACGATTTTCACTATTAACTAAAGAGCATCTATGTAAGAGATGCTGTGGTTTGTTACAGTTTCATAATCAGAGTTCAAGTATATATGGTCCGTATGAGTAGGAAACACAGTTCGTTTTTTCTGGCCATGCTCATATATCTTGCTGTATTGCAGTCTCTGGACAGAAGAGGATGCTTCTTATGTTAAAACAGAGGGTGTTTCATGGATGAGAACACTGGTCTGAATTTTCCTTCGGAAACGGAGTTAAACCAAAGGCTCTGTGTCTTCTTATAAGCAAGAGTTCATTTCCGGTAAACCCAGGGGTTTTTCGGCTCAAATGAATTAACACAGTTCATGAACCCAACACGATTTTCACTATTAACTAAAGAGCATCTATGTAAGAGTTGCTGTGGTTTGTTACAGTTTCATAAGCAGATTCAACTAGATATGGTCCTTATGAGTAGGAAACACAGTTCTTTTGTTCTCGGCATGCTCATGTTTCTTGCTGTATTGCAGACTTTGGAAAGTAGAGGATGCTTCTTGTCTTAAAACAGAGTGTGTTTCATGGATGAGAACACTGGTCTGAATTTTCCTTCAGAAACGGAGTTAAACAAAATTCTCTGTGTCTTCCTACAAGCAAGAGTTCATTTCCGGTAAACACAGTGATTTTTCGGCTCAAATGAATTTACACATTTCACGAATCCAACATGTTTTTCAATATTAACTAAAGAGCATCTATGTAAGAGATGCTGTGGTTTGTTACAGTTTCATAACCAGAGTTAAATTAGATATGGTCCGTGTGAGTAGGAAAGCCATTTCATTTTTTCTGGACATGCTCATATTTCTTGCCGTATTGCAGACTCTGGACAGAAGAGGATGCTTCTTGCGTTAAAACAGAGGGTGTTTCATGGTTGAGAACACTGGTCTGAATTTTCCTTCACAAACGGAGTTAAACCAAAGGCTCTGTGTCTTCTTATAAGCAAGAGTCATTTCCGGTACACCCCGTGATTTTTCGGCTCAAATGAAATTACATGGTTCACGGACCCAACACGATTTTCACTATTACCTAAAGAGCATCTATGTAAGAGATGCTGTGGTTTGATACAGTTTCATGATCAGAGTTCAAGTACATATGGTCCGTATGAGTAGGAAACACAGTTCATTTTTTCTGGCCATGCTCATATTTCTTGCTCTATTGCAGACTCTGGACAGAAGAGGATGCTTCTTACGTTAAAACAGAGGGTGTTTCATGGTTGAGAACACAGGTCTGAATTTTCCTTCAGAAATGGAGTTAAACCAAAGGCTCTGTGTCTTCTTGTAAGCAAGAGTCATCCCCGGTACAACAAGTGATTTTTCGGCTGAAATGAATTTACACAGTTCACGAACACAACACGATTTTCACTATTAACTAAAGAGCATCTATGTAAGAGATGCTGTGGTTTGTTACAGTTTCATAATGTGTTCAAGTATATATGGTCCGTATGAGTAGGAAACACAGTTCGTTTTTTCTGGCCATGCTCATATTTCTTGCTGTATTGCAGTCTCTGGACAGAAGAGGATGCTTCTTGCGTTAAAACAGAGGGTGTTTCATGGATGAGAACACTGGTCTGAATTTTCCTTCACAAACGGAGTTAAACCAAAGTCTCTGTGTCTTCTTATAAGCAAGAGTTCATTTCCGGTAAACCCAGGGGTTTTTCGGCTCAAATGAATTTACACAGTTCACGAACCCAACACGATTTTCTCTATTAACTAAAGTGCATCTATGTAAGAGGTGCTCTGGTTTGTTACAGTTTCATAAGTAGATTCAACTAGATATGGTCCTTATGAGTAGGAATCACAGTTCTTTTTTTCTCGGCATGCTCATGTTTCTTGCTGTATTGCAGACTCTGGACAGAAGAGGATGCTTCTTGCGTTAAAACAGAGGGTGTTTCATGGTTGAGAACACTGGTCTGAATTTTCCTTCACAAAAGGAGTTAAACCAAAGGCTCTGTGTCTTCTTATAAGCAAGAGTCATTTCTGGTAAACCCAGGGGTTTTTCAGCTCAAATGAATTACACAGTTCATGAACCCAACACGATTTTCACTATTAACTAAACAGCATCTATGTAAGAGATGCTGTGGTTTGTTACAGTTTCATAATCAGAGTTCAAGTACATATGGTCTGTATGAGTAGGAAACACAGTTCTTTTTTTCTCGGCATGCTCATGTTTCTTGATGTATTGCAGGTTTTGGAAAGTAGAGGATGCTTCTTGTCTTAAAACAGAGTGTGTTTCATGGATGAGAACACTGGTCTGAATTTTCCTTCAGAAACGGAGTTAAACAAAATTCTCTGTGTCTTCCTACAAGCAAGAGTTCATTTCCGGTAAACCCAGTGATTTTTCGGCTCAAATGAATTTACACATTTCACGAATCCAACATGTTTTTCAATATTAATTAAAGAGCATCTATGTAAGTGATGCTGTGGTTTGTTACAGTTTCATAATCAGAGTTAAAGTAGATATGGTCCGTATGAGTAGGAAACCCAGTTCATTATTTCTGGACATGCTCATATTTCTTGCTGTATTGCAGACACTGGACAAGAGGATGCTTCTTGCATTAAAACAGAGGGTGTTTCATGGATGAGAACACTGGTCAGAATTTTCCTTCAGAAACGGAGTTAAACCAAAGGCTCTGTGTCTTCTTATAAGCAAGAGTCATTCCCGCTACACCCAGTGATTTTTCGGCTCAAATTTATTTACACAGTTCACAAACCCAACACGATTTTCACTATTAACTAAAGAGCATCTATGTAAGAGATGCTGTGGTTTGTTACAGTTTCATAATCAGAGTTCATGTAGATATGGTCCGTATGAATAGGAAACACAGTTCATTTTTTCTGGCCATGCTCATATTTCTTGCTCTATTGCAGACTCTGGACAGAAGAGGATGCTTCTTACGTTAAAACAGAGGGTGTTTCATGGTTGAGAACACAGGTCTGAATTTTCCTTCAGAAATGGAGTTAAACCAAAGGCTCTGTGTCTTCTTGTAAGCAAGAGTCATCCCCGGTACAACAAGTGATTTTTCGGCTGAAATGAATTTACACAGTTCACGAACACAACACGATTTTCACTATTAACTAAAGAGCATCTATGTAAGAGATGCTGTGGTTTGTTACAGTTTCATAATGAGTTCAAGTATATATGGTCCGTATGAGTAGGAAACACAGTTCGTTTTTTCTGGCCATGCTCATATTTCTTGCTGTATTGCAGTCTCTGGACAGAAGAGGATGCTTCTTGCGTTAAAACAGAGGATGTTTCATGGATGAGAACACTGGTCTGAATTTTCCTTCACAAACGGAGTTAAACCAAAGTCTCTGTGTCTTCTTATAAGCAAGAGTTCATTTCCGGTAAACCCAGGGGTTTTTCGGCTCAAATGAATTTACACAGTTCACGAACCCAACACGATTTTCACTATTAACTAAAGAGCATCTATGTAAGAGATGCTCTGGTTTGTTACAGTTTCATAAGTAGATTCAACTAGATATGGTCCTTATGAGTAGGAATCACAGTTCTTTTTTTCTCGGCATGCTCATGTTTCTTGCTGTATTGCAGACTCTGGACAGAAGAGGATGCTTCTTGCATTAAAACAGAGGGTGTTTCATGGTTGAGAACACTGGTCTGAATTTTCCTTCACAAAAGGAGTTAAACCAAAGGCTCTGTGTCTTCTTATAAGCAAGAGTCATTTCCGGTAAACCCAGGGGTTTTTCGGCTCAAATGAAATTACACAGTTCATGAACCCAAAACGATTTTCACTATTAACTAAAGAGCATCTATGTAAGAGATGCTGTGGTTTGTTACAGTTTCATAACCAGAGTTAAATTAGATATGGTCCGTGTGAGTAGGAAACCCAATTCATTTTTTCTGGACATGCTCATATTTCTTGCTGTATTGCAGACTCTGGACAGAAGAGGATGCTTCTTGCGTTAAAACAGAGGGTGTTTCATGGTTGAGAACACTGGTCTGAATTTTCCTTCACAAACGGAGTTAAACCAAAGGCTCTGTGTCTTCTTCTAAGCAAGAGTCATTTCCGGTACACCCAGTGATTTCTCGGCTCAAATGAAATTACACGGTTCACGGACCCAACACGATTTTCACTATTAACTAAAGAGCATCTATGTAAGAGATGCAGTGTTTCGATACAGTTTCATAATCAGAGTTCAAGTACATATGGTCCGTATGAGTAGGAAACACAGTTCAGTTTTTCTGGACATGCTCATATTTCTTGCTGTATTGCAGACTCTTGACAGAAGAGGATGCTTCTTGCGTTAAAAGAGAGGGTATTTCATGGATGAGAACACAGGTCTGAATTTTCATTCAAAAATGGAGTTAAACCAAAGGCTCTGTGTCTTCTTATAAGCAAGAGTCATTTCCGGTAAACCCAGGGGTTTTTCGGCTCAAATGAATTTACACAGTTCATGAACCCAACACGATTTTCTCTATTAACTAAAGAGCATCTATGTAAGAGATGCTGTGGTTTGTTACAGTTTCATAAGCAGATTTAACTAGATATGGTCCTTCTTAGTTGTAAACACAGTTCTTTTGTTCTCGGCATGCTCATGTTTCTTGCTGTATTGCAGACTTTGGAAAGTAGAGGATGCTTCTTGTTTTAAAACAGAGTGTGTTTCATGGATGAGAACACTGGTCTGAATTTTCCTTCAGAAACGGAGTTAAACAAAATTCTCTGTGTCTTCCTACAAGCAAGAGTTCATTTCCGGTAAACCCAGTGATTTTTCGGCTCAAATGAATTTACACATTTCACGAATCCAACATGTTTTTCAATATTAACTAAAGAGCATCTATGTAAGAGATGCTGTGGTTTGTTACAGTTTCATAACCAGAGTTAAATTAGATATGGTCCGTGTGAGTAGGAAACCCAATTCATTTTTTCTGGACATGCTCATATTTCTTGCTGTATTGCAGACTCTGGACAGAAGAGGATGCTTCTTGCGTTAAAACAGAGGGTGTTTCATGGTTGAGAACACTGGTCTGAATTTTCCTTCACAAACGGAGTTAAACCAAAGGCTCTGTGTCTTCTTCTAAGCAAGAGTCATTTCCGGTACACCCAGTGATTTCTCGGCTCAAATGAAATTACACGGTTCACGGACCCAACACGATTTTCACTATTAACTAAAGAGCATCTATGTAAGAGATGCAGTGGTTCGATACAGTTTCATAATCAGAGTTCAAGTACATATGGTCCGTATGAGTAGGAAACACAGTTCAGTTTTTCTGGACATGCTCATATTTCTTGCTGTATTGCAGACTCTTGACAGAAGAGGATGCTTCTTGCGTTAAAAGAGAGGGTATTTCATGGATGAGAACACAGGTCTGAATTTTCATTCAAAAATGGAGTTAAACCAAAGGCTCTGTGTCTTCTTATAATCAAGAGTCATTTCCGGTAAACCCAGGGGTTTTTCGGCTCAAATGAATTTACACAGTTCATGAACCCAACACGATTTTCTCTATTAACTAAAGAGCATCTATGTAAGAGATGCTGTGGTTTGTTACAGTTTCATAAGCAGATTTAACTAGATATGGTCCTTCTTAGTTGTAAACACAGTTCTTTTGTTCTCGGCATGCTCATGTTTCTTGCTGTATTGCAGACTTTGGAAAGTAGAGGATGCTTCTTGTTTTAAAACAGAGTGTGTTTCATGGATGAGAACACTGGTCTGAATTTTCCTTCAGAAACGGAGTTAAACAAAATTCTCTGTGTCTTCCTACAAGCAAGAGTTCATTTCAGGTAAACCCAGTGATTTTTCGGCTCAAATGAATTTACACATTTCACAAATCCAACATGTTTTTCAATATTAACTAAAGAGCATCTATGTAAGAGATGCTGTGGTTTGTTACAGTTTCATAACCAGAGTTAAATTAGATATGGTCCGTGTGAGTAGGAAACCCAATTCATTTTTTCTGGACATGCTCATATTTCTTGCTGTATTGCAGACTCTGGACAGAAGAGGATGCTTCTTGCGTTAAAAAAGAGGGTGTTACATGGTTGAGAACACTGGTCTGAATTTTCCTTCACAAACGGAGTTAAACCAAAGGCTCTGTGTCTTCTTATAAGCAAGAGTCATTTCCGGTACACCCAGTGATTTCTCGGCTCAAATGAAATTACACGGTTCACGGACCCAACACGATTTTCACTATTAACTAAAGAGCATCTATGTAAGAGATGCTGTGGTTTGATACAGTTTCATAATCAGAGTTCAAGTACATATGGTCCGTATGAGTAGGAAACACAGTTCAGTTTTTCTGGACATGCTCATATTTCTTGCTGTATTGCAGACTCTTGACAGAAGAGGATGCTTCTTGCGTTAAAAGAGAGGGTGTTTCATGGATGAGAACACAGGTCTGAATTTTCATTCAAAAATGGAGTTAAACCAAAGGCTCTGTGTCTTCTTGTAAGCAAGAGTCATCCCCGGTACAACCAGTGATTTTTCGGCTGAAATGAATTTACACAGTTCACGAACCCAACACGATTTTCACTATTAACTAAAGAGCATCTATGTAAGAGATGCTGTGGTTTGTTACAGTTTCATAATCAGAGTTCAAGTATATATGGTCCGTATGAGTAGGAAACACAGTTCGTTTTTTCTGGCCATGCTCATATTTCTTGCTGTATTGCAGTGTCTGGACAGAAGAGGATGCTTCTTGCGTTAAAACAGAGGGTGTTTCATGGATGAGAACACTGGTCTGAATTTTCCTTCACAAACGGAGTTAAACCAAAGTCTCTGTGTCTTCTTATAAGCAAGAGTTCATTTCCAGTAAACCCAGGGGTTTTTCGGCTCAAATGAATTTAAACAGTTCACGATCCCAACACGATTTTCACTATTAGCTAAAGAGCATCTGTGTAAGAGATGCTCTGGTTTGTTACAGTTTCGTATGTAGATTCAACTAGATATGGTCCTTATGAGTAGGAATCACAGTTCTTTTTTTCTCGGCATGCTCATGTTTCTTGCTGTATTGCAGACTCTGGACAAAAGAGGATGCTTCTTGCGTTAAAACAGAGGGTGTTTCATGGTTGAGAACACTGGTCTGAATTTTCCTTCACAAAAGGAGTTAAACCAAAGGCTCTGTGTCTTCTTATAAGCAAGATTCATTTCCGGTACACCCAGTGACTTTTCGGCTCAAATGAACTTACACGGTTCACGGACCCAACACGATTTTCACTACTAACTAAAGAGCATCTATGTAAGAGATGCTGTGGTTTGATACAGTTTCATAATCAGAGTTCAAGTACATATGGTCTGTATGAGTAGGAAACACAGTTCATTTTTTCTGGACATGCTCATATTTCTTGCTGTATTACACACTCTGGACAGAAGAGGATGCTTCTTGCGTTAAAAGAGAGGGTGTTTCATGGATGAGAAGACAGGTCTGAATTTTCCTTCAGAAATGGAGTTAAACCAAAGGATCTGTGTCTTCTTATAAGCAAGAGTCATTCCCGGTACAACCAGTGATTTTTCGGCTGAAATGAATTTACACAGGTCACGAACCCAACACGATTTTCACTATTAACTAAAGAGCATCTATGTAAGAGATGCTGTGGTTTGTTACAGTTTCATAATCAGCGTTCAAGTATATATGGTCCGTATGAGTAGGAAACACAGTTCGTTTTTTCTGGCCATGCTCATATTTCTTGCTGTATTGCAGTCTCTGGACAGAAGAGGATGCTTCTTGCATTAAAACAGAGGGTGTTTCATGGATGAGAACACTGGTCTGAATTTTCCTTCACAAACGGAGTAAAACCAAAGGCTCTGTGTCTTCTTATAATCAAGAGTTCATTTCCGATAAACCCATGGGTTTTTCAGCTCAAATGAATTTACACAGTTCATGAACCAAACACGATTTTCACTATTAACTAAAGAGCATCTATGTAAGAGATGCTATGGTTTGTTACAGTTTCATAAGCAGATTCAACTAGATATGTTCCTTATGAATAGGAAACACAGTTCTATTTTTCTCGGCATGCTCATGTTTCTTGCTGTATTGCAGACTTTGGAAAGTAGCGGATGCTTCTTGTCTTAAAACAGAGTGTGTTTCATGGATGAGAACACTGGTCTGAATTTTCCTTCAGAAACGGAGTTAAACAAAATTCTCTGTGTCTTCCTACAAGCAAGAGTTCATTTCCGGTAATCCCAGTGATTTTTCGGCTCAAATGAATTAACACATTTCACGAATCCAACATGTTTTTCAATATTAACTAAAGAGCATCTATGTAAGAGATGCTGTGGTTTGTTACACTTTCATAACCAGAGTTAAAATAGATATGGTCCGTGTGAGTAGGAAAGCCATTTCATTTTTTCTGGACATGCTCATATTTCTTGCTGTATTGCAGACTCTGGACAGAAGAGGATGCTTCTTGCGTTAAAACAGAGGGTGTTTCATGGATGAGAACACAGGTCTGAATTTTCCTTCAGAAATGGAGTTAAACCAAAGGCTCTGTGTCTTCTTGTAAGCAAGAGTTCATTCCCGGTACAACCAGTGATTTTTCGGCTCAAATGAATTTACACAGTTCACGAACCCAACACGATTTTCACTATTAACTAAAGAGCATCTATGTAAGAGATGCTGTCGTTTGTTACAGTTTCATAATGAGTTCAAGTATATATGGTCCGTATGAGTAGGAAACACAGTTCGTTTTTTCTGGCCATGCTCATATTTCTTGCTGTATTGCAGTCTCTGGACAGAAGAGGATGCTTCTTGCATTAAAACAGAGGGTGTTTCATGGTTGAGAACACTGGTCTGAATTTTCCTTCACAAAAGGAGTTAAACCAAAGGCTCTGTGTCTTCTTATAAGCAAGAGTCATTTCCGGTAAACCCAGGGGTTTTTCGGCTCAAATGAATTTACACAGTTCATGAACCCAACACGATTTTCACTATTAACTAAAGAGCATCTATGTAAGAGATGCTGTGGTTTGTTACAGTTTCATAAGCAGATTCAACTAGATATTGTCCTTATGAGTAGGAAACACAGTTCTTTTGTTCTCGGCATGCTCATGTTTCTTGCTGTATTGCAGACTTTGGAAAGTAGAGGATGCTTCTTGTCTTAAAACAGAGTGTGTTTCATGGATGAGAACACTGGTCTGAATTTTCCTTCAGAAACGGAGTTAAACAAAATTCTCTGTGTCTTCCTACAAGCAAGAGTTCATTTCCGGTAAACCCAGTGATTTTTCTGCTCAAATGAATTTACACATTTCACGAATCCAACATGTTTTTCAATATTAACTAAAGAGCATCTATGTAAGAGATGCTGTGGTTTGTTACAGTTTCATAACCAGAGTTAAATTAGATATGGTCCGTGTGAGTAGGAAACCCAATTCATTTTTTCTGGACATGCTCATATTTCTTGCTGTATTGCAGACTCTGGACAGAAGAGGATGCATCTTGCGTTAAAACAGAGGGTGTTTCATGGATGAGAACACAGGTCTGATTTTCCTTCAGAAACGGAGTTAAACCAATGTCTCTGTGTCTTCTTATAAGCAAGAGTTCATTTCCGGTAAACCCAGGGGTTTTTCGGTTCAAATGAATTTACACAGTTCATGAACCCAACACGATTTTCACTATTAACTAAAGAGCATCTATGTAAGAGATGCTGTGGTTTGTTACAGTTTCATAAGCAGATTCAACTAGATATGGTCCTTATGAGTAGGAATCACAGTTCTTTTTTTCTCGGCATGCTCATGTTTCTTGCTGTATTGCAGACTCTGGACAGAAGAGGATGCTTCTTGCGTTAAAACAGAGGGTGTTTCATGGTTGAGAACACTGGTCCGAATTTTCCTTCACAAACGGAGTTAAACCAAAGGCTCTGTGTCTTCTTATAAGCAAGAGTCATTTCCGGTACACCCAGTGACTTTTCGGCTCAAATGAATTTACACGGTTCACGGACCCAACACGATTTTCACTATTAACTAAAGAGCATCTATGTAAGAGATGCTGTGGTTTGATACAGTATCGTAATCAGAGTTCAAGTACATATGGTCTGTATGAGTTTGAAACACAGTTCATTTTTTCTGGACATGCTCATATTTCTTGCTGTATTACAGACTCTGGACAGAAGAGGATGCTTCTTGCGTTAAAAGAGAGGGTGTTTCATGGATGAGAACACAGGTCTCAATTTTCCTTCAGAAATGGAGTTAAACCAAAGGCTCTGTGTCTTCTTATAAGCAAGAGTCATTCCCGGTACAACCAGTGATTTTTCGGCTGAAATGTATTTACACAGTTCACGAACCCAACACGATTTTCACTATTAACTAAAGAGCATCTATGTAAGAGATGCTGTGGTTTGTTACAGTTTCATAATCAGAGTTCAAGTATATATGGTCCGTATGAGTAGGAAACACAGTTCGTTTTTTCTGGCCATGCTCATATATCTTGCTGTATTGCAGTCTCTGGACAGAAGAGGATGCTTCTTGCGTTAAAACAGAGGGTGTTTCATGGATGAGAACACTGGTCTGAATTTTCTTTCAGAAACGGAGTTAAACCAAAGGCTCTGTGTCTTCTTATAAGCAAGAGTTCATTTCCGGTAAACCCAGGGGTTTTTCGGCTCAAATGAATTAACACAGTTCATGAACCCAACACGATTTTCACTATTAACTAAAGAGCATCTATGTAAGAGTTGCTGTGGTTTGTTACAGTTTCATAAGCAGATTCAACTAGATATGGTCCTTATGAGTAGGAAACACAGTTCTTTTGTTCTCGGCATGCTCATGTTTCTTGCTGTATTGCAGACTTTGGAAAGTAGAGGATGCTTCTTGTCTTAAAACAGAGTGTGTTTCATGGATGAGAACACTGGTCTGAATTTTCCTTCAGAAACGGAGTTAAACAAAATTCTCTGTGTCTTCCTACAAGCAAGAGTTCATTTCCGGTAAACACAGTGATTTTTCGGCTCAAATGAATTTACACATTTCACGAATCCAACATGTTTTTCAATATTAACTAAAGAGCATCTATGTAAGAGATGCTGTGGTTTGTTACAGTTTCATAACCAGAGTTAAATTAGATATGGTCCGTGTGAGTAGGAAAGCCATTTCATTTTTTCTGGACATGCTCATATTTCTTGCCGTATTGCAGACTCTGGACAGAAGAGGATGCTTCTTGCGTTAAAACAGAGGGTGTTTCATGGTTGAGAACACTGGTCTGAATTTTCCTTCACAAACGGAGTTAAACCAAAGGCTCTGTGTCTTCTTATAAGCAAGATTCATTTCCGGTACACCCCGTGATTTTTCGGCTCAAATGAAATTACATGGTTCACGGACCCAACACGATTTTCACGATTACCTAAAGAGCATCTATGTAAGAGATGCTGTGGTTTGATACAGTTTCATGATCAGAGTTCAAGTACATATGGTCCGTATGAGTAGGAAACACAGTTCAGTTTTTCTGGACATGCGCATATTTCTTGCTGTATTGCAGACTCTTGACAGAAGAGGATGCTTCTTGTGTTAAAAGAGAGGGTGTTTCATGGATGAGAACACAGGTCTGAATTTTCCTTCAGAAATGGAGTTAAAGCAAAGGCTCTGTGTGTTCTTGTAAGCAAGAGTTCATTCCCGGTACAACCAGTGATTTTTCGGCTGAAATGAATTTACACAGTTCACGAACCCAACACGATTTTCACTATTAACTAAAGAGCATCTATGTAAGAGATGCTGTGGTTTGTTACACTTTCATAATGTGTTCAAGTATATATGGTCCGTATGAGTAGGAAACACAGTTCGTTTTTTCTGGCCATGCTCATATTTCTTGCTGTATTGCAGTCTCTGGACAGAAGAGGATGCTTCTTGCGTTAAAACAGAGGGTGTTTCATGGATGAGAACACTGGTCTGAATTTTCCTTCACAAACGGAGTTAAACCAAAGTCTCTGTGTCTTCTTATAAGCAAGAGTTCATTTCCGGTAAACCCAGGGGTTTTTCGGCTCAAATGAATTTACACAGTTCACGAACCCAACACGATTTTCACTATTAACTAAAGAGCATCTATGTAAGAGATGCTCTGGTTTGTTACAGTTTCATAAGTAGATTCAACTAGATATGGTCCTTATGAGTAGGAATCACAGTTCTTTTTTTCTCGGCATGCTCATGTTTCTTGCTGTATTGCAGACTCTGGACAGAAGAGGATGCTTCTTGCGTTAAAACAGAGGGTGTTTCATGGTTGAGAACACTGGTCTGAATTTTCCTTCACAAAAGGAGTTAAACCAAAGGCTCTGTGTCTTCTTATAAGCAAGAGTCATTTCTGGTAAACCCAGGGGTTTTTCGGCTCAAATGAATTACACAGTTCATGAACCCAACACGATTTTCACTATTAACTAAAGAGCATCTACGTAAGAGATGCTGTGGTTTGTTACAGTTTCATAATCAGAGTTCAAGTACATATGGTCTGTATGAGTAGGAAACACAGTTCTTTTTTTCTCGTCATGCTCATGTTTCTTGATGTATTGCAGATTTTGGAAAGTAGAGGATGCTTCTTGTCTTAAAACAGAGTGTGTTTCATGGATGAGAACACTGGTCTGAATTTTCCTTCAGAAACGGAGTTAAACAAAATTCTCTGTGTCTTCCTACAAGCAAGAGTTCATTTCCGGTAAACCCAGTGATTTTTCGGCTCAAATGAATTTACACATTTCACGAATCCAACATGTTTTTCAATATTAATTAAAGAGCATCTATGTAAGTGATGCTGTGGTTTGTTACAGTTTCATAATCAGAGTTAAAGTAGATATGGTCCGTATGAGTAGGAAACCCAGTTCATTATTTCTGGACATGCTCATATTTCTTGCTGTATTGCAGACACTGGACAAAAGAGGATGCTTCTTGCATTAAAACAGAGGGTGTTTCATGGATGAGAACACTGGTCAGAATTTTCCTTCAGAAACGGAGTTAAACCAAAGGCTCTGTGTCTTCTTATAAGCAAGAGTCATTCCCGCTACACCCAGTGATTTTTCGGCTCAAATTTATTTACACAGTTCACAAACCCAACACGATTTTCACTATTAACTAAAGAGCATCTATGTAAGAGATGCTGTGGTTTGTTACAGTTTCATAATCAGAGTTCATGTAGATATGGTCCGTATGAATAGGAAACACAGTTCATTTTTTCTGGCCATGCTCATATTTCTTGCTCTATTGCAGACTCTGGACAGAAGAGGATGCTTCTTACGTTAAAACAGAGGGTGTTTCATGGTTGAGAACACAGGTCTGAATTTTCCTTCAGAAATGGAGTTAAACCAAAGGCTCTGTGTCTTCTTGTAAGCAAGAGTCATCCCCGGTACAACAAGTGATTTTTCGGCTGAAATGAATTTACACATTTCACGAACACAACACGATTTTCACTATTAACTAAAGAGCATCTATGTAAGAGATGCTGTGGTTTGTTACAGTTTCATAATGAGTTCAAGTATATATGGTCCGTATGAGTAGGAAACACAGTTCGTTTTTTCTGGCCATGCTCATATTTCTTGCTGTATTGCAGTCTCTGGACAGAAGAGGATGCTTCTTGCGTTAAAACAGAGGGTGTTTCATGGTTGAGAACACTGGTCTGAATTTTCCTTCACAAAAGGAGTTAAACCAAAGGCTCTGTGTCTTCTTATAAGCAAGAGTCATTTCCGGTACACCCAGTGATTTCTCGGCTCAAATGAAATTACACGGTTCACGGACCCAACACGATTTTCACTATTAACTAAAGAGCATCTATGTAAGAGATGCTGTGGTTTGTTACAGTTTCATAAGCAGATTCAACTAGATATGGTCCTTATGAGTAGGAATCACAGTTCTTTTTTTCTCGGCATGCTCATGTTTCTTGCTGTATTGCAGACTCTGGACAGAAGAGGATGCTTCTTGCGTTAAAACAGAGGGTGTTTCATGGTTGAGAACACTGGTCCGAATTTTCCTTCACAAACGGAGTTAAACCAAAGGCTCTGTGTCTTCTTATAAGCAAGAGTCATTTCCGGTACACCCAGTGACTTTTCGGCTCAAATGAATTTACACGGTTCACGGACCCAACACGATTTTCACTATTAACTAAAGAGCATCTATGTAAGAGATGCTGTGGTTTGATACAGTATCGTAATCAGAGTTCAAGTACATATGGTCTGTATGAGTTTGAAACACAGTTCATTTTTTCTGGACATGCTCATATTTCTTGCTGTATTACAGACTCTGGACAGAAGAGGATGCTTCTTGCGTTAAAAGAGAGGGTGTTTCATGGATGAGAACACAGGTCTGAATTTTCCTTCAGAAATGGAGTTAAACCAAAGGCTCTGTGTCTTCTTATAAGCAAGAGTCATTCCCGGTACAACCAGTGATTTTTCGGCTGAAATGTATTTACACAGTTCACGAACCAAACACGATTTTCACTATTAACTAAAGAGCATCTATGTAAGAGATGCTGTGGTTTGTTACAGTTTCATAATCAGAGTTCAAGTATATATGGTCCTTATGAGTAGGAAACACAGTTCTTTTGTTCTCGGCATGCTCATGTTTCTTGCTGTATTGCAGATTTTGGAAAGTAGAGGATGCTTCTTGTCTTAAAACAGAGTGTGTTTCATGGATGAGAACACTGGTCTGAATTTTCCTTCAGAAACGGAGTTAAACAAAATTCTCTGTGTCTTCCTACAAGCAAGAGTTCATTTCCGGTAAACACAGTGATTTTTCGGCTCAAATGAATTTACACATTTCACGAATCCAACATGTTTTTCAATATTAACTAAAGAGCATCTATGTAAGAGATGCTGTGGTTTGTTACAGTTTCATAACCAGAGTTAAATTAGATATGGTCCGTGTGAGTAGGAAAGCCATTTCATTTTTTCTGGACATGCTCATATTTCTTGCCGTATTGCAGACTCTGGACAGAAGAGGATGCTTCTTGCGTTAAAACAGAGGGTGTTTCATGGTTGAGAACACTGGTCTGAATTTTCCTTCACAAACGGAGTTAAACCAAAGGCTCTGTGTCTTCTTATAAGCAAGAGTCATTTCCGGTACACCCCGTGATTTTTCGGCTCAAATGAAATTACATGGTTCACGGACCCAACACGATTTTCACTATTACCTAAAGAGCATCTATGTAAGAGATGCTGTGGTTTGATACAGTTTCATGATCAGAGTTCAAGTACATATGGTCCGTATGAGTAGGAAACACAGTTCAGTTTTTCTGGACATGCGCATATTTCTTGCTGTATTGCAGACTCTTGACAGAAGAGGATGCTTCTTGTGTTAAAAGAGAGGGTGTTTCATGGATGAGAACACAGGTCTGAATTTTCCTTCAGAAATGGAGTTAAACCAAAGGCTCTGTGTGTTCTTGTAAGCAAGAGTTCATTCCCGGTACAACCAGTGATTTTTCGGCTGAAATGAATTTACACAGTTCACGAACCCAACACGATTTTCACTATTAACTAAAGAGCATCTATGTAAGAGATGCTGTGGTTTGTTATACTTTCATAATGTGTTCAAGTATATATGGTCCGTATGAGTAGGAAACACAGTTCATTTTTTCTGGCCATGCTCATATTTCTTGCTGTATTGCAGTCTCTGGACAGAAGAGGATGCTTCTTGCGTTAAAACAGAGGGTGTTTCATGGATGAGAACACTGGTCTGAATTTTCCTTCACAAACGGAATTAAACCAAAGTCTCTGTGTCTTCTTATAAGCAAGAGTTCATTTCCGGTAAACCCAGGGGTTTTTCGGCTCAAATGAATTTACACAGTTCACGAACCCAACACGATTTTCACTATTAACTAAAGAGCATCTATGTAAGAGATGCTCTGGTTTGTTACAGTTTCATAAGTAGATTCAACTAGATATGGTCCTTATGAGTAGGAATCACAGTTCTTTTTTTCTCGGCATGCTCATGTTTCTTGCTGTATTGCAGACTCTGGACAGAAGAGGATGCTTCTTGCGTTAAAACAGAGGGTGTTTCATGGTTGAGAACACTGGTCTGAATTTTCCTTCACAAAAGGAGTTAAACCAAAGGCTCTGTGTCTTCTTATAAGCAAGAGTCATTTCTGGTAAACCCAGGGGTTTTTCGGCTCAAATGAATTACACAGTTCATGAACCCAACACGATTTTCACTATTAACTAAAGAGCATCTATGTAAGAGATGCTGTGGTTTGTTACAGTTTCATAATCAGAGTTCAAGTACATATGGTCTGTATGAGTAGGAAACACAGTTCTTTTTTTCTCGGCATGCTCATGTTTCTTGATGTATTGCAGATTTTGGAAAGTAGAGGATGCTTCTTGTCTTAAAACAGAGTGTGTTTCATGGATGAGAACACTGGTCTGAATTTTCCTTCAGAAACGGAGTTAAACAAAATTCTCTGTGTCTTCCTACAAGCAAGAGTTCATTTCCGGTAAACCCAGTGATTTTTCGGCTCAAATGAATTTACACATTTCACGAATCCAACATGTTTTTCAATATTAATTAAAGAGCATCTATGTAAGTGATGCTGTGGTTTGTTACAGTTTCATAATCAGAGTTAAAGTAGATATGGTCCGTATGAGTAGGAAACCCAGTTCATTATTTCTGGACATGCTCATATTTCTTGCTGTATTGCAGACACTGGACAAAAGAGGATGCTTCTTGCATTAAAACAGAGGGTGTTTCATGGATGAGAACACTGGTCAGAATTTTCCTTCAGAAACGGAGTTAAACCAAAGGCTCTGTGTCTTCTTATAAGCAAGAGTCATTCCCGCTACACCCAGTGATTTTTCGGCTCAAATTTATTTACACAGTTCACAAACCCAACACGATTTTCACTATTAACTAAAGAGCATCTATGTAAGAGATGCTGTGGTTTGTTACAGTTTCATAATCAGAGTTCATGTAGATATGGTCCGTATGAATAGGAAACACAGTTCATTTTTTCTGGCCATGCTCATATTTCTTGCTCTATTGCAGACTCTGGACAGAAGAGGATGCTTCTTACGTTAAAACAGAGGGTGTTTCATGGTTGAGAACACAGGTCTGAATTTTCCTTCAGAAATGGAGTTAAACCAAAGGCTCTGTGTCTTCTTGTAAGCAAGAGTCATCCCCGGTACAACAAGTGATTTTTCGGCTGAAATGAATTTACACAGTTCACGAACACAACACGATTTTCACTATTAACTAAAGAGCATCTATGTAAGAGATGCTGTGGTTTGTTACAGTTTCATAATGAGTTCAAGTATATATGGTCCGTATGAGTAGGAAACACAGTTCGTTTTTTCTGGCCATGCTCATATTTCTTGCTGTATTGCAGTCTCTGGACAGAAGAGGATGCTTCTTGCGTTAAAACAGAGGGTGTTTCATGGTTGAGAACACTGGTCTGAATTTTCCTTCACAAAAGGAGTTAAACCAAAGGCTCTGTGTCTTCTTATAAGCAAGAGTCATTTCCGGTACACCCAGTGATTTCTCGGCTCAAATGAAATTACACGGTTCACGGACCCAACACGATTTTCACTATTAACTAAAGAGCATCTATGTAAGAGATGCTGTGGTTCGATACAGTTTCATAAGCAGATTCAACTAGATATGGTCCTTCTGAGTTGGAAACACAGTTCTTTTGTTCTCGGCACGCTCATGTTTCTTGCTGTATTGCAGACTTTGGAAAGTAGAGGATGCTTCTTGTTTTAAAACAGAGTGTGTTTCATGGATGAGAACACTGGTCTGAATTTTCCTTCACAAACGGAGTTAAACCAAAGTCTCTGTGTCTTCTTATAAGCAAGAGTTCATTTCCAATAAACCCAGGGGTTTTTCGGCTCAAATGAATTTAAACAGTTCACGATCCCAACACGATTTTCACTATTACCTAAAGAGCATCTGTGTAAGAGATGCTCTGGTTTGTTACAGTTTCGTATGTAGATTCAACTAGATATGGTCCTTATGAGTAGGAATCACAGTTCTTTTTTTCTCGGCATGCTCATGTTTCTTGCTGTATTGCAGACTCTGGACAAAAGAGGATGCTTCTTGCGTTAAAACAGAGGGTGTTTCATGGTTGAGAACACTGGTCTGAATTTTCCTTCACAAAAGGAGTTAAATCAAAGGCTCTGTGTCTTCTTATAAGCAAGATTCATTTCCGGTACACCCAGTGACTTTTCGGCTCAAATGAACTTACACGGTTCACGGACCCAACACGATTTTCACTACTAACTAAAGAGCATCTATGTAAGAGATGCTGTGGTTTGATACAGTTTCATAATCAGAGTTCAAGTACATATGGTCTGTATGAGTAGGAAACACAGTTCATTTTTTCTGGACATGCTCATGTTTCTTGCTGTATTACAGACTCTGGACAGAAGAGGATGCTTCTTGCGTTAATAGAGAGGGTGTTTCATGGATGAGAAGACAGGTCTGAATTTTCCTTCAGAAATGGAGTTAAACCAAAGGCTCTGTGTCTTCTTATAAGCAAGAGTCATTCCCGGTACAACCAGTGATTTTTCGGCTGAAATGAATTTACACAGGTCACGAACCCAACACGATTTTCACTATTAACTAAAGAGCATCTATGTAAGAGATGCTGTGGTTTGTTACAGTTTCATAATCAGAGTTCAAGTATATATGGTCCGTATGAGTAGGAAACACAGTTCGTTTTTTCTGGCCATGCTCATATTTCTTGCTGTATTGCAGTCTCTGGACAGAAGAGGATGCTTCTTGCATTAAAACAGAGGGTGTTTCAGGGATGAGAACACTGGTCTGAATTTTCCTTCACAAACGGAGTAAAACCAAAGGCTCTGTGTCTTCTTATAAGCAAGAGTTCATTTCCGATAAACCCAGGGGTTTTTCAGCTCAAATGAATTTACACAGTTCATGAACCCAACACGATTTTCACTATTAACTAAAGAGCATCTATGTAAGAGATGCTATGGTTTGTTACAGTTTCATAAGCAGATTCAACTAGATATGTTCCTTATGAATAGGAAACACAGTTCTATTTTTCTCGGCATGCTCATGTTTCTTGCTGTATTGCAGACTTTGGAAAGTAGCGGATGCTTCTTGTCTTAAAACAGAGTGTGTTTCATGGATGAGAACACTGGTCTGAATTTTCCTTCAGAAACGGAGTTAAACAAAATTCTCTGTGTCTTCCTACAAGCAAGAGTTCATTTCCGGTAATCCCAGTGATTTTTCGGCTCAAATGAATTAACACATTTCACGAATCCAACATGTTTTTCAATATTAACTAAAGAGCATCTATGTAAGAGATGCTGTGGTTTGTTACAGTTTCTTAATCCGAGTTAAAGTAGATATGGTCCGTATGAGTAGGAAACCCAATTCATTTTTTCTGGACATGCTCATATTTCTTGCTGTATTGCAGACTCTGGACAGAAGAGGATGCTTCTTGCGTTAAAACAGAGGGTGTTTCATGGATGAGAACACTGGTCAGAATTTTCCTTCAGAAACGGAGTTAAACCAAAGGCTCTGTGTCTTCTTATAAGCAAGAGTCATTCCCGCTACACCCAGTGATTTTTCGGCTCAAATTTATTTACACAGTTCACAAACCCAACACGATTTACACTATTAACTAAAGAGCATCTATGTAAGAGATGCTGTGGTTTGTTACAGTTTCATAATCAGAGTTCAAGTATATATGGTCCGTATGAGTAGGAAACACAGTTCGTTTTTTCTGGCCATGCTCATATTTCTTGCTGTATTGCAGTCTCTGGACAGAAGAGGATGCTTCTTGCGTTAAAACAGAGGGTGTCTCATGGATGAGAACACTGGTCTGAATTTTCCTTCAGAAACGGAGTTAAACAAAATTCTCTGTGTCTTCCTACAAGCAAGAGTTCATTTCCGGTAAACCCAGTGATTTTTCGGCTCAAATGAATTTACACATTTCACGAATCCAACATGTTTTTCAATATTAACTAAAGAGCATCTATGTAAGAGATGCTGTGGTTTGTTACAGTTTCATAACCAGAGTTAAATTAGATATGGTCCGTGTGAGTAGGAAACCCAATTCACTTTTTCTGGACATGCTCATATTTCTTGCTGTATTGCAGACTCTGGACAGAAGAGGATGCTTCTTGCGTTAAAACAGAGGGTGTTTCATGGTTGAGAATACTGGTCTGATTTTTCCTTCACAAACGGAGTTAAACCAAAGGCTCTGTGTCTTCTTATAAGCAAGAGTCATTTCCGGTACACCCAGTGATTTTTCGGCTCAAATATATTTACACGGTTCACGGACCCAACACGATTTTCACTATTAACTAAAGAGCATCTATGTAAGAGATGCTGTGGTTTGATACAGTTTCATAATCAGAGTTCAAGTACATATGGTCCGTATGAGTAAGAAACACAGTTCAGTTTTTCTGGACATGCTCATATTTCTTGCTGTATTGCAGACTCTTGACAGAAGAGGATGCTTCTTACGTTAAAACAGAGGGTGTTTCATGGTTGAGAACACAGGTCTGAATTTTCCTTCAGAAATGGAGTTAAACCAAAGGCTCTGTGTCTTCTTGTAAGCAAGAGTCATCCCCGGTACAACAAGTGATTTTTCGGCTGAAATGAATTTACACAGTTCACGAACACAACACGATTTTCACTATTAACTAAAGAGCATCTATGTAAGAGATGCTGTGGTTTGTTACAGTTTCATAATGTGTTCAAGTATATATGGTCCGTATGAGTAGGAAACACAGTTCGTTTTTTCTGGCCATGCTCATATTTCTTGCTGTATTGCAGTCTCTGGACAGAAGAGGATGCTTCTTGCATTAAAACAGAGGGTGTTTCAGGGATGAGAACACTGGTCTGAATTTTCCTTCACAAACGGAGTAAAACCAAAGGCTCTGTGTCTTCTTATAAGCAAGAGTTCATTTCCGATAAACCCAGGGGTTTTTCAGCTCAAATGAATTTACACAGTTCATGAACCCAACACGATTTTCACTATTAACTAAAGAGCATCTATGTAAGAGATGCTATGGTTTGTTACAGTTTCATAAGCAGATTCAACTAGATATGTTCCTTATGAATAGGAAACACAGTTCTATTTTTCTCGGCATGCTCATGTTTCTTGCTGTATTGCAGACTTTGGAAAGTAGCGGATGCTTCTTGTCTTAAAACAGAGTGTGTTTCATGGATGAGAACACTGGTCTGAATTTTCCTTCAGAAACGGAGTTAAACAAAATTCTCTGTGTCTTCCTACAAGCAAGAGTTCATTTCCGGTAATCCCAGTGATTTTTCGGCTCAAATGAATTAACACATTTCACGAATCCAACATGTTTTTCAATATTAACTAAAGAGCATCTATGTAAGAGATGCTGTGGTTTGTTACAGTTTCTTAATCCGAGTTAAAGTAGATATGGTCCGTATGAGTAGGAAACCCAATTCATTTTTTCTGGACATGCTCATATTTCTTGCTGTATTGCAGACTCTGGACAGAAGAGGATGCTTCTTGCGTTAAAACAGAGGGTGTTTCATGGATGAGAACACTGGTCAGAATTTTCCTTCAGAAACGGAGTTAAACCAAAGGCTCTGTGTCTTCTTATAAGCAAGAGTCATTTCCGCTACACCCAGTGATTTTTCGGCTCAAATTTATTTACACAGTTCACAAACCCAACACGATTTACACTATTAACTAAAGAGCATCTATGAAAGAGATGCTGTGGTTTGTTACAGTTTCATAATCAGAGTTCAAGTATATATGGTCCGTATGAGTAGGAAACACAGTTCGTTTTTTCTGGCCATGCTCATATTTCTTGCTGTATTGCAGTCTCTGGACAGAAGAGGATGCTTCTTGCGTTAAAACAGAGGGTGTCTCATGGATGAGAACACTGGTCTGAATTTTCCTTCAGATACGGAGTTAAACAAAATTCTCTGTGTCTTCCTACAAGCAAGAGTTCATTTCCGGTAAACCCAGTGATTTTTCGGCTCAAATGAATTTACACATTTCACGAATCCAACATGTTTTTCAATATTAACTAAAGAGCATCTATGTAAGAGATGCTGTGGTTTGTTACAGTTTCATAACCAGAGTTAAATTAGATATGGTCCGTGTGAGTAGGAAACCCAATTCACTTTTTCTGGACATGCTCATATTTCTTGCTGTATTGCAGACTCTGGACAGAAGAGGATGCTTCTTGCGTTAAAACAGAGGGTGTTTCATGGTTGAGAATACTGGTCTGATTTTTCCTTCACAAACGGAGTTAAACCAAAGGCTCTGTGTCTTCTTATAAGCAAGAGTCATTTCCGGTACACCCAGTGATTTTTCGGCTCAAATATATTTACACGGTTCACGGACCCAACACGATTTTCCCTATTAACTAAAGAGCATCTATGTAAGAGATGCTGTGGTTTGATACAGTTTCATAATCAGAGTTCAAGTACATATGGTCCGTATGAGTAAGAAACACAGTTCAGTTTTTCTGGACATGCTCATATTTCTTGCTGTATTGCAGACTCTTGACAGAAGAGGATGCTTCTTACGTTAAAACAGAGGGTGTTTCATGGTTGAGAACACAGGTCTGAATTTTCCTTCAGAAATGGAGTTAAACCAAAGGCTCTGTGTCTTCTTGTAAGCAAGAGTCATCCCCGGTACAACAAGTGATTTTTCGGCTGAAATGAATTTACACAGTTCACGAACACAACACGATTTTCACTATTAACTAAAGAGCATCTATGTAAGAGATGCTGTGGTTTGTTACAGTTTCATAATGAGTTCAAGTATATATGGTCCGTATGAGTAGGAAACACAGTTCGTTTTTTCTGGCCATGCTCATATTTCTTGCTGTATTGCAGTCTCTGGACAGAAGAGGATGCTTCTTGCGTTAAAACAGAGGATGTTTCATGGATGAGAACACTGGTCTGAATTTTCCTTCACAAACGGAGTTAAACCAAAGTCTCTGTGTCTTCTTATAAGCAAGAGTTCATTTCCGGTAAACACAGGGGTTTTTCGGCTCAAATGAATTTACACAGTTCAGGAACCCAACACGATTTTCACTATTAAATAAAGAGCATCTATGTAAGAGATGCTCTGGTTTGTTACAGTTTCATAAGTAGATTCAACTAGATATGGTCCTTATGAGTAGGAATCTCAGTTCTTTTTTTCTCGGCATGCTCATGTTTCTTGCTGTATTGCAGACTCTGGACAGAAGAGGATGCTTCTTGCATTAAAACAGAGGGTGTTTCATGGTTGAGAACACTGGTCTGAATTTTCCTTCACAAAAGGAGTTAAACCAAAGGCTCTGTGTCTTCTTATAAGCAAGAGTCATTTCCGGTAAACCCAGGGGTTTTTCGGCTCAAATGAAATTACACAGTTCATGAACCCAACACGATTTTCACTATTAACTAAAGAGCATCTATGTAAGAGATGCTGTGGTTTGTTACAGTTTCATAAGCAGATTCAACTAGATATGGTCCTTATGAGTTCGAAACACAGTTCTTTTGTTCTCAGCATGCTCATGTTTCTTGCTGTATTGCAGACTTTGGAAAGTAGAGGATGCTTCTTGTTTTAAAACAGAGTGTGTTTCATGGATGAGAACACTGGTCTGAATTTTCCTTCAGAAACGGAGTTAAACAAAATTCTCTGTGTCTTCCTACAAGCAAGAGTTCATTTCCGGTAAACCCAGTGATTTTTCGGCTCAAATGAATTTACACATTTCACGAATCCAACATGTTTTTCAATATTAACTAAAGAGCATCTATGTAAGAGATGCTGTGGTTTGTTACAGTTTCATAACCAGAGTTAAATTAGATATGGTCCGTGTGAGTAGGAAACCCAATTCATTTTTTCTGGACATGCTCATATTTCTTGCTGTATTGCAGACTCTGGACAGAAGAGGATGCTTCTTGCGTTAAAACAGAGGGTGTTTCATGGTTGAGAACACAGGTCTGAATTTTCCTTCACAAACGGAGTTAAACCAAAGGCTCTGTGTCTTCTTAAAAGCAAGAGTCATTTCCGGTACACCCAGTGATTTCTCGGATCAAATGAAATTACACGGTTCACGGACCCAACACGATTTTCACTATTAACTAAAGAGCATCTATGTAAGAGATGCTGTGGTTCGATACAGTTTCATAATCAGAGTTCAAGTACATATGGTCCGTATGAGTAGGAAACACAGTTCAGTTTTTCTGGACATGCACATATTTCTTGCTGTATTGCAGACTCTTGACAGAAGAGGATGCTTCTTGCATTAAAACAGAGGGTGTTTCATGGATGAGAACACAGGTCTGAATTTTCATTCAAAAATGGAGTTAAACCAAAGGCTCTGTGTCTTCTTATAAGCAAGAGTCATTTCCGGTACACCCAGTGATTTCTCGGCTCAAATGAAATTACACGGTTCATGGACCCAACACGATTTTCACTATTAACTAAAGAGCATCTATGTAAGAGATGCTGTGGTTCGATACAGTTTCATAAGCAGATTCAACTAGATATGGTCCTTCTGAGTTGGAAACACAGTTCTTTTGTTCTCGGCATGCTCATGTTTCTTGCTGTATTGCAGACTTTGGAAAGTAGAGGATGCTTCTTGTTTTAAAACAGAGTGTGTTTCATGGATGAGAACACTGGTCTGAATTTTCCTTCACAAACGGAGTTAAACCAAAGTCTCTGTGTCTTCTTATAAGCAAGAGTTCATTTCCAGTAAACCCAGGGGTTTTTCGGCTCAAATGAATTTAAACAGTTCACGATCCCAACACGATTTTCACTATTACCTAAAGAGCATCTGTGTAAGAGATGCTCTGGTTTGTTACAGTTTCGTATGTAGATTCAACTAGATATGGTCCTTATGAGTAGGAATCACAGTTCTTTTTTTCTCGGCATGCTCATGTTTCTTGCTGTATTGCAGACTCTGGACAAAAGAGGATGCTTCTTGCGTTAAAACAGAGGGTGTTTCATGGTTGAGAACACTGGTCTGAATTTTCCTTCACAAAAGGAGTTAAATCAAAGGCTCTGTGTCTTCTTATAAGCAAGATTCATTTCCGGTACACCCAGTGACTTTTCGGCTCAAATGAACTTACACGGTTCACGGACCCAACACGATTTTCACTACTAACTAAAGAGCATCTATGTAAGAGATGCTGTGGTTTGATACAGTTTCATAATCAGAGTTCAAGTACATATGGTCTGTATGAGTAGGAAACACAGTTCATTTTTTCTGGACATGCTCATGTTTCTTGCTGTATTACAGACTCTGGACAGAAGAGGATGCTTCTTGCGTTAATAGAGAGGGTGTTTCATGGATGAGAAGACAGGTCTGAATTTTCCTTCAGAAATGGAGTTAAACCAAAGGCTCTGTGTCTTCTTATAAGCAAGAGTCATTCCCGGTACAACCAGTGATTTTTCGGCTGAAATGAATTTACACAGGTCACGAACCCAACACGATTTTCACTATTAACTAAAGAGCATCTATGTAAGAGATGCTGTGGTTTGTTACAGTTTCATAATCAGAGTTCAAGTATATATGGTCCGTATGAGTAGGAAACACAGTTCGTTTTTTCTGGCCATGCTCATATTTCTTGCTGTATTGCAGTCTCTGGACAGAAGAGGATGCTTCTTGCATTAAAACAGAGGGTGTTTCAGGGATGAGAACACTGGTCTGAATTTTCCTTCACAAACGGAGTAAAACCAAAGGCTCTGTGTCTTCTTATAAGCAAGAGTTCATTTCCGATAAACCCAGGGGTTTTTCAGCTCAAATGAATTTACACAGTTCATGAACCCAACACGATTTTCACTATTAACTAAAGAGCATCTATGTAAGAGATGCTATGGTTTGTTACAGTTTCATAAGCAGATTCAACTAGATATGTTCCTTATGAATAGGAAACACAGTTCTATTTTTCTCGGCATGCTCATGTTTCTTGCTGTATTGCAGACTTTGGAAAGTAGCGGATGCTTCTTGTCTTAAAACAGAGTGTGTTTCATGGATGAGAACACAGGTCTGAATTTTCCTTCAGAAACGGAGTTAAACAAAATTCTCTGTGTCTTCCTACAAGCAAGAGTTCATTTCCGGTAATCCCAGTGATTTTTCGGCTCAAATGAATTAACACATTTCACGAATCCAACATGTTTTTCAATATTAACTAAAGAGCATCTATGTAAGAGATGCTGTGGTTTGTTACAGTTTCTTAATCCGAGTTAAAGTAGATATGGTCCGTATGAGTAGGAAACCCAATTCATTTTTTCTGGACATGCTCATATTTCTTGCTGTATTGCAGACTCTGGACAGAAGAGGATGCTTCTTGCGTTAAAACAGAGGGTGTTTCATGGATGAGAACACTGGTCAGAATTTTCCTTCAGAAACGGAGTTAAACCAAAGGCTCTGTGTCTTCTTATAAGCAAGAGTCATTCCCGCTACACCCAGTGATTTTTCGGCTCAAATTTATTTACACAGTTCACAACCCCAACACGATTTTCACTATTAACTAAAGAGCATCTATGTAAGAGATGCTGTGGTTTGTTACAGTTTCATAATCAGAGTTCAAGTATATATGGTCCGTATGAGTAGGAAACACAGTTCGTTTTTTCTGGCCATGCTCATATTTCTTGCTGTATTGCAGTCTCTGGACAGAAGAGGATGCTTCTTGCGTTAAAACAGAGGGTGTCTCATGGATGAGAACACTGGTCTGAATTTTCCTTCAGAAACGGAGTTAAACAAAATTCTCTGTGTCTTCCTACAAGCAAGAGTTCATTTCCGGTAAACCCAGTGTTTTTTCGGCTCAAATGAATTTACACATTTCACGAATCCAACATGTTTTTCAATATTAACTAAAGAGCATCTATGTAAGAGATGCTGTGGTTTGTTACAGTTTCATAACCAGAGTTAAATTAGATATGGTCCGTGTGAGTAGGAAACCCAATTCACTTTTTCTGGACATGCTCATATTTCTTGCTGTATTGCAGACTCTGGACAGAAGAGGATGCTTCTTGCGTTAAAACAGAGGGTGTTTCATGGTTGAGAATACTGGTCTGATTTTTCCTTCACAAACGGAGTTAAACCAAAGGCTCTGTGTCTTCTTATAAGCAAGAGTCATTTCCGGTACACCCAGTGATTTTTCGGCTCAAATGAATTTACACGGTTCACGGACCCAACACGATTTTCACTATTAACTAAAGAGCATCTATGTAAGAGATGCTGTGGTTTGATACAGTTTCATAATCAGAGTTCAAGTACATATGGTCCGTATGAGTAAGAAACACAGTTCAGTTTTTCTGGACATGCTCATATTTCTTGCTGTATTGTAGACTCTTGACAGAAGAGGATGCTTCTTACGTTAAAACAGAGGGTGTTTCATGGTTGAGAACACAGGTCTGAATTTTCCTTCAGAAATGGAGTTAAACCAAAGGCTCTGTGTCTTCTTGTAAGCAAGAGTCATCCCCGGTACAACAAGTGATTTTTCGGCTGAAATGAATTTACACAGTTCACGAACACAACACGATTTTCACTATTAACTAAAGAGCATCTATGTAAGAGATGCTGTGGTTTGTTACAGTTTCATAATGAGTTCAAGTATATATGGTCCGTATGAGTAGGAAACACAGTTCGTTTTTTCTGGCCATGCTCATATTTCTTGCTGTATTGCAGTCTCTGGACAGAAGAGGATGCTTCTTGCGTTAAAACAGAGGATGTTTCATGGATGAGAACACTGGTCTGAATTTTCCTTCACAAACGGAGTTAAACCAAAGTCTCTGTGTCTTCTTATAAGCAAGAGTTCATTTCCGGTAAACCCAGGGGTTTTTCGGCTCAAATGAATTTACACAGTTCAGGAACCCAACACGATTTTCACTATTAACTAAAGAGCATCTATGTAAGAGATGCTCTGGTTTGTTACAGTTTCATAAGTAGATTCAACTAGATATGGTCCTTATGAGTAGGAATCACAGTTCTTTTTTTCTCGGCATGCTCATGTTTCTTGCTGTATTGCAGACTCTGGACAGAAGAGGATGCTTCTTGCATTAAAACAGAGGGTGTTTCATGGTTGAGAACACTGGTCTGAATTTTCCTTCACAAAAGGAGTTAAACCAAAGGCTCTGTGTCTTCTTATAAGCAAGAGTCATTTCCGGTAAACCCAGGGGTTTTTCGGCTCAAATGAAATTACACAGTTCATGAACCCAACACGATTTTCACTATTAACTAAAGAGCATCTATGTAAGAGATGCTGTGGTTTGTTACAGTTTCATAAGCAGATTCAACTAGATATGGTCCTTATGAGTTCGAAACACAGTTCTTTTGTTCTCAGCATGCTCATGTTTCTTGCTGTATTGCAGACTTTGGAAAGTAGAGGATGCTTCTTGTTTTAAAACAGAGTGTGTTTCATGGATGAGAACACTGGTCTGAATTTTCCTTCAGAAACGGAGTTAAACAAAATTCTCTGTGTCTTCCTACAAGCAAGAGTTCATTTCCGGTAAACCCAGTGATTTTTCGGCTCAAATGAATTTACACATTTCACGAATCCAACATGTTTTTCAATATTAACTAAAGAGCATCTATGTAAGAGATGCTGTGGTTTGTTACAGTTTCATAACCAGAGTTAAATTAGATATGGTCCGTGTGAGTAGGAAACCCAATTCATTTTTTCTGGACATGCTCATATTTCTTGCTGTATTGCAGACTCTGGACAGAAGAGGATGCTTCTTGCGTTAAAACAGAGGGTGTTTCATGGTTGAGAACACTGGTCTGAATTTTCCTTCACAAACGGAGTTAAACCAAAGGCTCTGTGTCTTCTTATAAGCAAGAGTCATTTCCGGTACACCCAGTGATTTCTCGGCTCAAATGAAATTACACGGTTCACGGACCCAACACGATTTTCACTATTAACTAAAGAGCATCTATGTAAGAGATGCTGTGGTTCGATACAGTTTCATAATCAGAGTTCAAGTACATATGGTCCGTATGAGTAGGAAACACAGTTCAGTTTTTCTGGACATGCTCATATTTCTTGCTGTATTGCAGACTCTTGACAGAAGAGGATGCTTCTTGCGTTAAAAGAGAGGGTGTTTCATGGATGAGAACACAGGTCTGAATTTTCATTCAAAAATGGAGTTAAACCAAAGGCTCTGTGTCTTCTTATAAGCAAGAGTCATTTCCGGTAAACCCAGGGGTTTTTCGGCTCAAATGAATTTACACAGTTCATGAACCCAACACGATTTTCACTATTAACTAAAGAGCATCTATGTAAGAGATGCTGTGGTTTGTTACAGTTTCATAAGCAGATTCAACTAGATATGGTCCTTCTGAGTTGGAAACACAGTTCTTTTGTTCTCGGCATGCTCATGTTTCTTGCTGTATTGCAGACTTTGGAAAGTAGAGGATGCTTCTTGTTTTAAAACAGAGTGTGTTTCATGGATGAGAACACTGGTCTGAATTTTCCTTCACAAACGGAGTTAAACCAAAGTCTCTGTGTCTTCTTATAAGCAAGAGTTCATTTCCAGTAAACCCAGGGGTTTTTCGGGTCAAATGAATTTAAACAGTTCACGATCCCAACACGATTTTCACTATTAGCTAAAGAGCATCTGTGTAAGAGATGCTCTGGTTTGTTACAGTTTCGTATGTAGATTCATCTAGATATGGTCCTTATGAGTAGGAATCACAGTTCTTTTTTTCTCGGCATGCTCATGTTTCTTGCTGTATTGCAGACTCTGGACAAAAGAGGATGCTTCTTGCGTTAAAACAGAGGGTGTTTCATGGTTGAGAACACTGGTCTGAATTTTCCTTCACAAAAGGAGTTAAACCAAAGGCTCTGTGTCTTCTTATAAGCAAGAGTCATTTCCGGTACACCCAGTGACTTTTCGGCTCAAATGAACTTTCACGGTTCACGGACCCAACACGATTTTCACTACTAACTAAAGAGCATCTATGTAAGAGATGCTGTGGTTTGATACAGTTTCATAATCAGAGTTCAAGTACATATGGTCTGTATGAGTAGGAAACACAGTTCATTTTTTCTGGACATGCTCATGTTTCTTGCTGTATTACAGACTATGGACAGAAGAGGATGCTTCTTGCATTAAAAGAGAGGGTGTTTCATGGATGAGAAGACAGGTCTGAATTTTCCTTCAGAAATGGAGTTAAACCAAAGGCTCTGTGTCTTCTTATAAGCAAGAGTCATTCCCGGTACAACCAGTGATTTTTCGGCTGAAATGAATTTACACAGGTCACGAACCCAACACGATTTTCACTATTAACTAAAGAGCATCTATGTAAGAGATGCTGTGGTTTGTTACAGTTTCATAATCAGAGTTCAAGTATATATGGTCCGTATGAGTAGGAAACACAGTTCGTTTTTTCTGGCCATGCTCATATTTCTTGCTGTATTGCAGTCTCTGGACAGAAGAGGATGCTTCTTGCATTAAAACAGAGGGTGTTTCATGGATGAGAACACTGGTCTGAATTTTCCTTCACAAACGGAGTAAAACCAAAGGCTCTGTGTCTTCTTATAAGCAAGAGTTCATTTCCGATAAACCAGGGGTTTTTCAGCTCAAATGAATTTACACAGTTCATGAACCCAACACGATTTTCACTATTAACTAAAGAGCATCTATGTAAGAGATGCTATGGTTTGTTACAGTTTCATAAGCAGATTCTACTAGATATGTTCCTTATGAATAGGAAACACAGTTCTATTTTTCTCGCCATGCTCATGTTTCTTGCTGTATTGCAGACTTTGGAAAGTAGCGGATGCTTCTTGTCTTAAAACAGAGTGTGTTTCATGGATGAGAACACTGGTCTGAATTTTCCTTCAGAAACGGAGTTAAACAAAATTCTCTGTGTCTTCCTACAAGCAAGAGTTCATTTCCGGTAATCCCAGTGATTTTTCGGCTCAAATGAATTAACAAATTTCACGAATCCAACATGTTTTTCAATATTAACTAAAGAGCATCTATGTAAGAAATGCTGTGGTTTGTTACACTTTCTTAATCCGAGTTAAAGTAGATATGGTCCGTATGAGTAGGAAACCCAATTCATTTTTTCTGGACATGCTCATATTTCTTGCTGTATTGCAGACTCTGGACAGAAGAGGATGCTTCTTGCGTTAAAACAGAGGGTGTTTCATGGATGAGAACACTGGTCAGAATTTTCCTTCAGAAACGGAGTTAAACCAAAGGCTCTGTGTCTTCTTATAAGCAAGAGTCATTCCCGCTACACCCAGTGATTTTTCGGCTCAAATTTATTTACACAGTTCACGACCCCAACACGATTTTCACTATTAACTAAAGAGCATCTATGTAAGAGATGCTGTGGTTTGTTACAGTTTCATAATCAGAGTTCAAGTATATATGGTCCGTATGAGTAGGAAACACAGTTCGTTTTTTCTGGCCATGCTCATATTTCTTGCTGTATTGCAGTCTCTGGACAGAAGAGGATGCTTCTTGCGTTAAAACAGAGGGTGTCTCATGGATGAGAACACTGGTCTGAATTTTCCTTCAGAAACGGAGTTAAACAAAATTCTCTGTGTCTTCCTACAAGCAAGAGTTCATTTCCGGTAAACCCAGTGATTTTTCGGCTCAAATGAATTTACACATTTCACGAATCCAACATGTTTTTCAATATTAACTAAAGAGCATCTATGTAAGAGATGCTGTGGTTTGTTACAGTTTCATAACCAGAGTTAAATTAGATATGGTCCGTGTGAGTAGGAAACCCTATTCACTTTTTCTGGACAGGCTCATCTTTCTTGCTGTATTGCAGACTCTGGACAGAAGAGGATGCTTCTTGCGTTAAAACAGAGGGTGTTTCATGGTTGAGAATACTGGTCTGATTTTTCCTTCACAAACGGAGTTAAACCAAAGGCTCTGTGTCTTCTTATAAGCAAGAGTCATTTCCGGTACACCCAGTGATTTTTCGGCTCAAATGAATTTACACGGTTCACGGACCCAACACGATTTTCACTATTAACTAAAGAGCATCTATGTAAGAGATGCTGTGGTTTGATACAGTTTCATAATCAGAGTTCAAGTACATATGGTCCGTATGAGTAAGAAACACAGTTCAGTTTTTCTGGACATGCTCATATTTCTTGCTGTATTGCAGACTCTTGACAGAAGAGGATGCTTCTTGCGTTAAAAGAGAGGGTGTTTCATGGATGAGAACACAGGTCTGAATTTTCCTTCAGAAATGGAGTTAAACCAAAGGCTCTGTGTCTTCTTATAAGCAAGAGTCATTCCCGGTACAACCAGTGATTTTTCGGCTCAAATGATTTACACAGTTCACGAACCCAACACGATTTTCACTATTAACTAAAGAGCATCTATGTAAGAGATGCTGTGGTTTGTTACAGTTTCATAATCAGAGTTCAAGTATATATGGTCCGTATGAGTAGGAAACACAGTTCATTTTTTCTGGACATGCTCATATTTCTTGCTGTATTGCAGACTCTGGACAGAAGAGGATGCTTCTTGCGTTAAAACAGAGGGTGGTTCATGGATGAGAACACTGGTCTGAATTTTCCTTCACAAACGGAGTTAAACCAAAGGCTCTGTGTCTTCTTATAAGCAAGAGTTCATTTCCGGTAAACCCAGGGGTTTTTCGTCTCAAATGAATTTACACAGTTCATGAACCCAACACGATTTTCACTATTAACTAAAGAGCATCTATGTAAGAGATGCTGTGGTTTGTTATAGTTTCATAAGCAGATTCAACTAGATATGTTCCTTAAGAGTAGGAAACACAGTTCTTTTTTTCTCGGCATGCTCATGTTTCTTGCTGTATTGCAGACTTTGGAAAGTAGAGGATGCTTCTTGTTTTAAAACAGAGTGTGTTTCATGGATGAGAACACTGGTCTGAATTTTCCTTCAGAAACGGAGTTAAACAAAATTCTCTGTGTCTTCCTACAAGCAAGAGTTCATTTCCGGTAAACCCAGTGATTTTTCGGCTCAAATGAATTTACACATTTCACGAATCCAACATGTTTTTCAATATTAACTAAAGAGCATCTATGTAAGAGATGCTGTGGTTTGTTACAGTTTCATAACCAGAGTTAAATTAGATATGGTCCGTGTGAGTAGGAAACCCTATTCACTTTTTCTGGACAGGCTCATCTTTCTTGCTGTATTGCAGACTCTGGACAGAAGAGGATGCTTCTTGCGTTAAAACAGAGGGTGTTTCATGGTTGAGAATACTGGTCTGATTTTTCCTTCACAAACGGAGTTAAACCAAAGGCTCTGTGTCTTCTTATAAGCAAGAGTCATTTCCGGTACACCCAGTGATTTTTCGGCTCAAATGAATTTACACGGTTCACGGACCCAACACGATTTTCACTATTAACTAAAGAGCATCTATGTAAGAGATGCTGTGGTTTGATACAGTTTCATAATCAGAGTTCAAGTACATATGGTCCGTATGAGTAAGAAACACAGTTCAGTTTTTCTGGACATGCTCATATTTCTTGCTGTATTGCAGACTCTTGACAGAAGAGGATGCTTCTTGCGTTAAAAGAGAGGGTGTTTCATGGATGAGAACACAGGTCTGAATTTTCCTTCAGAAATGGAGTTAAACCAAAGGCTCTGTGTCTTCTTATAAGCAAGAGTCATTCCCGGTACAACCAGTGATTTTTCGGCTCAAATGATTTACACAGTTCACGAACCCAACACGATTTTCACTATTAACTAAAGAGCATCTATGTAAGAGATGCTGTGGTTTGTTACAGTTTCATAATCAGAGTTCAAGTATATATGGTCCGTATGAGTAGGAAACACAGTTCATTTTTTCTGGACATGCTCATATTTCTTGCTGTATTGCAGACTCTGGACAGAAGAGGATGCTTCTTGCGTTAAAACAGAGGGTGGTTCATGGATGAGAACACTGGTCTGAATTTTCCTTCACAAACGGAGTTAAACCAAAGGCTCTGTGTCTTCTTATAAGCAAGAGTTCATTTCCGGTAAACCCAGGGGTTTTTCGTCTCAAATGAATTTACACAGTTCATGAACCCAACACGATTTTCACTATTAACTAAAGAGCATCTATGTAAGAGATGCTGTGGTTTGTTATAGTTTCATAAGCAGATTCAACTAGATATGTTCCTTAAGAGTAGGAAACACAGTTCTTTTTTTCTCGGCATGCTCATGTTTCTTGCTGTATTGCAGACTTTGGAAAGTAGAGGATGCTTCTTGTTTTAAAACAGAGTGTGTTTCATGGATGAGAACACTGGTCTGAATTTTCCTTCAGAAACGGAGTTAAACAAAATTCTCTGTGTCTTCCTACAAGCAAGAGTTCATTTCCGGTAAACCCAGTGATTTTTCGGCTCAAATGAATTTACACATTTCACGAATCCAACATGTTTTTCAATATTAACTAAAGAGCATCTATGTAAGAGATGCTGTGGTTTGTTACAGTTTCATAACCAGAGTTAAATTAGATATGGTCCGTGTGAGTAGGAAACCCAATTCATTTTTTCTGGACATGCTCATATTTCTTGCTGTATTGCAGACTCTGGACAGAAGAGGATGCTTCTTGCGTTAAAACAGAGGGTGTTTCATGGTTGAGAACACTGGTCTGAATTTTCCTTCACAAACGGAGTTAAACCAAAGGCTCTGTGTCTTCTTATAAGCAAGAGTCATTTCCGGTACACCCAGTGATTTCTCGGCTCAAATGAAATTACACGGTTCACGGACCCAACACGATTTTCACTATTAACTAAAGAGCATCTATGTAAGAGATGCTGTGGTTCGATACAGTTTCATAATCAGAGTTCAAGTACATATGGTCCGTATGAGTAGGAAACACAGTTCAGTTTTTCTGGACATGCTCATATTTCTTGCTGTATTGCAGACTCTTGACAGAAGAGGATGCTTCTTGCGTTAAAAGAGAGGGTGTTTCATGGATGAGAACACAGGTCTGAATTTTCATTCAAAAATGGAGTTAAACCAAAGGCTCTGTGTCTTCTTATAAGCAAGAGTCATTTCCGGTAAACCCAGGGGTTTTTCGGCTCAAATGAATTTACACAGTTCATGAACCCAACACGATTTTCACTATTAACTAAAGAGCATCTATGTAAGAGATGCTGTGGTTTGTTACAGTTTCATAAGCAGATTCAACTAGATATGGTCCTTCTGAGTTGGAAACACAGTTCTTTTGTTCTCGGCATGCTCATGTTTCTTGCTGTATTGCAGACTTTGGAAAGTAGAGGATGCTTCTTGTTTTAAAACAGAGTGTGTTTCATGGATGAGAACACTGGTCTGAATTTTCCTTCACAAACGGAGTTAAACCAAAGTCTCTGTGTCTTCTTATAAGCAAGAGTTCATTTCCAGTAAACCCAGGGGTTTTTCGGGTCAAATGAATTTAAACAGTTCACGATCCCAACACGATTTTCACTATTAGCTAAAGAGCATCTGTGTAAGAGATGCTCTGGTTTGTTACAGTTTCGTATGTAGATTCATCTAGATATGGTCCTTATGAGTAGGAATCACAGTTCTTTTTTTCTCGGCATGCTCATGTTTCTTGCTGTATTGCAGACTCTGGACAAAAGAGGATGCTTCTTGCGTTAAAACAGAGGGTGTTTCATGGTTGAGAACACTGGTCTGAATTTTCCTTCACAAAAGGAGTTAAACCAAAGGCTCTGTGTCTTCTTATAAGCAAGAGTCATTTCCGGTACACCCAGTGACTTTTCGGCTCAAATGAACTTTCACGGTTCACGGACCCAACACGATTTTCACTACTAACTAAAGAGCATCTATGTAAGAGATGCTGTGGTTTGATACAGTTTCATAATCAGAGTTCAAGTACATATGGTCTGTATGAGTAGGAAACACAGTTCATTTTTTCTGGACATGCTCATGTTTCTTGCTGTATTACAGACTATGGACAGAAGAGGATGCTTCTTGCATTAAAAGAGAGGGTGTTTCATGGATGAGAAGACAGGTCTGAATTTTCCTTCAGAAATGGAGTTAAACCAAAGGCTCTGTGTCTTCTTATAAGCAAGAGTCATTCCCGGTACAACCAGTGATTTTTCGGCTGAAATGAATTTACACAGGTCACGAACCCAACACGATTTTCACTATTAACTAAAGAGCATCTATGTAAGAGATGCTGTGGTTTGTTACAGTTTCATAATCAGAGTTCAAGTATATATGGTCCGTATGAGTAGGAAACACAGTTCGTTTTTTCTGGCCATGCTCATATTTCTTGCTGTATTGCAGTCTCTGGACAGAAGAGGATGCTTCTTGCATTAAAACAGAGGGTGTTTCATGGATGAGAACACTGGTCTGAATTTTCCTTCACAAACGGAGTAAAACCAAAGGCTCTGTGTCTTCTTATAAGCAAGAGTTCATTTCCGATAAACCAGGGGTTTTTCAGCTCAAATGAATTTACACAGTTCATGAACCCAACACGATTTTCACTATTAACTAAAGAGCATCTATGTAAGAGATGCTATGGTTTGTTACAGTTTCATAAGCAGATTCTACTAGATATGTTCCTTATGAATAGGAAACACAGTTCTATTTTTCTCGCCATGCTCATGTTTCTTGCTGTATTGCAGACTTTGGAAAGTAGCGGATGCTTCTTGTCTTAAAACAGAGTGTGTTTCATGGATGAGAACACTGGTCTGAATTTTCCTTCAGAAACGGAGTTAAACAAAATTCTCTGTGTCTTCCTACAAGCAAGAGTTCACATCCGGTAATCCCAGTGATTTTTCGGCTCAAATGAATTAACAAATTTCACGAATCCAACATGTTTTTCAATATTAACTAAAGAGCATCTATGTAAGAAATGCTGTGGTTTGTTACACTTTCTTAATCCGAGTTAAAGTAGATATGGTCCGTATGAGTAGGAAACCCAATTCATTTTTTCTGGACATGCTCATATTTCTTGCTGTATTGCAGACTCTGGACAGAAGAGGATGCTTCTTGCGTTAAAACAGAGGGTGTTTCATGGATGAGAACACTGGTCAGAATTTTCCTTCAGAAACGGAGTTAAACCAAAGGCTCTGTGTCTTCTTATAAGCAAGAGTCATTCCCGCTACACCCAGTGATTTTTCGGCTCAAATTTATTTACACAGTTCACGACCCCAACACGATTTTCACTATTAACTAAAGAGCATCTATGTAAGAGATGCTGTGGTTTGTTACAGTTTCATAATCAGAGTTCAAGTATATATGGTCCGTATGAGTAGGAAACACAGTTCGTTTTTTCTGGCCATGCTCATATTTCTTGCTGTATTGCAGTCTCTGGACAGAAGAGGATGCTTCTTGCGTTAAAACAGAGGGTGTCTCATGGATGAGAACACTGGTCTGAATTTTCCTTCAGAAACGGAGTTAAACAAAATTCTCTGTGTCTTCCTACAAGCAAGAGTTCATTTCCGGTAAACCCAGTGATTTTTCGGCTCAAATGAATTTACACATTTCACGAATCCAACATGTTTTTCAATATTAACTAAAGAGCATCTATGTAAGAGATGCTGTGGTTTGTTACAGTTTCATAACCAGAGTTAAATTAGATATGGTCCGTGTGAGTAGGAAACCCTATTCACTTTTTCTGGACAGGCTCATCTTTCTTGCTGTATTGCAGACTCTGGACAGAAGAGGATGCTTCTTGCGTTAAAACAGAGGGTGTTTCATGGTTGAGAATACTGGTCTGATTTTTCCTTCACAAACGGAGTTAAACCAAAGGCTCTGTGTCTTCTTATAAGCAAGAGTCATTTCCGGTACACCCAGTGATTTTTCGGCTCAAATGAATTTACACGGTTCACGGACCCAACACGATTTTCACTATTAACTAAAGAGCATCTATGTAAGAGATGCTGTGATTTGTTACAGTTTCATAATCAGAGTTCAAGTATATATGGTCCGTATGAGTAAGAAACACAGTTCAGTTTTTCTGGACATGCTCATATTTCTTGCTGTATTGCAGTCTCTGGACAGAAGAGGATGCTTCTTGCGTTAAAAGAGAGGGTGTTTCATGGATGAGAACACAGGTCTGAATTTTCCTTCAGAAATGGAGTTAAACCAAAGGCTCTGTGTCTTCTTATAAGTAAGAGTCATTCCCGGTACAACCAGTGATTTTTCGCCTCAATGGAATTTACACAGTTCACGAACCCAACACGATTTTCACTATTAACTAAAGAGCATCTGTGTAAGAGATGCTGTGGTTTGTTACAGTTTCATAATCAGAATTCAAGTATATATGGTCCGTATGAGTAGGAAACACAGTTCGTTTTTTCTTTCCATGCTCATATTTCTTGCTGTATTGCAGTCTCTGGACAGAAGAGGATGCTTCTTGCGTTAAAACAGAGGGTGTTTCATGGATGAGAACACTGGTCTGAATTTTCCTTCACAAACGGAGTTAAACCAAAGGCTCAGTGTCTTCTTATAAGCAAGAGTTCATTTCCGGTAAACCCAGGGGTTTTTCGGCTCAAATGAATTTACACAGTTCATGAACCCAACACGATTTTCACTATTAACTAAAGATCATCTATGTAAGAGATGCTGTGGTTTGTTACAGTTTCATAAGCAGATTCAACTAGATATGGTCCTTATGAGTAGGAAACACAGTTCTTTTGTTCTCGGCATGCTCATATTTCTTGCTGTATTGCAGACTCTGGAAAGTAGAGGATGCTTCTTGTCTTAAAACAGAGTGTGTTTCATGGATGAGAACACTGGTCTGAATTTTCCTTCAGAAACGGAGTTAAACAAAATTCTCTGTGTCTTCCTACAAGCAAGAGTTCATTTCCGGTAAACCCAGTGATTTTTCGGCTCAAATGAATTTACACATTTCACGAATCCAACATGTTTTTCAATATTAACTAAAGAGCATCTATGTAAGAGATGCTGTGGTTTGTTACAGTTTCATAATCAGAGTTCAAGTATATATGGTCCGTATGAGTAGGAAACCCAATTCATTTTTTCTGGACATGCTCATATTTCTTGCTGTATTGCAGACTCTGCATAGAAGAGGATGCTTCTTGCGTTAAAACAGAGGGTGTTTCATGGATGAGAACACTGGTCTGAATTTTCCTTCACAAATGGAGTTAAACCAAAGGCTCTGTGTCTTCTTATAAGCAAGAGTCATTTCCGGTACACCCAGTGATTTTTCAGCTCAAATGAATTTACACAGTTCACAAACAGAACACGATTTTCACTATTAACTAAAGAGCATCTATGTAACATATGCTGTGGTTTGTTACAGTTTCATAAGCAGAGTTCAACTAGATATGATCCGTATTAGTAGGAAACACAGTTCTTTTTTTCTGGTCATGCTCATGGTTCTTGCTGTATTAGAGACGCTGGAAAGAAGAGCATGCTCTTTGCGTTAAAACAGAGTGTGTTTCATGGATGAGATCTCTGGTGTGAATTTCCCTTCACAAACGGAGTGAAACCAAAGCCTCTGTGTCTTAATACAAGCAAGAGTTCATTTCCGGTAAACCCAGGGGTTTTTCTGGTCAAATGAATTAACACAGTTCATGAACCGAACACGTTTTTCACTATTAACTAAAGAGCATCTATGTAACACATGCTGTGGTTTGTTACAGTTTCATAAGCAGAGTTCAACTAGATATGGTCCGTATGAATAGGAAACAGAGTTCTTTTTTCTGGGCATGCTCTTGTTTCATGCTGTATTGGGGACGCTGGAAAGAAGAGGATGCTTCTTGCGTTAAAACAGAGTATGTTTCAAGGATGAGAACACTGGTCTGAATTTTCCTTCAGAAACGGAGTTAAACTAAAGTCTCTGTGTATTCCTACAAGCAAGAGTTCATATCCGGTAAACCCAGTGATTTTTCGGCTCAAATGAATTTACACATTTCACGAACCCAACACGTTTTTCACTATTAACTAAAGAGCATCTATGTAAGAGATGCTGTTGTTTGTTACAGTTTCATAATCAGAGTTCAAGTATATATGGTCCGTATGAGTAGGAAACACAGTTCGTTTTTTCTGGCCATGCTAATATTTCTTGCTGTATTGCAGTCTCTGGACAGAAGAGCATGCTTCTTGCGTTAAAACTGAAGGTGTTTCATATATGAGAACACTGGTCTGAATTTTCCTTCACAAACGGAATTAAACCAAAGGCTCTGTGTCTTCTTATAAGCAAGAGTTCATTTCCGGTAAACCCAGGGGTTTTTCGGCTCAAATGAATTTACACAGTTCATGAACCCAACACGATTTTCACTATTAACTAAAGAGCATCTATGTAAGAGATGCTGTTGTTTGTTACAGTTTCATAATCAGAGTTCATGTAGATATGAACCGTATGAGTGGGAAACACAGTTCATTTTTTCTGGACATGCTCATATTTCTGGCTGTATTGCAGACTCTGGACAGAAGAGGATGCTTCTTGCGTTAAAAGAGAGGGTGTTTCATGGATGAGAACACAGGTCTGAATTTTCCTTCAGAAATGGAGTTAAACCAAAGGCTCTGTGTCTTCTTATAAGCAAGAGTCATTCCCGGTACAACCAGTGATTTTTCGGCTCAAATGAATTTACACAGTTCACGAACCCAACACGATTTTCACTATTAACTAAAGAGCATCTATGTAAGAGATGCTGTGATTTGTTACAGTTTCATAATCAGAGTTCAAGTATATATGGTCCGTATGAGTAGGAAACACAGTTCGTTTTTTCTGGCCATGCTCATATTTCTTGCTGTATTGCAGTCTCTGGACAGAAGAGGATGCTTCTTGCGTTAAAAGAGAGGGTGTTTCATGGATGAGAACACAGGTCTGAATTTTCCTTCAGAAATGGAGTTAAACCAAAGGCTCTGTGTCTTCTTATAAGTAAGAGTCATTCCCGGTACAACCAGTGATTTTTCGCCTCAATGGAATTTACAGTTCACGAACCCAACACGATTTTCACTATTAACTAAAGAGCATCTATGTAAGAGATGCTGTGATTTGTTACAGTTTCATAATCAGAGTTCAAGTATATATGGTCCGTATGAGTAGGAAACACAGTTCGTTTTTTCTGGCCATGCTCATATTTCTTGCTGTATTGCAGTCTCTGGACAGAAGAGGATGCTTCTTGCGTTAAAAGAGAGGGTGTTTCATGGATGAGAACACAGGTCTGAATTTTCCTTCAGAAATGGAGTTAAACCAAAGGCTCTGTGTCTTCTTATAAGTAAGAGTCATTCCCGGTACAACCAGTGATTTTTCGCCTCAATGGAATTTACACAGTTCACGAACCCAACACGATTTTCACTATTAACTAAAGAGCATCTATGTAAGAGATGCTGTGGTTTGTTACACTTTCATAATCAGAGTTCAAGTATATATGGTCCGTATGAGTAGGAAACACAGTTCGTTTTTTCTGGCCATGCTCATATTTCTTGCTGTATTGCAGGCTCTGGACAAAAGAGGATGCTTCTTGCGTTAAAACAGAGGGTGTTTCATGGATGAGAACACTGGTCTGAATTTTCCTTCACAAACGGAGTTAAACCAAAGGCTCTGTGTCTTCTTATAAGCAAGAGTTCATTTCCGGTAAACCCAGGGGTTTTTCGGCTCAAATGAATTTACACAGTTCATGAACCCAACACGATTTTCACTATTAACTAAAGATCATCTATGTAAGAGATGCTGTGGTTTGTTACAGTTTCATAAGCAGATTCAACTAGATATGGTCCTTATGAGTAGGAAACACAGTTCTTTTGTTCTCGGCATGCTCATATTTCTTGCTGTATTGCAGACTCTGGAAAGTAGAGGATGCTTCTTGTCTTAAAACAGAGTGTGTTTCATGGATGAGAACACTGGTCTGAATTTTCCTTCAGAAACGGAGTTAAACAAAATTCTCTGTGTCTTCCTACATGCAAGAGTTCATTTCCGGTAAACCCAGTGATTTTTCGGCTCAAATGAATTTACACATTTCACGAATCCAACATGTTTTTCAATATTAACTAAAGAGCATCTATGTAAGAGATGCTGTGGTTTGTTACAGTTTCATAATCAGAGTTCAAGTATATATGGTCCGTATGAGTAGGAAACCCAATTCATTTTTTCTGGACATGCTCATATTTCTTGCTGTATTGCAGACTCTGCATAGAAGAGGATGCTTCTTGCGTTAAAACAGAGGGTGTTTCATGGATGAGAACACTGGTCTGAATTTTCCTTCACAAATGGAGTTAAACCAAAGGCTCTGTGCCTTCTTATAAGCAAGAGTCATTCCCGGTACACCCAGTGATTTTTCAGCTCAAATGAATTTACACAGTTCACAAACAGAACACGATTTTCACTATTAACTAAAGAGCATCTATGTAACATATGCTGTGGTTTGTTACAGTTTCATAAGCAGAGTTCAACTAGATATGATCCGTATTAGTAGGAAACACAGTTCTTTTTTTCTGGTCATGCTCATGGTTCTTGCTGTATTAGAGACGCTGGAAAGAAGAGCATGCTCTTTGCCTTAAAACAGAGTGTGTTTCATGGATGAGATCTCTGGTGTGAATTTCCCTTCACAAACGGAGTGAAACCAAAGCCTCTGTGTCTTAATACAAGCAAGAGTTCATTTCCGGTAAACCCAGGGGTTTTTCTGGTCAAATGAATTAACACAGTTCATGAACCGAACACGTTTTTCACTATTAACTAAAGAGCATCTATGTAACACATGCTGTGGTTTGTTACAGTTTCATAAGCAGAGTTCAACTAGATATGGTCCGTATGAATAGGAAACAGAGTTCTTTTTTCTGGGCATGCTCTTGTTTCATGCTGTATTGGGGACGCTGGAAAGAAGAGGATGCTTCTTGTGTTAAAACAGAGTATGTTTCAAGGATGAGAACACTGGTCTGAATTTTCCTTCAGAAACGGAGTTAAACCAAAGTCTCTGTGTATTCCTACAAGTAAGAGTTCATATCCGTTAAACCCAGTGATTTTTCGGCTCAAATGAATTTACACATTTCACGAACCCAACACGTTTTTCACTATTAACTAAAGAGCATCTATGTAAGAGATGCTGTTGTTTGTTACAGTTTCATAATCAGAGTTCAAGTATATATGGTCCGTATGAGTAGGAAACACAGTTCGTTTTTTCTGGCCATGCTCATATTTCTTGCTGTATTGCAGTCTCTGGACAGAAGAGGATGCTTCTTGCGTTAAAACTGAAGGTGTTTCATATATGAGAACACTGGTCTGAATTTTCCTTCACAAACGGAATGAAACCAAAGGCTCTGTGTCTTCTTATAAACAAGTGTTCATTTCCGGTAAACCCAGGGGTTTTTCGGCTCAAATGAATTTACACAGTTCATGAACCCAACACGATTTTCACTATTAACTAAAGAGCATCTATGTAAGAGATGCTGTTGTTTGTTACAGTTTCATAATCAGAGTTCATGTAGATATGAACCGTATGAGTGGGAAAGACAGTTCATTTTTTCTGGACATGCTCATATTTCTGGCTGTATTGCAGACTCTGGACAGAAGAGGATGCTTCTTGCGTTAAAAGAGAGGGTGTTTCATGGATGAGAACACAGGTCTGAATTTTCCTTCAGAAATGGAGTTAAACCAAAGGCTCTGTGTCTTCTTATAAGCAAGAGCCATTCCCGGTACAACCAGTGATTTTTCGGCTCAAATGAATTTACACAGTTCACGAACCCAACACGATTTTCACGATTAAATAAAGAGCATCTATGTAAGAGATGCTGTGATTTGTTACAGTTTCATAATCAGAGTTCAAGTATATATGGTCCGTATGAGTAGGAAACACAGTTCGTTTTTTCTGGACATGCTCATATTTCTTGCTGTATTGCAGTCTCTGGACAGAAGAGGATGCTTCTTGCGTTAAAAGAGAGGGTGTTTCATGGATGAGAACACAGGTCTGAATTTTCCTTCAGAAATGGAGTTAAACCAAAGGCTCTGTGTCTTCTTATAAGTAAAAGTCATTCCCGGTACAACCAGTGATTTTTCGCCTCAATGGAATTTACACAGTTCACGAACCCAACACGATTTTCACTATTAACTAAAGAGCATCTATGTAAGAGATGCTGTGGTTTGTTACAGTTTCATAATCAGAGTTCAAGTATATATGGTCCGTATGAGTAGGAAACACAGTTCGTTTTTTCTGGCCATGCTCATATTTCTTGCTGTATTGCAGTCTCTGGACAGAAGAGGATGCTTCTTGCGTTAAAACAGAGGGTGTTTCTTGGTTGAGAACACTGGTCTGAATTTTCCTTCACAAACGGAGTTAAACCAAAGGCTCAGTGTCTTCTTATAAGCAAGAGTTCATTTCCGGTAAACCCAGGGGTTTTTCGGCTCAAATGAATTTACACAGTTCATGAACCCAACACGATTTTCACTATTAACTAAAGATCATCTATGTAAGAGATGCTGTGGTTTGTTACAGTTTCATAAGCAGATTCAACTAGATATGGTCCTTATGAGTAGGAAACACAGTTCTTTTGTTCTCGGCATGCTCATATTTCTTGCTGTATTGCAGACTCTGGAAAGTAGAGGATGCTTCTTGTCTTAAAACAGAGTGTGTTTCATGGATGAGAACACTGGTCTGAATTTTCCTTCAGAAACGGAGTTAAACAAAATTCTCTGTGTCTTCCTACAAGCAAGAGTTCATTTCCGGTAAACCCAGTGATTTTTCGGCTCAAATGAATTTACACATTTCACGAATCCAACATGTTTTTCAATATTAACTAAAGAGCATCTATGTAAGAGATGCTGTGGTTTGTTACAGTTTCATAATCAGAGTTCAAGTATATATGGTCCGTATGAGTAGGAAACCCAATTCATTTTTTCTGGACATGCTCATATTTCTTGCTGTATTGCAGACTCTGCATAGAAGAGGATGCTTCTTGCGTTAAAACAGAGGGTGTTTCATGGATGAGAACACTGGTCTGAATTTTCCTTCACAAATGGAGTTAAACCAAAGGCTCTGTGTCTTCTTATAAGCAAGAGTCATGTCCGGTACACCCAGTGATTTTTCAGCTCAAATGAATTTACACAGTTCACAAACAGAACACGATTTTCACTATTAACTAAAGAGCATCTATGTAACATATGCTGTGGTTTGTTACAGTTTCATAAGCAGAGTTCAACTAGATATGATCCGTATTAGTAGGAAACACAGTTCTTTTTTTCTGGTCATGCTCATGGTTCTTGCTGTATTAGAGACGCTGGAAAGAAGAGCATGCTCTTTGCGTTAAAACAGAGTGTGTTTCATGGATGAGATCTCTGGTGTGAATTTCCCTTCACAAACGGAGTGAAACCAAAGCCTCTGTGTCTTAATACAAGCAAGAGTTCATTTCCGGTAAACCCAGGGGTTTTTCTGGTCAAATGAATTAACACAGTTCATGAACCGAACACGTTTTTCACTATTAACTAAAGAGCATCTATGTAACACATGCTGTGGTTTGTTACAGTTTCATAAGCAGAGTTCAACTAGATATGGTCCGTATGAATAGGAAACAGAGTTCTTTTTTCTGGGCATGCTCTTGTTTCATGCTGTATTGGGGACGCTGGAAAGAAGAGGATGCTTCTTGCGTTAAAACAGAGTATGTTTCAAGGATGAGAACACTGGTCTGAATTTTCCTTCAGAAACGGAGTTAAACTAAAGTCTCTGTGTATTCCTACAAGCAAGAGTTCATATCCGGTAAACCCAGTGATTTTTCGGCTCAAATGAATTTACACATTTCACGAACCCAACACGTTTTTCACTATTAACTAAAGAGCATCTATGTAAGAGATGCTGTTGTTTGTTACAGTTTCATAATCAGAGTTCAAGTATATATGGTCCGTATGAGTAGGAAACACAGTTCGTTTTTTCTGGCCATGCTAATATTTCTTGCTGTATTGCAGTCTCTGGACAGAAGAGCATGCTTCTTGCGTTAAAACTGAAGGTGTTTCATATATGAGAACACTGGTCTGAATTTTCCTTCACAAACGGAATTAAACCAAAGGCTCTGTGTCTTCTTATAAGCAAGAGTTCATTTCCGGTAAACCCAGGGGTTTTTCGGCTCAAATGAATTTACACAGTTCATGAACCCAACACGATTTTCACTATTAACTAAAGAGCATCTATGTAAGAGATGCTGTTGTTTGTTACAGTTTCATAATCAGAGTTCATGTAGATATGAACCGTATGAGTGGGAAACACAGTTCATTTTTTCTGGACATGCTCATATTTCTGGCTGTATTGCAGACTCTGGACAGAAGAGGATGCTTCTTGCGTTAAAAGAGAGGGTGTTTCATGGATGAGAACACAGGTCTGAATTTTCCTTCAGAAATGGAGTTAAACCAAAGGCTCTGTGTCTTCTTATAAGCAAGAGTCATTCCCGGTACAACCAGTGATTTTTCGGCTCAAATGAATTTACACAGTTCACGAACCCAACACGATTTTCACTATTAACTAAAGAGCATCTATGTAAGAGATGCTGTGATTTGTTACAGTTTCATAATCAGAGTTCAAGTATATATGGTCCGTATGAGTAGGAAACACAGTTCGTTTTTTCTGGCCATGCTCATATTTCTTGCTGTATTGCAGTCTCTGGACAGAAGAGGATGCTTCTTGCGTTAAAAGAGAGGGTGTTTCATGGATGAGAACACAGGTCTGAATTTTCCTTCAGAAATGGAGTTAAACCAAAGGCTCTGTGTCTTCTTATAAGTAAGAGTCATTCCCGGTACAACCAGTGATTTTTCGCCTCAATGGAATTTACAGTTCACGAACCCAACACGATTTTCACTATTAACTAAAGAGCATCTATGTAAGAGATGCTGTGATTTGTTACAGTTTCATAATCAGAGTTCAAGTATATATGGTCCGTATGAGTAGGAAACACAGTTCGTTTTTTCTGGCCATGCTCATATTTCTTGCTGTATTGCAGTCTCTGGACAGAAGAGGATGCTTCTTGCGTTAAAAGAGAGGGTGTTTCATGGATGAGAACACAGGTCTGAATTTTCCTTCAGAAATGGAGTTAAACCAAAGGCTCTGTGTCTTCTTATAAGTAAGAGTCATTCCCGGTACAACCAGTGATTTTTCGCCTCAATGGAATTTACACAGTTCACGAACCCAACACGATTTTCACTATTAACTAAAGAGCATCTATGTAAGAGATGCTGTGGTTTGTTACACTTTCATAATCAGAGTTCAAGTATATATGGTCCGTATGAGTAGGAAACACAGTTCGTTTTTTCTGGCCATGCTCATATTTCTTGCTGTATTGCAGGCTCTGGACAGAAGAGGATGCTTCTTGCGTTAAAACAGAGGGTGTTTCATGGATGAGAACACTGGTCTGAATTTTCCTTCACAAACGGAGTTAAACCAAAGGCTCTGTGTCTTCTTATAAGCAAGAGTTCATTTCCGGTAAACCCAGGGGTTTTTCGGCTCAAATGAATTTACACAGTTCATGAACCCAACACGATTTTCACTATTAACTAAAGATCATCTATGTAAGAGATGCTGTGGTTTGTTACAGTTTCATAAGCAGATTCAACTAGATATGGTCCTTATGAGTAGGAAACACAGTTCTTTTGTTCTCGGCATGCTCATATTTCTTGCTGTATTGCAGACTCTGGAAAGTAGAGGATGCTTCTTGTCTTAAAACAGAGTGTGTTTCATGGATGAGAACACTGGTCTGAATTTTCCTTCAGAAACGGAGTTAAACAAAATTCTCTGTGTCTTCCTACATGCAAGAGTTCATTTCCGGTAAACCCAGTGATTTTTCGGCTCAAATGAATTTACACATTTCACGAATCCAACATGTTTTTCAATATTAACTAAAGAGCATCTATGTAAGAGATGCTGTGGTTTGTTACAGTTTCATAATCAGAGTTCAAGTATATATGGTCCGTATGAGTAGGAAACCCAATTCATTTTTTCTGGACATGCTCATATTTCTTGCTGTATTGCAGACTCTGCATAGAAGAGGATGCTTCTTGCGTTAAAACAGAGGGTGTTTCATGGATGAGAACACTGGTCTGAATTTTCCTTCACAAATGGAGTTAAACCAAAGGCTCTGTGCCTTCTTATAAGCAAGAGTCATTTCCGGTACACCCAGTGATTTTTCAGCTCAAATGAATTTACACAGTTCACAAACAGAACACGATTTTCACTATTAACTAAAGAGCATCTATGTAACATATGCTGTGGTTTGTTACAGTTTCATAAGCAGAGTTCAACTAGATATGATCCGTATTAGTAGGAAACACAGTTCTTTTTTTCTGGTCATGCTCATGGTTCTTGCTGTATTAGAGACGCTGGAAAGAAGAGCATGCTCTTTGCCTTAAAACAGAGTGTGTTTCATGGATGAGATCTCTGGTGTGAATTTCCCTTCACAAACGGAGTGAAACCAAAGCCTCTGTGTCTTAATACAAGCAAGAGTTCATTTCCGGTAAACCCAGGGGTTTTTCTGGTCAAATGAATTAACACAGTTCATGAACCGAACACGTTTTTCACTATTAACTAAAGAGCATCTATGTAACACATGCTGTGGTTTGTTACAGTTTCATAAGCAGAGTTCAACTAGATATGGTCCGTATGAATAGGAAACAGAGTTCTTTTTTCTGGGCATGCTCTTGTTTCATGCTGTATTGGGGACGCTGGAAAGAAGAGGATGCTTCTTGTGTTAAAACAGAGTATGTTTCAAGGATGAGAACACTGGTCTGAATTTTCCTTCAGAAACGGAGTTAAACCAAAGTCTCTGTGTATTCCTACAAGTAAGAGTTCATATCCGTTAAACCCAGTGATTTTTCGGCTCAAATGAATTTACACATTTCACGAACCCAACACGTTTTTCACTATTAACTAAAGAGCATCTATGTAAGAGATGCTGTTGTTTGTTACAGTTTCATAATCAGAGTTCAAGTATATATGGTCCGTATGAGTAGGAAACACAGTTCGTTTTTTCTGGCCATGCTCATATTTCTTGCTGTATTGCAGTCTCTGGACAGAAGAGGATGCTTCTTGCGTTAAAACTGAAGGTGTTTCATATATGAGAACACTGGTCTGAATTTTCCTTCACAAACGGAATGAAACCAAAGGCTCTGTGTCTTCTTATAAGCAAGTGTTCATTTCCGGTAAACCCAGGGGTTTTTCGGCTCAAATGAATTTACACAGTTCATGAACCCAACACGATTTTCACTATTAACTAAAGAGCATCTATGTAAGAGATGCTGTTGTTTGTTACAGTTTCATAATCAGAGTTCATGTAGATATGAACCGTATGAGTGGGAAAGACAGTTCATTTTTTCTGGACATGCTCATATTTCTGGCTGTATTGCAGACTCTGGACAGAAGAGGATGCTTCTTGCGTTAAAAGAGAGGGTGTTTCATGGATGAGAACACAGGTCTGAATTTTCCTTCAGAAATGGAGTTAAACCAAAGGCTCTGTGTCTTCTTATAAGCAAGAGCCATTCCCGGTACAACCAGTGATTTTTCGGCTCAAATGAATTTACACAGTTCACGAACCCAACACGATTTTCACGATTAAATAAAGAGCATCTATGTAAGAGATGCTGTGATTTGTTACAGTTTCATAATCAGAGTTCAAGTATATATGGTCCGTATGAGTAGGAAACACAGTTCGTTTTTTCTGGACATGCTCATATTTCTTGCTGTATTGCAGTCTCTGGACAGAAGAGGATGCTTCTTGCGTTAAAAGAGAGGGTGTTTCATGGATGAGAACACAGGTCTGAATTTTCCTTCAGAAATGGAGTTAAACCAAAGGCTCTGTGTCTTCTTATAAGTAAAAGTCATTCCCGGTACAACCAGTGATTTTTCGCCTCAATGGAATTTACACAGTTCACGAACCCAACACGATTTTCACTATTAACTAAAGAGCATCTATGTAAGAGATGCTGTGGTTTGTTACAGTTTCATAAGCAGATTCAACTAGATATGGTCCTTATGAGTAGGAAACACAGTTCGTTTTTTCTGGCCATGCTCATATTTCTTGCTGTATTGCAGTCTCTGGACAGAAGAGGATGCTTCTTGCGTTAAAAGAGAGGGTGTTTCATGGATGAGAACACAGGTCTGAATTTTCCTTCAGAAATGGAGTTAAACCAAAGGCTCTGTGTCTTCTTATAAGTAAGAGTCATTCCCGGTACAACCAGTGATTTTCGCCTCAATGGAATTTACACAGTTCACGAACATAACACGATTTTCACTATTAACTAAAGAGCATCTATGTAAGAGATGCTGTGGTTTGTTACAGTTTCATAATCAGAGTTCAAGTATATATGGTCCGTATGAGTAGGAAACACAGTTCGTTTTTTCTGGCCATGCTCATATTTCTTGCTGTATTGCAGTCTCTGGACAGAAGAGGATGCTTCTTGCGTTAAAACAGAGGGTGTTTCTTGGTTGAGAACACTGGTCTGAATTTTCCTTCACAAACGGAGTTAAACCAAAGGCTCAGTGTCTTCTTATAAGCAAGAGTTCATTTCCGGTAAACCCAGGGGTTTTTCGGCTCAAATGAATTTACACAGTTCATGAACCCAACACGATTTTCACTATTAACTAAAGATCATCTATGTAAGAGATGCTGTGGTTTGTTACAGTTTCATAAGCAGATTCAACTAGATATGGTCCTTATGAGTAGGAAACACAGTTCTTTTGTTCTCGGCATGCTCATATTTCTTGCTGTATTGCAGACTCTGGAAAGTAGAGGATGCTTCTTGTCTTAAAACAGAGTGTGTTTCATGGATGAGAACACTGGTCTGAATTTTCCTTCAGAAACGGAGTTAAACAAAATTCTCTGTGTCTTCCTACAAGCAAGAGTTCATTTCCGGTAAACCCAGTGATTTTTCGGCTCAAATGAATTTACACATTTCACGAATCCAACATGTTTTTCAATATTAACTAAAGAGCATCTATGTAAGAGATGCTGTGGTTTGTTACAGTTTCATAATCAGAGTTCAAGTATATATGGTCCGTATGAGTAGGAAACCCAATTCATTTTTTCTGGACATGCTCATATTTCTTGCTGTATTGCAGACTCTGCATAGAAGAGGATGCTTCTTGCGTTAAAACAGAGGGTGTTTCATGGATGAGAACACTGGTCTGAATTTTCCTTCACAAATGGAGTTAAACCAAAGGCTCTGTGTCTTCTTATAAGCAAGAGTCATTTCCGGTACACCCAGTGATTTTTCAGCTCAAATGAATTTACACAGTTCACAAACAGAACACGATTTTCACTATTAACTAAAGAGCATCTATGTAACATATGCTGTGGTTTGTTACAGTTTCATAAGCAGAGTTCAACTAGATATGATCCGTATTAGTAGGAAACACAGTTCTTTTTTTCTGGTCATGCTCATGGTTCTTGCTGTATTAGAGACGCTGGAAAGAAGAGCATGCTCTTTGCGTTAAAACAGAGTGTGTTTCATGGATGAGATCTCTGGTGTGAATTTCCCTTCACAAACGGAGTGAAACCAAAGCCTCTGTGTCTTAATACAAGGAAGAGTTCATTTCCGGTAAACCCAGGGGTTTTTCTGGTCAAATGAATTAACACAGTTCATGAACCGAACACGTTTTTCACTATTAACTAAAGAGCATCTATGTAACACATGCTGTGGTTTGTTACAGTTTCATAAGCAGAGTTCAACTAGATATGGTCCGTATGAATAGGAAACAGAGTTCTATTTTCTGGGCATGCTCTTGTTTCATGCTGTATTGGGGACGCTGGAAAGAAGAGGATGCTTCTTGCGTTAAAACAGAGTATGTTTCAAGGATGAGAACACTGGTGTGAATTTTCCTTCAGAAACGGAGTTAAACCAAAGTCTCTGTGTATTCCTACAAGCAAGAGTAAATATCCGGTAAACCCAGTGATTTTTCGGCTCAAATGAATTTACACATTTCACGAACCCAACACGTTTTTCACTATTAACTAAAGAGCATCTATGTAAGAGATGCTGTTGTTTGTTACAGTTTCATAATCAGAGTTCAAGTATATATGGTCCGTATGAGTAGGAAACACAGTTCGTTTTTTCTGGCCATGCTCATATTTCTTGCTGTATTGCAGTCTCTGGACAGAAGAGGATGCTTCTTGCGTTAAAACTGAAGGTGTTTCATATATGAGAACCCTGGTCTGAATTTTCCTTCACAAACGGAATGAAACCAAAGGCTCTGTGTCTTCTTATAAGCAAGTGTTCATTTCCGGTAAACCCAGGGGTTTTTCGACTCAAATGAATTTACACAGTTCATGAACCCAACACGATTTTCACTATTAACTAAAGAGCATCTATGTAAGAGATGCTGTTGTTTGTTACAGTTTCATAATCAGAGTTCATGTAGATATGAACCATATGAGTGGGAAACACAGTTCATTTTTTCTGGACATGCTCATATTTCTGGCTGTATTGCAGACTCTGGACAGAAGAGGATGCTTCTTGCGTTAAAAGAGAGGGTGTTTCATGGATGAGAACACAGGTCTGAATTTTCCTGCAGAAATGGAGTTAAACCAAAGGCTCTGTGTCTTCTTATAAGTAAGAGTCATTCCCGGTACAACCAGTGATTTTTCGCCTCAATGGAATTTACACAGTTCACGAACCCAACACGATTTTCACTATTAACTAAAGAGCATCTATGTAAGAGATGCTGTGGTTTGTTATTGTTTCATAATCAGAGTTCAAGTATATATGGTCCGTATGAGTAGGAAACACAGTTCGTTTTTTCTGGCCATGCTCATATTTCTTGCTGTATTGCAGTCTCTGGACAGAAGAGGATGCTTCTTGCGTTAAAAGAGAGGGTGTTTCATGGATGAGAACACAGGTCTGAATTTTCCTTCAGAAATGGAGTTAAACCAAAGGCTCTGTGTCTTCTTATAAGTAAGAGTCATTCCCGGTACAACCAGTGATTTTTTGCCTCAATGGAATTTACACAGTTCATGAACCCAACACGATTTTCACTATTAACTAAAGAGCATCTATGTAAGAGATGCTGTGGTTTGTTACAGTTTCATAATCAGAGTTCAAGTATATATGGTCCGTATGAGTAGGAAACACAGTTCGTTTTTTCTTTCCATGCTCATATTTCTTGCTGTATTGCAGTCTCTGGACAGAAGAGGATGCTTCTTGCGTTAAAACAGAGGGTGTTTCATGGATGAGAACACAGGTCTGAATTTTCCTTCACAAACGGAGTTAAACCAAAGGCTCAATGTCTTCTTATAAGCAAGAGTTCATTTCCGGTAAACCCAGGGGTTTTTCGGCTCAAATGAATTTAGACAGTTCATGAACCCAACACGATTTTCACTATTAACTAAAGAGCATCTATGTAAGAGATGCTGTGGTTTGTTACAGTTTCATAAGCAGATTCAACTAGATATGGTCCTTATGAGTAGGAAACACAGTTCTTTTGTTCTCGGCATGCTCATATTTCTTGCTCTATTGCAGACTCTGGAAAGTAGAGGATGCTTCTTGTCTTAAAACAGAGTGTGTTTCATGGATGAGAACACTGGTCTGAATTTTCCTTCAGAAACGGAGTTAAACAAAATTCTCTGTGTCTTCCTACAAGCAAGAGTTCATTTCCGGTAAACCCAGTGATTTTTCGGCTCAAATGAATTTACACATTTCACGAATCCAACATGTTTTTCAATATTAACTAAAGAGCATCTATGTAAGAGATGCTGTGGTTTGTTACAGTTTCATCATCAGAGTTCAAGTATATATGGTCCGTATGAGTAGGAAACCCAATTCATTTTTTCTGGACATGCTCATATTTCTTGCTGTATTGCAGACTCTGCATAGAAGAGGATGCTTCTTGCGTTAAAACAGAGGGTGTTTCATGGATGAGAACACTGGTCTGAATTTTCCTTCACAAATGGAGTTAAACCAAAGGCTCTGTGTCTTCTTATAAGCAAGAGTCATTTCCGGTACACCCAGTGATTTTTCAGCTCAAATGAATTTACACAGTTCACAAACAGAACACGATTTTCACTATTAACTAAAGAGCATCTATGTAACATATGCTGTGGTTTGTTACAGTTTCATAAGCAGAGTTCAACTAGATATGATCCGTATTAGTAGGAAACACAGTTCTTTTTTTCTGGCCATGCTCATGGTTCTTGCTGTATTAGAGACGCTGGAAAGAAGAGCATGCTCTTTGCGTTAAAACAGAGTGTGTTTCATGGATGAGATCTCTGGTGTGAATTTCCCTTCACAAACGGAGTGAAACCAAAGCCTCTGTGTCTTAATACAAGCAAGAGTTCATTTCCGGTAAACCCAGGGGTTTTTCTGGTCAAATGAATTAACACAGTTCATGAACCGAACACGTTTTTCACTATTAACTAAAGAGCATCTATGTAACACATGCTGTGGTTTGTTACAGTTTCATAAGCAGAGTTCAAGTATATATGGTCCGTATGAGTAGGAAACCCAATTCATTTTTTCTGGACATGCTCATATTTCTTGCTGTATTGCAGACTCTGCATAGAAGAGGATGCTTCTTGCGTTAAAACAGAGGGTGTTTCATGGATGAGAACACTGGTCTGAATTTTCCTTCACAAATGGAGTTAAACCAAAGGCTCTGTGTCTTCTTATAAGCAAGAGTCATTTCCGGTACACCCAGTGATTTTTCAGCTCAAATGAATTTACACAGTTCACAAACAGAACACGATTTTCACTATTAACTGAAGAGCATCTATGTAACATATGCTGTGGTTTGTTACAGTTTCATAAGCAGAGTTCAACTAGATATGATCCGTATTAGTAGGAAACACAGTTCTTTTTTTCTGGCCATGCTCATGGTTCTTGCTGTATTAGAGACGCTGGAAAGAAGAGCATGCTCTTTGCGTTAAAACAGAGTGTGTTTCATGGATGAGATCTCTGGTGTGAATTTCCCTTCACAAACGGAGTGAAACCAAAGCCTCTGTGTCTTAATACAAGCAAGAGTTCATTTCCGGTAAACCCAGGGGTTTTTCTGGTCAAATGAATTAACACAGTTCATGAACCGAACACGTTTTTCACTATTAACTAAAGAGCATCTATGTAACACATGCTGTGGTTTGTTTCAGTTTCATAAGCAGAGTTCAACTAGATATGGTCCGTATGAATAGGAAACAGAGTTCTTTTTTCTGGGCATGCTCTTGTTTCATGCTGTATTGGGGATGCTGGAAAGAAGAGGATGCTTCTTGCGTTAAAACAGAGTATGTTTCAAGGATGAGAACACTGGTCTGAATTTTCCTTCAGAAACGGAGTTAAACCAAAGTCTCTGTGTATTCCTACAAGCAAGAGTTCATATCCGGTAAACCCAGTGATTTTTCGGCTCAAATGAATTTACACATTTCACGAACCCAACACGTTTTTCACTATTAACTAAAGAGCATCTATGTAAGAGATGCTGTTGTTTGTTACAGTTTCATAATCAGAGTTCATGTATATATGGTCTGTATGAGTAGGAAACACAGTTCGATTTTTCTGGCCATGCTCATATTTCTTGCTGTATTGCAGTCTCTGGACAGAAGAGGATGCTTCTTGCGTTAAAACTGAAGGTGTTTCATATATGAGAACCCTCGTCTGAATTTTCCTTCACAAACGGAATGAAACCAAAGGCTCTGTGTCTTCTTATAAGCAAGTGTTCATTTCCGGTAAACCCAGGGGTTTTTCGGCTCAAATGAATTTACACAGTTCATGAACCCAACACGATTTTCACTATTAACTAAAGAGCATCTATGTAAGAGATGCTGTTGTTTGTTACAGTTTCATAATCAAAGTTCATGTAGATATGAACCGTATGAGTGGGAAACACAGTTCATTTTTTCTGGACATGCTCATATTTCTGGCTGTATTGCAGACTCTGGACAGAAGAGGATGCTTCTTGCGTTAAAAGAGAGGGTGTTTCATGGATGAGAACACAGGTCTGAATTTTCCTTCAGAAATGGAGTTAAACCAAAGGCTCTGTGTCTTCTTATAAGTAAGAGTCATTCCCGGTACAACCAGTGATTTTTCGCCTCAATGGAATTTACACAGTTCACGAACCCAACACGATTTTCACTATTAACTAAAGAGCATCTATGTAAGAGATGCTGTGGTTTGTTACTGTTTCATAATCAGAGTTCAAGTATATATGGTCCGTATGAGTAGGAAACACAGTTCGTTTTTTCTTTCCATGCTCATATTTCTTGCTGTATTGCAGTCTCTGGACAGAAGAGGATGCTTCTTGCGTTAAAACAGAGGGTGTTTCATGGATGAGAACACTGGTCTGAATTTTCCTTCACAAACGGAGTTAAACCAAAGGCTCTGAGTCTTCCTATAAGCAAGAGTTCATTTCCGGTAAACCCAGGGGTTTTTCGGCTCAAATGAATTTACACAGTTCATGAACCCAACACGATTTTCACTATTAACTAAAGATCATCTATGTAAGAGATGCTGTGGTTTGTTACAGTTTCATAAGCAGATTCAACTAGATATGGTCCTTATGAGTAGGAAACACAGTTCTTTTTTTCTCGGCATGCTCATATTTCTTGCTGTATTGCAGACTCTGGAAAGTAGAGGATGCTTCTTGTCTTAAAACAGAGTGTGTTTCATGGATGAGAACACTGGTCTGAATTTTCCTTCAGAAACGGAGTTAAACAAAATTCTCTGTGTCTTCCTACAAGCAAGAGTTCATTTCCGGTAAACCCAGTGATTTTTCGGCTCAAATGAATTTACACATTTCACGAATCCAACATGTTTTTCAATATTAACTAAGGAGCATCTATGTAAGAGATGCTGTGGTTTGTTACAGTTTCATAATCAGAGTTCAAGTATATATGGTCCGTATGAGTAGGAAACCCAATTCATTTTTTCTGGACATGCTCATATTTCTTGCTGTATTGCAGACTCTGCATAGAAGAAGATGCTTCTTGCGTTAAAACAGAGGGTGTTTCATGGATGAGAACACTGGTCTGAATTTTCCTTCACAAATGGAGTTAAACCAAAGGCTCTGTGTCTTCTTATAAGTAAGAGTCATTTCCGGTACACCCAGTGATTTTTCAGCTCAAATGAATTTACACAGTTCACAAACAGAACACGATTTTCACTATTAACTAAAGAGCATCTATGTAACATATGCTGTGGTTTGTTACAGTTTCATAAGCAGAGTTCAACTAGATATGATCCGTATTAGTAGGAAACACAGTTCTTTTTTTCTGGCCATGCTCATGGTTCTTGCTGTATTATAGACGCAGGAAAGAAGAGCATGCTCTTTGCGTTAAAACAGAGTGTGTTTCATGGATGAGATCTCTGGTGTGAATTTCCCTTCACAAACGGAGTGAAACCAAAGCCTCTGAGTCTTAATACAAGCAAGAGTTCATTTCCGGTAAACCCAGGGGTTTTTCTGGTCAAATGAATTAACACAGTTCATGAACCGAACAAGTTTTTCACTATTAACTAAAGAGCATCTATGTAACACATGCTGTGGTTTGTTACAGTTTCATAAGCAGAGTTCAACTAGATATGGTCCGTATGAATAGGAAACAGAGTTCTTTTTTCTGGGCATGCTCTTGTTTCATGCTGTATTGGGGACGCTGGAAAGAAGAGGATGCTTCTTGCGTTAAAACAGAGTATGTTTCAAGGATGAGAACACTGGTCTGAATTTTCCTTCAGAAACGGAGTTAAACCAAACTCTCTGTGTATTCCTACAAGCAAGAGTTCATATCCGGTAAACCCAGTGATTTTTCGGCTCAAATGAATTTACACATTTCACGAACCCAACACGTTTTTCACTATTAACTAAAGAGCATCTATGTAAGAGATGCTGTTGTTTGTTACAGTTTCATAATCAGAGTTCAAGTATATATGGTCCGTATGAGTAGGAAACACAGTTCGTTTTTTTCTGGCCATGCTCATATTTCTTGCTGTATTGCAGTCTCTGGACAGAAGAGGATGCTTCTTGCGTTAAAACTGAAGGTGTTTCATATATGAGAACACTGGTCTGAATTTTCCTTCACAAACGGAATTAAACCAAAGGCTCTGTGTCTTCTTATAAGCAAGAGTTCATTTCCGGTAAACCCAGGGGTTTTTCGGCTCAAATGAATTTACACAGTTCATGAACCCAACACGATTTTCACTATTAACTAAAGAGCATCTATGTAAGAGATGCTGTTGTTTGTTACAGTTTCATAATCAGAGTTCATGTAGATATGAACCGTATGAGTGGGAAACACAGTTCATTTTTTCTGGACATGCTCATATTTCTGGCTGTATTGCAGACTCTGGACAGAAGAGGATGCTTCTTGCGTTAAAAGAGAGGGTGTTTCATGGATGAGAACACAGGTCTGAATTTTCCTTCAGAAATGGAGTTAAACCAAAGGCTCTGTGTCTTCTTATAAGCAAGAGTCATTCCCGGTCCAACCAGTGATTTTTCGCCTCAATGGAATTTACACAGTTCACGAACCCAACACGATTTTCACTATTAACTAAAGAGCATCTATGTAAGAGATGCTGTGATTTGTTACAGTTTCATAATCAGAGTTCAAGTATATATGGTCCGTATGAGTAGGAAACACAGTTCGTTTTTTCTGGCCATGCTCATATTTCTTGCTGTATTGCAGTCTCTGGACAGAAGAGGATGCTTCTTGCGTTAAAAGAGAGGGTGTTTCATGGATGAGAACACAGGTCTGAATTTTCCTTCAGAAATAGAGTTAAACCAAAGGCTCTGTGTCTTCTTATAAGTAAGAGTCATTCCCGGTACAACCAGTGATTTTTCGCCTCAATGGAATTTACACAGTTCACGAACCCAACATGATTTTCACTATTAACTAAAGAGCATCTATGTAAGAGATGCTGTGGTTTGTTACAGTTTCATAATCAGAGTTCAAGTATATATGGTCCGTATGAGTAGGAAACACAGTTCGTTTTTTCTTTCCATGCTCATATTTCTTGCTGTATTGCAGTCTCTGGACAGAAGAGGATGCTTCTTGCGTTAAAACAGAGGGTGTTTCATGGATGAGAACACTGGTCTGAATTTTCCTTCACAAACGGAGTTAAACCAAAGGCTCTGTGTCTTCCTATAAGCAACAGTTCATTTCCGGTAAACCCAGGGGTTTTTCGCCTCAAATGAATTTACACAGTTCATGAACCCAACACGATTTTCACTATTAACTAAAGATCATCTATGTAAGAGATGCTGTGGTTTGTTACAGTTTCATAAGCAGATTCAACTAGATATGGTCCTTATGAGTAGGAAACACAGTTCTTTTTTTCTCGGCATGCTCATATTTCTTGCTGTATTGCAGACTCTGGAAAGTAGAGGATGCTTCTTGTCTTAAAACAGAGTGTGTTTCATGGATGAGAACACTGGTCTGAATTTTCCTTCAGAAACGGAGTTAAACAAAATTCTCTGTGTCTTCCTACAAGCAAGAGTTCATTTCCGGTAAACCCAGTGATTTTTCGGCTCAAATGAATTTACACATTTCACGAATCCAACATGTTTTTCAATATTAACTAAAGAGCATCTATGTAAGAGATGCTGTGGTTTGTTACAGTTTCATAATCAGAGTTCAAGTATATATGGTCCGTATGAGTAGGAAACCCAATTCATTTTTTCTGGACATGCTCATATTTCTTGCTGTATTGCAGATTCTGCATAGAAGAGGATGCTTCTTGCGTTAAAACAGAGGGTGTTTCATGGATGAGAACACTGGTCTGAATTTTCCTTCACAAATGGAGTTAAACCAAAGGCTCTGTGTCTTCTTATAAGCAAGAGTCATTTCCGGTACACCCAGTGATTTTTCAGCTCAAATGAATTTACACAGTTCACAAACAGAACACGATTTTCACTATTAACTAAAGAGCATCTATGTAACATATGCTGTGGTTTGTTACAGTTTCATAAGCAGAGTTCAACTAGATATGATCCGTATTAGTAGGAAACACAGTTCTTTTTTTCTGGTCATGCTCATGGTTCTTGCTGTATTAGAGACGCTGGAAAGAAGAGCATGCTCTTTGCGTTAAAACAGAGTGTGTTTCATGGATGAGATCTCTGGTGTGAATTTCCCTTCACAAACGGAGTGAAACCAAAGCGTCTGTGTCTTAATACAAGCAAGAGTTCATTTCCGGTAAACCCAGGGGTTTTTCTGGTCAAATGAATTAACACAGTTCATGAACCGAACACGTTTTTCACTATTAACTAAAGAGCATCTATGTAACACATGCTGTGGTTTGTTACAGTTTCATAATCAGAGTTCAAGTATATATGGTCCGTATGAGTAGGAAACACAGTTCGTTTTTTCTGGCCATGCTCATATTTCTTGCTGTATTGCAGTCTCTGGACAGATGAGGATGCTTCTTGCGTTAAAAGAGAGGGTGTTTCATGGATGAGAACACAGGTCTGAATTTTCCTTCAGAAATGGAGTTAAACCAAAGGCTCTGTGTCTTTTTATAAGTAAGAGTCATTCCCGGTACAACCAGTGATTTTTCGCCTCAATGGAATTTACACAGTTCACGAACCCAACACGATTTTCACTATTAACTAAAGAGCATCTATGTAAGAGATGCTGTGATTTGTTACAGTTTCATAATCAGAGTTCAAGTATATATGGTCCGTATGAGTAGGAAACACAGTTCGTTTTTTCTGGCCATGCTCATATTTCTTGCTGTATTGCAGTCTCTGGACAGAAGAGGATGCTTCTTGCGTTAAAAGAGAGGGTGTTTCATGGATGAGAACACAGGTCTGAATTTTCCTTCAGAAATGGAGTTAAACCAAAGGCTCTGTGTCTTCTTATAAGTAAGAGTCATTCCCGGTACAACCAGTGATTTTTCGCCTCAATGGAATTTACACAGTTCACGAACCCAACACGATTTTCACTATTAACTAAAGAGCATCTATGTAAGAGATGCTGTGGTTTGTTACAGTTTCATAATCAGAGTTCAAGTATATATGGTCCGTATGAGTAGGAAACACAGTTCGTTTTTTCTTTCCATGCTCATATTTCTTGCTGTATTGCAGTCTCTGGACAGAAGAGGATGCTTCTTGCGTTAAAACAGAGGGTGTTTCATGGATGAGAACACTGGTCTGAATTTTCCTTCACAAACGGAGTTAAACCAAAGGCTCTGTGTCTTCTTATAAGCAAGAGTTCATTTCCGGTAAACCCAGGGGTTTTTCGGCTCAAATGAATTTACACAGTTCATGAACCCAACACGATTTTCACTATTAACTAAAGATCATCTATGTAAGAGATGCTGTGGTTTGTTACAGTTTCATAAGCAGATTCAACTAGATATGGTCCTTATGAGTAGGAAACACAGTTCTTTTTTTCTCGGCATGCTCATATTTCTTGCTGTATTGCAGACTCTGGAAAGTAGAGGATGCTTCTTGTCTTAAAACAGGGTGTGTTTCATGGATGAGAACACTGGTCTGAATTTTCCTTCAGAAACGGAGTTAAACAAAATTCTCTGTGTCTTCCTACAAGCAAGAGTTCATTTCCGGTAAACCCAGTGATTTTTCGGCTCAAATGAATTTACACATTTCACGAATCCAACATGTTTTTCAATATTAACTAAAGAGCATCTATGTAAGAGATGCTGTGGTTTGTTACAGTTTCATAATCAGAGTTCAAGTATATATGGTCCGTATGAGTAGGAAACCCAATTCATTTTTCTGGACATGCTCATATTTCTTGCTGTATTGCAGACTCTGCATAGAAGAGGATGCTTCTTGCGTTAAAACAGAGGGTGTTTCATGGATGAGAACACTGGTCTGAATTTTCCTTCACAAATGGAGTTAAACCAAAGGCTCTGTGTCTTCTTATAAGCAAGAGTCATTTCCGGTACACCCAGTGATTTTTCAGCTCAAATGAATTTACACAGTTCACAAACAGAACACGATTTTCACTATTAACTAAAGAGCATCTATGTAACATATGCTGTGGTTTGTTACAGTTTCATAAGCAGAGTTCAACTAGATATGATCCGTATTAGTAGGAAACACAGTTCTTTTTTTCTGGCCATGCTCATGGTTCTTGCTGTATTAGAGACGCTGGAAAGAAGAGCATGCTCTTTGCGTTAAAACAGAGTGTGTTTCATGGATGAGATCTCTGGTGTGAATTTCCCTTCACAAACGGAGTGAAACCAAAGCCTCTGAGTCTTAATACAAGCAAGAGTTCATTTCCGGTAAACCCAGGGGTTTTTCTGGTCAAATGAATTAACACAGTTCATGAACCGAACACGTTTTTCACTATTAACTAAAGAGCATCTATGTAACACATGCTGTGGTTTGTTACAGTTTCATAAGCAGAGTTCAACTAGATATGGTCCGTATGAATAGGAAACAGAGTTCTTTTTTCTGGGCATGCTCTTGTTTCATGCTGTATTGGGGACGGTGGAAAGAAGAGGATGCTTCTTGCGTTAAAACAGAGTATGTTTCAAGGATGAGAACACTGGTCTGAATTTTCCTTCAGAAACGGAGTTAAACCAAACTCTCTGTGTATTCCTACAAGCAAGAGTTCCTATCCGGTAAACCCAGTGATTTTTCGGCTCAAATGAATTTACACATTTCACGAACCCAACACGTTTTTCACTATTAACTAAAGAGCATCTATGTAAGAGATGCTGTTGTTTGTTACAGTTTCATAATCAGAGTTCAAGTATATATGGTCCGTATGAGTAGGAAACACAGTTCGTTTTTTCTGGCCATGCTCATATTTCTTGCTGTATTGCAGTCTCTGGACAGAAGAGGATGCTTCTTGCGTTAAAACTGAAGGTGTTTCATATATGAGAACACTGGTCTGAATTTTCCTTCACAAACGGAATTAAACCAAAGGCTCTGTGTCTTCTTATAAGCAAGAGTTCATTTCCGGTAAACCCAGGGGTTTTTCGGCTCAAATGAATTTACACAGTTCATGAACCCAACACGATTTTCACTATTAACTAAAGAGCATCTATGTAAGAGATGCTGTTGTTTGTTACAGTTTCATAATCAGAGTTCATGTAGATATGAACCGTATGAGTGGGAAACACAGTTCATTTTTTCTGGACATGCTCATATTTCTGGCTGTATTGCAGACCCTGGACAGAAGAGGATGCTTCTTGCGTTAAAAGAGAGGGTGTTTCATGGATGAGAACACAGGTCTGAATTTTCCTTCAGAAATGGAGTTAAACCAAAGGCTCTGTGTCTTCTTATAAGCAAGAGTCATTCCCGGTACAACCAGTGATTTTTCGGCTCAAATGAATTTACACAGTTCACGAACCCAACACGATTTTCACTATTAACTAAAGAGCATCTATGTAAGAGATGCTGTGATTTGTTACAGTTTCATGATCAGAGTTCAAGTATATATGGTCCGTATGAGTAGGAAACACAGTTCGTTTTTTCTGGCCATGCTCATATTTCTTGCTGTATTGCAGTCTCTGGACAGAAGAGGATGCTTCTTGCGTTAAAAGAGAGGGTGTTTCATGGATGAGAACACAGGTCTGAATTTTCCTTCAGAAATGGAGTTAAACCAAAGGCTCTGTGTCTTCTTATAAGTAAGAGTCATTCCCGGTACAACCAGTGATTTTTCGCCTCAATGGAATTTACACAGTTCACGAACCCAACACGATTTTAACTATTAACTAAAGAGCATCTATGTAAGAGATGCTGTGGTTTGTTACAGTTTCATAATCAGAGTTCAAGTATATATGGTCCGTATGAGTAGGAAACACAGTTCGTTTTTTCTTTCCATGCTCATATTTCTTGCTGTATTGCAGTCTCTGGACAGAAGAGGATGCTTCTTGCGTTAAAACAGAGGGTGTTTCATGGATGAGAACACTGGTCTGAATTTTCCTTCACAAACGGAGTTAAACCAAAGGCTCTGAGTCTTCCTATAAGCAAGAGTTCATTTCCGGTAAACGCAGGGGTTTTTCGGCTCAAATGAATTTACACAGTTCATGAACCCAACACGATTTTCACTATTAACTAAAGAGCATCTATGTAAGAGATGCTGTTGTTTGTTACAGTTTCATAATCAGAGTTCATGTAGATATGAACCGTATGAGTAGGAAACACAGTTCATTTTTTCTGGACATGCTCATATTTCTTGCTGTATTGCAGACTCTGGACAGAAGAGGATGCTTCTTGCGTTAAAACAGAGGGTTTTTTATGGATGAGAACACTGGTCAGAATTTTCCTTCAGAAACGGAGTTAAACCAAAGGCTAGGTGTCTTCTTATAAGCAAGAGTCATTCCCGCTACACCCAGTGATTTTTCGGCTCAAATTTATTTACACAGTTCACGAACCCAACACGATTTTCACGATTAAATAAAGAGCATCTATGTAAGAGATGCTGTGGTTTGTTACAGTTTCATAATCAGAGTTCATGTAGATATGGTTCGTATGTGTAGGAAACACAGTTCATTTTTTCTGGCCATGCTCATATTTCTTGCTCTATTGCAGACTCTAACAGAAGAGGATGCTTCTTGCGTTAAAACAGAGGGTGTTTCATGGTTGAGAACACTGGTCTGAATTTTCATTCACAAACGGAGTTAAACCAAAGGCTATGTGTCTTCTTAAAAGCAAGAGTCATTTCTGGTACACCCCGTGATTTTTGGCTCAAATGAATTTACACGGTTCACGGACCCAACACGATTTTCACTATTAACTAAAGAGCATCTATGTAAGAGATGCTGTGGTTTGATACAGTTTCATAATCAGAGTTCAAGTACATATGGTCCGTATGAGTAGGAAACACAGTTCATTTTTTCTGGACATGCTCATATTTCTTGCTGTATTGCAGACTCTGGACAGAAGAGGATGCTTCTTGCGTTAAAAGAGAGGGTGTTTCATGGATGAGAACACAGGTCTGAATTTTCCTTCAGAAATGGAGTTAAACCAAAGGCTCTGTGTCTTCTTATAAGTAAGAGTCATTCCCGGTACAACCAGTGATTTTTCGCCTCAATGGAATTTACACAGTTCACGAACCCAACACGATTTTCACTATTAACTAAAGAGCATCTATGTAAGAGATGCTGTGGTTTGTTACAGTTTCATAATCAGAGTTCAAGTATATATGGTCCGTATGAGTAGGAAACACAGTTCGTTTTTTCTTTCCATTCTCATATTTCTTGCTGTATTGCAGTCTCTGGACAGAAGAGGATGCTTCTTGCGTTAAAACAGAGGGTGTTTCATGGATGAGAACACTGGTCTGAATTTTCCTTCACAAACGGAGTTAAACCAAAGGCTCTGTGTCTTCTTATAAGCAAGAGTTCATTTCCGGTAAACCCAGGGGTTTTTCGGCTCAAATGTATTTACACAGTTCATGAACCCAACACGATTTTCACTATTAACTAAAGATCATCTATGTAAGAGATGCCGTGGTTTGTTACAGTTTCATAAGCAGATTCAACTAGATATGGTCCTTATGAGTAGGAAACACAGTTCTTTTTTTCTCGGCATGCTCATATTTCTTGCTGTATTGCAGACTCTGGAAAGTAGACGATGCTTCTTGTCTTAAAACAGAGTGTGTTTCATGGATGAGAACACTGGTCTGAATTTTCCTTCAGAAACGGAGTTAAACAAAATTCTCTGTGTCTTCCTACAAGCAAGAGTTCATTTCCGGTAAACCCAGTGATTTTTCGGCTCAAATGAATTTACACATTTCACGAATCCAACATGTTTTTCAATATTAACTAAAGAGCATCTATGTAAGAGATGCTGTGGTTTGTTACAGTTTCATAATCAGAGTTCAAGTATATATGGTCCGTATGAGTAGGAAACCCAATTCATTTTTCTGGACATGCTCATATTTCTTGCTGTATTGCAGACTCTGCATAGAAGAGGATGCTTCTTGCGTTAAAACAGAGGGTGTTTCATGGATGAGAACACTGGTCTGAATTTTCCTTCACAAATGGAGTTAAACCAAAGGCTCTGTGTCTTCTTATAAGCAAGAGTCATTTCCGGTACACCCAGTGATTTTTCAGCTCAAATGAATTTACACAGTTCACAAACAGAACACGATTTTCACTATTAACTAAAGAGCATCTATGTAACATATGCTGTGGTTTGTTACAGTTTCATAAGCAGAGTTCAACTAGATATGATCCGTATTAGTAGAAAACACAGTTCTTTTTTTCTGGTCATGCTCATGGTTCTTGCTGTATTAGAGACGCTGGAAAGAAGAGCATGCTCTTTGCGTTAAAACAGGGTGTGTTTCATGGATGAGATCTCTGGTGTGAATTTCCCTTCACAAACGGAGTGAAACCAAAGCCTCTGTGTCTTAATACAAGCAAGAGTTCATTTCCGGTAAACCCAGGGGTTTTTCTGGTCAAATGAATTAACACAGTTCATGAACCGAACACGTTTTTCACTATTAACTAAAGAGCATCTATTTAACACATGCTGTGGTTTGTTACAGTTTCATAAGCAGAGTTCAACTAGATATGGTCCGTATGAATAGGAAACAGAGTTCTTTTTTCTGGGCATGCTCTTGTTTCATGCTGTATTGGGGACGCTGGAAAGAAGAGGATGCTTCTTGCGTTAAAACAGAGTATGTTTCAAGGATGAGAACACTGGTCTGAATTTTCCTTCAGAAACGGAGTTAAACCAAAGTCTCTGTGTAATCCTACAAGCAAGAGTTCATATCCGGTAAACCCAGTGATTTTTCGGCTCAAATGAATTTACACATTTCACGAACCCAACACATTTTTCACTATTAACTAAAGAGCATCTATGTAAGAGATGCTGTTGTTTGTTACAGTTTCATAATCAGAGTTCAAGTATATATGGTCCGTATGAGTAGGAAACACAGTTCGTTTTTTTTGGCCATGCTCATATTTCTTGCTGTATTGCAGTCTCTGGACAGAAGAGGATGCTTCTTGCGTTAAAACTGAAGGTGTTTCATATATGAGAACACTGGTCTGAATTTTCCTTCACAAACGGAATTAAACCAAAGGCTCTGTGTCTTCTTATAAGCAAGAGTTCATTTCCGGTAAACGCAGGGGTTTTTCGGCTCAAATGAATTTACACAGTTCATGAACCCAACACGATTTTCACTATTAACTAAAGAGCATCTATGTAAGAAATGCTGTTGTTTGTTACAGTTTCATAATCAGAGTTCATGTAGATATGAACCGTATGAGTAGGAAACACAGTTCATTTTTTCTGGACATGCTCATATTTCTTGCTGTATTGCAGACTCTGGACAGAAGAGGATGCTTCTTGCGTTAAAAGAGAGGGTGTTTCATGGATGAGAACACAGGTCTGAATTTTCCTTCAGAAATGGAGTTAAACCAAAGGCTCTGTGTCTTCTTATAAGCAAGAGTCATTCCCGGTACAACCAGTGATTTTTCGACTCAAATGAATTTACACAGTTCACGAACCCAACACGATTTTCACTATTAACTAAAGAGCATCTATGTAAGAGATGCTGTGATTTGTTACAGTTTCATAATCAGAGTTCAAGTATATATGGTCCGTATGAGTAGGAAACACAGTTCGTTTTTTCTGGCCATGCTCATATTTCTTGCTGTATTGCAGTCTCTGGACAGAAGAGGATGCTTCTTGCGTTAAAACAGAGGGTGTTTCATGGATGAGAACACTGGTCTGAATTTTCCTTCACAAACGGAGTTAAACCAAAGGCTCTGTGTCTTCTTATAAGCAAGAGTTCATTTCCGGTAAACCCAGGGGTTTTTTGGCTCAAATGAATTTACACAGTTCATGAACCCAACACGATTTTCACTATTAACTAAAGAGCATCTATGTAAGAGATGCGGTGGTTTGTTATAGTTTCATAAGCAGATTCAACTAGATATGTTCCTTACGAGTAGGAAACACAGTTCTTTTTTTCTTGGCATGCTCATGTTTCTTGCTGTATTGCAGACTTTGGAAAGTAGAGGAGGCTTCTTTTCTTAAAACAGAGTGTGTTTCATGGATGAGAACACTGGTCTGAATTTTCCTTCAGAAACGGAGTTAAACAAAATTCTCTGTGTCTTCCTACAAGCAAGAGTTCATTTCCGGTAAACCCAGTGATTTTTCGGCTCAAATGAATTTACACATTTCACGAATCCAACATATTTTTCAATATTAACTAAAGAGCATCTATGTAAGATATGCTGTGGTTTGTTACAGTTTCATAATCAGAGTTAAAGCAGATATGGTCCGTATGAGTAGGAAACCCAATTCATTTTTTCTGGACATGCTCATATTTCTTGGTGTATTGCAGACTCTGGACAGAAGACGATGCTTCTTGCGTTAAAACAGAGGGTTTTTTATGGATGAGAACACTGGTCAGAATTTTCCTTCAGTAACGGAGTTAAACCAAAGGCTATGTGTCTTCTTATAAGCAAGAGTCATTCCCGCTACACCCAGTGATTTTTCGGCTCAAATTTATTTACACAGTTCACGAACCCAACACGATTTTCACGATTAAATAAAGAGCATCTATGTAAGAGATGCTGTGGTTTGTTACAGTTTCATAATCAGAGTTCATGTAGATATGGTTCGTATGTGTAGGAAACACAGTTCATTTTTTCTGGCCATGCTCATATTTCTTGCTCTATTGCAGACTCTAACAGAAGAGGATGCTTCTTGCATTAAAACAGAGGGTGTTTCATGGTTGAGAACACTGGTCTGAATTTTCATTCACAAACGGAGTTAAACCAAAGGCTATGTGTCTTCTTAAAAGCAAGAGTCATTTCTGGTACACCCAGTGATTTTTGGCTCAAATGAATTTACACGGTTCACGGACCCAACACGATTTTCACTATTAACTAAAGAGCATCTATGTAAGAGATGCTGTGGTTTGATACAGTTTCATGATCAGAGTTCAAGTACATATGGTCCGTATGAGTAGGAAACAGAGTTCTTTTTTTCTGGACATTCTCATATTTCTTGCTGTATTGCAGACTCTGGACAGAAGAGGATGCTTCTTGCGTTAAAAGAGAGGGTGTTTCATGGATGAGAACACAGGTCTGAATTTTCCTTCAGAAATGGAGTTAAACCAAAGGCTCTGTGTCTTCTTATAAGTAAGAGTCATTCCCGGTACAACCAGTGATTTTTCGCCTCAATGGAATTTACACAGTTCACGAACCCAACACGATTTTCACTATTAACTAAAGAGCATCTATGTAAGAGATGCTGTGGTTTGTTACAGTTTCATAATCAGAGTTCAAGTATATATGGTCCGTATGAGTAGGAAACACAGTTCGTTTTTTCTTTCCATGCTCATATTTCTTGCTGTATTGCAGTCTCTGGACAGAAGAGGATGCTTCTTGCGTTAAAACAGAGGGTGTTTCATGGATGAGAACACTGGTCTGAATTTTCCTTCACAAACGGAGTTAAACCAAAGGCTCAGTGTCTTCTTATAAGCAAGAGTTCATTTCCGGTAAACCCAGGGGTTTTTCGGCTCAAATGAATTTACACAGTTCATGAACCCAACACGATTTTCACTATTAACTAAAGATCATCTATGTAAGAGATGCTGTGGTTTGTTACAGTTTCATAAGCAGATTCAACTAGATATGGTCCTTATGAGTAGGAAACACAGTTCTTTTTTTCTCGGCATGCTCATATTTCTTGCTGTATTGCAGACTCTGGAAAGTAGAGGATGCTTCTTGTCTTAAAACAGAGTGTGTTTCATGGATGAGAACACTGGTCTGAATTTTCCTTCAGAAACGGAGTTAAACAAAATTCTCTGTGTCTTCCTACAAGCAAGAGTTCATTTCCGGTAAACCCAGTGATTTTTCGGCTCAAATGAATTTACACATTTCACGAATCCAACATGTTTTTCAATATTAACTAAAGAGCATCTATGTAAGAGATGCTGTGGTTTGTTACAGTTTCATAATCAGAGTTCAAGTATATATGGTCCGTATGAGTAGGAAACCCAATTCATTTTTTTTGGACATGCTCATATTTCTTGCTGTATTGCAGACTCTGCATAGAAGAGGATGCTTCTTGCGTTAAAAGAGAGGGTGTTTCATGGATGAGAACACAGGTCTGAATTTTCCTTCAGAAATGTAGTTAAACCAAAGGCTCTGTGTCTTCTTATAAGTAAGAGTCATTCCCGGTACAACCAGTGATTTTTCGCCTCAATGGAATTTACACAGTTCACGAACCCAACACGATTTTCACTATTAACTAAAGAGCATCTATGTAAGAGATGCTGTGATTTGTTACAGTTTCATAATCAGAGTTCAAGTATATATGGTCCGTATGAGTAGGAAACACAGTTCGTTTTTTCTTTCCATGCTCATATTTCTTGCTGTATTGCAGTCTCTGGACAGAAGAGGATGCTTCTTGCGTTAAAACAGAGGGTGTTTCATGGATGAGAACACTGGTCTGAATTTTCCTTCACAAACGGAGTTAAACCAAAGGCTCAGTGTCTTCTTATAAGCAAGAGTTCATTTCCGGTAAACCCAGGGGTTTTTCGGCTCAAATGAATTTACACAGTTCATGAACCCAACACGATTTTCACTATTAACTAAAGATCATCTATGTAAGAGATGCTGTGGTTTGTTACAGTTTCATAAGCAGATTCAACTAGATATGGTCCTTATGAGTAGGAAACACAGTTCTTTTTTTCTCGGCATGCTCATATTTCTTGCTGTATTGCAGACTCTGGAAAGTAGAGGATGCTTCTTGTCTTAAAACAGAGTGTGTTTCATGGATGAGAACACTGGTCTGAATTTTCCTTCAGAAACGGAGTTAAACAAAATTCTCTGTGTCTTCCTACAAGCAAGAGTTCATTTCCGGTAAACCCAGTGATTTTTCGGCTCAAATGAATTTACACATTTCACGAATCCAACATGTTTTTCAATATTAACTAAAGAGCATCTATGTAAGAGATGCTGTGGTTTGTTACAGTTTCATAATCAGAGTTCAAGTATATATGGTCCGTATGAGTAGGAAACCCAATTCATTTTTCTGGACATGCTCATATTTCTTGCTGTATTGCAGACTCTGCATAGAAGAGGATGCTTCTTGCGTTAAAAGAGAGGGTGTTTCATGGATGAGAACACAGGTCTGAATTTTCCTTCAGAAATGTAGTTAAACCAAAGGCTCTGTGTCTTCTTATAAGTAAGAGTCATTCCCGGTACAACCAGTGATTTTTCGCCTCAATGGAATTTACACAGTTCACGAACCCAACACGATTTTCACTATTAACTAAAGAGCATCTATGTAAGAGATGCTGTGATTTGTTACAGTTTCATAATCAGAGTTCAAGTATATATGGTCCGTATGAGTAGGAAACACAGTTCGTTTTTTCTGGCCATGCTCATATTTCTTGCTGTATTGCAGTCTCTGGACAGAAGAGGATGCTTCTTGCGTTAAAAGAGAGGGTGTTTCATGGATGAGAACACAGGTCTGAATTTTCCTTCAGAAATGGAGTTAAACCAAAGGCTCTGTGTCTTCTTATAAGTAAGAGTCATTCCCGGTACAACCAGTGATTTTTCGCCTCAATGGAATTTACACAGTTCACGAACCCAACACGATTTTCACTATTAACTAAAGAGCATCTATGTAAGAGATGCTGTGGTTTGTTACAGTTTCATAATCAGAGTTCAAGTATATATGGTCCGTATGAGTAGGAAACACAGTTCGTTTTTTCTTTCCATGCTCATATTTCTTGCTGTATTGCAGTCTCTGGACAGAAGAGGATGCTTCTTGCGTTAAAACAGAGGGTGTTTCATGGATGAGAACACTGGTCTGAATTTTCCTTCACAAACGGAGTTAAACCAAAGGCTCAGTGTCTTCTTATAAGCAAGAGTTCATTTCTTGTAAACCCAGGGGTTTTTCGGCTCAAATGAATTTACACAGTTCATGAACCCAACACGATTTTCACTATTAACTAAAGATCATCTATGTAAGAGATGCTGTGGTTTGTTACAGTTTCATAAGCAGATTCAACTAGATATGGTCCTTATGAGTAGGAAACACAGTTCTTTTTTTCTCGGCATGCTCATATTTCTTGCTGTATTGCACACTCTGGAAAGTAGAGGATGCTTCTTGTCTTAAAACAGAGTGTGTTTCATGGATGAGAACACTGGTCTGAATTTTCCTTCAGAAACGGAGTTAAACAAAATTCTCTGTGTCTTCCTACAAGCAAGAGTTCATTTCCGGTAAACCCAGTGATTTTTCGGCTCAAATGAATTTACACATTTCACGAATCCAACATGTTTTTCAATATTAACTAAAGAGCATCTATGTAAGAGATGCTGTGGTTTGTTACAGTTTCATAATCAGAGTTCAAGTAGATATGGACCGTATGAGTGGGAAACACAGTTCATTTTTTCTGGACATGCTCATACTTCTTGCTGTATTGCAGACTCTGGACAGAAGAGGATGCTTCTTGCGTTAAAAGAGAGGGTGTTTCATGGATGAGAACACAGGTCTGAATTTTCCTTCAGAAATGGAGTTAAACCAAAGGCTCTGTGTCTTCTTATAAGCATGAGTCATTCCCGGTACAACCAGTGATTTTTCGGCTCAAATGAATTTACACAGTTCACGAACCCAACACGATTTTCACTATTAACTAAAGAGCATCTATGTAAGAGATGCTGTGGTTTGTTACAGTTTCATAATCAGAGTTCAAGTATATATGGTCTGTATGAGTAGGAAACACAGTTCATTTTTTCTGGCCATGCTCATATTTCTTGCTGTATTGCAGTCTCTGGACAGAAGAGGATGCTTCTTGCGTTAAAACAGAGGGTGTTTCATGGATGAGAACACTGGTCTGAATTTTCCTTCACAAACGGAGTTAAACCAAAGGCTCTGTGTCTTTTTATAAGTAAGAGTCATTCCCGGTACAACCAGTGATTTTTCGCCTCAATGGAATTTACACAGTTCACGAACCCAACACGATTTTCACTATTAACTAAAGAGCATCTATGTAAGAGATGCTGTGATTTGTTACAGTTTCATAATCAGAGTTCAAGTATATATGGTCCGTATGAGTCTGAAACACAGTTCGTTTTTTCTGGCCATGCTCATATTTCTTGCTGTATTGCAGTCTCTGGACAGAAGAGGATGCTACTTGCGTTAAAAGAGAGGGTGTTTCATGGATGAGAACACAGGTCTGAATTTTCCTTCAGAAATGGAGTTAAACCAAAGGCTCTGTGTCTTCTCATAAGCAAGAGTCATTCCCGGTACAACCAGTGATTTTTCGGCTCAAATGAATTTACACATTTCACGAACCCAACACGATTTTCACTATTAACTAAAGAGCATCTATGTAAGAGATGCTGTGATTTGTTACAGTTTCATAATCAGAGTTCAAGTATATATGGTCCGTATGAGTAGGAAACACAGTTCGTTTTTTCTGGCCATGCTTATATTTCTTGCTGTATTGCAGTCTCTGGACAGAAGAGGATGCTTCTTGCGTTAAAAGAGAGGGTGTTTCATGGATGAGAACACAGGTCTGAATTTTCCTTCAGAAATGGAGTTAAACCAAAGGCTCTGTGTCTTCTTATAAGTAAGAGTCATTCCCGGTACAACCAGTGATTTTTCGCCTCAATGTAATTTACACAGTTCACGAACCCAACACGATTTTCACTATTAACTAAAGAGCATCTATGTAAGAGATGCTGTGATTTGTTACAGTTTCATAATCAGAGTTCAAGTATATATGGTCCGTATGAGTAGGAAACACAGTTCGTTTTTTCTGGCCATGCTCATATTTCTTGCTGTATTGCAGTCTCTGGACAGAAGAGGATGCTTCTTGCGTTAAAAGAGAGGGTGTTTCATGGATGAGAACACAGGTCTGAATTTTCCTTCAGAAATGGAGTTAAACCAAAGGCTCTGTGTCTTCTTATAAGTAAGAGTCATTCCCGGTACAACCAGTGATTTTTCGCCTCAATGGAATTTACACAGTTCACGAACCCAACACGATTTTCACTATTAACTAAAGAGCATCTATGTAAGAGATGCTGTGATTTGTTACAGTTTCATAATCAGAGTTCAAGTATATATGGTCTGTATGAGTAGGAAACACAGTTCGTTTTTTCTGGCCATGCTCATATTTCTTGCTGTATTGCAGTCTCTGGACAGAAGAGGATGCTTCTTGCGTTAAAAGAGAGGGTGTTTCATGGATGAGAACACAGGTCTGAATTTTCCTTCAGAAATGGAGTTAAACCAAAGGCTCTGTGTCTTCTTATAAGTAAGAGTCATTCCCGGTACAACCAGTGATTTTTCGCCTCAATGGAATTTACACAGTTCACGAACCCAACACAGTTTCACTATTAACTAAAGAGCATCTATGTAAGAGATGCTGTGGTTTGTTACAGTTTCATAATCAGAGTTCAAGTATATATGGTCCGTATGAGTAGGAAACACAGTTCGTTTTTTCTTTCCATGCTCATATTTCTTGCTGTATTGCAGTCTCTGGACAGAAGAGGATGCTTCTTGCGTTAAAACAGAGGGTGTTTCATGGATGAGAACACTGGTCTGAATTTTCCTTCACAAACGGAGTTAAACCAAAGGCTCAGTGTCTTCTTATAAGCAAGAGTTCATTTCCGGTAAACCCAGGGGTTTTTCGGCTCAAATGAATTTACACAGTTCATGAACCCAACACGATTTTCACTATTAACTAAAGATCATCTATGTAAGAGATGCTGTGGTTTGTTACAGTTTCATAAGCAGATTCAACTAGATATGGTCCTTATGAGTAGGAAACACAGTTCTTTTTTTCTCGGCATGCTCATATTTCTTGCTGTATTGCAGACTCTGGAAAGTAGAGGATGCTTCTTGTCTTAAAACAGAGTGTGTTTCATGGATGAGAACACTGGTCTGAATTTTCCTTCAGAAACGGAGTTAAACAAAATTCTCTGTGTCTTCCTACAAGCAAGAGTTCATTTCCGGTAAACCCAGTGATTTTTCGGCTCAAATGAATTTACACATTTCACGAATCCAACATGTTTTTCAATATTAACTAAAGAGCATCTATGTAAGAGATGCTGTGGTTTGTTACAGTTTCATAATCAGAGTTCAAGTATATATGGTCCGTATGAGTAGGAAACCCAATTCATTTTTTCTGGACATGCTCATATTTCTTGCTGTATTGCAGACTCTGCATAGAAGAGGATGCTTCTTGCGTTAAAAGAGAGGGTGTTTCATGGATGAGAACACAGGTCTGAATTTTCCTTCAGAAATGTAGTTAAACCAAAGGCTCTGTGTCTTCTTATAAGTAAGAGTCATTCCCGGTACAACCAGTGATTTTTCGCCTCAATGGAATTTACACAGCTCACGAACCCAACACGATTTTCACTATTAACTAAAGAGCATCTATGTAAGAGATGCTGTGATTTGTTACAGTTTCATAATCAGAGTTCAAGTATATATGGTCCGTATGAGTAGGAAACACAGTTCGTTTTTTCTGGCCATGCTCATATTTCTTGCTGTATTGCAGTCTCTGGACAGAAGAGGATGCTTCTTGCGTTAAAAGAGAGGGTGTTTCATGGATGAGAACACAGGTCTGAATTTTCCTTCAGAAATGGAGTTAACCCAAAGGCTCTGTGTCTTCTTATAAGTAAGAGTCATTCCCGGTACAACCAGTGATTTTTCGCCTCAATGGAATTTACACAGTTCACGAACCCAACACGATTTTCACTATTAACTAAAGAGCATCTATGTAAGAGATGCTGTGATTTGTTACAGTTTCATAATCAGAGTTCAAGTATATATGGTCCGTATGAGTAGGAAACACAGTTCGTTTTTTCTGGCCATGCTCATATTTCTTGCTGTATTGCAGTCTCTGGACAGAAGAGGATGCTTCTTGCGTTAAAAGAGAGGGTGTTTCATGGATGAGAACACAGGTCTGAATTTTCCTTCAGAAATGGAGTTAAACCAAAGGCTCTGTGTCTTCTTATAAGTAAGAGTCATTCCCGGTACAACCAGTGATTTTTCGCCTCAATGTAATTTACACAGTTCACGAACCCAACACGATTTTCACTATTAACTAAAGAGCATCTATGTAAGAGATGCTGTGATTTGTTACAGTTTCATAATCAGAGTTCAAGTATATATGGTCCGTATGAGTAGGAAACACAGTTCGTTTTTTCTGGCCATGCTCATATTTCTTGCTGTATTGCAGTCTCTGGACAGAAGAGGATGCTTCTTGCGTTAAAAGAGAGGGTGTTTCATGGATGAGAACACAGGTCTGAATTTTCCTTCAGAAATGGAGTTAAACCAAAGGCTCTGTGTCTTCTTATAAGTAAGAGTCATTCCCGGTACAACCAGTGATTTTTCGCCTCAATGGAATTTACACAGTTCACGAACCCAACACGATTTTCACTATTAACTAAAGAGCATCTATGTAAGAGATGCTGTGATTTGTTACAGTTTCATAATCAGAGTTCAAGTATATATGGTCTGTATGAGTAGGAAACACAGTTCGTTTTTTCTGGCCATGCTCATATTTCTTGCTGTATTGCAGTCTCTGGACAGAAGAGGATGCTTCTTGCGTTAAAAGAGAGGGTGTTTCATGGATGAGAACACAGGTCTGAATTTTCCTTCAGAAATGGAGTTAAACCAAAGGCTCTGTGTCTTCTTATAAGTAAGAGTCATTCCCGGTACAACCAGTGATTTTTCGCCTCAATGGAATTTACACAGTTCACGAACCCAACACAGTTTCACTATTAACTAAAGAGCATCTATGTAAGAGATGCTGTGGTTTGTTACAGTTTCATAATCAGAGTTCAAGTATATATGGTCCGTATGAGTAGGAAACACAGTTCGTTTTTTCTTTCCATGCTCATATTTCTTGCTGTATTGTAGTCTCTGGACAGAAGAGGATGCTTCTTGCGTTAAAACAGAGGGTGTTTCATGGATGAGAACACTGGTCTGAATTTTCCTTCACAAACGGAGTTAAACCAAAGGCTCAGTGTCTTCTTATAAGCAAGAGTTCATTTCCGGTAAACCCAGGGGTTTTTCGGCTCAAATGAATTTACACAGTTCATGAACCCAACACGATTTTCACTATTAACTAAAGATCATCTATGTAAGAGATGCTGTGGTTTGTTACAGTTTCATAAGCAGATTCAACTAGATATGGTCCTTATGAGTAGGAAACACAGTTCTTTTTTTCTCGGCATGCTCATATTTCTTGCTGTATTGCAGACTCTGGAAAGTAGAGGATGCTTCTTGTCTTAAAACAGAGTGTGTTTCATGGATGAGAACACTGGTCTGAATTTTCCTTCAGAAACGGAGTTAAACAAAATTCTCTGTGTCTTCCTACAAGCAAGAGTTCATTTCCGGTAAACCCAGTGATTTTTCGGCTCAAATGAATTTACACATTTCACGAATCCAACATGTTTTTCAATATTAACTAAAGAGCATCTATGTAAGAGATGCTGTGGTTTGTTACAGTTTCATAATCAGAGTTCAAGTATATATGGTCCGTATGAGTAGGAAACCCAATTCATTTTTTCTGGACATGCTCATATTTCTTGCTGTATTGCAGACTCTGCATAGAAGAGGATGCTTCTTGCGTTAAAAGAGAGGGTGTTTCATGGATGAGAACACAGGTCTGAATTTTCCTTCAGAAATGTAGTTAAACCAAAGGCTCTGTGTCTTCTTATAAGTAAGAGTCATTCCCGGTACAACCAGTGATTTTTCGCCTCAATGGAATTTACACAGTTCACGAACCCAACACGATTTTCACTATTAACTAAAGAGCATCTATGTAAGAGATGCTGTGATTTGTTACAGTTTCATAATCAGAGTTCAAGTATATATGGTCCGTATGAGTAGGAAACACAGTTCGTTTTTTCTGGCCATGCTCATATTTCTTGCTGTATTGCAGTCTCTGGACAGAAGAGGATGCTTCTTGCGTTAAAAGAGAGGGTGTTTCATGGATGAGAACACAGGTCTGAATTTTCCTTCAGAAATGGAGTTAACCCAAAGGCTCTGTGTCTTCTTATAAGTAAGAGTCATTCCCGGTACAACCAGTGATTTTTCGCCTCAATGGAATTTACACAGTTCACGAACCCAACACGATTTTCACTATTAACTAAAGAGCATCTATGTAAGAGATGCTGTGGTTTGTTACAGTTTCATAATCAGAGTTCAAGTATATATGGTCCGTATGAGTAGGAAACACAGTTCGTTTTTTCTTTCCATGCTCATATTTCTTGCTGTATTGCAGTCTCTTGACAGAAGAGGATGCTTCTTGCGTTAAAACAGAGGGTGTTTCATGGATGAGAACACTGGTCTGAATTTTCCTTCACAAACGGAGTTAAACCAAAGGCTCAGTGTCTTCTTATAAGCAAGAGTTCATTTCCGGTAAACCCAGGGGTTTTTCGGCTCAAATGAATTTACACAGTTCATGAACCCAACACGATTTTCACTATTAACTAAAGATCATCTATGTAAGAGATGCTGTGGTTTGTTACAGTTTCATAAGCAGATTCAACTAGATATGGTCCTTATGAGTAGGAAACACAGTTCTTTTTTTCTCGGCATGCTCATATTTCTTGCTGTATTGTAGACTCTGGAAAGTAGAGGATGCTTCTTGTCTTAAAACAGAGTGTGTTTCATGGATGAGAACACTGGTCTGAATTTTCCTTCAGAAACGGAGTTAAACAAAATTCTCTGTGTCTTCCTACAAGCAAGAGTTCATTTCCGGTAAACCCAGTGATTTTTCGGCTCAAATGAATTTACACATTTCACGAATCCAACATGTTTTTCAATATTAACTAAAGAGCATCTATGTAAGAGATGCTGTGGTTTGTTACAGTTTCATAATCAGAGTTCAAGTATATATGGTCCGTATGAGTAGGAAACCCAATTCATTTTTTCTGGACATGCTCATACTTCTTGCTGTATTGCAGACTCTGCATAGAAGAGGATGCTTCTTGCGTTAAAACAGAGGGTGTTTCATGGATGAGAACACTGGTCTGAATTTTCCTTCACAAATGGAGTTAAACCAAAGGCTCTGTGTCTTCTTATAAGCAAGAGTCATTTCCGGTACACCCAGTGATTTTTCAGCTCAAATGAATTTACACAGTTCACAAACAGAACACGATTTTCACTATTAACTAAAGAGCATCTATGTAACATATGCTGTGGTTTGTTACAGTTTCATAAGCAGAGTTCAACTAGATATGATCCGTATTAGTAGGAAACACAGTTCTTTTTTTCTGGTCATGCTCATGGTTCTTGCTGTATTAGAGACGCTGGAAAGAAGAGCATGCTCTTTGCGTTAAAACAGAGTGTGTTTCATGGATGAGATCTCTGGTGTGAATTTCCCTTCACAAACGGAGTGAAACCAAAGCCTCTGTGTCTTAATACAAGCAAGAGTTCATTTCCGGTAAACCCAGGGGTTTTTCTGGACAAATGAATTAACACAGTTCATGAACCGAACACGTTTTTCACTATTAACTAAAGAGCATCTATGTAACACATGCTGTGGTTTGTTACAGTTTCATAATCAGAGTTCAAGTATATATGGTCCGTATGAGTAGGAAACACAGTTCGTTTTTTCTGGCCATGCTCATATTTCTTGCTGTATTGCAGTCTCTGGACAGAAGAGGATGCTTCTTGCGTTAAAAGAGAGGGTGTTTCATGAATGAGAACACAGGTATGAATTTTCCTTCAGAAATGGAGTTAAACCAAAGGCTCTGTGTCTTTTTATAAGTAAGAGTCATTTCCGGTACAACCAGTGATTTTTCGCCTCAATGGAATTTACACAGTTCACGAACCCAACACGATTTTCACTATTAACTAAAGAGCATCTATGTAAGAGATGCTGTGATTTGTTACAGTTTCATAATCAGAGTTCAAGTATATATGGTCCGTATGAGTAGGAAACACAGTTCGTTTTTTCTGGCCATGCTCATATTTCTTGCTGTATTGCAGTCTCTGGACAGAAGAGGATGCTTCTTGCGTTAAAAGAGAGGGTGTTTCATGGATGAGAACACAGGTCTGAATTTTCCTTCAGAAATGGAGTTAAACCAAAGGCTCTGTGTCTTCTTATAAGTAAGAGTCATTCCCGGTACAACCAGTGATTTTTCGCCTCAATGGAATTTACACAGTTCACGAACCCAACACGATTTTCACTATTAACTAAAGAGCATCTATGTAAGAGATGCTGTGGTTTGTTACAGTTTCATAATCAGAGTTCAAGTATATATGGTCCGTATGAGTAGGAAACACAGTTCGTTTTTTCTTTCCATGCTCATATTTCTTGCTGTATTGCAGTCTCTGGACAGAAGAGGATGCTTCTTGCGTTAAAACAGAGGGTGTTTCATGGATGAGAACACTGGTCTGAATTTTCCTTCACAAACGGAGTTAAACCAAAGGCTCTGTGTCTTCTTATAAGCAAGAGTTCATTTCCGGTAAACCCAGGGGTTTTTCGGCTCAAATGAATTTACACAGTTCATGAACCCAACACGATTTTCACTATTAACTAAAGATCATCTATGTAAGAGATGCTGTGGTTTGTTACAGTTTCATAAGCAGATTCAACTAGATATGGTCCTTATGAGTAGGAAACACAGTTCTTTTTTTCTCGGCATGCTCATATTTCTTGCTGTATTGCAGACTCTGGAAAGTAGAGGATGCTTCTTGTCTTAAAACAGAGTGTGTTTCATGGATGAGAACACTGGTCTGAATTTTCCTTCAGAAAAGGAGTTAAACAAAATTCTCTGTGTCTTCCTACAAGCAAGAGTTCATTTCCGGTAAACCCAGTGATTTTTCGGCTCAAATGAATTTACACATTTCACGAATCCAACATGTTTTTCAATATTAACTAAAGAGCATCTATGTAAGAGATGCTGTGGTTTGTTACAGTTTCATAATCAGAGTTCAAGTATATATGGTCCGTATGAGTAGGAAACCCAATTCATTTTTCTGGACATGCTCATATTTCTTGCTGTATTGCAGACTCTGCATAGAAGAGGATGCTTCTTGCGTTAAAACAGAGGGTGTTTCATGGATGAGAACACTGGTCTGAATTTTCCTTCAAAAATGGAGTTAACCAAACGCTCTGTGTCTTCTTATAAGCAAGAGTCATTTCCGGTACACCCAGTGATTTTTCAGCTCAAATGAATTTACACAGTTCACAAACAGAACACGATTTTCACTATTAACTAAAGAGCATCTATGTAACATATGCTGTGGTTTGTTACAGTTTCATAAGCACAGTTCAACTAGATATGATCCGTATTAGTAGGAAACACAGTTCTTTTTTTCTGGTCATGCTCATGGTTCTTGCTGTATTAGAGACGCTGGAAAGAAGAGCATGCTCTTTGCGTTAAAACAGAGTGTGTTTCATGGATGAGATCTCTGGTGTGAATTTCCCTTCACAAACGGAGTGAAACCAAAGCCTCTGTGTCTTAATACAAGCAAGAGTTCATTTCCGGTAAACCCAGGGGTTTTTCTGGTCAAATGAATTAACACAGTTCATGAACCGAACACGTTTTTCACTATTAACTAAAGAGCATCTATGTAACACATGCTGTGGTTTGTTACAGTTTCATAAGCAGAGTTCAACTAGATATGGTCCGTATGAATAGGAAACAGAGTTCTTTTTTCTGGGCATGCTCTTGTTTCATGCTGTATTGGGGACGCTGGAAAGAAGAGGATGCTTCTTGCGTTAAAACAGAGTATGTTTCAAGGATGAGAACACTGGTCTGAATTTTCCTTCAGAAACGGAGTTAAACCAAAGTCTCTGTGTAATCCTACAAGCAAGAGTTCATATCCGGTAAACCCAGTGATTTTTCGGCTCAAATGAATTTACACATTTCACGAACCCAACACGTTTTTCACTATTAACTAAAGAGCATCTATGTAAGAGATGCTGTTGTTTGTTACAGTTTCATAATCAGAGTTCAAGTATATATGGTCCGTATGAGTAGGAAACACAGTTCGTTTTTTTTGGCCATGCTCATATTTCTTGCTGTATTGCAGTCTCTGGACAGAAGAGGATGCTTCTTGCGTTAAAACTGAAGGTGTTTCATATATGAGAACACTGGTCTGAATTTTCCTTCACAAACGGAATTAAACCAAAGGCTCTGTGTCTTCTTATAAGCAAGAGTTCGTTTCCGGTAAACCCAGGGGTTTTTCGGCTCAAATGAATTTACACAGTTCATGAACCCAACACGATTTTCACTATTAACTAAAGAGCATCTATGTAAGAGATGCTGTTGTTTGTTACAGTTTCATAATCAGAGTTCATGTAGATATGAACCGTATGAGTAGGAAACACAGTTCATTTTTTCTGGACATGCTCATATTTCTTGCTGTATTGCAGATTCTGGACAGAAGAGGATGCTTCTTGCGTTAAAAGAGAGGGTGTTTCATGGATGAGAACACAGGTCTGAATTTTCCTTCAGAAATGGAGTTAAACCAAAGGCTCTGTGTCTTCTTATAAGCAAGAGTCATTCCCGGTACAACCAGTGATTTTTCGACTCAAATGAATTTACACAGTTCACGAACCCAACACGATTTTCACTATTAACTAAAGAGCATCTATGTAAGAGATGCTGTGATTTGTTACAGTTTCATAATCAGAGTTCAAGTATATATGGTCCGTATGAGTAGGAAACACAGTTCGTTTTTTCTGGCCATGCTCATATTTCTTGCTGTATTGCAGTCTCTGGACAGAAGAGGATGCTTCTTGCGTTAAAACAGAGGGTGTTTCATGGATGAGAACACTGGTCTGAATTTTCCTTCACAAACGGAGTTAAACCAAAGGCTCTGTGTCTTCTTATAAGCAAGAGTTCATTTCCGGTAAACCCAGGGGTTTTTCGGCTCAAATGAATTTACACAGTTCATGAACCCAACACGATTTTCACTATTAACTAAAGAGCATCTATGTAAGAGATGCTGTGGTTTGTTATAGTTTCATAAGCAGATTCAACTAGATATGTTCCTTACGAGTAGGAAACACAGTTCTTTTTTTCTTGGCATGCTCATGTTTCTTGCTGTATTGCAGACTTTGGAAAGTAGAGGAGGCTTCTTGTCTTAAAACAGAGTGTGTTTCATGGATGAGAACACTGGTCTGAATTTTCCTTCAGAAACGGAGTTAAACAAAATTCTCTGTGTCTTCCTACAAGCAAGAGTTCATTTCCGGTAAACCCAGTGATTTTTCGGCTCAAATGAATTTACACATTTCACGAATCCAACATATTTTTCAATATTAACTAAAGAGCATCTATGTAAGAGATGCTGTGGTTTGTTACAGTTTCATAATCAGAGTTAAAGTAGATATGGTCCGTATGAGTAGGAAACCCAATTCATTTTTTCTGGACATGCTCATATTTCTTGCTGTATTGCAGACTCTGGACAGAAGAGGATACTTCTTGCGTTAAAACAGAGGGTTTTTTATGGATGAGAACACTGGTCAGAATTTTCCTTCAGAAACGGAGTTAAACCAAAGGCTATGTGTCTTCTTATAAGCAAGAGTCATTCCCGCTACACCCAGTGATTTTTCGGCTCAAATTTATTTACACAGTTCACGAACCCAACACGATTTTCACGATTAAATAAAGAGCATCTATGTAAGAGATGCTGTGGTTTGTTACAGTTTCATAATCAGAGTTCATGTAGATATGGTTCGTATGTGTAGGAAACACAGTTCATTTTTTCTGGCCATGCTCATATTTCTTGCTCTATTGCAGACTCTAACAGAAGAGGATGCTTCTTGCGTTAAAACAGAGGGTGTTTCATGGTTGAGAACACTGGTCTGAATTTTCATTCACAAACGGAGTTAAAACAAAGGCTATGTGTCTTCTTAAAAGCAAGATTCATTTCTGGTACACCCAGTGATTTTTGGCTCAAATGAATTTACACGGTTCACGGACCCAACACGATTTCCACTATTAACTAAAGAGCATCTATGTAAGAGATGCTGTGGTTTGATACAGTTTCATAATCAGAGTTCAAGTACATATGGTCCGTATGAGTAGGAAACAGAGTTCTTTTTTTCTGGACATGCTCATATTTCTTGCTGTATTGCAGACTCTGGACAGAAGAGGATGCTTCTTGCGTTAAAAGAGAGGGTGTTTCATGGATGAGAACACAGGTCTGAATTTTCCTTCAGAAATGGAGTTAAACCAAAGGCTCTGTGTCTTCTTATAAGTAAGAGTCATTCCCGGTACAACCAGTGATTTTTCGCCTCAATGGAATTTACACAGTTCACGAACCCAACACGATTTTCACTATTAACTAAAGAGCATCTATGGAAGATATGCTGTGGTTTGTTACAGATTCATAATCAGAGTTCAAGTATATATGGTCCGTATGTGTAGGAAACACAGTTCGTTTTTTCTGGCCATGCTCATATTTCTTGCTGTATTGCAGTCTCTGGACAGAAGTGGATGCTTCTTGCGTTAAAACAGAGGGTGTTTCATGGATGAGAACACTGGTCTGAATTTTCCTTCACAAACGGAGTTAAACCAAAGGCTCTGTGTCTTCTTATAAGCAAGAGTTCATTTCCGGTAAACCCAGGGGTTTTTCTGGTCAAATGAATTAACACAGTTCATGAACCGAACACGTTTTTCACTATTAACTAAAGAGCATCTATGTAACACATGCTGTGGTTTGTTACAGTTTCATAAGCAGAGTTCAACTAGATATGGTCCGTATGAATAGGAAACAGAGTTCTTTTTTCTGGGCATGCTCTTGTTTCATGCTGTATTGGGGACGCTGGAAAGAAGAGGATGCTTCTTGCGTTAAAACAGAGTATGTTTCAAGGATGAGAACACTGGTCTGAATTTTCCTTCAGAAACGGAGTTAAACTAAAGTCTCTGTGTAATCCTACAAGCAATATTTCATATCCGGTAAACCCAGTGATTTTTCGGCTCAAATGAATTTACTCATTTCACGAACCCAACACGTTTTTCACGATTAACTAAAGAGCATCTCTGTAAGAGATGCTGTTGTTTGTTACAGTTTCATAATCAGAGTTCAAGTATATATGGTCCGTATGAGTAGGAAACACAGTTCGTTTTTTCTGGCCATGCTCATATTTCTTGCTGTATTGCAGTCTCTGGACAGGAGAGGATGCTTCTTGCGTTAAAACTGAAGGTGTTTCATATATGAGAACACTGGTCTCAATTTTCCTTCACAAACGGAATTAAACCAAAGGCTCTGTGTCTTCTTATAAGCAAGAGTTCATTTCCGGTAAACCCAGGGGTTTTTCGGCTCAAATGAATTTACACAGTTCATGAACCCAACACGATTTTCACTATTAACTAAAGAGCATCTATGTAAGAGATGCTGTTGTTTGTTACAGTTTCATAATCAGAGTTCAAGTAGATATGAACCGTTTGAGTGGGAAACACAGTTCATTTTTTCTGGACATGCTCATATTTCTTGCTGTATTGCAGACTCTGGACAGAAGAGGATGCTTCTTGCGTTAAAAGAGAGGGTGTTTCATGGATTAGAACACAGGTCAGAATTTTCCTTCAGAAATGGAGTTAAACCAAAGGCTCTGTGTCTTCTATAAGCAAGAGTCATTCCCGGTACAACCAGTGATTTTTCGGCTCAAATGAATTTACACAGTTCACGAACCCAACACGATTTTCACTATTAACTAAAGAGCATCTATGTAAGAGATGCTGTGGTTTGTTACAGTTTCATAATCAGAGTTCAAGTATATATGGTCTGTATGAGTAGGAAACACAGTTCGTTGTTTCTGGCCATGCTCATATTTCTTGCTGTATTGCAGTCTCTGGACAGAAGAGGATGCTTCTTGCTTTAAAACAGAGGGTGTTTCATGGAAGAGAACACTGGTCTGAATTTTCCTTCACAAACGGAGTTAAACCAAAGGCTCTGTGTCTTCTTATAAGCAAGAGTTCATTTCCGATAAACCCAGGGGTTTTTCGGCTCAAGTGAATTTACACAGTTCATGAACCCTACACGATTTTCACTATTAACTAAAGAGCATCTATGTAAGAGATGCTGTGGTTTGTTACAGTTTCATAGGACGATTCAACTAGATATGGTCCTTATGAGTAGGAAACACAGTTCTTTTTTCCTCGACATGCTCAAGTTTCTTGCTGTATTGCAGACTTTGGAAAGTAGAGGATGCTTCTTGTCTTAAAACAGAGTGTGTTTCATGGATGAGAACACTGGTCTGAATTTTCCTTCAGAAACGGAGTTAAACAAAATTCTCTGTGTCTTCCTACAAGCAAGAGTTCATTTCCGGTAAACCCAGTGATTTTTCGGCTCAAATGAATTTACACATTTCACGAATCCAACATGTTTTTCAATATTAACTAAAGAGCATCTATGTAAGAGATGCTGTGGTTTGTTACAGTTTCATAATCAGAGTTCATGTAGATATGGTCCGTATGAGTAGGAAACACAGTTCATTTTTTCTGGCCATGCTCATATTTCTTGCTATATTGCAGACTCTGGACAGAAGAGGATGCTTCTTGCGTTAAAACAGAGGGTGTTTCATGGTTGAGAACACTGTTCTGAATTTTCCTTCACGATCGGAGTTAAACCAAAGGCTCTGTGTCTTCTTAAAAGCAAGAGTCATTTCTGGTACACCCAGTGATTTTTCGGCTCAAATGAATTTACACGGTTCACGGACCCAACACGATTTTCACTATTAACTAAAGAGCATCTATGTAAGAGATGCTGTGGTTTGATACAGTTTCATAATCAGAGTTCAAGTACATATGGTCCGTATGAGTAGGAAACACAGTTCATTTTTTCTGGACATGCTCATATTTCTTGCTGTATTGCAGACTCTGGACAGAAGAGGATGCTTCTTGCGTTAAAAGAGAGGGTGTTTCATGGATGAGAACACAGGTCTGAATTTTCCTTCAGAAATGGAGTTAAACCAAAGGCTCTGTGTCTTCTTATAAGCAAGAGTCATTCCCGGTACAACCAGTGATTTTTCGGCTCAAATGAACTTACACAATTCACGAACCCAACACGATTTTCACTATTAACTAAAGAGCATCTATGTAAGAGATGCTGTGGTTTGTTACAGTTTCATAATCAGAGTTCAAGTAGATATGAACCTTATGAGTGGGAAACACAATTCATTTTTCCTGGACATGCTCATATTTCTTGCTGTATTGCAGACTCTGGACAGAAGAGGATGCTTCTTGCGTTAAAAGAGATGGTGTTTCATGGATGAGAACACAGGTCTGAATTTTCCTTCAGAAATGGAGTTAAACCAAAGGCTCTGTGTCTTCTTATAAGCAAGAGTCATTCCCGGTACAACCAGTGATTTTTCGGCTCAAATGAATTTACACAGTTCACGAACCCAACACGATTTTCACTATTAACTAAAGAGCATCTATGTAAGAGATGCTGTGGTTTGTTACAGTTTCATAATCAGAGTTAATGTAGGTATGGTCCGTATGAGTAGGAAACACAGTTCATTTTTTCTGGCCATGCTCATATTTCTTGCTTTATTGCAGACTCTCGACAGAAGAGGATGCTTCTTGCGTTAAAACAGAGGGTGTTTCATGGTTGAGAACACTGGTCTGAATTTTCCTTCAGAAACGGAGTTAAACCAAAGGCTCTGTGTCTTCTTATAAGCAAGAGTCATTCCCGCTACACCCAGTGATTTTTCGGCTCAAATTTATTTACACAGTTCACGAACCCAACACGATTTTCACTATTAACTAAAGAGCATCTATGTAAGAGATGCTGTGGTTTGTTACAGTTTAAATAATCAGAGTTCATGTAGGTATGGTCCGTATGAGTAGGAAACACAGTTCATTTTTTCTGGCCATGCTCATATTTCTTGATGTATTGCAGACTCTGGACAGAAGAGAATGCTTCTTGCGTTAAAAGAGAGGGTGCTTCATGCATGAGAACACAGGTCTGAATTTTCCTTCAGAAATGGAATTAAACCAAAGGCTCTGTGTCTTCTTATAAGCAAGAGTCATTCCCGGTACAACCAGTGATTTTTCGGCTCAAATGAATTTACACAGTTCACGAACCCAACGCGATTTTCACTTTTAACTAAAGAGCATCTATGTAAGAGATGCTGTGGTTTGTTACAGTTTCATAAGCAGATTCAACTAGATATGGTCCTTAAGAGTAGGAAACACAGTTCTTTTTTTCTCGACATGCTCATGTTTCTTGCTGTATTGCAAACTCTGGAAAGTAGAGGATGCTTCTTGTCTTAAAACAGAGTGTGTTTCATGGATGAGAACACTGGTCTGAATTTTCCTTCAGAAACGGAGTTAAACAAAATTCTCTGTGTCTTCCTACAAGCAAGAGTTCATTTCCGGTAAACCCAGTGATTTTTCGGCTCAAATGAATTTACACATTTCACGAATCCAACATGTTTTTCAATATTAACTAAAGAGCATCTATGTAAGAGATGCTGTGGTTTGTTACAGTTTCATAATCAGAGTTCAAGTATATATGGTCCGTATGAGTACGAAACCCAATTCATTTTTTCTGGACATGCTCATATTTCTTGCTGTATTGCAGACTCTGCATAGAAGAGGATGCTTCTTGCGTTAAAACAGAGGGTGTTTCATGGATGAGAACACTGGTCTGAATTTTCCTTCACAAATGGAGTTAAACCAAAGGCTCTGTGTCTTCTTATAAGCAAGAGTCATTTCCGGTACACCCATTGATTTTTCAGCTCAAATGAATTTACACAGTTCACAAACAGAACACGATTTTCACTATTAACTAAAGAGCATCTATGTAACATATGCTGTGGTTTGTTACAGTTTCATAAGCAGAGTTCAACTAGATATGATCCGTATTAGTAGGAAACATAGTTCTTTTTTTCTGGTCATGCTCATGGTTCTTGCTGTATTAGAGACGCTGGAAAGAAGAGCATGCTTTTTGCGTTAAAACAGAGTGTGTTTCATGGATGAGATCTCTGGTGTGAATTTCCCTTCACAAACGGAGTGAAACCAAAGCCTCTGTGTCTTAATACAAGCAAGAGTTCATTTCCGGTAAACCCAGGGGTTTTTCTGATCAAATGAATTAACACAGTTCATGAACCCAACACGTTTTTCACTATTAACTAAAGAGCATCTATGTAACACATGCTGTGGTTTGTTACAGTTTCATAAGCAGAGTTCAACTAGATATGGTCCATATGAATAGGAAACAGAGTTCTTTTTTCTGGGCATGCTCTTGTTTCATGCTGTATTGGGGACGCTGGAAAGAAGAGCATGCTTCTTGCGTTAAAACAGAGTATGTTTCAAGGATGAGAACACTGGTCTGAATTTTCATTCAGAAACGGAGTTAAACCAAAGTCTCTGTGTATTCCTACAAGCAAGAGTTCATATCCGGTAAACCCAGTGATTTTTCGGCTCAAATGAATTTACACATTTCACGAACCCAACACGTTTTTCACTATTAACTAAAGAGCATCTATGGAAGAGATGCTGTTGTTTGTTACAGTTTCATAATCAAAGTTCAAGTATATATGGTCCGTATGAGTAGGAAACACAGTTCGTTTTTTCTGGCCATGCTCATATTTCTTGCTGTATTGCAGTCTCTGGACAGAAGAGGATGCTTCTTGCGTTAAAACTGAAGGTGTTTCATGGATGAGAACACTGGTCTGAATTTTCCTTCACAAACGGAGTTAAACCAAAGGCTCTGTGTCTTCTTATAAGCAAGAGTTCATTTCCGGTAAACCCAGGGGTTTTTCGGCTCAAATGAATTTACACAGTTCATGAACCCAACACGATTTTCACTATTAACTAAAGAGCATCTATGTAAGAGATGCTGTTGTTTGTTACAGTTTCATAATCAGAGTTCAAGTAGATATGAACCGTATGAGTGGGATACACAGTTCATTTTTTCTGGACATGCTCATATTTCTTGCTGTATTGCAGACTCTGGACAGAAGAGGATGCTTCTTGCATTAAAACAGAGGGTGTTTCATGGATGAGAACACTGGTCTGAATTACCCTTCACAAACGGAGTTAAAACAAAGCCCCTGTGTCTTCCTACAAGCAAGAGTTGTTTTCCGGTAAACCCAGTGATTTTTCGGCTCAAATGAATTTACACAGTTCACGAACCCAACAGGATTTTCACTATTAAATAAAGAGCATCTATGTAAGAGATGCTGTGGTTTGTTACAGTTTCATAATCAGAGTTCATGTAGGTATGGTCCGTATGAGTAGGAAACGCAGTACATTTTTTCTGGCCATGCTCATATTTCTTGCTGTATTGCAGACTCTGGACAGAAGAGGATACTTCTTGCGTTAAAAGAGAGGGTGTTTCATGGATGAGAACACAGGTCTGAATTTTCCTTCAGAAATGGAGTTAAACCAAAGGCTCTGTGTCTTCTTATAAGCAAGAGTCATTCCCGGTACAACCAGTGATTTTTCGGCTCAAATGAATTTACACAGTTCACGAACCCAACACGATTTTCACTATTAACTAAAGAGCATCTATGTAAGAGATGCTGTGGTTTGTTACAGTTTCATAAGCAGATTCAACTAGATATGGTCCTTAAGAGTAGGAAACACAGTTCTTTTTTTCTCGGCATGCTCATGTTTCTTGCTGTATTGCAGACTTTGGAAAGTAGAGGATGCTTCTTGTCTTAAAACAGAGTGTGTTTCATGGATGAGAACAGTGGTCTGAATTTTCCTTCAGAAACGGAGTTAAACAAAATTCTCTGTGTCTTCCTACAAGCAAGAGTCATTTCCGGTACACCCAGTGATATTTCATCTCAAATGAATTTACACAGTTCACAAACACAACATGATTTTCACTATTAACTAAAGAGCATCTATGTAACATATGCTGTGGTTTTTTACAGTTTCATAAACAGAGTTCAACTAGATATGATCCGTATGAGTAGGAAACACAGTTCTTTTGTTCTGGTCATGCTCATTGTTCTTGCTGTATTAGAGACGCTGGAAAGAAGAGCATGCTCTTTGCATTAAAAGAGAGTGTGTTTCATGGATGAGATCTCTGGTGTGAATTTCCCTTCACAAACGGCGTGAAACCAAAGTCTCTGTGTCTTAATACAAGCAAGAGTTCATTTCCGGTAAACCCAGGGGTTTTTCTGGTCAAATGAATTTACACAGTTCATGAACCCAACACGTTTTTCACTATTAACTAAAGAGCATCTATGTAACACATGCTGTGGTTTGTTACACTTTCATAAGCAGAGTTCAACTAGATAGGGTCCGTATGAATAGGAAACAGAGTTCTTTTTTTCTGGGCATGCTCTTGTTTCATGCTGTATTGTGTACGCTGGAAAGAAGAGCATGCTTCTTGCGTTAAAACAGAGTATGTTTCATGGATGAGAACACTGGTCTGAATATTCCTTCAGAAACGGAGTTAAACCAAAGTCTCTGTGTCTTCCTACAAGCAAGACTTCATATCCGGTAAACCCAGTGATTTTTCGGCTCAAATGAATTTACACATTTCACGAACCCAACACGTTTTTCACTATTAACTAAAGAGCATCTATGTAAGAGATGCTGTTGTTTGTTACAGTTTCATAATCAGAGTTCAAGTAGATATGGACCGTATGAGTGGGAAACACAGTTCATTTTTTCTGGACAAGCTCATATTTCTTGCTGTATTGCAGACTCTGGACAGAAGAGGATGCTTCTTGCATTAAAAGAGAGGGTGTTTCATGGATGAGAACACAGGTCTGAATTTTCCTTCAGAAATGGAGTTAAACCAAAGGCTCTGTGTCTTCTTATAAGCAAGAGTCATTCCCGGTACAACCAGTGATTTTTCAGCTCAAATGAATTTACACAGTTCACGAACCCAACACGATTTTCACTATTAACTAAAGAGCATCTATGTAAGAGATGCTGTGGTTTGTTACAGTTTCATAATCAGAGTTCAAGTATATATGGTCCGTATGAGTAGGAAACACAGTTCATTTTTTCTGGCCATGCTCATATTTCTTGCTGTATTGCAGTCTCTGGACAGAAGAGGATGCTTCTTGCGTTAAAACAGAGGCTGTTTCATGGATGAGAACACTGGTCTGAATTTTCCTTCAGAAACGGAGTTAAACCAAAGGCTCTGTGTCTTCTTATAAGCAAGAGTCATTCCCGCTACACCCAGTGATTTTTCGGCTCAAATTTATTTACACAGTTCACGAACCCAACACGATTTTCACTATTAACTAAAGAGCATCTATGTAAGAGATGCTATGGTTTGTTACAGTTTCATAATCAGAGTTCATGTAGGTATGGTCCGTATGAGTAGGAAACACAGTTCAGTTTTTCTGGCCATGCTCATATTTCTTGCTGTATTGCAGACTCTGGACAGAAGAGGATGCTTCTTGCGTGAAAACAGAGGGTGTTTCATGGTTGAGAACACTGGTCTGAATTTTCCTTCAGAAACGGAGTTAAACCAAAGGCTCTGTGTCTTCTTATAAGCAAGAGTCATTCCCGCTACACCCAGTGATTTTCGGCTCAAATTTATTTACACAGTTCACGAACCCAACACGATTTTCACTATTAACTAAAGAGCATCTATGTAAGAGATGCTGTGGTTTGTTACAGTTTCATAATCAGAGTTCATGTAGGTGTGGTCCGTATGAGTAGGAAACACAGTTCATTTTTTCTGGCCATGCTCATATTTCTTGCTGTATTGCAGACTCTGGACAGAAGAGGATGCTTCTTTCGTTAAAACAGAGGGTGTTTCATGGATGAGAACACTGGTCTGAATTTTCCTTCACAAACAGAGTTAAACCAAAGGCTCTGTGTCTTCTTATAAGCAAGAGTTCATTTCCGGTAATCCCAGGGGTTTTTCGGCTCAAATGAATTTACACATTTCACGAATCCAACATGTTTTTCAATATTAACTAAAGAGCATCTATGTAAGAGATGCTGTGGTTTGTTACAGTTTCATAATCAGAGTTCAAGTATATATGGTCCGTATGAGTAGGAAACACAGTTCTTTTTTGCTAGTCATGCTCGTGGTTCTTGGTGTATTAGAGATGCTGGAAAGAAGAGCATGCTCTTTGCGTTAAAACAGAGTGTGTTTCATGGATGAGATCTCTGGTGTGAATTTCCCTTCACAACCGGAGTGAAACCAAAGCCTCTGTATCTTAATACAAGCAAGAGTTCATTTCCGGTAAACCCAGGGGTTTTTCTGGTCAAATGAATTTACACAGTTCATGAACCCAACACGTTTTTCACTATTAACTAAAGAGCATCTATGTAACACATGCTGTGGTTTGTTACAGTTTCATAAGCAGAGTTCAACTAGGTATGATCCGTATGAGTAGGAAACACAGTTCTTTTTTTCTGGTCATGCTCATGGTTCTTGCTGTATTAGAGACGCTGGAAAGAAGAGCATGCTCTTTGCGTTAAAACAGAGTGTGTTTCATGGATGAGATCTCTGGTGTGAATTTCCCTTCACAAACGGAGTGAAACCAAAGCCTCTGTGTCTTAGTACAAGCAAGAGTTCATTTCCGGTAAACCCAGGGGTTTTTCTGGTCAAATGAATTTACACAGTTCATGACCCCAACACGTTTTTCACTATTAACTAAAGAGCATCTATGTAACACATGCTGTGGTTTGTTACAGTTTCATAAGCAGAGTTCAACTAGATATGGTCCGTATGAATAGGAAACAGAGTTCTTTTTTTCTGGGCATGCTCTTGTTTCATGCTGTATTGGGGACGCTGGAAAGAAGAGCATGCTTCTTGCGTTAAAACAGAGTATATTTCATGGATGAGAACACTGGTCTGAATATTCCTTCAGAAACGGAGTTAAACCAAAGTCTCTGTGTCTTCCTACAAGCAAGAGTTCATATCCGGTAAACCCAGTGATTTTTCGGCTCAAATGAATTTACACATTTCACGAACCCAACACGTTTTTCACTATTAACTAAAGAGCATCTATGTAAGAGATGCTGTGGTTTGTTACAGTTTCATAATCAGAGTTCAAGTATATATGGTCTGTATGAGTAGGAAACACAGTTCGTTTTTTCTGGCCATGCTCATATTTCTTGCTGTATTGCAGTCTCTGGACAGAAGAGGATGCTTCTTGCGTTAAAACAGAGGGTGTTTCATGGATGAGAACACTGGTCTGAATTTTCCTCCAGAAACAGAGTTAAACCAAAGGCTCTGTGTCTTCTTACAAGCAAGAGTCATTCCCGCTACACTCAGTGATTTTTCGGCTCAAATTTATTTACACACTTCACGAACCCAACACGATTTTCACTATTAACTAAAGAGCATCTATGTAAGAGATGCTGTGGTTTGTTACAGTTTCATAATCAGAGTTCATGTAGGTATGGTCCGTATGAGTAGGAAACACAGTTCAGTTTTTCTGGCCATGCTCATATTTCTTGCTGTATTGCAGACTCTGGACAGAAGAGGATACTTCTTGCGTTAAAAGAGAGGGTGTTTCATGGATGAGAACACTGGTCTGAATTTTCCTTCAGAAATGGAGTTAAACCAAAGGCTCTGTGTCTTCTTATAAGCAAGAGTCATTCCCGGTACAACCAGTGATTTTTCGGCTCAAATGAATTTACACAGTTCACGAACCCAACACGATTTTCACTATTAACTAAAGAGCATCTATGTAAGAGATGCTGTGGTTTGTTACAGTTTCATAAGCAGATTCAACTAGATATGGTCCTTATGAGTAGGAAACACAGTTCTTTTTTTCTCGGCATGCTCATGTTTCCTGCTGTATTGCAGACTTTGGAAAGTAGAGGATGCTTCTTGTCTTAAAACAGAGTGTGTTTCATGGATGAGAACACTGGTCTGAATTTTCCTTCAGAAACGGAGTTAAACAAAATTCTCTGTGTCTTCCTACAAGCAAGAGTCATTTCCTGTACATCCAGTGATATTTCAGCTCAAATGAATTTACACAGTTCACAAACACAACACGATTTTCACTATTAACTAAAGAGCATCTATGTAACATATTCTGTGGTTTTTTACAGTTTCATAAGCAGAGTTCAACTAGATATGATCCGTATGTGTAGGAAACACAGTTCTTTTTTTCTGGTCATGCTCATGGTTCTTGCTGTATTAGAGACGCTGGAAAGAAGAGCATGCTCTTTGCATTAAAAGAGAGTGTGTTTCATGGATGAGATCTCTGGTGTGAATTTCCCTTCACAAACGGAGTGAAACCAAAGCCTCTGTGTCTTAATACAAGCAAGAGTTCATTTCCGGTAAAACCAGGGGTTTTTCTGGTCAAATGAATTTACACAGTTCATGAACCCAACACGTTTTTCACTATTAACTAAAGAGCATCTATGTAACACACGCTGTGGTTTGTTACACTTTCATAAGCAGAGTTCAACTAGATATGGTCCGTATGATTAGGAAACAGAGTTCTTTTTTTCTGGGCATGCTCTTGTTTCATGCTGTATTGGGGACGCTGGAAAGAAGAGCATGCTTCTTGCGTTAAAACAGAGTATGTTTCATGGATGAGAACAATGGTCTGAATTTTCCTTCAGAAATGGAGTTAAACCAAAGGCTCTGTGTCTTCTTATAAGCAAGAGTCATTCCCGGTACAACCAGTGATTTTTCGGCTCAAATGAATTTACACATTTCACGAACCCAACACGATTTTCACTATTAACTAAAGAGCATCTATGTAAGAGATGCTGTGGTTTGTTACAGTTTCATAAGCAGAGTTCAAGTATATATGGTCCGTATGAGTAGGAAACACAGTTCGTTTTTTCTGGACATGCTCATATTTCTTGCTGTATTGCAGTCTCTGGACAGAAGAGGATGCTTCTTGCGTTAAAACAGAGGGTGTTTCATGGATGAGAACACTGGTCTGAATTTTCCTTCACAAACGGAGTTAAACCAAAGGCTCTGTGTCTTCTTATAAGCAAGAGTTCATTTCCGGTAAACCCAGGGGTTTTTCGGCTCAAATGAATTTACACATTTCACGAATCCAACATGTTTTTCAATATTAACTAAAGAGCATCTATGTAAGAGATGCTGTGGTTTGTTACAGTTTCATAATCAGAGTTCAAGTATATATGGTCCGTATGAGTAGGAAACACAGTTCTTTTTTTCTGGTCATGCTCGTGGTTCTTGCTGTATTAGAGACGCTGGAAAGAAGAGCATGCTCTTTGCGTTAAAACAGAGTGTGTTTCATGGATGAGATCTCTGGTGTGAATTTCCCTTCACAACCGGAGTGAAACCAAAGCCTCTGTGTCTTAATACAAGCAAGAGTTCATTTCCGGTAAACCCAGGGGTTTTTCTGGTCAAATGAATTTACACAGTTCATGAACCCAACACGTTTTTCACTATTAACTAAAGAGCATCTATGTAACACATGCTGTGGTTTGTTACAGTTTCATAAGCAGAGTTCAACTAGGTATGATCCGTATGAGTAGGAAACACAGTTCTTTTTTTCTGGTCATGCTCATGGTTCTTGCTGTATTAGAGACGCTGGAAAGAAGAGCATGCTCTTTGCGTTAAAACAGAGTGTGTTTCATGGATGAGATCTCTGGTGTGAATTTCCCTTCACAAACGGAGTGAAACCAAAGCCTCTGTGTCTTAATACAAGCAAGAGTTCATTTCCGGTAAACCCAGGGGTTTTTGTGGTCAAATGAATTTACACAGTTCATGAACCCAACACGTTTTTCACTATTAACTAAAGAGCATCTATGTAACACACGCTGTGGTTTGTTACACTTTCATAAGCAGAGTTCAACTAGATATGGTCCATATGAATAGGAAACAGAGTTCTTTTTTCTGGGCATGCTCTTGTTTCATGCTGTATTGGGGACGCTGGAAAGAAGAGCATGCTTCTTGCGTTAAAACAGAGTATGTTTCATGGATGAGAACACTGGTCTGAATTTTCCTTCACAAACAGAGTTAAACCAAAGGCTCTGTGTCTTCTTATAAGCAAGAGTTCATTTCCGGTAATCCCAGGGGTTTTTCGGCTCAAATGAATTTACACATTTCACGAATCCAACATGTTTTTCAATATTAACTAAAGAGCATCTATGTAAGAGATGCTGTGGTTTGTTACAGTTTCATAATCAGAGTTCAAGTATATATGGTCCGTATGAGTAGGAAACACAGTTCTTTTTTGCTAGTCATGCTCGTGGTTCTTGGTGTATTAGAGATGCTGGAAAGAAGAGCATGCTCTTTGCGTTAAAACAGAGTGTGTTTCATGGATGAGATCTCTGGTGTGAATTTCCCTTCACAACCGGAGTGAAACCAAAGCCTCTGTATCTTAATACAAGCAAGAGTTCATTTCCGATAAACCCAGGGGTTTTTCTGGTCAAATGAATTTACACAGTTCATGAACCCAACACGTTTTTCACTATTAACTAAAGAGCATCTATGTAACACATGCTGTGGTTTGTTACAGTTTCATAAGCAGAGTTCAACTAGGTATGATCCGTATGAGTAGGAAACACAGTTCTTTTTTTCTGGTCATGCTCATGGTTCTTGCTGTATTAGAGACGCTGGAAAGAAGAGCATGCTCTTTGCGTTAAAACAGAGTGTGTTTCATGGATGAGATCTCTGGTGTGAATTTCCCTTCACAAACGGAGTGAAACCAAAGCCTCTGTGTCTTAGTACAAGCAAGAGTTCATTTCCGGTAAACCCAGGGGTTTTTCTGGTCAAATGAATTTACACAGTTCATGACCCCAACACGTTTTTCACTATTAACTAAAGAGCATCTATGTAACACATGCTGTGGTTTGTTACAGTTTCATAAGCAGAGTTCAACTAGATATGGTCCGTATGAATAGGAAACAGAGTTCTTTTTTTCTGGGCATGCTCTTGTTTCATGCTGTATTGGGGACGCTGGAAAGAAGAGCATGCTTCTTGCGTTAAAACAGAGTATATTTCATGGATGAGAAAACTGGTCTGAATATTCCTTCAGAAACGGAGTTAAACCAAAGTCTCTGTGTCTTCCTACAAGCAAGAGTTCATATCCGGTAAACCCAGTGATTTTTCGGCTCAAATGAATTTACACATTTCACGAACCCAACACGTTTTTCACTATTAACTAAAGAGCATCTATGTAAGAGATGCTGTGGTTTGTTACAGTTTCATAATCAGAGTTCAAGTATATATGGTCTGTATGAGTAGGAAACACAGTTCGTTTTTTCTGGCCATGCTCATATTTCTTGCTGTATTGCAGTCTCTGGACAGAAGAGGATGCTTCTTGCGTTAAAACAGAGGGTGTTTCATGGATGAGAACACTGGTCTGAATTTTCCTTCAGAAACAGAGTTAAACCAAAGGCTCTGTGTCTTCTTACAAGCAAGAGTCATTCCCGCTACACCCAGTGATTTTTCGGCTCAAATTTATTTACACACTTCACGAACCCAACACGATTTTCACTATTAACTAAAGAGCATCTATGTAAGAGATGCTGTCGTTTGTTACAGTTTCATAATCAGAGTTCATGTAGGTATGGTCCGTATGAGTAGGAAACACAGTTCATTTTTTCTGGCCATGCTCATATTTCTTGCTGTATTGCAGACTCTGGACAGAAGAGGATGCTTCTTGCGTTAAAACAGAGGGTGTTTCTTGGTTGAGAACACTGGTCTGAATTTTCCTTCAGAAACGGAGTTAAACCAAAGGCTCTGTGTCTTCTTATAAGCAAGAGTCATTCCCGCTACACCCAGTGATTTTTCGGCTCAAATTTATTTACACAGTTCACGAACCCAACACGATTTTCACTATTAACTAAAGAGCATCTATGTAAGAGATGCTGTGGTTTGTTACATTTTCATAATCAGAGTTCATGTAGGTATGGTCCGTATGAGTAGGAAACACAGTTCAGTTTTTCTGGCCATGCTCATATTTCTTGCTGTATTGCAGACTCTGGACAGAAGAGGATACTTCTTGCGTTAAAAGAGAGGGTGTTTCATGGATGAGAACACTGGTCTGAATTTTCCTTCAGAAATGGAGTTAAACCAAAGGCTCTGTGTCTTCTTATAAGCAAGAGTCATTCCCGGTACAACCAGTGATTTTTCGGCTCAAATGAATTTACACAGTTCACGAACCCAACACGATTTTCACTATTAACTAAAGAGCATCTATGTAAGAGATGCTGTGGTTTGTTACAGTTTCATAAGCAGATTCAACTAGATATGGTCCTTATGAGTATTAAACACAGTTCTTTTTTTCTCGGCATGCTCATGTTTCCTGCTGTATTGCAGACTTTGGAAAGTAGAGGATGCTTCTTGTCTTAAAACAGAGTGTGTTTCATGGATGAGAACACTGGTCTGAATTTTCCTTCAGAAACGGAGTTAAACAAAATTCTCTGTGTCTTCCTACAAGCAAGAGTCATTTCCTGTACATCCAGTGATATTTCAGCTCAAATGAATTTACACAGTTCACAAACACAACACGATTTTCACTATTAACTAAAGAGCATCTATGTAACATATTCTGTGGTTTTTTACAGTTTCATAAGCAGAGTTCAACTAGATATGATCCGTATGTGTAGGAAACACAGTTCTTTTTTTCTGGTCATGCTCATGGTTCTTGCTGTATTAGAGACGCTGGAAAGAAGAGCATGCTCTTTGCATTAAAAGAGAGTGTGTTTCATGGATGAGATCTCTGGTGTGAATTTCCCTTCACAAACGGAGTGAAACCAAAGCCTCTGTGTCTTAATACAAGCAAGAGTTCATTTCCGGTAAACCCAGGGGTTTTTCTGGTCAAATGAATTTACACAGTTCATGAACCCAACACGTTTTTCACTATTAACTAAAGAGCATCTATGTAACACACGCTGTGGTTTGTTACACTTTCATAAGCAGAGTTCAACTAGATATGGTCCGTATGATTAGGAAACAGAGTTCTTTTTTTCTGGGCATGCTCTTGTTTCATGCTGTATTGGGGACGCTGGAAAGAAGAGCATGCTTCTTGCGTTAAAACAGAGTATGTTTCATGGATGAGAACAATGGTCTGAATTTTCCTTCAGAAATGGAGTTAAACCAAAGGCTCTGTGTCTTCTTATAAGCAAGAGTCATTCCCGGTACAACCAGTGATTTTTCGGCTCAAATGAATTTACACATTTCACGAACCCAACACGATTTTCACTATTAACTAAAGAGCATCTATGTAAGAGATGCTGTGGTTTGTTACAGTTTCATAAGCAGAGTTCAAGTATATATGGTCCGTATGAGTAGGAAACACAGTTCGTTTTTTCTGGACATGCTCATATTTCTTGCTGTATTGCAGTCTCTGGACAGAAGAGGATGCTTCTTGCGTTAAAACAGAGGGTGTTTCATGGATGAGAACACTGGTCTGAATTTTCCTTCACAAACGGAGTTAAACCAAAGGCTCTGTGTCTTCTTATAAGCAAGAGTTCATTTCCGGTAAACCCAGGGGTTTTTCGGCTCAAATGAATTTACACATTTCACGAATCCAACATGTTTTTCAATATTAACTAAAGAGCATCTATGTAAGAGATGCTGTGGTTTGTTACAGTTTCATAATCAGAGTTCAAGTATATATGGTCCGTATGAGTAGGAAACACAGTTCTTTTTTTCTGGTCATGCTCGTGGTTCTTGCTGTATTAGAGACGCTGGAAAGAAGAGCATGCTCTTTGCGTTAAAACAGAGTGTGTTTCATGGATGAGATCTCTGGTGTGAATTTCCCTTCACAACCGGAGTGAAACCAAAGCCTCTGTGTCTTAATACAAGCAAGAGTTCATTTCCGGTAAACCCAGGGGTTTTTCTGGTCAAATGAATTTACACAGTTCATGAACCCAACACGTTTTTCACTATTAACTAAAGAGCATCTATGTAACACATGCTGTGGTTTGTTACAGTTTCATAAGCAGAGTTCAACTAGGTATGATCCGTATGAGTAGGAAACACAGTTCTTTTTTTCTGGTCATGCTCATGGTTCTTGCTGTATTAGAGACGCTGGAAAGAAGAGCATGCTCTTTGCGTTAAAACAGAGTGTGTTTCATGGATGAGATCTCTGGTGTGAATTTCCCTTCACAAACGGAGTGAAACCAAAGCCTCTGTGTCTTAATACAAGCAAGAGTTCATTTCCGGTAAACCCAGGGGTTTTTGTGGTCAAATGAATTTACACAGTTCATGAACCCAACACGTTTTTCACTATTAACTAAAGAGCATCTATGTAACACACGCTGTGGTTTGTTACACTTTAATAAGCAAAGTTCAACTAGATATGGTCCATATGAATAGGAAACAGAGTTCTTTTTTTCTGGGCATGCTCTTGTTTCATGCTGTATTGGGGACGCTGGAAAGAAGAGCATGCTTCTTGCGTTAAAACAGAGTATGTTTCATGGATGAGAACAATGGTCTGAATTTTCCTTCAGAAAAGGAGTTAAACCAAAGGCTCTGTGTCTTCTTATAAGCAAGAGTCATTCCCGGTACAACCAGTGATTTTTCGGCTCAAATGAATTTACACAGTTCACGAACCCAACACGATTTTCACTATTAACTAAAGAGCATCTATGTAAGAGATGCTGTGGTTTGTTACAGTTTCATAAGCAGAGTTCAAGTATATATGGTCCGTATGAGTAGGAAACTCAGTTCGTTTTTTCTGGCCATGTTCATATTCCTTGCTGTATTGCAGTCTCTGGACACAAGAGGATGCTTCTTGCGTTAAAACAGAGGGTGTTTCATGGATGAGAACACTGGTCTGAATTTTCCTTCACAAACGGAGTTAAACCAAAGGCTCTGTGTCTTCTTATAAGCAAGAGTTCATTTACGGTAAACCCAGGGGTTTTTCGGCTCAAATGAATTTACACATTTCACGAATCAAACATGTTTTTCAATATTAACTAAAGAGCATCTAAGTAAGAGATGCTGTGGTTTGTTACAGTTTCATAAGCAGAGTTCAAGTATATATGGTCCATATGAGTAGGAAACACAGTTCTTTTTTTCTGGTCATGCTCGTGGTTCTTGCTGTATTAGAGACGCTGGAAAGAAGAGCATGCTCTTTGCGTTAAAACAGAGTGTGTTTCATGGATGAGATCTCTGGTGTGAATTTCCCTTCACAACCGGAGTGAAACCAAAGCCTCTGTGTCTTAATACAAGCAAGAGTTCATTTCCGGTAAACCCAGGGGTTTTTCTGGTCAAATGAATTTACACAGTTCATGAACGCAACACGTTTTTCACTATTAACTAAAGAGCATCTATGTAACACATGCTGTGGTTTGTTACAGTTTCATAAGCAGAGTTCAACTAGATATGGTCCGTATGAATAGGAAACAGAGTTCTTTTTTTCTGGGGATGCTCTTGTTTCATGCTGTATTGGGTACGCTGGAAAGAAGAGCATGCTTCTTGCGTTAAAACAGAGTATGTTTCATGTATGAGAACACTGGTCTGAATATTCCTTCAGAAACGGAGTTAAACCAAAGTCTCTGTGTCTTCCTACAAGCAAGAGTTCATATCCGGTAAACCCAGTGATTTTTCGGCTCAAATGAATTTACACGGTTCACGAACCCAACACGTTTTTCACTATTAACTAAAGAGCATCTATGTAAGAGATGCTGTTGTTTGTTACAGTTTCATAATCAGAGTTCAAGTAGATATGGACCGTATGAGTGGGAAACACAGTTCATTTTTTCTGGACATGCTCATATTTCTTGCTGTATTGCAGACTCTGGACAGAAGAGGATGCTTCTTGCGTTAAAAGAGAGGGTGTTTCATGGATGAGAACACAGGTCTGAATTTTCCTTCAGAAATGGAGTTAAACCAAAGGCTCTGTGTCTTCTTATAAGCAAGAGTCATTCCCGGTACAACCAGTGATTTTTCGGCTCAAATGAATTTACACATTTCACGAACCCAACACGATTTTCACTATTAACTGAAGAGCATCTATGTAAGAGATGCTGTGGTTTGTTACAGTTTCATAATCAGAGTTCAAGTATATATGGTCCTTATGAGTAGGAAACACAGTTCGTTTTTTCTGGCCATGCTCATATTTCTTGCTGTATTGCAGTCTCTGGACAGAAGAGGATGCTTCTTGCGTTAAAACAGAGGGTGTTTCATGGATGAGAACACTGGTCTGAATTTTCCTTCACAAACGGAGTTAAACCAAAGGCTCTGTGTTTTCTTATAAGCAAGAGTTCATTTCCGGTAAACCCAGGGGTTTTTCGGCTCAAATGAATTTACACATTTCACGAATCCAACATGTTTTTCAATATTAACTAAAGAGCATCTAAGTAAGAGATGCTGTGGTTTGTTACAGTTTCATAATCAGAGTTCAAGTATATATGGTCCGTATGAGTAGGAAACACAGTTCTTTTTTTCTGGTCATGCTCGTGGTTCTTGCTGTATTAGAAACGCTGGAAAGAAGAGCATGCTCTTTGCGTTAAAACAGAGTGTGTTTCATGGATGAGATCTCTGGTGTGAATTTCCATTCACAACCGGAGTGAAACCAAAGCCTCTGTGTCTTAATACAAGCAAGAGTTCATTTCCGGTAAACCCAGGGGTTTTTCTGGTCAAATGAATTTACACAGTTCATGAACCCAACACGTTTTTCACTATTAACTAAAGAGCTTCTATGTAACACATGCTGTGGTTTGTTACAGTTTCATAAGCAGAGTTCAACTAGATATGGTCCGTATGAATAGGAAACAGAGTTCTTTTTTTCTGGGCATGCTCTTGTTTCATGCTGTATTGGGGACGCTGGAAAGAAGAGCATGCTTCTTGCGTTAAAACAGCGTATGTTTCATGGATGAGAACACTGGTCTGAATATTCCTTCAGAAACGGAGTTAAACCAAAGTCTCTGTGTCTTCCTACAAGCAAGAGTTCATATCCGGTAAATCCAGTGATTTTTCGGCTCAAATGAATTTACATGGTTCACGAACCCAACACGTTTTTCACTATTAACTAAAGAGCATCTATGTAAGAGATGCTGTTGTTTGTTACAGTTTCATAATCAGAGTTCAAGTAGATATGGACCGTATGAGTGGGAAACACAGTTCATTTTTTCTGGACATGCTTATATTTCTTGCTGTATTGCAGACTCTGGACAGAAGAGGATGCTTCTTGCGTTAAAAGAGAGGGTGTTTCATGGATGAGAACACAGGTCTGAATTTTCCTTCAGAAATGGAGTTAAACCAAAGGCTCTGTGTCTTCTTATAAGCAAGAGTCATTCCCGGTACAACCAGTGATTTTTCGGCTCAAATGAATTTACACATTTCACGAACCCAACACGATTTTCACTATTAACTAAAGAGCATCTATGTAAGAGATGCTGTGGTTTGTTACACTTTCATAATCAGAGTTCAAGTATATATGGTCTGTATGAGTAGGCAACACAGTAAGTTTTTTCTGGCCATGCTCATATTTCTTGCTGTATTGCAGTCTCTGGACAGAAGAGGATGCTTCTTGCGTTAAAACAGAGGTGTTTCATGGATGAGAACACTGGTCTGAATTTTCCTTCACAAACGGAGTTAAACCAAAGGCTCTGTGTCTTCTTATAAGCAGGAGTTCATTTACGATAAACCCAGGGGTTTTTCGGCTCAAATGAATTTACACAGTTCATGAACCCAACACGATTTTCACTATTAACTAAAGAGCATCTATGTAAGAGATGCTGTGCTTTGTTACAGTTTCATAAGCAGATTCAACTAGATATGGTCCTTATGAGTAGGAAACACAGTTCTTTTTTTCTCGGCATGCTCATGTTTCTTGCTGTATTGCAGACTCTGGAAAGTGGAGGATGCTTCTTGTCTTAAAACAGAGTGTGTTTCATGGATGAGATCTCTGGTGTGAATTTCCCTTCACAACCGGAGTGAAAAGAAAGCCTCTGTGTCTTAATACAAGCAAGAGTTCATTTCCGGTAAACCCAGGGGTTTTTCTGCTCAAATGAATTTACACAGTACATGAACCCAACACGTTTTTCACTATTAACTAAAGAGCATCTATGTAACACATGCTGTGGTTTGTTACAGTTTCATAAGCAGAATTCAACTAGATATGGTCCGTATGAATAGGAAACAGAGTTCTTTTTTTCTGGGGATGCTCTTGTTTCATGCTGTATTGGGGACGCTGGAAAGAAGAGCATGCTTCTTGCGTTAAAAGAGAGTATGTTTCATGGATGAGAACACTGGTCTGAATATTCCTTCAGAAACGGAGTTAAACCAAAGTCTCTGTGTCTTCCTACAAGCAAGAGTTCATATCCGGTAAACCCAGTGATTTTTCGGCTCAAATGAATTTACACGGTTCACGAACCCAACACATTTTTCACTATTAACTAAAGAGCATCTATGTAAGAGATGCTGTTGTTTGTTACAGTTTCATAATCAGAGTTCAAGTAGATATGGACCGTATGAGTGGGAAACAGTTCATTTATTCTGGACATGCTCATACTTCTTGCTGTATTGCAGACTCTGGACAGAAGAGGATGCTTCTTGCGTTAAAAGAGAGGGTGTTTCATGGATGAGAACACTGGTCTGAATTTTCTTTCAGAAATGGAGTTAAACCAAAGGCTCTGTGTCTTCTTATAAGCAAGAGTCATTCCCGGTACAACCAGTGATTTTTCGGCTCAAATGAATTTACACATTTCACGAACCCAACACGATTTTCACTATTAACTAAAGAGCATCTATGTAAGAGATGCTGTGGTTTGTTACAGTTTCATAATCAGAGTTCAAGTATATATGGTCTGTATGAGTAGGCAACACAGTAAGTTTTTTCTGGCCATGCTCATATTTCTTGCTGTATTGCAGTCTCTGGACAGAAGAGGATGCTTCTTGCGTTAAAACAGAGGGTGTTTCATGGATGAGAACACTGGTCTGAATTTTCCTTCACAAATGGAGTTAAACCAAAGGCTCTGTGTCTTCTTATAAGCAGGAGTTCATTTCCGATAAACCCAGGGGTTTTTCGGCTCAAATGAATTTACACAGTTCATGAACGCAACACGATTTTCACTATTAACTAAAGAGCATCTATGTAAGAGATGCTGTGCTTTGTTACAGTTTCATAAGCAGATTCAACTAGATATGGTCCTTATGAGTAGGAAACACAGTTCTTTTTTTCTCGGCATGCTCATGTTTCTTGCTGTATTGCAGACTCTGGAAAGTGGAGGATGCTTCTTGTCTTAAAACAGAGTGTGTTTCATGGATGAGAACACTGGTCTGAATTTTCCTTCAGGAACGGAGTTAATCCAAAGGCTCTGTGTCTTCTTATAAGCAAGAGTCATTTCCGGTACACCCAGTGATTTTTCGGCTCAAATGAATTTACACGGTTCATGGACCCAACACGATTTTCACTATTAACTAAAGAGCATCTATGTAAGAGATGCTGTGGTTTGATACAGTTTCATAATCAGAGTTCAAGTACATATGGTCCGTATGAGTAGGAAACACAGTTCATTTTTTCTGGACATGCTCATATTTCTTGCTGTATTGCAGACTCTGGACAGAAGAGGATGCTTCTTGCGTTAAAAGAGAGGGTGTTTCATGGATGAGAACACAGGTCTGAATTTTCCTTCAGAAATGGAGTTAAACCAAAGGCTCTGTGTCTTCTTATAAGCAAGAGTCATTCCCGGTACACCCAGTGATTTTTCAGCTCAAATGAATTTACACAGTTCACAAACACAACACGATTTTCACTATTAACTAAAGAGCATCTATGTAACATATTCTGTGGTTTGTTACAGTTTCATAAGCAGAGTTCAACTAGATATGATCCGTATGAGTAGGAAACACAGTTCTTTTTTTCTGGTCATGGTCATGGTTCTTGCTGTATTAGAGACGCTGGAAAGAAGAGCATGCTCTTTGCGTTAAAACAGAGTGTGTTTCATGGATGAGATCTCTGGTGTGAATTTCCCTTCACAAACGGAGTGAAACCAAAGCCTCTGTGTCTTAATACAAGCAAGAGTTCATTTCCGGTACTCCCAGGGGTTTTTCTGGTCAAATGAATTTACACAGTTCATGAACCCAACACGTTTTTCACTATTAACTAAAGAGCATCTATGTAACACACGCTGTGGTTTGTTACACTTTCATAAGCAGAGTTCAACTAGATATGGTCCGTATGAATAGGAAACAGAGTTCTTTTTTTCTGGGCATGCTCTTGTTTCATGCTGTATTGGGGACGCTGGAAAGAAGAGCATGCTTCTTGCGTTAAAACAGAGTATGTTTCATGGATGAGAACATGGTCTGAATTTTCCTTCAGAAATGGAGTTAAACCAAAGGCTCTGTGTATTGGGGACGCTGGAAAGAAGAGCATGCTTCTTGCGTTAAAACAGAGGGTGTTTCATGGATGAGAACATGGTCTGAATTTTCCTTCAGAAATGGAGTTAAACCAAAGGCTCTGTGTCTTCTTATAAGCAAGAGTCATTCCCGGTACAACCAGTGATTTTTCGGCTCAAATGAATTTACACATTTCACGAACCCAACACGATTTTCACTATTAACTAAAGAGCATCTATGTAAGAGATGCTGTGGTTTGTTACAGTTTCATAATCAGAGTTCAAGTATATATGGTCCGTATGAGTAGGAAACACAGTTCGTTTTTTCTGGCCATGCTCATATTTCTTGCTGTATTGCAGTCTCTGGACAGAAGAGGATGCTTCTTGCGTTAAAACAGAGGGTGTTTCATGGATGAGAACACTGGTCTGAATTTTCCTTCACAAACGGAGTTAAACCAAAGGCTCTGTGTCTTCTTATAAGCAAGAGTTCATTTCCGGTAAACCCAGGGGTTTTTCGGTTCAAATGAATTTACACATTTCACGAATCCAACATGTTTTTCAATATTAACTAAAGAGCATCTATGTAAGAGATGCTGTGGTTTGTTACAGTTTCATAATCAGAGTTCAAGTATATATGGTCCGTATGAGTAGGAAACACAGTTCTTTTTTTCTGGTCATGCTCGTGGTTCTTGCTGTATTAGAGACACTGGAAAGAAGAGCATGCTCTTTGCGTTAAAACAGAGTGTGTTTCATGGATGAGATCTCTGGTGTGAATTTCCCTTCACAACCGGAGTGAAAAGAAAGCCTCTGTGTCTTAATACAAGCAAGAGTTCATTTCCGGTAAACCCAGGGGTTTTTCTGCTCAAATGAATTTACACGGTACATGAACCCAACACGTTTTTCACTATTAACTAAAGAGCATCTATGTAACACATGCTGTGGTTTGTTACAGTTTCATAAGCAGAATTCAACTAGATATGGTCCGTATGAATAGGAAACAGAGTTCTTTTTTTCTGGGGATGCTCTTGTTTCATCCTGTATTGGGGACGCTGGAAAGAAGAGCATGCTTCTTGCGTTAAAAAAGAGTATGTTTCATGGATGAGAACACTGGTCTGAATATTCCTTCAGAAACGGAGTTAAACCAAAGTCTCTGTGTCTTCCTACAAGCAAGAGTTCATATCCGGTAAACCCAGGGGTTTTTCGGCTCAAATGAATTTACACGGTTCACGAACCCAACACATTTTTCACTATTAACTAAAGAGCATCTATGTAAGAGATGCTGTTGTTTGTTACAGTTTCATAATCAGAGTTCAAGTAGATATGGACCGTATGAGTGGGAAACACAGTTCATTTTTTCTGGACATGCTCATACTTCTTGCTGTATTGCAGACTCTGGACAGAAGAGGATGCTTCTTGCGTTAAAAGAGAGGGTGTTTCATGGATGAGAACACTGGTCTGAATTTTCTTTCAGAAATGGAGTTAAACCAAAGGCTCTGTGTCTTCTTATAAGCAAGAGTCATTCCCGGTGCAACCAGTGATTTTTCGGCTCAAATGAATTTACACAGTTCACGAACCCAACACGATTTTCACTATTAACTAAAGAGCATCTATGTAAGAGATGCTGTGGTTTGTTACAGTTTCATAATCAGAATTCAAGTATATATGGTCCGTATGAGTAGGAAACACAGTTCGTTTTTTCTGGCCATGCTCATATTTCTTGCTGTATTGCAGTCTCTGGACAGAAGAGGATGCTTCTTGCGTTAAAACAGAGGGTGTTTCATGGATGATAACACTGGTCTGAATTTTCCTTCACAAACGGAGTTAAACCAAAGGCTCTGTGTCTTCTTATAAGCAAGAGTTCATTTCCGATAAACCCATGGGTTTGTCGGCTCAAATGAATTTACACAGTTCATGAACCCAACACGATTTTCACTATTAACTAAGGAGCATCTATGTAAGAGATGCTGTGGTTTGTTACAGTTTCATAAGCAGATTCAACTAGATATGGTCCTTATGAGTAGGAAACACAGTTCTCTTTTTCTCGGCATGCTCATGTTTCTTGCTGTATTGCAGACTCTGGAAAGTGGAGGATGCTTCTTGTCTTAAAACAGAGTGTGTTTCATGGATGAGAACACTGGTCTGAATTTTCCTTCAGGAACGGAGTTAAACCAAAGTCTCTGTGTCTTCTTATAAGCAAGAGTCATTCCGCTGCACCCAGTGATTTTTCTTCTCAAATTTATTTACACAGTTCACGAACCCAACACGATTTTCACTATTAACTAAAGAGCATCTATGTAAGAGATGCTGTGGTTTGTTACAGTTTCATAATCAGAGTTCATGTAGATATGGTCCGTATGAGTAGGAAACACAGTTCATTTTTTCTGGCCATGCTCATATTTCTTGCTCTATTGCAGACTCTAGACAGAAGAGGATGCTTCTTGCATTAAAACGGAGGGTGTTTCATGGTTGAGAACACTGGTCTGAATTTTCCTTCACAAACGGAGTTAAACCAAAGGCTCTGTGTCTTCTTATAAGCAAGAGTGATTTCCGGTACACCCAGTGATTTTTCGGCTCAAATGAATTTACACGGTTCACGGACCCAACACGATTTTCACTATTAACTAAAGAGCATCTATGTAAGAGATCCTGTGGTTTGATACAGTTTCATAATCAGAGTTCAAGTACATATGGTCCGTATGAGTAGGAAACACAGTTCATTTTTTCTGGACACGCTCATATTTCTTGCTGAATTGCATACTCTGGACAGAAGTGGATGCTTCTTGTGTGAAAACAGAGGGTGTTTCATGGATGAGAACACTGGTCTGAATTTTCCTTCAAAAACGGAGTTAAACCAAAGTATCTGTGTCTTCTTATAAGCAAGAGATATTCCCGGTACAACCAGTGATTTTTCGGCTCAAATGAATTTACACAGTTCACGAACCCAACACGATTTTCACTATTAACTAAAGAGCATCTATGTAAGAGATGCTGTGGTTTGTTACAGTTTCATAAGCAGATTCAACTAGATATGGTCCTTATGAGTAGGAAACACAGTTCTTTTTTTCTCGGCATGCTCATGTTTCCTGCTGTATTGCAGACTTTGGAAAGTAGAAGATGCTTCTTGTCTTAAAACAGAGTGTGTTTCATGGATGAGAACACTGGTCTGAATTTTCCTTCAGAAACGGAGTTAAACAAAATTCTCTGTGTCTTCCTACAAGCAAGAGTCATTTCCTGTACATCCAGTGATATTTCAGCTCAAATGAATTTACACAGTTCACAAACACAACACGATTTTCACTATTAACTAAAGAGCATCTATGTAACATATTCTGTGGTTTTTTACAGTTTCATAAGCAGAGTTCAACTAGATATGATCCGTATGTGTAGGAAACACAGTTCTTTTTTTCTGGTCATGCTCATGGTTCTTGCTGTATTAGAGACGCTGGAAAGAAGAGCATGCTCTTTGCATTAAAAGAGAGTGTGTTTCATGGATGAGATCTCTGGTGTGAATTTCCCTTCACAAACGGAGTGAAACCAAAGCCTCTGTGTCTTAATACAAGCAAGAGTTCATTTCCGGTAAACCCAGGGGTTTTTCTGGTCAAATGAATTTACACAGTTCATGAACCCAACACGTTTTTCACTATTAACTAAAGAGCATCTATGTAACACACGCTGTGGTTTGTTACAGTTTCATAAGCAGAGTTCAACTAGATATGGTCCATATGAATAGGAAACAGAGTTCTTTTTTCTGGGCATGCTCTTGTTTCATGCTGTATTGGGGACGCTGGAAAGAAGAGCATGCTTCTTGCGTTAAAACAGAGTATGTTTCAAGGATGAGAACACTGGTCTGAATTTTCATTCAGAAACGGAGTTAAACCAAAGTCTCTGTGTATTCCTACAAGCAAGAGTTCATATCCGGTAAACCCAGTGATTTTTCGGCTCAAATGAATTTACACATTTCACGAACCCAACACGTTTTTCACTATTAACTAAAGAGCATCTATGGAAGAGATGCTGTTGTTTGTTACAGTTTCATAATCAAAGTTCAAGTATATATGGTCCGTATGAGTAGGAAACACAGTTCGTTTTTTCTGGCCATGCTCATATTTCTTGCTGTATTGCAGTCTCTGGACAGAAGAGGATGCTTCTTGCGTTAAAACTGAAGGTGTTTCATGGATGAGAACACTGGTCTGAATTTTCCTTCACAAACGGAGTTAAACCAAAGGCTCTGTGTCTTTTTATAAGCAAGAGTTCATTTCCGGTAAACCCAGGGGTTTTTCGGCTCAAATGAATTTACACAGTTCATGAACCCAACACGATTTTCACTATTAACTAAAGATCATCTATGTAAGAGATGCTGTTGTTTGTTACAGTTTCATAATCAGAGTTCAAGTAGATATGAACCGTATGAGTGGGATACACAGTTCATTTTTTCTGGACATGCTCATATTTCTTGCTGTATTGCAGACTCTGGACAGAAGAGGATGCTTCTTGCATTAAAACAGAGGGTGTTTCATGGATGAGAACACTGGTCTGAATTACCCTTCACAAACGGAGTTAAAACAAAGCCCCTGTGTCTTCCTACAAGCAAGAGTTGTTTTCCGGTAAACCCAGTGATTTTTCGGCTCAAATGAATTTACACAGTTCACGAACCCAACAGGATTTTCACTATTAAATAAAGAGCATCTATGTAAGAGATGCTGTGGTTTGTTACAGTTTCATAATCAGAGTTCATGTAGGTATGGTCCGTATGAGTAGGAAACGCAGTACATTTTTTCTGGCCATGCTCATATTTCTTGCTGTATTGCAGACTCTGGACAGAAGAGGATACTTCTTGCGTTAAAAGAGAGGGTGTTTCATGGATGAGAACACAGGTTTGATTTTTCCTTCAGAAATGGAGTTAAACCAAAGGCTCTGTGTCTTCTTATAAGCAAGAGTCATTCCCGGTACAACCAGTGATTTTTCGGCTCAAATGAATTTACACAGTTCACGAACCCAACACGATTTTCACTATTAACTAAAGAGCATCTATGTAAGAGATGCTGTGGTTTGTTACAGTTTCATAAGCAGATTCAACTAGATATGGTCCTTATGAGTAGGAAACACAGTTCTTTTTTTCTCGGCATGCTCATGTTTCTTGCTGTATTGCAGACTTTGGAAAGTAGAGGATGCTTCTTGTCTTAAAACAGAGTGTGTTTCATGGATGAGAACACTGGTCTGAATTTTCCTTCAGAAACGGAGTTAAACAAAATTCTCTGTGTCTTCCTACAAGCAAGAGTCATTTCCGGTACACCCAGTGATATTTCATCTCAAATGAATTTACACAGTTCACAAACACAACATGATTTTCACTATTAACTAAAGAGCATCTATGTAACATATGCTGTGGTTTTTTACAGTTTCATAAACAGAGTTCAACTAGATATGATCCGTATGAGTAGGAAACACAGTTCTTTTGTTCTGGTCATGCTCATTGTTCTTGCTGTATTAGAGACGCTGGAAAGAAGAGCATGCTCTTTGCATTAAAAGAGAGTGTGTTTCATGGATGAGATCTCTGGTGTGAATTTCCCTTCACAAACGGCGTGACACCAAAGCCTCTGTGTCTTAATACAAGCAAGAGTTCATTTCCGGTAAACTCAGGGGTTTTTCTGGTCAAATGAATTTACACAGTTCATGAACCCAACACGTTTTTCACTATTAACTAAAGAGCATCTATGTAACACATGCTGTGGTTTGTTACACTTTCATAAGCAGAGTTCAACTAGATATGGTCCGTATGAATAGGAAACAGAGTTCTTTTTTTCTGGGCATGCTCTTGTTTCATGCTGTATTGGGTACGCTGGAAAGAAGAGCATGCTTCTTGCGTTAAAACAGAGTATGTTTCATGGATGAGAACACTGGTCTGAATATTCCTTCAGAAACGGAGTTAAACCAAAGTCTCTGTGTCTTCCTACAAGCAAGACTTCATATCCGGTAAACCCAGTGATTTTTCGGCTCAAATGAATTTACACATTTCACGAACCCAACACGTTTTTCACTATTAACTAAAGAGCATCTATGTAAGAGATGCTGTTGTTTGTTACAGTTTCATAATCAGAGTTCAAGTAGATATGGACCGTATGAGTGGGAAACACAGTTCATTTTTTCTGGACATGCTCATATTTCTTGCTGTATTGCAGACTCTGGACAGAAGAGGATGCTTCTTGCATTAAAAGAGAGGGTGTTTCATGGATGAGAACACAGGTCTGAATTTTCCTTCAGAAATGGAGTTAAACCAAAGGCTCTGTGTCTTCTTATAAGCAAGAGTCATTCCCGGTACAACCAGTGATTTTTCAGCTCAAATGAATTTACACAGTTCACGAACCCAACACGATTTTCACTATTAACTAAAGAGCATCTATGTAAGAGATGCTGTGGTTTGTTACAGTTTCATAATCAGAGTTCAAGTATATATGGTCCGTATGAGTAGGAAACACAGTTCATTTTTTCTGGCCATGCTCATATTTCTTGCTGTATTGCAGTCTCTGGACAGAAGAGGATGCTTCTTGCGTTAAAACAGAGGCTGTTTCATGGATGAGAACACTGGTCTGAATTTTCCTTCAGAAACGGAGTTAAACCAAAGGCTCTGTGTCTTCTTATAAGCAAGAGTCATTCCCGCTACACCCAGTGATTTTTCGGCTCAAATTTATTTACACAGTTCACGAACCGAACACGATTTTCACTATTAACTAAAGAGCATCTATGTAAGAGATGCTGTGGTTTGTTACAGTTTCATAATCAGAGTTCATGTAGGTATGGTCCGTATGAGTAGGAAACACAGTTCAGTTTTTCTGGCCATGCTCATATTTCTTGCTGTATTGCAGACTCTGGACAGAAGAGGATGCTTCTTGCGTGAAAACAGAGGGTGTTTCATGGTTGAGAACACTGGTCTGAATTTTCCTTCAGAAACGGAGTTAAACCAAAGGCTCTGTGTCTTCTTATAAGCAAGAGTCATTCCCGCTACACCCAGTGATTTTCGGCTCAAATTTATTTACACAGTTCACGAACCCAACACGATTTTCACTATTAACTAAAGAGCATCTATGTAAGAGATGCTGTGGTTTGTTACAGTTTCATAATCAGAGTTCATGTAGGTATGGTCCGTATGAGTAGGAAACACAGTTCATTTTTTCTGGACATGCTCATATTTCTTGCTGTATTGCAGACTCTGGACAGAAGAGGATGCTTCTTGCGTTAAAACAGAGGGTGTTTCATGGATGAGAACACTGGTCTGAATTTTCCTTCACAAACAGAGTTAAACCAAAGGCTCTGTGTCTTCTTATAAGCAAGAGTTCATTTCCGGTAATCCCAGGGGTTTTTCGGCTCAAATGAATTTACACATTTCACGAATCCAACATGTTTTTCAATATTAACTAAAGAGCATCTATGTAAGAGATGCTGTGGTTTGTTACAGTTTCATAATCAGAGTTCAAGTATATATGGTCCGTATGAGTAGGAAACACAGTTCTTTTTTTCTGGTCATGCTCGTGGTTCTTGCTGTATTAGAGACGCTGGAAAGAAGAGCATGCTCTTTGCGTTAAAACAGAGTGTGTTTCATGGATGAGATCTCTGGTGTGAATTTCCATTCACAACCGGAGTGAAACCAAAGCCTCTGTGTCTTAATACAAGCAAGAGTTCATTTCCGGTAAACCCAGGGGTTTTTCTGGTCAAATGAATTTACACAGTTCATGAACCCAACACGTTTTTCACTATTAACTAAAGAGCATCTATGTAACACATGCTGTGGTTTGTTACAGTTTCATAAGCAGAGTTCAACTAGGTATGATCCGTATGAGTAGGAAACACAGTTCTTTTTTTCTGGTCATGCTCATCGTTCTTGCTGTATTAGAGACGCTGGAAAGAAGAGCATGCTCTTTGCGTTAAAACAGAGTGTGTTTCATGGATGAGATCTCTGGTGTGAATTTCCCTTCACAAACGGAGTGAAACCAAAGCCTCTGTGTCTTAATACAAGCAAGAGTTCATTTCCGGTAAACCCAGGGGTTTTTGTGGTCAAATGAATTTACACAGTTCATGAACCCAACACGTTTTTCACGATTAACTAAAGAGCATCTATGTAACACACGCTGTGGTTTGTTACACTTTAATAAGCAGAGTTCAACTAGATATGGTCCATATGAATAGGAAACAGAGTTCTTTTTTTCTGGGCATGATCTTGTTTCATGCTGTATTGGGGACGCTGGAAAGAAGAGCATGCTTCTTGCGTTAAAACAGAGTATGTTTCATGGATGAGAACAATGGTCTGAATTTTCCTTCAGAAAAGGAGTTAAACCAAAGGCTCTGTGTCTTCTTATAAGCAAGAGTCATTCCCGGTACAACCAGTGATTTTTCGGCTAAAATGAATTTACACAGTTCACGAACCCAACACGATTTTCACTATTAACTAAAGAGCATCTATGTAAGAGATGCTGTGGTTTGTTACAGTTTCATAATCAGAGTTCAAGTATATATGGTCCGTATAGGTAGGAAACTCAGTTCGTTTTTTCTGGCCATGTTCATATTCCTTGCTGTATTGCAGTCTCTGGACACAAGAGGATGCTTCTTGCGTTAAAACAGAGGGTGTTTCATGGATGAGAACACTGGTCTGAATTTTCCTTCACAAACGGAGTTAAACCAAAGGCTCTGTGTCTTCTTATAAGCAAGAGTTCATTTACGGTAAACCCAGGGGTTTTTCGGCTCAAATGAATTTACACATTTCACGAATCAAACATGTTTTTCAATATTAACTAAAGAGCATCTAAGTAAGAGATGCTGTGGTTTGTTACAGTTTCATAAGCAGAGTTCAAGTATATATGGTCCATATGAGTAGGAAACACAGTTCTTTTTTTCTGGTCATGCTCGTGGTTCTTGCTGTATTAGAGACGCTGGAAAGAAGAGCATGCTCTTTGCGTTAAAACAGAGTGTGTTTCATGGATGAGATCTCTGGTGTGAATTTCCCTTCACAAACGGAGTGAAACCAAAGCCTCTGTGTCTTAATACAAGCAAGAGTTCATTTCCGGTAAACCCAGGGGTTTTTCTGGTCAAATGAATTTACACAGTTCATGAACGCAACACGTTTTTCACTATTAACTAAAGAGCATCTATGTAACACATGCTGTGGTTTGTTACAGTTTCATAAGCAGAGTTCAACTAGATATGGTCCGTATGAATAGGAAACAGAGTTCTTTTTTTCTGGGGATGCTCTTGTTTCATGCTGTATTGGGTACGCTGGAAAGAAGAGCATGCTTCTTGCGTTAAAACAGAGTATGTTTCATGTATGAGAACACTGGTCTGAATATTCCTTCAGAAACGGAGTTAAACCAAAGTCTCTGTGTCTTCCTACAAGCAAGAGTTCATATCCGGTAAACCCAGTGATTTTTCGGCTCAAATGAATTTACACGGTTCACGAACCCAACACGTTTTTCACTATTAACTAAAGAGCATCTATGTAAGAGATGCTGTTGTTTGTTACAGTTTCATAATCAGAGTTCAAGTAGATATGGACCATATGAGTGGGAAACACAGTTCATTTTTTCTGGACATGCTCATATTTCTTGCTGTATTGCAGACTCTGGACAGAAGAGGATGCTTCTTGCGTTAAAAGAGAGGGTGTTTCATGGATGAGAACACAGGTCTGAATTTTCCTTCAGAAACGGAGTTAAACAAAATTCTCTGTGTCTTCCTACAAGCAAGAGTCATTTCCTGTACATCCAGTGATATTTCAGCTCAAATGAATTTACACAGTTCACAAACACAACACGATTTTCACTATTAACTAAAGAGCATCTATGTAACATATTCTGTGGTTTTTTACAGTTTCATAAGCAGAGTTCAACTAGATATGATCCGTATGTGTAGGAAACACAGTTCTTTTTTTCTGGTCATGCTCATGGTTCTTGCTGTATTAGAGACGCTGGAAAGAAGAGCATGCTCTTTGCATTAAAAGAGAGTGTGTTTCATGGATGAGATCTCTGGTGTGAATTTCCCTTCACAAACGGAGTGAAACCAAAGCCTCTGTGTCTTAATACAAGCAAGAGTTCATTTCCGGTAAACCCAGGGGTTTTTCTGGTCAAATGAATTTACACAGTTCATGAACCCAACACGTTTTTCACTATTAACTAAAGAGCATCTATGTAACACACGCTGTGGTTTGTTACACTTTCATAAGCAGAGTTCAACTAGATATGGTCCGTATGATTAGGAAACAGAGTTCTTTTTTTCTGGGCATGCTCTTGTTTCATGCTGTATTGGGGACGCTGGAAAGAAGAGCATGCTTCTTGCGTTAAAACAGAGTATGTTTCATGGATGAGAACAATGGTCTGAATTTTCCTTCAGAAATGGAGTTAAACCAAAGGCTCTGTGTCTTCTTATAAGCAAGAGTCATTCCCGGTACAACCAGTGATTTTTCGGCTCAAATGAATTTACACATTTCACGAACCCAACACGATTTTCACTATTAACTAAAGAGCATCTATGTAAGAGATGCTGTGGTTTGTTACAGTTTCATAAGCAGAGTTCAAGTATATATGGTCTGTATGAGTAGGAAACACAGTTCGTTTTTTCTGGCCATGCTCATATTTCTTGCTGTACTGCAGTCTCTGGACAGAAGAGGATGCTTCTTGCGTTAAAACAGAGGGTGTTTCATGGATGAGAACACTGGTCTGAATTTTCCTTCAGAAACAGAGTTAAACCAAAGGCTCTGTGTCTTCTTACAAGCAAGAGTCATTCCCGCTACACTCAGTGATTTTTCGGCTCAAATTTATTTACACACTTCACGAACCCAACACGATTTTCACTATTAACTAAAGAGCATCTATGTAAGAGATGCTGTCGTTTGTTACAGTTTCATAATCAGAGTTCATGTAGGTATGGTCCGTATGAGTAGGAAACACAGTTCATTTTTTCTGGCCATGCTCATATTTCTTGCTGTATTGCAGACTCTGGACAGAAGAGGATGCTTCTTGCGTTAAAACAGAGGGTGTTTCTTGGTTGAGAACACTGGTCTGAATTTTCCTTCAGAAACGGAGTTAAACCAAAGGCTCTGTGTCTTCTTATAAGCAAGAGTCATTCCCGCTACACCCAGTGATTTTTCGGCTCAAATTTATTTACACAGGTCACGAACCCAACACGATTTTCACTATTAACTAAAGAGCATCTATGTAAGAGATGCTGTGGTTTGTTACATTTTCATAATCAGAGTTCATGTAGGTATGGTCCGTATGAGTAGGAAACACAGTTCAGTTTTTCTGGCCATGCTCATATTTCTTGCTGTATTGCAGACTCTGGATAGAAGAGGATACTTCTTGCGTTAAAAGAGAGGGTGTTTCATGGATGAGAACACTGGTCTGAATTTTCCTTCAGAAATGGAGTTAAACCAAAGGCTCTGTGTCTTCTTATAAGCAAGAGTCATTCCCGGTACAACCAGTGATTTTTCGGCTCAAATGAATTTACACAGTTCACGAACCCAACACGATTTTCACTATTAACTAAAGAGCATCTATGTAAGAGATGCTGTGGTTTGTTACAGTTTCATAAGCAGATTCAACTAGATATGGTCCTTATGAGTAGGAAACACAGTTCTTTTTTTCTCGTCATGCTCATGTTTCCTGCTGTATTGCAGACTTTGGAAAGTAGAGGATGCTTCTTGTCTTAAAACAGAGTGTGTTTCATGGATGAGAACACTGGTCTGAATTTTCCTTCAGAAACGGAGTTAAACAAAATTCTCTGTGTCTTCCTACAAGCAAGAGTCATTTCCTGTACATCCAGTGATATTTCAGCTCAAATGAATTTACACAGTTCACAAACACAACACGATTTTCACTATTAACTAAAGAGCATCTATGTAACATATTCTGTGGTTTTTTACAGTTTCATAAGCAGAGTTCAACTAGATATGATCCGTATGTGTAGGAAACACAGTTCTTTTTTTCTGGTCATGCTCATGGTTCTTGCTGTATTAGAGACGCTGGAAAGAAGAGCATGCTCTTTGCATTAAAAGAGAGTGTGTTTCATGGATGAGATCTCTGGTGTGAATTTCCCTTCACAAACGGAGTGAAACCAAAGCCTCTGTGTCTTAATACAAGCAAGAGTTCATTTCCGGTAAACCCAGGGGTTTTTCTGGTCAAATGAATTTACACAGTTCATGAACCCAACACGTTTTTCACTATTAACTAAAGAGCATCTATGTAACACACGCTGTGGTTTGTTACACTTTCATAAGCAGAGTTCAACTAGATATGGTCCGTATGATTAGGAAACAGAGTTCTTTTTTTCTTGGCATGCTCTTGTTTCATGCTGTATTGGGGACTCTGGAAAGAAGAGCATGCTTCTTGCGTTAAAACAGAGTATGTTTCATGGATGAGAACAATGGTCTGAATTTTCCTTCAGAAATGGAGTTAAACCAAAGGCTCTGTGTCTTCTTATAAGCAAGAGTCATTCCCGGTACAACCAGTGATTTTTCGGCTCAAATGAATTTACACATTTCACGAACCCAACACGATTTTCACTATTAACTAAAGAGCATCTATGTAAGAGATGCTGTGGTTTGTTACAGTTTCATAAGCAGAGTTCAAGTATATATGGTCCGTATGAGTAGGAAACACAGTTCGTTTTTTCTGGACATGCTCATATTTCTTGCTGTATTGCAGTCTCTGGACAGAAGAGGATGCTTCTTGCGTTAAAACAGAGGGTGTTTCATGGATGAGAACACTGGTCTGAATTTTCCTTCACAAACGGAGTTAAACCAAAGGCTCTGTGTCTTCTTATAAGCAAGAGTTCATTTCCGGTAAACCCAGGGGTTTTTCGGCTCAAATGAATTTACACATTTCACGAATCCAACATGTTTTTCAATATTAACTAAAGAGCATCTATGTAAGAGATGCTGTGGTTTGTTACAGTTTCATAATCAGAGTTCAAGTATATATGGTCCGTATGAGTAGGAAACACAGTTCTTTTTTTCTGGTCATGCTCGTGGTTCTTGCTGTATTAGAGACGCTGGAAAGAAGAGCATGCTCTTTGCGTTAAAACAGAGTGTGTTTCATGGATGAGATCTCTGGTGTGAATTTCCCTTCACAACCGGAGTGAAACCAAAGCCTCTGTGTCTTAATACAAGCAAGAGTTCATTTCCGGTAAACCCAGGGGTTTTTCTGGTCAAATGAATTTACACAGTTCATGAACCCAACACGTTTTTCACTATTAACTAAAGAGCATCTATGTAACACATGCTGTGGTTTGTTACAGTTTCATAAGCAGAGTTCAACTAGGTATGATCCGTATGAGTAGGAAACACAGTTCTTTTTTTCTGGTCATGCTCATGGTTCTTGCTGTATTAGAGACGCTGGAAAGAAGAGCATGCTCTTTGCGTTAAAACAGAGTGTGTTTCATGGATGAGATCTCTGGTGTGAATTTCCCTTCACAAACGGAGTGAAACCAAAGCCTCTGTGTCTTAATACAAGCAAGAGTTCATTTCCGGTAAACCCAGGGGTTTTTGTGGTCAAATGAATTTACACAGTTCATGAACCCAACACGTTTTTCACGATTAACTAAAGAGCATCTATGTAACACACGCTGTGGTTTGTTACACTTTAATAAGCAGAGTTCAACTAGATATGGTCCATATGAATAGGAAACAGAGTTCTTTTTTTCTGGGCATGCTCTTGTTTCATGCTGTATTGGGGACGCTGGAAAGAAGAGCATGCTTCTTGCGTTAAAACAGAGTATGTTTCATGGATGAGAACAATGGTCTGAATTTTCCTTCAGAAAAGGAGTTAAACCAAAGGCTCTGTGTCTTCTTATAAGCAAGAGTCATTCCCGGTACAACCAGTGATTTTTCGGCTCAAATGAATTTACACAGTTCACGAACCCAACACGATTTTCACTATTAACTAAAGAGCATCTATGTAAGAGATGCTGTGGTTTGTTACAGTTTCATAATCAGAGTTCAAGTATATATGGTCAGTATAGGTAGGAAACTCAGTTCGTTTTTTCTGGCCATGTTCATATTCCTTGCTGTATTGCAGTCTCTGGACACAAGAGGATGCTTCTTGCGTTAAAACAGAGGGTGTTTCATGGATGAGAACACTGGTCTGAATTTTCCTTCACAAACGGAGTTAAACCAAAGGCTCTGTGTCTTCTTATAAGCAAGAGTTCATTTACGGTAAACCCAGGGGTTTTTCGGCTCAAATGAATTTACACATTTCACGAATCAAACATGTTTTTCAATATTAACTAAAGAGCATCTAAGTAAGAGATGCTGTGGTTTGTTACAGTTTCATAAGCAGAGTTCAAGTATATATGGTCCATATGAGTAGGAAACACAGTTCTTTTTTTCTGGTCATGCTCGTGGTTCTTGCTGTATTAGAGACGCTGGAAAGAAGAGCATGCTCTTTGCGTTAAAACAGAGTGTGTTTCATGGATGAGATCTCTGGTGTGAATTTCCCTTCACAACCGGAGTGAAACCAAAGCCTCTGTGTCTTAATACAAGCAAGAGTTCATTTCCGGTAAACCCAGGGGTTTTTCTGGTCAAATGAATTTACACAGTTCATGAACGCAACACGTTTTTCACTATTAACTAAAGAGCATCTATGTAACACATGCTGTGGTTTGTTACAGTTTCATAAGCAGAGTTCAACTAGATATGGTCCGTATGAATAGGAAACAGAGTTCTTTTTTTCTGGGGATGCTCTTGTTTCATGCTGTATTGGGTACGCTGGAAAGAAGAGCATGCTTCTTGCGTTAAAACAGAGTATGTTTCATGTATGAGAACACTGGTCTGAATATTCCTTCAGAAACGGAGTTAAACCAAAGGCTCTGTGTCTTCTTATAAGCAAGAGTCATTCCCGGTACAACCAGTGATTTTTCGGCTCAAATGAATTTACACATTTCACGAACCCAACACGTTTTTCACTATTAACTGAAGAGCATCTATGTAAGAGATGCTGTGGTTTGTTACAGTTTCATAATCAGAGTTCAAGTATATATGGTCCGTATGAGTAGGAAACACAGTTCGTTTTTTCTGGCCATGCTCATATTTCTTGCTGTATTGCAGTCTCTGGACAGAAGAGGATGCTTCTTGCGTTAAAACAGAGGGTGTTTCATGGATGAGAACACTGGTCTGAATTTTCCTTCACAAACGGAGTTAAACCAAAGGCTCTGTGTCTTCTTATAAGCAAGAGTTCATTTCCGATAAACCCAGGGGTTTTTCGGCTCAAATGAATTTACACATTTCACGAATCCAACATGTTTTTCAATATTAACTAAAGAGCATCTATGTAAGAGATGCTGTGGTTTGTTACAGTTTCATAATCAGAGTTCAAGTATATATGGTCCGTATGAGTAGGAAACACAGTTCTTTTTTGCTAGTCATGCTCGTGGTTCTTGGTGTATTAGAGATGCAGGAAAGAAGAGCATGCTCTTTGCGTTAAAACAGAGTGTGTTTCATGGATGAGATCTCTGGTGTGAATTTCCCTTCACAACCGGAGTGAAACCAAAGCCTCTGTGTCTTAATACAAGCAAGAGTTCATTTCCGGTAAACCCAGGGGTTTTTCTGCTCAAATGAATTTACACAGTACATGAACCCAACACGTTTTTCACTATTAACTAAAGAGCATCTATGTAACACATGCTGTGGTTTGTTACAGTTTCATAAGCAGAATTCAACTAGATATGGTCCGTATGAATAGGAAACAGAGTTCATTTTTTCTGGGGATGCTCTTGTTTCATGCTGTATTGGGGACGCTGGAAAGAAGAGCATGCTTCTTGCGTTAAAACAGAGTATGTTTCATGGATGAGAACACTGGTCTGAATATTCCTTCAGAAACGGAGTTAAACCAAAGTCTCTGTGTCTTCCTACAAGCAAGAGTTCATATCCGGTAAACCCAGTGATTTTTCGGCTCAAATGAATTTACACGGTTCACGAACCCAACACATTTTTCACTATTAACTAAAGAGCATCTATGTAAGAGATGCTGTTGTTTGTTACAGTTTCATAATCAGAGTTCAAGTAGATATGGACCGTATGAGTGGGAAACACAGTTCATTTTTTCTGGACATGCTCATACTTCTTGCTGTATTGCAGACTCTGGACAGAAGAGGATGCTTCTTGCGTTAAAAGAGAGGGTGTTTCATGGATGAGAACACTGGTCTGAATTTTCTTTCAGAAATGGAGTTAAACCAAAGGCTCTGTGTCTTCTTATAAGCAAGAGTCATTCCCGGTACAACCAGTGATTTTTCGGCTCAAATGAATTTACACATTTCACGAACCCAACACGATTTTCACTATTAACTAAAGAGCATCTATGTAAGAGATGCTGTGGTTTGTTACAGTTTCATAATCAGAGTTCAAGTATATATGGTCTGTATGAGTAGGCAACACAGTAAGTTTTTTCTGGCCATGCTCATATTTCTTGCTGTATTGCAGTCTCTGGACAGAAGAGGATGCTTCTTGCGTTAAAACAGAGGGTGTTTCATGGATGAGAACACTGGTCTGAATTTTCCTTCACAAACGGAGTTAAACCAAAGGCTCTGTGTCTTCTTATAAGCAGGAGTTCATTTCCGATAAACCCAGGGGTTTTTCGGCTCAAATGAATTTACACAGTTCATGAACGCAACACGATTTTCACTATTAACTAAAGAGCATCTATGTAAGAGATGCTGTGCTTTGTTACAGTTTCATAAGCAGATACAACTAGATATGGTCCTTATGAGTAGGAAACACAGTTCTTTTTTTCTCGGCATGCTCATGTTTCTTGCTGTATTGCAGACTCTGGAAAGTGGAGGATGCTTCTTGTCTTAAAACAGAGTGTGTTTCATGGATGAGAACACTGGTCTGAATTTTCCTTCAGGAACGGAGTTAATCCAAAGGCTCTGTGTCTTCTTATAAGCAAGAGTCATTTACGGTACACCCAGTGATTTTTCGGCTCAAATGAATTTACACGGTTCATGGACCCAACACGATTTTCACTATTAACTAAAGAGCATCTATGTAAGAGATGCTGTGGTTTGATACAGTTTCATAATCAGAGTTCAAGTACATATGGTCCGTATGAGTAGGAAACACAGTTCATTTTTTCTGGACATGCTCATATTTCTTGCTGTATTGCAGACTCTGGACAGAAGAGGATGCTTCTTGCGTTAAAAGAGAGGGTGTTTCATGGATGAGAACACAGGTCTGAATTTTCCTTCAGAAATGGAGTTAAACCAAAGGCTCTGTGTCTTCTTATAAGCAAGAGTCATTTCCGGTACACCCAGTGATTTTTCGGCTCAAATGAATTTACACGGTTCACGGACCCAACACGATTTTCACTATTAACTAAAGAGCATCTATGTAAGAGATCCTGTGGTTTGATACAGTTTCATAATCAGAGTTCAAGTACATATGGTCCGTATGAGTAGGAAACACAGTTCATTTTTTCTGGACACGCTCATATTTCTTGCTGAATTGCATACTCTGGACAGAAGTGGATGCTTCTTGTGTGAAAACAGAGGGTGTTTCATGGATGAGAACACTGGTCTGAATTTTCCTTCAAAAACGGAGTTAAACCAAAGTATCTGTGTCTTCTTATAAGCAAGAGATATTCCCGGTACAACCAGTGATTTTTCGGCTCAAATGAATTTACACAGTTCACGAACCCAACACGATTTTCACTATTAACTAAAGAGCATCTATGTAAGAGATGCTGTGGTTTGTTACAGTTTCATAAGCAGATTCAACTAGATATGGTCCTTATGAGTAGGAAACACAGTTCTTTTTTTCTCGGCATGCTCATGTTTCCTGCTGTATTGCAGACTTTGGAAAGTAGAGGATGCTTCTTGTCTTAAAACAGAGTGTGTTTCATGGATGAGAACACTGGTCTGAATTTTCCTTCAGAAACGGAGTTAAACAAAATTCTCTGTGTCTTCCTACAAGCAAGAGTCATTTCCTGTACATCCAGTGATATTTCAGCTCAAATGAATTTACACAGTTCACAAACACAACACGATTTTCACTATTAACTAAAGAGCATCTATGTAACATATTCTGTGGTTTTTTACAGTTTCATAAGCAGAGTTCAACTAGATATGATCCGTATGTGTAGGAAACACAGTTCTTTTTTTCTGGTCATGCTCATGGTTCTTGCTGTATTAGAGACGCTGGAAAGAAGAGCATGCTCTTTGCATTAAAAGAGAGTGTGTTTCATGGATGAGATCTCTGGTGTGAATTTCCCTTCACAAACGGAGTGAAACCAAAGCCTCTGTGTCTTAATACAAGCAAGAGTTCATTTCCGGTAAACCCAGGGGTTTTTCTGGTCAAACGAATTTACACAGTTCATGAACCCAACAAGTTTTTCACTATTAACTAAAGAGCATCTATGTAACACACGCTGTGGTTTGTTACAGTTTCATAAGCAGAGTTCAACTAGATATGGTCCATATGAATAGGAAACAGAATTCTTTTTTCTGGGCATGCTCTTGTTTCATGCTGTATTGGGGACGCTGGAAAGAAGAGCATGCTTCTTGCGTTAAAACAGAGTATGTTTCAAGGATGAGAACACTGGTCTGAATTTTCATTCAGAAACGGAGTTAAACCAAAGTCTCTGTGTCTTCCTACAAGCAAGAGTTCATATCCGGTAAACCCAGTGATTTTTCGGCTCAAATGAATTTACACATTTCACGAACCCAACACGTTTTTCACTATTAACTAAAGAGCATCTATGGAAGAGATGCTGTTGTTTGTTACAGTTTCATAATCAAAGTTCAAGTATATATGGTCCGTATGAGTAGGAAACACAGTTCGTTTTTTCTGGCCATGCTCATATTTCTTGCTGTATTGCAGTCTCTGGACAGAAGAGGATGCTTCTTGCGTTAAAACTGAAGGTGTTTCATGGATGAGAACACTGGTCTGAATTTTCCTTCACAAACGGAGTTAAACCAAAGGCTCTGTGTCTTCTTATAAGCAAGAGTTCATTTCCGGTAAACCCAGGGGTTTTTCGGCTCAAATGAATTTACACAGTTCTTGAACCCAACACGATTTTCACTATTAACTAAAGAGCATCTATGTAAGAGATGCTGTTGTTTGTTACAGTTTCATAATCAGAGTTCAAGTAGATATGAACCGTATGAGTGGGATACACAGTTCATTTTTTCTGGACATGCTCATATTTCTTGCTGTATTGCAGACTCTGGACAGAAGAGGATGCTTCTTGCATTAAAACAGAGGGTGTTTCATGGATGAGAACACTGGTCTGAATTACCCTTCACAAACGGAGTTAAAACAAAGCCCCTGTGTCTTCCTACAAGCAAGAGTTGTTTTCCGGTAAACCCAGTGATTTTTCGGCTCAAATGAATTTACACAGTTCACGAACCCAACAGGATTTTCACTATTAAATAAAGAGCATCTATGTAAGAGATGCTGTGGTTTGTTACAGTTTCATAATCAGAGTTCATGTAGGTATGGTCCGTATGAGTAGGAAACGCAGTACATTTTTTCTGGCCATGCTCATATTTCTTGCTGTATTGCAGACTCTGGACAGAAGAGGATACTTCTTGCGTTAAAAGAGAGGGTGTTTCATGGATGAGAACACAGGTCTGAATTTTCCTTCAGAAATGGAGTTAAACCAAAGGCTCTGTGTCTTCTTATAAGCAAGAGTCATTCCCGGTACAACCAGTGATTTTTCGGCTCAAATGAATTTACACAGTTCACGAACCCAACACGATTTTCACTATTAACTAAAGAGCATCTATGTAAGAGATGCTGTGGTTTGTTACAGTTTCATAAGCAGATTCAACTAGATATGGTCCTTATGAGTAGGAAACACAGTTCTTTTTTTCTCGGCATGCTCATGTTTCTTGCTGTATTGCAGACTTTGGAAAGTAGAGGATGCTTCTTGTCTTAAAACAGAGTGTGTTTCATGGATGAGAACAGTGGTCTGAATTTTCCTTCAGAAACGGAGTTAAACAAAATTCTCTGTGTCTTCCTACAAGCAAGAGTCATTTCCGGTACACCCAGTGATATTTCATCTCAAATGAATTTACACAGTTCACAAACACAACATGATTTTCACTATTAACTAAAGAGCATCTATGTAACATATGCTGTGGTTTTTTACAGTTTCATAAACAGAGTTCAACTAGATATGATCCGTATGAGTAGGAAACACAGTTCTTTTGTTCTGGTCATGCTCATTGTTCTTGCTGTATTAGAGACGCTGGAAAGAAGAGCATGCTCTTTGCATTAAAAGAGAGTGTGTTTCATGGATGAGATCTCTGGTGTGAATTTCCCTTCACAAACGGCGTGAAACCAAAGCCTCTGTGTCTTAATACAAGCAAGAGTTCATTTCTGGTAAACTCAGGGGTTTTTCTGGTCAAATGAATTTACACAGTTCATGAACCCAACACGTTTTTCACTATTAACTAAAGAGCATCTATGTAACACATGCTGTGTTTTGTTACACTTTCATAAGCAGAGTTCAACTAGATATGGTCCGTATGAATAGGAAACAGAGTTCTTTTTTTCTGGGCATGCTCTTGTTTCATGCTGTATTGGGTACGCTGGAAAGAAGAGCATGCTTCTTGCGTTAAAACAGAGTATGTTTCATGGATGAGAACACTGGTCTGAATATTCCTTCAGAAACGGAGTTAAACCAAAGTCTCTGTGTCTTCCTACAAGCAAGACTTCATATCCGGTAAACCCAGTGATTTTTCGGCTCAAATGAATTTACACATTTCACGAACCCAACACGTTTTTCACTATTAACTAAAGAGCATCTATGTAAGAGATGCTGTTGTTTGTTACAGTTTCATAATCAGAGTTCAAGTAGATATGGACCGTATGAGTGGGAAACACAGTTCATTTTTTCTGGACATGCTCATATTTCTTGCTGTATTGCAGACTCTGGACAGAAGAGGATGCTTCTTGCATTAAAAGAGAGGGTGTTTCATGGATGAGAACACAGGTCTGAATTTTCCTTCAGAAATGGAGTTAAACCAAAGGCTCTGTGTCTTCTTATAAGCAAGAGTCATTCCCGGTACAACCAGTGATTTTTCAGCTCAAATGAATTTACACAGTTCACGAACCCAACACGATTTTCACTATTAACTAAAGAGCATCTATGTAAGAGATGCTGTGGTTTGTTACAGTTTCATAATCAGAGTTCAAGTATATATGGTCCGTATGAGTAGGAAACACAGTTCATTTTTTCTGGCCATGCTCATATTTCTTGCTGTATTGCAGTCTCTGGACAGAAGAGGATGCTTCTTGCGTTAAAACAGAGGCTGTTTCATGGATGAGAACACTGGTCGGAATTTTCCTTCAGAAACGGAGTTAAACCAAAGGCTCTGTGTCTTCTTATAAGCAAGAGTCATTCCCGCTACACCCAGTGATTTTTCGGCTCAAATTTATTTACACAGTTCACGAACCCAACACGATTTTCACTATTAACTAAAGAGCATCTATGTAAGAGATGCTGTGGTTTGTTACAGTTTCATAATCAGAGTTCATGTAGGTATGGTCCGTATGAGTAGGAAACACAGTTCAGTTTTTCTGGCCATGCTCATATTTCTTGCTGTATTGCAGACTCTGGACAGAAGAGGATGCTTCTTGCGTGAAAACAGAGGGTGTTTCATGGTTGAGAACACTGGTCTGAATTTTCCTTCAGAAACGGAGTTAAACCAAAGGCTCTGTGTCTTCTTATAAGCAAGAGTCATTCCCGCTACACCCAGTGATTTTCGGCTCAAATTTATTTACACAGTTCACGAACCCAACACGATTTTCACTATTAACTAAAGAGCATCTATGTAAGAGATGCTGTGGTTTGTTACAGTTTCATAATCAGAGTTCATGTAGGTATGGTCCGTATGAGTAGGAAACACAGTTCATTTTTTCTGGCCATGCTCATATTTCTTGCTGTATTGCAGACTCTGGACAGAAGAGGATGCTTCTTGCGTTAAAACAGAGGGTGTTTCATGGATGAGAACACTGGTCTGAATTTTCCTTCACAAACAGAGTTAAACCAAAGGCTCTGTGTCTTCTTATAAGCAAGAGTTCATTTCCGGTAATCCCAGGGGTTTTTCGGCTCAAATGAATTTACACATTTCACGAATCCAAAATGTTTTTCAATATTAACTAAAGAGCATCTATGTAAGAGATGCTGTGGTTTGTTACAGTTTCATAATCAGAGTTCAAGTATATATGGTCCGTATGAGTAGGAAACACAGTTCTTTTTTGCTAGTCATGCTCGTGGTTCTTGGTGTATTAGAGATGCTGGAAAGAAGAGCATGCTCTTTGCGTTAAAACAGAGTGTGTTTCATGGATGAGATCTCTGGTGTGAATTTCCCTTCACAACCGGAGTGAAACCAAAGCCTCTGTATCTTAATACAAGCAAGAGTTCATTTCCGGTAATCCCAGGGGTTTTTCTGGTCAAATGAATTTACACAGTTCATGAACCCAACACGTTTTTCACTATTAACTAAAGAGCATCTATGTAACACATGCTGTGGTTTGTTACAGTTTCATAAGCAGAGTTCAACTAGGTATGATCCGTATGAGTAGGAAACACAGTTCTTTTTTTCTGGTCATGCTCATGGTTCTTGCTGTATTAGAGACGCTGGAAAGAAGAGCATGCTCTTTGCGTTAAAACAGAGTGTGTTTCATGGATGAGATCTCTGGTGTGAATTTCCCTTCACAAACGGAGTGAAACCAAAGCCTCTGTGTCTTAGTACAAGCAAGAGTTCATTTCCGGTAAACCCAGGGGTTTTTCTGCTCAAATGAATTTACACAGTACATGAACCCAACACGTTTTTCACTATTAACTAAAGAGCATCTATGTAACACATGCTGTGGTTTGTTACAGTTTCATAAGCAGAATTCAACTAGATATGGTCCGTATGAATAGGAAACAGAGTTCTTTTTTTCTGGGGATGCTCTTGTTTCATGCTGTATTGGGGACGCTGGAAAGAAGAGCATGCTTCTTGCGTTAAAACAGAGTATGTTTCATGGATGAGAACACTGGTCTGAATATTCCTTCAGAAACGGAGTTAAACCAAAGTCTCTGTGTCTTCCTACAAGCAAGAGTTCATATCCGGTAAACCCAGTGATTTTTCGGCTCAAATGAATTTACACGGTTCACAAACCCAACACATTTTTCACTATTAACTAAAGAGCATCTATGTAAGAGATGCTGTTGTTTGTTACAGTTTCATAATCAGAGTTCAAGTAGATATGGACCGTATGAGTGGGAAACACAGTTCATTTTTTCTGGACATGCTCATACTTCTTGCTGTATTGCAGACTCTGGACAGAAGAGGATGCTTCTTGCGTTAAAAGAGAGGGAGTTTCATGGATGAGAACACTGGTCTGAATTTTCTTTCAGAAATGGAGTTAAACCAAAGGCTCTGTGTCTTCTTATAAGCAAGAGTCATTCCCGGTACAACCAGTGATTTTTCGGCTCAAATGAATTTACACAGTTCACGAACCCAACACGATTTTCACTATTAACTAAAGAGCATCTATGTAAGAGATGCTGTGGTTTGTTACAGTTTCATAATCAGAATTCAAGTATATATGGTCCGTATGAGTAGGAAACACAGTTCGTTTTTTCTGGCCATGCTCACATTTCTTGCTGTATTGCAGTCTCTGGACATAAGAGGATGCTTCTTGCGTTAAAACAGAGGGTGTTTCATGGATGAGAACACTGGTCTGAATTTTCCTTCACAAACGGAGTTAAACCAAAGGCTCTGTGTCTTCTTATAAGCAAGAGTTCATTTCCGATAAACCCATGGGTTTGTCGGCTCAAATGAATTTACACAGTTCATGAACCCAACATGATTTTCACTATTAACTAAGGAGCATCTATGTAAGAGATGCTGTGGTTTGTTACAGTTTCATAAGCAGATTCAACTAGATATGGTCCTTATGAGTAGGAAACACAGTTCTCTTTTTCTCGGCATGCTCATGTTTCTTGCTGTATTGCTGACTCTGGAAAGTGGAGGATGCTTCTTGTCTTAAAACAGAGTGTGATTCATGGATGAGAACACTGGTTTGAATTACCCTTCAGAAACGGAGTTGAACCAAAGGCTCTGTGTCTTCCTACAAGCAAGAGTTCATTTCCGGAAAACCCATTGATTTTTCGGCTCAAATGAATTTACACAGTTCACAAATCCAACACGTTTTTCACAATAAAATAAAGAGCATCTATGTAAGACATGCTGTGGTTTGTTACAGTTTCATAAGCAGAGTTCAACTAGATATGATCCGTATGAGTAGGAAACACAGTTCTTTTTTTCTGGGCATGCTCATATTTCTTGCTGTTTTAGAGAAGCTGGAAAGAAGAGCATGCTCTTTGCGTTTAAACAGAGTGTGTTTCATGGATGAGAACTGTGGTCTGAATTTCCCTTCACAAAAGGAGATAAACCATTGGCTCTGAGTCTTCCTACAAGCAAGACTTCATTTCCGGTAAACCCAGTGATATCTCGGCTCAAATGAATTTACACAGTTCACTAACCCAACACGTTTTTCACTATAAACCTAAGAGCATCTATGTAAGACATGCTGTGGTTTGTTACAGTTTCATAAGCAGAGTTCAACTAGCCATTGTCCGTATGAGTAAGAAACACAGTTCTTTTTTTCTGGGCATGCTCAAGTTTCTTGCTGTATTGGAACGCTGGAAAGAAGAGCATGCTCTTTCCGTTAAAACAGAGTGTGTTTCATGGATGAGAACACTGGTCGGAATTTCCCTTCACAAATGGAATTAAACCAAAGCTTCTGTGTTTTTCTACAAGCAAGAGTTCATTTCCAGTAAAACCAGTGATTTTTCGGCTCAAATGAATATACACAATTCACGATCACAACACGTTTTTTACTATAAACTAAAGAGAATCTATGTAAGAGATGCTGTGGTTTCTTACAGTTTCATAAGCAGAGTTCAACTAGATATCGTACATATGAGTAGGAAACATAGTTCTTTTTCTCTGGGCATGCACATCTTTCTTGCTGTATTAGAGACGCTGGAAATAAGAGCATGCTCTTGGCGTTAAAACAGAGCGTGTTTCATGGATGAGAACACTGGTCTGAATTTCCCTTCACAAACGGAGTTAAACCAAAGGCTCTGTGTCTTCCTACAAGCAAGAGTTCATTTCCGGTAAACCCAGTGTTTTTTTCAGCTCAAATGAATTTACACAGTTCAAAAACCCAACACGATTTTCACTATTAATCAATGATCATCTATGTAAGAGATGCTGCGGATTGTTACAGTTTCATAAGCAGAGTTCAACTAGATATGGTGCGTATGAGTAGAAAACACAGTTCTTTTTCTGGACATGCTCATATTTCTTGCTGTATTGCAGACTCTGGAAAGAAGAGGATGCTTCTTGCGTTAAAACAGAGGGTGTTTCATGGATGAGAACACTGGTCTGAATTTCCCTTCAGAAAAGGAGTGAAACCAAAGGGTCTGTGTCTTCCTACAAGCAAGAGTTCATTTCCGGTAAACCCAGTGATTTTTCGGCTCAAATGAATTTACACTGTTCACGAACCCAACACGATTTTCACTATTAACTAAAGAGCATCTATGTGAGAGATGCTGTGGTTTTTTACAGGTTCACAAGCAGAGTTCAACTAGATATGGTCCGTATGAATAGGAAACACAGTTCATTTTCTGGACATGCTCATATTTCTTGCTGTATTGCAGACTCTGGAAAGAAGAGGATGCTTCTTGCGTTAAAAGAGAAGGTGTTTCATGGATGAGAACACTGGTATGAATTTCCCTTCACAAACGGAGTTAAACCAAAGGCTCTGTGTCTTCCTACAAGCAAGAGTTCATTTCCGGTAAACCCAGTGATTTTTCGGCTCAAATGAATTTACACAGTTCACAAACCCAACACGTTTTTCATAATAAACTAAAGAGCATCTATGTAAGACATGCTGTGGTTTGTTACAGTTTCATAAGCAGAGTTCAACTAGATATCATCTGTATGAGTAGGAAACATAGTTCTTTTTTTTCTGGGCATGCTCATGTTTCTTGCTGTATTAGAGACTTTGGAATGAAGAGCATGCTCTTTGCCTTAAAACAGAGTGTGATTCATGGATGAGAACACTGGTTTGAATTTCCCTTCAGAAACGGAGTTGAACCAAAGGCTCTGTGTCTTCCTACAAGCAAGAGTTCATTTCCGGAAAACCCATTGATTTTTCGGCTCAAATGAATTTACACAGTTCACAAACCCAACACGTTTTTCACAATAAAATAAAGAGCATCTATGTAAGACATGCTGTGGTTTGTTACAGTTTCATAAGCAAAGTTCAACTAGATATGATCCGTATGAGTAGGAAACACAGTTCTTTTTTTCTGGGCATGCTCATATTTCTTGCTGTTTTAGAGAAGCTGGAAAGAAGAGCATGCTCTTTGCGTTTAAACAGAGTGTGTTTCATGGATGAGAACTGTGGTCTGAATTTCCCTTCACAAAAGGAGATAAACCATTGGCTCTGAGTCTTCCTACAAGCAAGACTTCATTTCCGGTAAACCCAGTGATATCTCGGCTCAAATGAATTTACACAGTCACTAACCCAACACGTTTTTCACTATAAACCTAAGAGCATCTATGTAAGACATGCTGTGGTTTGTTACACTTTCATAAGCAGAGTTCAACTAGATATGGTCCGTATGAATAGGAAACAGAGTTCTTTTTTTCTGGGCATGCTCTTGTTTCATGCTGTATTGGGGACGCTGGAAAGAAGAGCATGCTTCTTGCGTTAAAACAGAGTATGTTTCATGGATGAGAACATGGTCTGAATTTTCCTTCAGAAATGGAGTTAAACCAAAGGCTCTGTGTCTTCTTATAAGCAAGAGTCATTCCCGGTACAACCAGTGATTTTTCGGCTCAAATGAATTTACACATTTCACGAACCCAACACGATTTTCACTATTAACTAAAGAGCATCTATGTAAGAGATGCTGTGGTTTGTTACAGTTTCATAATCAGAGTTCAAGTATATATGGTCCGTATGAGTAGGAAACACAGTTCATTTTTTCTGGCCATGCTCATATTTCTTGCTGTATTGCAGTCCATGGACAGAAGAGGATGCTTCTTGCGTTAAAACAGAGGGTGTTTCATGGATGAGAACACTGGTCTGAATTTTCCTTCACAAACGGAGTTAAACCAAAGGCTCTGTGTCTTCTTATAAGCAAGAGTTCATTTCCGGTAAACCCAGGGGTTTTTCGGTTCAAATGAATTTACACATTTCACGAATCCAACATGTTTTTCAATATTAACTAAAGAGCATCTATGTAAGAGATGCTGTGGTTTGTTACAGTTTCATAATCAGAGTTCAAGTATATATGGTCCGTATGAGTAGGAAACACAGTTCTTTTTTTCTGGTCATGCTCGTGGTTCTTGCTGTATTAGAGACACTGGAAAGAAGAGCATGCTCTTTGCGTTAAAACAGAGTGTGTTTCATGGATGAGATCTCTGGTGTGAATTTCCCTTCACAACCGGAGTGAAAAGAAAGCCTCTGTGTCTTAATACAAGCAAGAGATCATTTCCGGTAAACCCAGGGGTTTTTCTGCTCAAATGAATTTACACAGTACATGAACCCAACACGTTTTTCACTATTAACTAAAGAGCATCTATGTAACACATGCTGTGGTTTGTTACAGTTTCATAAGCAGAATTCAACTAGATATGGTCCGTATGAATAGGAAACAGAGTTCTTTTTTTCTGGGGATGCTCTTGTTTCATGCTGTATTGGGGACGCTGGAAAGAAGAGCATGCTTCTTGCGTTAAAACAGAGTATGTTTCATGGATGAGAACACTGGTCTGAATATTCCTTCAGAAACGGAGTTAAACCAAAGTCTCTGTGTCTTCCTACAAGCAAGAGTTCATATCCGGTAAACCCATGGGTTTGTCGGCTCAAATGAATTTACACAGTTCATGAACCCAACACGATTTTCACTATTAACTAAGGAGCATCTATGTAAGAGATGCTGTGGTTTGTTACAGTTTCATAAGCAGATTCAACTAGATATGGTCCTTATGAGTAGGAAACACAGTTCTCTTTTTCTCGGCATGCTCATGTTTCTTGCTGTATTGCAGACTCTGGAAAGTGGAGGATGCTTCTTGTCTTAAAACAGAGTGTGTTTCATGGATGAGAACACTGGTCTGAATTTTCCTTCAGGAACGGAGTTAAACCAAAGTCTCTGTGTCTTCTTATAAGCAAGAGTCATTCCGCTGCACCCAGTGATTTTTCTTCTCAAATTTATTTACACAGTTCACGAACCCAACACGATTTTCACTATTAACTAAAGAGCATCTATGTAAGAGATGCTGTGGTTTGTTACAGTTTCATAATCAGAGTTCATGTAGATATGGTCCGTATGAGTAGGAAACACAGTTCATTTTTTCTGGCCATGCTCATATTTCTTGCTCTATTGCAGACTCTAGACAGAAGAGGATGCTTCTTGCATTAAAACAGAGGGTGTTTCATGGTTGAGAACACTGGTCTGAATTTTCCTTCACAAACGGAGTTAAACCAAAGGCTCTGTGTCTTCTTATAAGCAAGAGTCATTTCCGGTACACCCAGTGATTTTTCGGCTCAAATGAATTTACACGGTTCACGGACCCAACACGATTTTCACTATTAACTAAAGAGCATCTATGTAAGAGATCCTGTGGTTTGATACAGTTTCATAATCAGAGTTCAAGTACATATGGTCCGTATGAGTAGGAAACACAGTTCATTTTTTCTGGACACGCTCATATTTCTTGCTGAATTGCATACTCTGGACAGAAGTGGATGCTTCTTGTGTGAAAACAGAGGGTGTTTCATGGATGAGAACACTGGTCTGAATTTTCCTTCAAAAACGGAGTTAAACCAAAGTATCTGTGTCTTCTTATAAGCAAGAGATATTCCCGGTACAACCAGTGATTTTTCGGCTCAAATGAATTTACACAGTTCACGAACCCAACACGATTTTCACTATTAACTAAAGAGCATCTATGTAAGAGATGCTGTGGTTTGTTACAGTTTCATAAGCAGATTCAACTATATATGGTCCTTATGAGTAGGAAACACAGTTCTTTTTTTCTCGGCATGCTCATGTTTCCTGCTGTATTGCAGACTTTGGAAAGTAGAGGATGCTTCTTGTCTTAAAACAGAGTGTGTTTCATGGATGAGAACACTGGTCTGAATTTTCCTTCAGAAACGGAGTTAAACAAAATTCTCTGTGTCTTCCTACAAGCAAGAGTCATTTCCTGTACATCCAGTGATATTTCAGCTCAAATGAATTTACACAGTTCACAAACACAACACGATTTTCACTATTAACTAAAGAGCATCTATGTAACATATTCTGTGGTTTTTTACAGTTTCATAAGCAGAGTTCAACTAGATATGATCCGTATGTGTAGGAAACACAGTTCTTTTTTTCTGGTCATGCTCATGGTTCTTGCTGTATTAGAGACGCTGGAAAGAAGAGCATGCTCTTTGCATTAAAAGAGAGTGTGTTTCATGGATGAGATCTCTGGTGTGAATTTCCCTTCACAAACGGAGTGAAACCAAAGCCTCTGTGTCTTAATACAAGCAAGAGTTCATTTCCGGTAAACCCAGGGGTTTTTCTGGTCAAATGAATTTACACAGTTCATGAACCCAACAAGTTTTTCACTATTAACTAAAGAGCATCTATGTAACACACGCTGTGGTTTGTTACAGTTTCATAAGCAGAGTTCAACTAGATATGGTCCATATGAATAGGAAACAGAATTCTTTTTTCTGGGCATGCTCTTGTTTCATGCTGTATTGGGGACGCTGGAAAGAAGAGCATGCTTCTTGCGTTAAAACAGAGTATGTTTCAAGGATGAGAACACTGGTCTGAATTTTCATTCAGAAACGGAGTTAAACCAAAGTCTCTGTGTCTTCCTACAAGCAAGAGTTCATATCCGGTAAACCCAGTGATTTTTCGGCTCAAATGAATTTACACATTTCACGAACCCAACACGTTTTTCACTATTAACTAAAGAGCATCTATGGAAGAGATGCTGTTGTTTGTTACAGTTTCATAATCAAAGTTCAAGTATATATGGTCCGTATGAGTAGGAAACACAGTTCGTTTTTTCTGGCCATGCTCATATTTCTTGCTGTATTGCAGTCTCTGGACAGAAGAGGATGCTTCTTGCGTTAAAACTGAAGGTGTTTCATGGATGAGAACACTGGTCTGAATTTTCCTTCACAAACGGAGTTAAACCAAAGGCTCTGTGTCTTCTTATAAGCAAGAGTTCATTTCCGGTAAACCCAGGGGTTTTTCGGCTCAAATGAATTTACACAGTTCATGAACCCAACACGATTTTCACTATTAACTAAAGAGCATCTATGTAAGAGATGCTGTTGTTTGTTACAGTTTCATAATCAGAGTTCAAGTAGATATGAACCGTATGAGTGGGATACACAGTTCATTTTTTCTGGACATGCTCATATTTCTTGCTGTATTGCAGACTCTGGACAGAAGAGGATGCTTCTTGCATTAAAACAGAGGGTGTTTCATGGATGAGAACACTGGTCTGAATTACCCTTCACAAACGGAGTTAAAACAAAGCCCCTGTGTCTTCCTACAAGCAAGAGTTGTTTTCCGGTAAACCCAGTGATTTTTCGGCTCAAATGAATTTACACAGTTCACGAACCCAACAGGATTTTCACTATTAAATAAAGAGCATCTATGTAAGAGATGCTGTGGTTTGTTACAGTTTCATAATCAGAGTTCATGTAGGTATGGTCCGTATGAGTAGGAAACGCAGTACATTTTTTCTGGCCATGCTCATATTTCTTGCTGTATTGCAGACTCTGGACAGAAGAGGATACTTCTTGCGTTAAAAGAGAGGGTGTTTCATGGATGAGAACACAGGTCTGAATTTTCCTTCAGAAATGGAGTTAAACCAAAGGCTCTGTGTCTTCTTATAAGCAAGAGTCATTCCCGGTACAACCAGTGATTTTTCGGCTCAAATGAATTTACACAGTTCACGAACCCAACACGATTTTCACTATTAACTAAAGAGCATCTATGTAAGAGATGCTGTGGTTTGTTACAGTTTCATAAGCAGATTCAACTAGATATGGTCCTTATGAGTAGGAAACACAGTTCTTTTTTTCTCGGCATGCTCATGTTTCTTGCTGTATTGCAGACTTTGGAAAGTAGAGGATGCTTCTTGTCTTAAAACAGAGTGTGTTTCATGGATGAGAACAGTGGTCTGAATTTTCCTTCAGAAACGGAGTTAAACAAAATTCTCTGTGTCTTCCTACAAGCAAGAGTCATTTCCGGTACACCCAGTGATATTTCATCTCAAATGAATTTACACAGTTCACAAACACAACATGATTTTCACTATTAACTAAAGAGCATCTATGTAACATATGCTGTGGTTTTTTACAGTTTCATAAACAGAGTTCAACTAGATATGATCCGTATGAGTAGGAAACACAGTTCTTTTGTTCTGGTCATGCTCATTGTTCTTGCTGTATTAGAGACGCTGGAAAGAAGAGCATGCTCTTTGCATTAAAAGAGAGTGTGTTTCATGGATGAGATCTCTGGTGTGAATTTCCCTTCACAAACGGCGTGAAACCAAAGCCTCTGTGTCTTAATACAAGCAAGAGTTCATTTCTGGTAAACTCAGGGGTTTTTCTGGTCAAATGAATTTACACAGTTCATGAACCCAACACGTTTTTCACTATTAACTAAAGAGCATCTATGTAACACATGCTGTGTTTTGTTACACTTTCATAAGCAGAGTTCAACTAGATATGGTCCGTATGAATAGGAAACAGAGTTCTTTTTTTCTGGGCATGCTCTTGTTTCATGCTGTATTGGGTACGCTGGAAAGAAGAGCATGCTTCTTGCGTTAAAACAGAGTATGTTTCATGGATGAGAACACTGGTCTGAATATTCCTTCAGAAACGGAGTTAAACCAAAGTCTCTGTGTCTTCCTACAAGCAAGACTTCATATCCGGTAAACCCAGTGATTTTTCGGCTCAAATGAATTTACACATTTCACGAACCCAACACGTTTTTCACTATTAACTAAAGAGCATCTATGTAAGAGATGCTGTTGTTTGTTACAGTTTCATAATCAGAGTTCAAGTAGATATGGACCGTATGAGTGGGAAACACAGTTCATTTTTTCTGGACATGCTCATATTTCTTGCTGTATTGCAGACTCTGGACAGAAGAGGATGCTTCTTGCATTAAAAGAGAGGGTGTTTCATGGATGAGAACACAGGTCTGAATTTTCCTTCAGAAATGGAGTTAAACCAAAGGCTCTGTGTCTTCTTATAAGCAAGAGTCATTCCCGGTACAACCAGTGATTTTTCAGCTCAAATGAATTTACACAGTTCACGAACCCAACACGATTTTCACTATTAACTAAAGAGCATCTATGTAAGAGATGCTGTGGTTTGTTACAGTTTCATAATCAGAGTTCAAGTATATATGGTCCGTATGAGTAGGAAACACAGTTCATTTTTTCTGGCCATGCTCATATTTCTTGCTGTATTGCAGTCTCTGGACAGAAGAGGATGCTTCTTGCGTTAAAACAGAGGCTGTTTCATGGATGAGAACACTGGTCGGAATTTTCCTTCAGAAACGGAGTTAAACCAAAGGCTCTGTGTCTTCTTATAAGCAAGAGTCATTCCCGCTACACCCAGTGATTTTTCGGCTCAAATTTATTTACACAGTTCACGAACCCAACACGATTTTCACTATTAACTAAAGAGCATCTATGTAAGAGATGCTGTGGTTTGTTACAGTTTCATAATCAGAGTTCATGTAGGTATGGTCCGTATGAGTAGGAAACACAGTTCAGTTTTTCTGGCCATGCTCATATTTCTTGCTGTATTGCAGACTCTGGACAGAAGAGGATGCTTCTTGCGTGAAAACAGAGGGTGTTTCATGGTTGAGAACACTGGTCTGAATTTTCCTTCAGAAACGGAGTTAAACCAAAGGCTCTGTGTCTTCTTATAAGCAAGAGTCATTCCCGCTACACCCAGTGATTTTCGGCTCAAATTTATTTACACAGTTCACGAACCCAACACGATTTTCACTATTAACTAAAGAGCATCTATGTAAGAGATGCTGTGGTTTGTTACAGTTTCATAATCAGAGTTCATGTAGGTATGGTCCGTATGAGTAGGAAACACAGTTCATTTTTTCTGGCCATGCTCATATTTCTTGCTGTATTGCAGACTCTGGACAGAAGAGGATGCTTCTTGCGTTAAAACAGAGGGTGTTTCATGGATGAGAACACTGGTCTGAATTTTCCTTCACAAACAGAGTTAAACCAAAGGCTCTGTGTCTTCTTATAAGCAAGAGTTCATTTCCGGTAATCCCAGGGGTTTTTCGGCTCAAATGAATTTACACATTTCACGAATCCAAAATGTTTTTCAATATTAACTAAAGAGCATCTATGTAAGAGATGCTGTGGTTTGTTACAGTTTCATAATCAGAGTTCAAGTATATATGGTCCGTATGAGTAGGAAACACAGTTCTTTTTTGCTAGTCATGCTCGTGGTTCTTGGTGTATTAGAGATGCTGGAAAGAAGAGCATGCTCTTTGCGTTAAAACAGAGTGTGTTTCATGGATGAGATCTCTGGTGTGAATTTCCCTTCACAACCGGAGTGAAACCAAAGCCTCTGTATCTTAATACAAGCAAGAGTTCATTTCCGGTAATCCCAGGGGTTTTTCTGGTCAAATGAATTTACACAGTTCATGAACCCAACACGTTTTTCACTATTAACTAAAGAGCATCTATGTAACACATGCTGTGGTTTGTTACAGTTTCATAAGCAGAGTTCAACTAGGTATGATCCGTATGAGTAGGAAACACAGTTCTTTTTTTCTGGTCATGCTCATGGTTCTTGCTGTATTAGAGACGCTGGAAAGAAGAGCATGCTCTTTGCGTTAAAACAGAGTGTGTTTCATGGATGAGATCTCTGGTGTGAATTTCCCTTCACAAACGGAGTGAAACCAAAGCCTCTGTGTCTTAGTACAAGCAAGAGTTCATTTCCGGTAAACCCAGGGGTTTTTCTGCTCAAATGAATTTACACAGTACATGAACCCAACACGTTTTTCACTATTAACTAAAGAGCATCTATGTAACACATGCTGTGGTTTGTTACAGTTTCATAAGCAGAATTCAACTAGATATGGTCCGTATGAATAGGAAACAGAGTTCTTTTTTTCTGGGGATGCTCTTGTTTCATGCTGTATTGGGGACGCTGGAAAGAAGAGCATGCTTCTTGCGTTAAAACAGAGTATGTTTCATGGATGAGAACACTGGTCTGAATATTCCTTCAGAAACGGAGTTAAACCAAAGTCTCTGTGTCTTCCTACAAGCAAGAGTTCATATCCGGTAAACCCAGTGATTTTTCGGCTCAAATGAATTTACACGGTTCACAAACCCAACACATTTTTCACTATTAACTAAAGAGCATCTATGTAAGAGATGCTGTTGTTTGTTACAGTTTCATAATCAGAGTTCAAGTAGATATGGACCGTATGAGTGGGAAACACAGTTCATTTTTTCTGGACATGCTCATACTTCTTGCTGTATTGCAGACTCTGGACAGAAGAGGATGCTTCTTGCGTTAAAAGAGAGGGAGTTTCATGGATGAGAACACTGGTCTGAATTTTCTTTCAGAAATGGAGTTAAACCAAAGGCTCTGTGTCTTCTTATAAGCAAGAGTCATTCCCGGTACAACCAGTGATTTTTCGGCTCAAATGAATTTACACAGTTCACGAACCCAACACGATTTTCACTATTAACTAAAGAGCATCTATGTAAGAGATGCTGTGGTTTGTTACAGTTTCATAATCAGAATTCAAGTATATATGGTCCGTATGAGTAGGAAACACAGTTCGTTTTTTCTGGCCATGCTCACATTTCTTGCTGTATTGCAGTCTCTGGACATAAGAGGATGCTTCTTGCGTTAAAACAGAGGGTGTTTCATGGATGAGAACACTGGTCTGAATTTTCCTTCACAAACGGAGTTAAACCAAAGGCTCTGTGTCTTCTTATAAGCAAGAGTTCATTTCCGATAAACCCATGGGTTTGTCGGCTCAAATGAATTTACACAGTTCATGAACCCAACATGATTTTCACTATTAACTAAGGAGCATCTATGTAAGAGATGCTGTGGTTTGTTACAGTTTCATAAGCAGATTCAACTAGATATGGTCCTTATGAGTAGGAAACACAGTTCTCTTTTTCTCGGCATGCTCATGTTTCTTGCTGTATTGCTGACTCTGGAAAGTGGAGGATGCTTCTTGTCTTAAAACAGAGTGTGATTCATGGATGAGAACACTGGTTTGAATTACCCTTCAGAAACGGAGTTGAACCAAAGGCTCTGTGTCTTCCTACAAGCAAGAGTTCATTTCCGGAAAACCCATTGATTTTTCGGCTCAAATGAATTTACACAGTTCACAAATCCAACACGTTTTTCACAATAAAATAAAGAGCATCTATGTAAGACATGCTGTGGTTTGTTACAGTTTCATAAGCAGAGTTCAACTAGATATGATCCGTATGAGTAGGAAACACAGTTCTTTTTTTCTGGGCATGCTCATATTTCTTGCTGTTTTAGAGAAGCTGGAAAGAAGAGCATGCTCTTTGCGTTTAAACAGAGTGTGTTTCATGGATGAGAACTGTGGTCTGAATTTCCCTTCACAAAAGGAGATAAACCATTGGCTCTGAGTCTTCCTACAAGCAAGACTTCATTTCCGGTAAACCCAGTGATATCTCGGCTCAAATGAATTTACACAGTTCACTAACCCAACACGTTTTTCACTATAAACCTAAGAGCATCTATGTAAGACATGCTGTGGTTTGTTACAGTTTCATAAGCAGAGTTCAACTAGCCATTTTCCGTATGAGTAAGAAACACAGTTCTTTTTTTCTGGGCATGCTCAAGTTTCTTGCTGTATTGGAACGCTGGAAAGAAGAGCATGCTCTTTCCGTTAAAACAGAGTGTGTTTCATGGATGAGAACACTGGTCGGAATTTCCCTTCACAAATGGAATTAAACCAAAGCTTCTGTGTTTTTCTACAAGCAAGAGTTCATTTCCAGTAAAACCAGTGATTTTTCGGCTCAAATGAATATACACAATTCACGATCACAACACGTTTTTTACTATAAACTAAAGAGAATCTATGTAAGAGATGCTGTGGTTTCTTACAGTTTCATAAGCAGAGTTCAACTAGATATCGTACATATGAGTAGGAAACATAGTTCTTTTTCTCTGGGCATGCACATCTTTCTTGCTGTATTAGAGACGCTGGAAATAAGAGCATGCTCTTGGCGTTAAAACAGAGCGTGTTTCATGGATGAGAACACTGGTCTGAATTTCCCTTCACAAACGGAGTTAAACCAAAGGCTCTGTGTCTTCCTACAAGCAAGAGTTCATTTCCGGTAAACCCAGTGTTTTTTTCAGCTCAAATGAATTTACACAGTTCAAAAACCCAACACGATTTTCACTATTAATCAATGATCATCTATGTAAGAGATGCTGCGGATTGTTACAGTTTCATAAGCAGAGTTCAACTAGATATGGTGCGTATGAGTAGAAAACACAGTTCTTTTTCTGGACATGCTCATATTTCTTGCTGTATTGCAGACTCTGGAAAGAAGAGGATGCTTCTTGCGTTAAAACAGAGGGTGTTTCATGGATGAGAACACTGGTCTGAATTTCCCTTCAGAAAAGGAGTGAAACCAAAGGGTCTGTGTCTTCCTACAAGCAAGAGTTCATTTCCGGTAAACCCAGTGATTTTTCGGCTCAAATGAATTTACACTGTTCACGAACCCAACACGATTTTCACTATTAACTAAAGAGCATCTATGTGAGAGATGCTGTGGTTTTTTACAGGTTCACAAGCAGAGTTCAACTAGATATGGTCCGTATGAATAGGAAACACAGTTCATTTTCTGGACATGCTCATATTTCTTGCTGTATTGCAGACTCTGGAAAGAAGAGGATGCTTCTTGCGTTAAAAGAGAAGGTGTTTCATGGATGAGAACACTGGTATGAATTTCCCTTCACAAACGGAGTTAAACCAAAGGCTCTGTGTCTTCCTACAAGCAAGAGTTCATTTCCGGTAAACCCAGTGATTTTTCGGCTCAAATGAATTTACACAGTTCACAAACCCAACACGTTTTTCATAATAAACTAAAGAGCATCTATGTAAGACATGCTGTGGTTTGTTACAGTTTCATAAGCAGAGTTCAACTAGATATCATCTGTATGAGTAGGAAACATAGTTCTTTTTTTTCTGGGCATGCTCATGTTTCTTGCTGTATTAGAGACTTTGGAATGAAGAGCATGCTCTTTGCCTTAAAACAGAGTGTGATTCATGGATGAGAACACTGGTTTGAATTTCCCTTCAGAAACGGAGTTGAACCAAAGGCTCTGTGTCTTCCTACAAGCAAGAGTTCATTTCCGGAAAACCCATTGATTTTTCGGCTCAAATGAATTTACACAGTTCACAAACCCAACACGTTTTTCACAATAAAATAAAGAGCATCTATGTAAGACATGCTGTGGTTTGTTACAGTTTCATAAGCAAAGTTCAACTAGATATGATCCGTATGAGTAGGAAACACAGTTCTTTTTTTCTGGGCATGCTCATATTTCTTGCTGTTTTAGAGAAGCTGGAAAGAAGAGCATGCTCTTTGCGTTTAAACAGAGTGTGTTTCATGGATGAGAACTGTGGTCTGAATTTCCCTTCACAAAAGGAGATAAACCACTGGCTCTGAGTCTTCCTACAAGCAAGACTTCATTTCCGGTAAACCCAGTGATATCTCGGCTCAAATGAATTTACACAGTTCACTAACCCAACACGTTTTTCACTATAAACCTAAGAGCATCTATGTAAGACATGCTGTGGTTTGTTACAGTTTCATAAGCAGAGTTCAACTAGCCATTGTCCGTATGAGTAAGAAACACAGTTCTTTTTTTCTGGGCATGCTCAAGTTTCTTGCTGTATTGGAACGCTGGAAAGAAGAGCATGCTCTTTCCGTTAAAACAGAGTGTGTTTCATGGATGAGAACACTGGTCGGAATTTCCCTTCACAAATGGAATTAAACCAAAGCTTCTGTGTTTTTCTACAAGCAAGAGTTCATTTCCAGTAAAACCAGTGATTTTTCGGCTCAAATGAATATACACAATTCACGATCACAACACGTTTTTTACTATAAACTAAAGAGAATCTATGTAAGAGATGCTGTGGTTTCTTACAGTTTCATAAGCAGAGTTCAACTAGATATCGTACATATGAGTAGGAAACATAGTTCTTTTTCTCTGGGCATGCACATCTTTCTTGCTGTATTAGAGACGCTGGAAATAAGAGCATGCTCTTGGCGTTAAAACAGAGTGTGTTTCATGGATGAGAACACTGGTCTGAATTTCCCTTCACAAACGGAGTTATACCAAAGGCTCTGTGTCTTCCTACAAGCAAGAGTTCATTTCCGGTAAACCCAGTGTTTTTTTCAGCTCAAATGAAATTACACAGTTCAAAAACCCAACACGATTTTCACTATTAACCAATGATCATCTATGTAAGAGATGCTGCGGATTGTTACAGTTTCATAAGCAGAGTTCAACTAGATATGGTGCGTATGAGTAGAAAACACAGTTCTTTTTCTGGACATGCTCATATTTCTTGCTGTATTGCAGACTCTGGAAAGAAGAGGATGCTTCTTGCGTTAAAACAGAGGGTGTTTCATGGATGAGAACACTGGTCTGAATTTCCCTTCAGAAAAGGAGTGAAACCAAAGGGTCTGTGTCTTCCTACAAGCAAGAGTTCATTTCCGGTAAACCCAGTGATTTTTCGGCTCAAATGAATTTACACTGTTCACGAACCCAACACGATTTTCACTATTAACTAAAGAGCATCTATGTGAGAGATGCTGTGGTTTTTTACAGGTTCACAAGCAGAGTTCAACTAGATATGGTCCGTATGAATAGGAAACACAGTTCATTTTCTGGACATGCTCATATTTCTTGCTGTATTGCAGACTCTGGAAAGAAGAGGATGCTTCTTGCGTTAAAAGAGAAGGTGTTTCATGGATGAGAACACTGGTATGAATTTCCCTTCACAAACGGAGTTAAACCAAAGGCTCTGTGTCTTCCTACAAGCAAGAGTTCATTTCCGGTAAACCCAGTGATTTTTCGGCTCAAATGAATTTACACAGTTCACAAACCCAACACGTTTTTCATAAAAAACTAAAGAGCATCTATGTAAGACATGCTGTGGTTTGTTACAGTTTCATAAGCAGAGTTCAACTAGATATCATCTGTATGAGTAGGAAACATAGTTCTTTTTTTTCTGGGCATGCTCATGTTTCTTGCTGTATTAGAGACTTTGGAATGAAGAGCATGCTCTTTGCCTTAAAACAGAGTGTGATTCATGGATGAGAACACTGGTTTGAATTTCCCTTCAGAAACGGAGTTGAACCAAAGGCTCTGTGTCTTCCTACAAGCAAGAGTTCATTTCCGGAAAACCCATTGATTTTTCGGCTCAAATGAATTTACACAGTTCACAAACCCAACACGTTTTTCACAATAAAATAAAGAGCATCTATGTAAGACATGCTGTGGTTTGTTACAGTTTCATAAGCAGAGTTCAACTAGATATGATCCGTATGAGTAGGAAACACAGTTCTTTTTTTCTGGGCATGCTCATATTTCTTGCTGTTTTAGAGAAGCTAGAAAGAAGAGCATGCTCTTTGCGTTTAAACAGAGTGTGTTTCATGGATGAGAACTGTGGTCTGAATTTCCCTTCACAAAAGGAGATAAACCATTGGCTCTGAGTCTTCCTACAAGCAAGACTTCATTTCCGGTAAACCCAGTGATATCTCGGCTCAAATGAATTTACACAGTTCACTAACCCAACACGTTTTTCACTATAAACCTAAGAGCATCTATGTAAGACATGCTGTGGTTTGTTACAGTTTCATAAGCAGAGTTCAACTAGCCATTGTCCGTATGAGTAAGAAACACAGTTCTTTTTTTCTGGGCATGCTCAGGTTTCTTGCTGTATTGGAACGCTGGAAAGAAGAGCATGCTCTTTCCTTTAAAACAGAGTGTGTTTCTTGGATGAGAACACTGGTCGGAATTTCCCTTCACAAATGGAATTAAACCAAAGCTTCTGTGTTTTTCTACAAGCAAGAGTTCATTTCCAGTAAAACCAGTGATTTTTCGGCTCAAATGAATATACACAGTTCACGAACACAACACGTTTTTTACTATAAACTAAAGAGAATCTATGTAAGAGATGCTGTGGTTTCTTACAGTTTCATAAGCAGAGTTCAACTAGATATCGTACATATGAGTAGGAAACATAGTTCTTTTTCTCTGGGCATGCACATCTTTCTTGCTGTATTAGAGACGCTGGAAATAAGAGCATGCTCTTGGCGTTAAAACAGAGTGTGTTTCATGGATGAGAACACTGGTCTGAATTTCCCTTCAGAAACGGAGTGAAACCAAAGGGTCTGTGTCTTCCTACAAGCAAGAGTTCATTTCCGGTAAACCCAGTGATTTTTCGGCTCAAATGAATTTACACTGTTCACGAACCCAACACGATTTTCACTATTAACTAAAGAGCATCAATGTGAGAGATGCTGTGGTTTTTTACAGGTTCACAAGCAGAGTTCAACTAGATATGGTGCGTATGAGTAGGAAACACAGTTCTTTTTCTGGACATGCTCATATTTCTTGCTGTATTGCAGACTCTGGAAAGAAGAGGATGCTTCTTGCGTTAAAACAGAGGGTGTTTCATGGATGAGAACACTGGTCTGAATTTCCCTTCAGAAACGGAGTGAAACCAAAGGGTCTGTGTCTTCCTACAAGCAAGAGTTCATTTCCGGTAAACCCAGTGATTTTTCGGCTCAAATCAATTTACACTGTTCACGAACCCAACACGATTTTCACTATTAACTAAACAGCATCTATGTGAGAGATGCTGTGGTTTTTTACAGGTTCACAAGCAGAGTTCAACTAGATATGGTCCGTATGAATAGGAAACACACTTCATTTTCTGGACATGCTCATATTTCTTGCTGTATTGCAGACTCTGGAAAGAAGAGGATGCTTCTTGCGTTAAAACAGAAGGTGTTTCATGGATGAGAACACTGGTAAGAATTTCCCTTCACAAACAGAGTTAAACCAAAGGCTCTGTGTCTTCCTACAAGCAAGAGTTCATTTCCGGTAAACCCAGTGATTTTTCGGCTCAAATGAATTTACACAGTTCACAAACCCAACACGTTTTTCATAATGAACTAAAGAGCATCTATGTAAGACATGCTGTGGTTTGTTACAGTTTCATAAGCAGAGTTCAACTAGATATGGTCCATATGAGTAGGAAACACGGTTCTTTTTTTCTGGACATGCTCATATTTCTACCTGTATTGCTGACTCTGGAAAGAAGAGGATGCTTCTTGCGTTAAAAAGGAGTGTGATTCATGGATGAGAACACTGGTTTCAATTTCCCTTCACAAACGGAGTTAAACCAAAGGCTCTGTGTCTTCCTACAAGCAAGAGTTCATTTCCGGAAAACCCATTGATTTTTCGGCTCAAATGAATTTACACAGTTCACAAACCCAACACATTTTTCACAATAAACTAAACAGCATCTATGTAAGACATGCTGTGGTTTGTTACAGTTTCAAGAGCAGAGTTCAACTAGATATAATCCGTATGAGTAGGAAACACAGTTCTTTTTTTCTGGGCATGCTCATATTTCTTGCTGTATTAGAGAAGCTGGAAAGAAGAGCATGCTCTTTGCGTTAAAACAGAGTGTGTTTCATGGATGAGAACACTGGTCGGAATTTCCCTTCACAAACAGAGTTAAACCAAAGGCTCTGTGTCTTCTTACAAGCAAGAGTTCATTTCCGGAATACCCATTGATTTTTCAGCTGAAATGAATTTACACAGTTCACAAACCCAACACGTTTTTCACAATAAACTAAAGAGTATCTATGTAAGACATTCTGTGGTTTCTCACAGTTTCATAAGCAGAGTTCAACTAGATATCGTCTGTATGAGTAGGAAACATAGTTCTTTTTTTCTGGGCATGCTCATGTTTCTTGTTGTATTGGAACGCTGGAAAGAAGAGCATGCTCTTTGCGTTAAAACAGAATGTGTTTCATGGATGAGAACACTGGTCGGAATCTCCCTTCAAAAACGGAATTAAACCAAAGCTTCTGTGTTTTCCGACTAGCAAGAGTTCATTTCCCGTAAACCCAGTGATTTTTCGGCTCAAATGAATATACACAGTACACGAACGCAACACGTTTTTTACTATAAACTAAAGAGAATCTATGTAAGAGATGCTGTGGTTTCTTACAGTTTCATAAGCAGAGTTCAACTAGATATCGTACATATGAGTAGGAAACATAGTTCTTTTTCTCTGGGCATGCACATCTTTCTTGCTGTATTAGAGACGTTGGAAATAAGAGCATGCTCTTTGCATTAAAACAGAGTGTGTTTCATGGATGAGAACACTGGTCTGTAATTCCCTTCACAAACGGAGTTAAACCAAAGGATCTGTGTCTTGCTAAAAGCAAGAGTTCATTTCCGGTAAACCCAGTACACGAACGCAACACGTTTTTTACTATAAACTAAAGAGAATCTATGTAAGAGATGCTGTGGTTTCTTACAGTTTCATAAGCAGAGTTCAACTAGATATCGTACATATGAGTAGGAAACCTGTATTGCTGACTCTGGAAAGAAGAGGATGCTTCTTGCGTTAAAAAGGAGTGTGATTCATGGATGAGAACACTGGTTTCAATTTCCCTTCACAAACGGAGTTAAACCAAAGGCTCTGTGTCTTCCTACAAGCAAGAGTTCATTTCCGGTAAACCCAGTGTTTTTTCAGCTCAAATGAATTTACACAGTTCAAGAATCCAACACGATTTTCACTATTAACCAATGATCATCTATGTAAGAGATGCTGCGGATTGTTACAGTTTCATAAGCAGAGTTCAACAAGATATGGTGCGTATGAGTAGGAAACACAGTTCTTTTTCTGGACATGCTCATATTTCTTGCTGTATTGCAGACTCTGGAAAGAAGAGGATGCTTCTTGCGTTAAAACAGAGGGTGTTTCATGGATGAGAACACTGGTCTGAATTTCCCTTCAGAAAAGGAGTGAAACCAAAGGGTCTGTGTCTTCCTACAAGCAAGAGTGCATTTCCGGTAAACCCAGTGATTTTTCGGCTCAAATGAATTTACACTGTTCACGAATCCAACACGATTTTCACTATTAACTAAAGAGCATCTATGTGAGAGATGCTGCGGATTGTTACAGTTTCATAAGCAGAGTTCAACTAGATATGGTGCGTATGAGTAGGAAACACAGTTCTTATTCTGGACATGCTCATATTTCTTGCTGTATTGCAGACTCTGGAAAGAAGAGGATGCTTCTTGCATTAAAACAGAGGGCGTTTCATGGATGAGAACACTGGTATGAATTTCCCTTCACAAACGGAGTTAAACCAAAGGCTCTGTGTCTTCCTACAAGCAAGAGTTCATTTCCGGTAAACCCAGTGATTTTTCGGCTCAAATGAATTTACACAGTTCACAAACCCAACACGTTTTTCACAATAAACTAAAGAGCATCTATGTAAGACATGCTGTGGTTTGTTACAGTTTCATAAGCAGAGTTCAACTTGCTATTGTCCGTATGAGTAAGAAACACAGTTCTTTTTTTCTGGGCATGCTCAGGTTTCTTGCTGTATTGGAACGCTGGAAAGAAGAGCATGCTCTTTCCGTTAAAACAGAGTGTGTTTCATGGATGAGAACACTGGTCTGAATTTCCCTTCACAAATGGAATTAAACCAAAGCTTCTGTGTTTTTCTACAAGCAAGAGTTCATTTCCAGTAAAACCAGTGATTTTTCGGCTCAAATGAATATACACAGTTCACGAACGCAACACGATTTTTACTATAAACTAAAGAGAATCTATGTAAGAGATGCTGTGGTTTCTTACAGTTTCATAAGCAGAGTTCAACTAGATATCGTACATATGAGTAGGAAACATAGTTCTTTTTCTCTGGGCATGCACATCTTTCTTGTTGTATTAGAGACGCTGGAAATAAGAGCATGCTCTTTGCGTTAAAACAGAGTGTGTTTCATGGATGAGAACACTGGTCTGAATTTCCCTTCACAAACGGAGTTAAACCAAAGGCTCTGTGTCTTCCTACAAGCAAGAGTTCATTTCCGGTAAAGCCAGTGTTTTTTCAGCTCAAATGAATTTACACAGTTCAAGAACCCAACACGATTTTCACTATTAACCAATGATCATCTATGTAAGAGATGCTGCGGATTGTTACAGTTTCATAAGCAGAGTTCAACTAGATATGGTGCGTATGAGTAGGAAACACAGTTCTTTTTCTGGACATGCTCATGTTTCTTGCTGTATTAAAGGCACTGGAAGGAAGACCATGCTCTTTGCGTTAAAACTGAGTGTGTTTCATGGATGAGAACACTGGTCAGAATCTCCCTTCACAAACGGAATTAAACCAAAGCTTCTGTGTTTTCCTACAAGCAAGAGTTCATTTCCGGTAAACCCAGTGTTTTTTCAGCTCAAATGAATTTACACAGTTCACGAATCCAACACTATTTTCACTATTAACTAAACAGCATCTATGTAAGAGATGCTGTGGTTTGTTACAGTTTCATGAGCAGAGTTCAACTAGATATGGTCAGTATGAGTAGGAAACACAGTTCTTTTTTTCTGGGCATGCTCATGTTTCTTGCTGTATTAGAGACACTGGAAAGAAGAGGATGCTTCTTGCGTTAAAACAGAGTGTGTTTCATTGATGAGAACACTGGTCTGAATTTCCCTTCACAAACGGAGTTATACCAAAGTCTCTGTGTCTTCCTACAAGCAAGAGTTCATTTCTGGAAAACCCAGTTATTTTTCGGCTCAAATGAATTTACACAGTTCACAAACCCAACACGTTTTTCACAATAAACTAACGAGCATCTATGTAAGACATGCTGTGGTTTGTTACAGTTTCATAAGCAGAGTTCAACTAGATATGGTCCGTATGAGTAGGAAACACAGTTCTTTTTTTCTGGACATGCTCATATTTCTTGCTCTATTGAAGACTCTGGAAAGAAGAGGATGCTTCTTGCGTTAAAAAGGAGTGTGATTCATGGATGAGAACACTGGTTTCAATATCCCTTCACAAACGGAGTTAAACCAAAGGCTCTGTGTCTTCCTACAAGCAAGAGTTCATTTCCGGAAAACCCATTGATTTTTCGGCTCAAATGAATTTACACAGTTCACAAACCCAACACGTTTTTCACAATAAACTAAAGAGCATCTATGTAAGACATGCTGTGGTTTGTTACAGTTTCAAGAGCAGAGTTCAACTAGATATGATCCGTATGAGTAGAAAACACAGTTCTTTTTTTCTGGGCATGCTCATATTTCTTGCTGTATTAGAGAAGCTGGAAAGAAGAGCATGCTCTTTGCGTTAAAACAGAGTGTGTTTCATGGATGAGAACACTGGTCTGAATTTCCCTTCACATACGGAGTTAAACCAAAGGCTCTGTGTCTTCCTACAAGCAAGAGTTCATTTCCGGTAAACCCAGGGTTTTTTCAGCTCAAATGAATTTACACAGTTCAAGAACCCAACACGATTTTCACTATTAACCAATGATCATCTATGTAAGAGATGCTGGGGATTGTTACAGTTTCATAAGCAGAGTTCAACTAGATATGGTGGGTATGAGTAGGAAACACAGTTCTTTTTCTGGACATGCTCATATTTCTTGCTGTATTGCAGACTCTGGAAAGAAGAGGATGCTTCTTGCGTTAAAACAGAGGATGTTTCATTGATGAGAACACTGGTCTGAATTTCCCTACAAAAACGGAGTGAAACCAAAGGGTCTGTGTCTTCCTACAAGCAAGAGTTCATTTCGGGTAAACCCAGTGATTTTTCGGCTCAAATGAATTTACACAGTTCACGAACCCAACACGATTTTCACTATTAACTAAAGAGCATCTATGTAAGAGATGCTGTGGTTTGTTACAGTTTCATAAGCAGATTCAACTAGATATGGTCCTTATCAGTAGGAAACACAGTTCTTTTTTTCTGGGCTTGCTCATGTTTCTTGCTGTATTGGAGACGCTGGAAAGAAGAGGATGCTTCTTGCGTTAAAACAGAGTGTGTTTCATGGTTGAGAACTGTGGTCTGAATTTTCCTTCAGAAACGGAGTTAAACAAAAGTCTCTGTGTCTTCCTACAAGCAAGAGTTCATTTCCGGAAAACCCAGTGATTTTTCAGCTCAAATGAATTACACAGGTCACAAATCCAACATGTTTTTCACTGGTAACTAAAGAGCATCTATGTAAGAGATGCTGTGGTTTGTTACAGTTTCATAAGCAGAGTTCAACTAGATATGGTCCGTATGAGTAGGAAACACAGTTCTTTTTTTCTGGGCATGCTCATGTTTCTTGCTGTATTAGAGACGCTGGAATGAAGAGCATGGTCTTTGCGTTAAAACAGAGTGTGGTTCATGGATGAGAACTCTGGTGTGAATTTCCCTTCACAAACCGAGTGAAACAAAAGCCTCTGAGTCTTCCTACAAGCAAGAGTTCATTTCCGGTAAACCCAGGGGTTTTTCTGCTCAAATGAATTTACACAGTTCATGAACCCAACACGTTTTTCACTATTAACTAAAGAGCATCTATGTTAGACATGCTGTGGTTTCTTACAGTTTCAGAATCAGAGTTCAACTAGATATTGTACATATGAGTAGGAAAAACAGTTCTTTTTTTCTGGGCCTGCTCATGTTTCCTGCTGTATTGGAGACGCTGGAAAGAAGTGCATGCTTCTTGCGTTAAAACAGAGTATGTTTCATGGAAGAGAACACTGGTATGAATTTTCCTTCAGAAACGGAGTTAAACCAAAGGCTCTGTGTCTTCCTACAAGCAAGAGTTCATTTCCGGTAAATCCAGTGATTTTTTGGCTCAAATGAATTTACACAGTTCACGAACCCAGCACGATTTTCAATATTAACTAAAGAGCATCCATGTAAGAGATACTATTGTTTGTTACAGTTTCATGACCAGAGTTCAACTAGATATGGTCCGTATGAGTAGGAAACACAGTTCTTTTTTTCTGGACATGCTCATATTTTTGCTGTATTGCAGACTCTGGACAGAAGAGGATGCATCTTGCGTTAAAACAGAGGGTGTTTCATGGATGACAACACTGGTCTGAATGTCCCTTCACAAATGGAATTAAACGAAAGCCTCTGTGTTTTCCTACAAGCAAGAGTTCATTTCCGGTAACTCCTGTGAATTTTTCTGCTCAAATGAATTTACACAGTTCACGAACCCAACAGGATTTTCAACAATAAACTAAGGACCATCTATGTAAGAGATGCTGTGGTTTGTTACAGTTTCATAAGCAGATTCAACTAGATATGGTCCGTATAAGTAGGAAACACAGTTCTTTTTTTCTGGGCATGCTCATGTTTCTTGCAGTATTGGAGACGCTAGAAAGAAGGGCATGCTTCTTGCGTTAAAACAGAGTATGTTTCTTGGATGAGAACACTGGTCTGAATTTTCCTTGATAAACGGAGTTAAACCAAAGCCTCTGTGTCTTCCTAGAAGCAACATTTCATATCCGGTAAACCTAGTGATTTTTTTGGCTCAAATGAAATTACACAGGTCACGAACCCAACATGGTTTTCACTATTAACTTAAGAGCACCTATTTAAGTGATGCTGTGGTTTGTTACAGTTTCATAAGCAGAGTTCAACTAGATATGGTCCGTATGTGTAGGAAAATCAGTTCTTTTTTTCTGGGCATGCTCATTTTTCTTGATGTATTAGAGACGCTGGAAAGAAGAGCATGCTCTTTGCATTAAAACAGAGTGTGTTTCATGGATGAGAACTCTGGTGTGAATTTCCCTTCACAAACGGAGTGAAAGCAAAGCCTCTGAGTCTTCCTACAAGCAAGAGTTCATTTCCTTTAAACCCAGGGGTTTTTCTGCTCAAATGAATTTACACAGTTCATGAACCCAACACGTTTTTCACTATTAACTAAAGAGCATCTATGTAAGAGATGCTGTGGTTTGTTACAGTTTCATGAGCAGAGTTCAACTAGATATGGTACATATGAGTAGGAAACACACTTCTTTTTTTCTGGGCATGCTCATGTTTCTTGCTGTTTTGGAGACCCTGGAAAGAAGAGCATGCTTCTTGCGTTAAAACAGAGTATGTTTCATGAAAGAGAACACTGGTCTGAATTTTCCTTCAGAAACGTAGTTAAACCAAAGTCTCTGTGTCTTCAAACAAGCAAGAGTTCATTTCCGGTAAACCCAGTGATTTTTTGGCTCAAATGAATTTACAGAGTTCAAGAACCCATCACGTTTTTCACTATTAACTAAAGAGCATCTATGTAAGAGATGCTGTGGTTTGTTACAGTTTCAAAATCAGATTCAACTAGATATGGTCCTTATGAGTAGGAAACACAGTTCTTTTTTTCTGGGCATGCTCATGTTTCTTGCTGTATTGGAGACGCTGGAAAGAAGAGGATGTTTCTTGTGTTAAAACAGAGTGTGTTTCATGGTTGAGAACTGTGGTCAGAATTTTCCTTCAGAAACGGAGTTAAACAAAAGTCTCTGTGTCTTCCTACAAGCAAGAGTTCATTTCCGGTAAACCCAGTGATTTTTCAGCTCAAATGAATTACACAGGTCACAAATCCAACATGTTTTTCACTATTAACTAAAGAGCATCTATGTAAGAGATGTGTGGTTTGTTACAGTTTCATAAGCAGAGTTCAACTAGATATAGTCCGTATGAGTAGGAAACACAGTACTTTTTTTCTGGACATGCTCATATTTTTGCTGTATTGCAGACTCTGGACAGAAGAGGATGCATCTTGCGTTAAAACAGAGGGTGTTTCATGGATGAGAACACTGGTCTGAATGTCCCTTCACAAATGGAATTAAACCAAACCCTCTGTGTTTTCCTACAAGCAAGAGTTCATTTCCGGTAACCACAGTGATTTTTTTTCTGCTCAAATGAATTTACACAGTTCACGAACCCAACAGGATTTTCAACAATAAACTAAAGACCATCTATGTAAGAGATGCTATGGTTTGTTCCAGTTTCATAAGCAGATTCAACTAGATATGGTCCGTATAAGTAGGAAACACAGTTCTTTTTTTCTGGGCATGCTCATGTTTCTTGGTGTATTAGAGACGCTGGAAAGAAGATCATGCTCTTTGTGTTAAAACAGAGTGTGTTTCATTTATGAGAACTCTGGTGTGAATTTCCCTTCACAAACGGAGTGAAACCGAAGCCTCTGAGTCTTCCTACAAGCAAGAGTTCATTTCCGGTAAACCCAGGGGTTTTTCTGCTCAAATGAATTTACACAGTTCATGAACCTTACACGTTTTTCACTATTAACTAAAGAGCATCTATGTAAGAGGTGCTGTGGTTTGTTACAGTTTCATAAGCAGAGTTCAACTAGATATGGTACGTATGAGTAGGAAAAACAGTTCTTTTTACTGGGCCTGCTCATGTTTCTTGCCGTATTGGAGACGCTGGAAAGAAGTGCATGCTTCTAGCGTTAAAACAGAGTATGTTTCATGGAAGAGAACACTGGTCTGAATTTTCCTTCAGAAACGGAGTTAAACCAAAGTCTCTGTGTCTTCAAACAAGCAAGAGTTCATTTCCTGTAAACCCAGTGATTTTTTAGCTCAAATGAATTTACAGAGTTCAAGAACCCAACACGTTTTTCACTATTAACAAAAGAGCATCTATGTAAGAGATGCTGTGGTTTGTTACAGTTTCATAAGCAGATTCAACTAGATATGTTCCTTATGAGTAGGAAACACAGTTCTTTTTTTCTGGGCTTGCTCATGATTCTTGCTGTATTGGAGACGCTGGAAAGAAGAGGATGCTTCTTGCGTTAAAACAGAGTGTGTTTCATGGTTGAGAACTGTGGTCTGAATTTTCCTTCAGAAACGGAGTTAAACAAAAGTCTCTGTTTCTTCCTACAAGCAAGAGTTCATTTCCGGAAAACCCAGTGATTTTTCAGCTCAAATGAATTACACAGTTCACGAACCCAACAGGATATTCAACAATAAACTAAGGACCATCTATGTAAGAGATGCTGTGGCTTGTTACAGTTTCATAAGCAGATTCAACTAGATATGGTCCGTATAAGTAGGAAACACAGTTCTTTTTTTCTGGGCATGCTCATATTTCTAGGTGTATTAGAGACGCTGGAAAGAAGAGCATGCTCTTTTCGTTAAAACAGAGTGTGTTTCATGGATGAGAACTCTGGTGTGAATTTCCCTTCAAAAACGGAGTGAAACCGAAGCCTCTGAGTCTTCCTACAAGAAAGAGTTCATTTCCGGTAAATCCAGGGGTTTTTCTGCTCAAATGAATTTACACAGTTCATGAACCCAACATGTTTTTCACTATTAACTAAAGAGCATCTATGTAAGAGATGCTGTGGTTTCTTACAGTTTCATAAGAGGAGTTCAACTACATATCGTCCGTATGAGTATTAAACACAGTTCTTTTTTTTCTGGGCATGCCCACGTTTCTTGCTGTATTAGAGACGCTGGAAAGAAGAGCATGCTCTTTGCGTTAAAACACAGTGTGTTTCATGGATGAGAACACTGGTCTGAATTTCACTTCACAAACGGAATTAAACCAAAGCCTCTGTGTTTTCCTACAAGCAAGAGTTCATTTCCGGTAAACCCAGTGATTTTTTTCGGCTCTAATGAATTTACACAGTTCACGAACCCAACACGATTTTCACTATTAACTAAAGAGCATCTATATAAGAGATATTGTTGTTTGTTATGGTTTCATAAGCAGATTCAACTAGATATTGTCCGTATGAGTAAGAAACACAGTTCTTTTTTTCTGGGCATGCTCATGTTTCTTGCAGTATTGGAGACGCTAGAAAGAAGGGCATGCTTCTTGCGTTAAAACAGAGTATGTTTCTTGGATGAGCACACTGGTCTGAATTTTCCTTGATAAACGGAGTTAAACCAAAGCCTCTGTGTCTTCCTAGAAGCAACATTTCATATCCGGTAAACCCAGTGATTTTTTCGGCTCAAATGAAATTACACAGGTCACGAACCCAACATGGTTTTCACTATTAACTTAAGAGAACCTATTTAAGTGATGCTGTGGTTTGTTACAGTTTCATAAGCAGAGTTCAACTAGATATGGTCCGTATGTGTAGGAAAATCAGTTCTTTTTTTCTGGGCATGCTCATTTTTCTTGATGTATTAGAGACGCTGGAAAGAAGAGCATGCTCTTTGCATTAAAACAGAGTGTGTTTCATGGATGAGAACTCTGGTGTGAATTTCCCTTCACAAACGGAGTGAAATCAAAGCCTCGGAGTCTTCCTACAAGCAAGAGTTCATTTCCTTTAAACCCAGGGGTTTTTCTGCTCAAATGAATTTACTCAGTTCATGAACCAAACACGTTTTTCACTATTAACCAAAGAGCATCTATGTAAGAGATGCTGTGGTTTGTTACAGTTTCATGAGCAGAGTTCAACTAGATATGGTACATATGAGTAGGAAACACACTTCATTTTTTCTGGGCATGCTCATGTTTCTTGCTGTATTGGAGATGCTGGAAAGAAGAGCATGCTTCTTGCGTTAAAACAGAGGATGTTTCATGGAAGAGAACACTGGTCTGAATTTTCCTTCAGAAACGGAGTTAAACCAAAGTCTCTGTGTCTTCAAACAAGCAAGAGTTCATTTCCGGTAAACCCAGTGATTTTTTGGCTCAAATGAATTTACAGAGTTCAAGAAGCCAACACGTTTTTCACTATTAACTAAAGAGCATCTATGTAAGAGATGCTGTGGTTTGTTACAGTTTCATAATCAGATTCAACTAGATATGGTCCTTATGAGTAGGAAAAACAGTTCTTTTTTTCTGGGCATGTTCATGTTTCTTGCTGTATTGGAGACGCTGGAAAGAAGAGGATGCTTCTTGTGTTAAAACAGAGTGTGTTTCATGGTTGAGAACTGTGGTCTGAATGTTCCTTCAGAAACGGAGTTAAACAAAAGTCTCTGTGTCTTCCTACAAGCAAGCGTTCATTTCCGGTAAACCCAGTGATTTTTCAGCTCAAATGAATTACACAGGTCACAAATCCAACATGTTTTTCACTATTAACTAAAGAGCATCTATGTAAGAGATGTGTGGTTTGTTACAGTTTCATAAGCAGAGTTCAACTAGATATGGTCCGTATGAGTAGGAAACACAGTTCTTTTTTTCTGGACATGCTCATATTTCTTGCTGTATTGCAGACTCTGGACAGAAGAGGATGCATCTTGCATTAAAACAGAGGGTGTATCATGGATGAGAACACTGTTCTCAATTTCCCTTCACAAACGGAGTGAAACCAACGCCTCTGTGTCTTAATACAAGCAAGAGTTCATTTCCGGTAAACCAAGGGGTTTTTCTGCTCAAATATTTTACACAGTTCAAGAACCCAACACGATTTTCACTATTAACTAAAGAGCATCCATGTAAGAGATGCTGTGGTTTGTTACAGTTTCATGAGCAGAGTTCAACTAGATATGGTCCGTATGAGTAGGAAACACAGTTCATTTTTCTGGACATGCTCATATTTTTGCTGTATTGCAGATTCTGGACAGAAGAGGATGCATCTTGCGTTAAAACAGAGGGTGTTTCATGGATGAGAACACTGGTCTGAATGTCCCTTCACAAATGGAATCAAACCAAAGCCTCTGTGTTTTCCTACAAGCAAGAGTTCATTTCCGGTAACCCCAGTGATTTTTTTCTGCTCAAAGGAATTTATACAGTTCACGAACCCAACAGGATTTTCAACAATAAACTAAAGACCATCTATGTAAGAGATGCTGTGGTTTGTTACAGTTTCAAAAGCAGATTCAACTAGATATGTTCCGTATAAGTACGAAACACAGTTCTTTTTTTCTGTGCATGCTCATGTTTCTTGTTGTATTAGAGACGCTGGAGAGAAGAGCATGCTCTTTGCGTTAAAACAGAGTGTGTTTCATGGATGAGAACTCTGGTGTGAATTTCCCTTCACAAACGGAGTGAAACCAAAGCCTCTGAGTCTTCCTACAAGCAAGAGTTCATTTCCGGTAAACCCAGGGGTTTTTCTGCTCAAATGAATTTACACAGTTCATGAACCTAACACGTTTTTCACTATTAACTAAAGAGCTTCCATGTAAGAGATGCTGTGGTTTGTTACAGTTTCATGAGCAGAGTTCAACTAGATATGGTCTGTATGAGTAGGAAACACAGTTCTTTTTTTCTGGACATGCTCATATTTCTTGCTGTATTGCAGACTCTGGACAGAAGAGGATGCATCTTGCATTAAAACAGAGGGTGTATCGTGGATGAGAACACTGGTCTGAATTTCCCTTCACAAACGGAGTGAAACCAACGCCTCTGTGTCTTAATATAAGCAAGAGTTCATTTCCGGTAAACCAAGGGGTTTTTCTGCTCAAATGAATTTACACAGTTCAAGAACCCAATACGTTTTTCACAATTAACTAAAGAGCATCTATGTAAGAGATGCTGTGGTTTGTTACAGTTTCATGAGCTGAGTTCAACTAGATATGGTCCGTATTAGTAGGAAACACAGTTCTTTTTCTCTGGGCATGCTCATGTTTCTTGCTGTATTAGAGACGCTGGAAAGAAGAGCATGCTCGTTGTGTTAAAACAGAGTGTGTTTCATGTATGAGAACTCTGGTTTGAATTTCCCTTCACAAATGGAGTGTAACCAAAGCCTCTGTGTCTTCCGACAAGCAAGAGTTCATATCCGGTAAACCCAGGGGTTTTTCTGCTCAAATGAATTTACACAGTTCATGAACCCAACACGTTTTTCACTATAAATGAAAGAGCATCTATGTAAGAGATGCTGTGGTTTGTTACAGTTTCATAAGCAGAGTTCAACTAGATATGGTACGTATGAGTAGGAAAAACAGTTCTTTTTACTGGGCCTGCTCATGTTTCTTGCTGTATTGGAGACGCTGGAAAGAAGTGCATGCTTCTTGCGTTAAAACAGAGTATGTTTCATGGAAGAGAACACTGGTCTGAACTTTCCTTCAGTAACGGAGTTAAAACAGTCTCTGTGTCTTCCTACAGGCACGAGTTCATATCCGGTAAACCCAGTGATTTTTCGGCTCAAATGAATTTACAGAGTTCACGAACCCAACACGTTTTTCACTATTAACTAAAGAGCATCCATGTAAGAGATGCTGTGGTTTGTTACAGTTTCATGAGCTGAGTTCAACTAGATATGGTCCGTATGAGTAGGAAACACAGTTCTTTTTTTCTGGACATGCTCATATTTCTTGCTGTATTGCAGACTCTGGACAGAAGAGGATGCAACTTGCATTAAAACAGAGGGTGTATCATGGATAAGAACACTGGTCTCAATTTCCCTACACAAACGGAGTGAAACCGAAGCCTCTGAGTCTTCCTACAAGCAAGAGTTCATTTCCGGTAAACCCAGGGGTTTTTCTGCTCAAATGAATTTACACAGTTCATGAACCCAACACGTTTTTCACTATTAACTAAAGAGCATCTATGTAAGAGATGCTGTGGTTTGTTACAGTTTCATAAGCAGAGTTCAACTAGATATGGTACGTATGAGTAGGAAAAACAGTTCTTTTTTTCTGGGCCTGCTCATGTTTCTTGCTGTATTGGAGATGCTGCAAAGTAGTGCATGCTTCTTGCGTTAAAACAGAGTATGTTTCATGGAAGAGAACACTGGTCTGAATTTTCCTTCAGAAACGGAGTTAAACCAAAGTCTCTGTGTCTTCCTACAAGCAAGAGTTCATTTCCGGTAAACCCAGTGATTTTTCGGCTCAAATGAATTTACAGAGTTCACGAACCCAACACGTTTTTCACTATTATCTAAAGAGCATGCATGTAAGAGATGCTGTGGTTTGTTACAGTTTCATGAGCAGAGTTCAACTAGATATGGTCCGTATGAGTAGGAAACACAGTTCTTTTTTTCTGGACATCCTCATATTTCTTGCTGTATTGCAGACTCTGGACAGAAGAGGATGCATCTTGCATTAAAACAGAGGGTGTATCATGGATGAGAACACTGTTCTCAATTTCCCTTCACAAACGGAGTGAAACCAATGCCTCTGTGTCTTAATACAAGCAAGAGTTCATTTCCGGTAAACCAAAGGGATTTTCTGCTCAAATATTTTACACAGTTCAAGAACCCAACACGATTTTCACTACTAACTAAAGAGCATCCATGTAAGAGATGCTGTGGTTTGTTACAGTTTCATGAGCAGAGTTCAACTAGATATGGTCCGTATGAGTAGGAAACACAGTTCTTTTTTTCTGGACATGCTCTTATTTTTGCTGTATTGCAGACTCTGGACAGAAGAGGATGCATCTTGCGTTAAAACAGAGGGTGTTTCATGGATGAGAACACTGGTCTGAATGTCCCTTCACAAATGGAATTAAACCAAAGCCTCTGTGTTTTCCTACAAGCAAGAGTTCATTTCCGGTAACCCCAGTGATTTTTTTCTGCTCAAAGGAATTTACACAGTTCACGAACCCTACAGGATTTTCAACAATAAACTAAAGACCATCTATGTAAGAGATGCTGTGGTTTGTTACAGTTTCATAAGCAGATTCAACTAGATATGATCCGTATAAGTAGGACACACAGTTCTTTTTTTCTGGGCATGCTCATATTTCTTGTTGTATTACAGACGCTGGAAAGAAGAGCATGCTCTTTGCGTTAAAACAGAGGGTGTTTCATGGATGAGAACACTGGTCTGAATGTCCCTTCACAAATGGAATTAAACCAAAGCCTCTGTGTTTTCCTACAAGCAAGATTTCCTTTCCGGTAACCCCAGTGATTTTTTTTCTGCTCAAATGAATTTACACAGTTCATGAACCCAACATGTTTTTCACTATTAACTAAAGAGCATCTATGTAAGAGATGCTGTGGTTTGTTACAGTTTCATAAGCAGAGTTCAACTAGATATGGTACGTATGAGTAGGAAAAACAGGTCTTTTTACTGGGCCTGCTCATGTTTCTTGTTGTATTACAGACGCTGGAAAGAAGACCATGCTCTTTGCGTTAAAACAGAGTGTGTTTCATGGATGAGAACTCTGGTGTGAATTTCCCTTCACAAACGGAGTGAAACCAAAGCCGCTGAGTCTTCCTAAAAGCAAGAGTTCATTTCCGGTAAACCCAGGGGTTTTTCTGCTCAAATGAATTTACACAGTTCATGAACCTAACACGTTTTTCACTATTAACTAAAGAGCATCCATGTAAGAGATGCTGTGGTTTGTTACAGTTTCATGAGCAGAGTTCAACTAGATATGGTCTGTATTAGTAGGAAACACAGTTCTTTTTTTCTGGACATGCTCATATTTCTTGCTGTATTGCAGACTCTGGACACAAGAGGATTCATCTTGCATTAAAACAGAGGGTGTATCATGGATGAGAACATTGGTCTGAATTTCCCTTCACAAACGGAGTGAAACAAACGCCTCTGTGTCTTAATATAAGCAAGAGTTCATTTCCGGTAAACCAAGGGGTTTTTCTGCTCAAATGAATTTACACAGTTCAAGAACCCAATACGTTTTTCACAATTAACTAAAGATCATCTATGTAAGAGATGCTGTGGTTTGTTACAGTTTCATGAGCTGAGTTCAACTAGATATGGTCCGTATTAGTAGGAAACACAGTTCTTTTTCTCTGGGCATGCTCATGTTTCTTGCTGTATTGGAGACGCTGGAAAGAAGTGCATGCTTCTAGCGTTAAAACAGAGTATGTTTCATGGAAGAGAACACTGGTCTGAATTTTCCTTCAGAAACGGAGTTAAACCAAAGTCTCTGTGTCTTCCTACAAGCAAGAGTTCATTTCCTGTAAACCCAGTGATTTTTTGGCTCAAATGAATTTACAGAGTTCACGAACCCAACACGTTTTTCACTATTAACAAAAGAGCATCTATGTAAGAGATGCTGTGGTTTGTTACAGTTTCATAAGCAGATTCAACTAGATATGGTCCTTATGAGTAGGAAACACAGTTCTTTTTTTCTGGGCTTGCTCATGATTCTTGCTGTATTGGAGACGCTGGAAAGAAGAGGATGCTTCTTGCGTTAAAACAGAGTGTGTTTCATGGTTGAGAACTGTGGTCTGAATTTTCCTTCAGAAACGGAGTTAAACAAAAGTCTCTGTTTCTTCCTACAAGCAAGAGTTCATTTCCGGAAAACCCAGTGATTTTTCAGCTCAAATGAATTACACAGTTCACGAACCCAACAGGATATTCAACAATAAACTAAGGACCATCTATGTAAGAGATGCTGTGGCTTGTTACAGTTTCATAAGCAGATTCAACTAGATATGGTCCGTATAAGTAGGAAACACAGTTCTTTTTTTCTGGGCATGCTCATATTTCTAGGTGTATTAGAGACGCTGGAAAGAAGAGCATGCTCTTTTCGTTAAAACAGAGTGTGTTTCATGGATGAGAACTCTGGTGTGAATTTCCCTTCAAAAACGGAGTGTAACCAAAGCCTCTGTGTCTTCCGACAAGCAAGAGTTCATATCCGGTAAACCCAGGGGTTTTTCTGCTCAAATGAATTTACACAGTTCATGAACCCAACACGTTTTTCACTATAAATGAAAGAGCATCTATGTAAGAGATGCTGTGGTTTGTTACAGTTTCATAAGCAGAGTTCAACTAGATATGGTACGTATGAGTAGGAAAAACAGTTCTTTTTACTGGGCCTGCTCATGTTTCTTGCTGTATTGGAGACGCTGGAAAGAAGTGCATGCTTCTTGCGTTAAAACAGAGTATGTTTCATGGAAGAGAACACTGGTCTGAACTTTCCTTCAGTAACGGAGTTAAAACAGTCTCTGTGTCTTCCTACAGGCACGAGTTCATATCCGGTAAACCCAGTGATTTTTCGGCTCAAATGAATTTACAGAGTTCACGAACCCAACACGTTTTTCACTATTAACTAAAGAGCATCCATGTAAGAGATGCTGTGGTTTGTTACAGTTTCATGAGCTGAGTTCAACTAGATATGGTCCGTATGAGTAGGAAACACAGTTCTTTTTTTCTGGACATGCTCATATTTCTTGCTGTATTGCAGACTCTGGACAGAAGAGGATGCAACTTGCATTAAAACAGAGGGTGTATCATGGATAAGAACACTGGTCTCAATTTCCCTACACAAACGGAGTGAAACCGAAGCCTCTGAGTCTTCCTACAAGCAAGAGTTCATTTCCGGTAAACCCAGGGGTTTTTCTGCTCAAATGAATTTACACAGTTCATGAACCCAACACGTTTTTCACTATTAACTAAAGAGCATCTATGTAAGAGATGCTGTGGTTTGTTACAGTTTCATAAGCAGAGTTCAACTAGATATGGTACGTATGAGTAGGAAAAACAGTTCTTTTTTTCTGGGCATGCTCATTTTTCTTGATGTATTAGAGACGCTGGAAAGAAGAGCATGCTCTTTGCATTAAAACAGAGTGTGTTTCATGGATGAGAACTCTGGTGTGAATTTCCCTTCACAAACGGAGTGAAATCAAAGCCTCGGAGTCTTCCTACAAGCAAGAGTTCATTTCCTTTAAACCCAGGGGTTTTTCTGCTCAAATGAATTTACACAGTTCATGAACCAAACACGTTTTTCACTATTAACCAAAGAGCATCTATGTAAGAGATGCTGTGGTTTGTTACAGTTTCATGAGCAGAGTTCAACTAGATATGGTACATATGAGTAGGAAACACACTTCATTTTTTCTGGGCATGCTCATGTTTCTTGCTGTATTGGAGATGCTGGAAAGAAGAGCATGCTTCTTGCGTTAAAACAGAGGATGTTTCATGGAAGAGAACACTGGTCTGAATTTTCCTTCAGAAACGGAGTTAAACCAAAGTCTCTGTGTCTTCAAACAAGCAAGAGTTCATTTCCGGTAAACCCAGTGATTTTTTGGCTCAAATGAATTTACAGAGTTCAAGAAGCCAACACGTTTTTCACTATTAACTAAAGAGCATCTATGTAAGAGATGCTGTGGTTTGTTACAGTTTCATAATCAGATTCAACTAGATATGGTCCTTATGAGTAGGAAAAACAGTTCTTTTTTTCTGGGCATGCTCATGTTTCTTGCTGTATTGGAGACGCTGGAAAGAAGAGGATGCTTCTTGTGTTAAAACAGAGTGTGTTTCATGGTTGAGAACTGTGGTCTGAATGTTCCTTCAGAAACGGAGTTAAACAAAAGTCTCTGTGTCTTCCTACAAGCAAGCGTTCATTTCCGGTAAACACAGTGATTTTTCAGCTAAAATGAATTACACAGGTCACAAATCCAACATGTTTTTCACTATTAACTAAAGAGCATCTATGTAAGAGATGTGTGGTTTGTTACAGTTTCATAAGCAGAGTTCAACTAGATATGGTCCGTATGAGTAGGAAACACAGTTCTTTTTTTCTGGACATGCTCATATTTCTTGCTGTATTGCAGACTCTGGACAGAAGAGGATGCATCTTGCATTAAAACAGAGGGTGTATCATGGATGAGAACACTGTTCTCAATTTCCCTTCACAAACGGAGTGAAACCAACGCCTCTGTGTCTTAATACAAGCAAGAGTTCATTTCCGGTAAACCAAGGGGTTTTTCTGCTCAAATATTTTACACAGTTCAAGAACCCAACACGATTTTCACTATTAACTAAAGAGCATCCATGTAAGAGATGCTGTGGTTTGTTACAGTTTCATGAGCAGAGTTCAACTAGATATGGTCCGTATGAGTAGGAAACACAGTTCTTTTTTTCTGGACATGCTCTTATTTTTGCTGTATTGCAGACTCTGGACAGAAGAGGATGCATCTTGCGTTAAAACAGAGGGTGTTTCATGGATGAGAACACTGGTCTGAATGTCCCTTCACAAATGGAATTAAACCAAAGCCTCTGTGTTTTCCTACAAGCAAGAGTTCATTTCCGGTAACCCCAGTGATTTTTTTCTGCTCAAAGGAATTTACACAGTTCACGAACCCTACAGGATTTTCAACAATAAACTAAAGACCATCTATGTAAGAGATGCTGTGGTTTGTTACAGTTTCATAAGCAGATTCAACTAGATATGATCCGTATAAGTAGGACACACAGTTCTTTTTTTCTGGGCATGCTCATATTTCTTGTTGTATTACAGACGCTGGAAAGAAGAGCATGCTCTTTGCGTTAAAACAGAGGGTGTTTCATGGATGAGAACACTGGTCTGAATGTCCCTTCACAAATGGAATTAAACCAAAGCCTCTGTGTTTTCCTACAAGCAAGATTTCCTTTCCGGTAACCCCAGTGATTTTTTTTCTGCTCAAATGAATTTACACAGTTCATGAACCCAACATGTTTTTCACTATTAACTAAAGAGCATCTATGTAAGAGATGCTGTGGTTTGTTACAGTTTCATAAGCAGAGTTCAACTAGATATGGTACGTATGAGTAGGAAAAACAGGTCTTTTTACTGGGCCTGCTCATGTTTCTTGTTGTATTACAGACGCTGGAAAGAAGACCATGCTCTTTGCGTTAAAACAGAGTGTGTTTCATGGATGAGAACTCTGGTGTGAATTTCCCTTCACAAACGGAGTGAAACCAAAGCCGCTGAGTCTTCCTAAAAGCAAGAGTTCATTTCCGGTAAACCCAGGGGTTTTTCTGCTCAAATGAATTTACACAGTTCATGAACCTAACACGTTTTTCACTATTAACTAAAGAGCATCCATGTAAGAGATGCTGTGGTTTGTTACAGTTTCATGAGCAGAGTTCAACTAGATATGGTCTGTATTAGTAGGAAACACAGTTCTTTTTTTCTGGACATGCTCATATTTCTTGCTGTATTGCAGACTCTGGACACAAGAGGATTCATCTTGCATTAAAACAGAGGGTGTATCATGGATGAGAACATTGGTCTGAATTTCCCTTCACAAACGGAGTGAAACAAACGCCTCTGTGTCTTAATATAAGCAAGAGTTCATTTCCGGTAAACCAAGGGGTTTTTCTGCTCAAATGAATTTACACAGTTCAAGAACCCAATACGTTTTTCACAATTAACTAAAGATCATCTATGTAAGAGATGCTGTGGTTTGTTACAGTTTCATGAGCTGAGTTCAACTAGATATGGTCCGTATTAGTAGGAAACACAGTTCTTTTTCTCTGGGCATGCTCATGTTTCTTGCTGTATTGGAGACGCTGGAAAGAAGTGCATGCTTCTAGCGTTAAAACAGAGTATGTTTCATGGAAGAGAACACTGGTCTGAATTTTCCTTCAGAAACGGAGTTAAACCAAAGTCTCTGTGTCTTCCTACAAGCAAGAGTTCATTTCCTGTAAACCCAGTGATTTTTTGGCTCAAATGAATTTACAGAGTTCACGAACCCAACACGTTTTTCACTATTAACAAAAGAGCATCTATGTAAGAGATGCTGTGGTTTGTTACAGTTTCATAAGCAGATTCAACTAGATATGGTCCTTATGAGTAGGAAACACAGTTCTTTTTTTCTGGGCTTGCTCATGATTCTTGCTGTATTGGAGACGCTGGAAAGAAGAGGATGCTTCTTGCGTTAAAACAGAGTGTGTTTCATGGTTGAGAACTGTGGTCTGAATTTTCCTTCAGAAACGGAGTTAAACAAAAGTCTCTGTTTCTTCCTACAAGCAAGAGTTCATTTCCGGAAAACCCAGTGATTTTTCAGCTCAAATGAATTACACAGTTCACGAACCCAACAGGATATTCAACAATAAACTAAGGACCATCTATGTAAGAGATGCTGTGGCTTGTTACAGTTTCATAAGCAGATTCAACTAGATATGGTCCGTATAAGTAGGAAACACAGTTCTTTTTTTCTGGGCATGCTCATATTTCTAGGTGTATTAGAGACGCTGGAAAGAAGAGCATGCTCTTTTCGTTAAAACAGAGTGTGTTTCATGGATGAGAACTCTGGTGTGAATTTCCCTTCAAAAACGGAGTGAAACCGAAGCCTCTGAGTCTTCCTACAAGAAAGAGTTCATTTCCGGTAAATCCAGGGGTTTTTCTGCTCAAATGAATTTACACAGTTCATGAACCCAACATGTTTTTCACTATTAACTAAAGAGCATCTATGTAAGAGATGCTGTGGTTTCTTACAGTTTCATAAGAAGAGTTCAACTACATATCGTCCGTATGAGTATTAAACACAGTTCTTTTTTTTCTGGGCATGCCCACGTTTCTTGCTGTATTAGAGACGCTGGAAAGAAGAGCATGCTCTTTGCGTTAAAACACAGTGTGTTTCATGGATGAGAACACTGGTCTGAATTTCACTTCACAAACGGAATTAAACCAAAGCCTCTGTGTTTTCCTACAAGCAAGAGTTCATTTCCGGTAAACCCAGTGATTTTTTTCGGCTCTAATGAATTTACACAGTTCACGAACCCAACACGATTTTCACTATTAACTAAAGAGCATCTATATAAGAGATATTGTTGTTTGTTATGGTTTCATAAGCAGATTCAACTAGATATTGTCCGTATGAGTAAGAAACACAGTTCTTTTTTTCTGGGCATGCTCATGTTTCTTGCAGTATTGGAGACGCTAGAAAGAAGGGCATGCTTCTTGCGTTAAAACAGAGTATGTTTCTTGGATGAGCACACTGGTCTGAATTTTCCTTGATAAACGGAGTTAAACCAAAGCCTCTGTGTCTTCCTAGAAGCAACATTTCATATCCGGTAAACCCAGTGATTTTTTCGGCTCAAATGAAATTACACAGGTCACGAACCCAACATGGTTTTCACTATTAACTTAAGAGAACCTATTTAAGTGATGCTGTGGTTTGTTACAGTTTCATAAGCAGAGTTCAACTAGATATGGTCCGTATGTGTAGGAAAATCAGTTCTTTTTTTCTGGGCATGCTCATTTTTCTTGATGTATTAGAGACGCTGGAAAGAAGAGCATGCTCTTTGCATTAAAACAGAGTGTGTTTCATGGATGAGAACTCTGGTGTGAATTTCCCTTCACAAACGGAGTGAAATCAAAGCCTCGGAGTCTTCCTACAAGCAAGAGTTCATTTCCTTTAAACCCAGGGGTTTTTCTGCTCAAATGAATTTACACAGTTCATGAACCAAACACGTTTTTCACTATTAACCAAAGAGCATCTATGTAAGAGATGCTGTGGTTTGTTACAGTTTCATGAGCAGAGTTCAACTAGATATGGTACATATGAGTAGGAAACACACTTCATTTTTTCTGGGCATGCTCATGTTTCTTGCTGTATTGGAGATGCTGGAAAGAAGAGCATGCTTCTTGCGTTAAAACAGAGGATGTTTCATGGAAGAGAACACTGGTCTGAATTTTCCTTCAGAAACGGAGTTAAACCAAAGTCTCTGTGTCTTCAAACAAGCAAGAGTTCATTTCCGGTAAACCCAGTGATTTTTTGGCTCAAATGAATTTACAGAGTTCAAGAAGCCAACACGTTTTTCACTATTAACTAAAGAGCATCTATGTAAGAGATGCTGTGGTTTGTTACAGTTTCATAATCAGATTCAACTAGATATGGTCCTTATGAGTAGGAAAAACAGTTCTTTTTTTCTGGGCATGCTCATGTTTCTTGCTGTATTGGAGACGCTGGAAAGAAGAGGATGCTTCTTGTGTTAAAACAGAGTGTGTTTCATGGTTGAGAACTGTGGTCTGAATGTTCCTTCAGAAACGGAGTTAAACAAAAGTCTCTGTGTCTTCCTACAAGCAAGCGTTCATTTCCGGTAAACCCAGTGATTTTTCAGCTCAAATGAATTACACAGGTCACAAATCCAACATGTTTTTCACTATTAACTAAAGAGCATCTATGTAAGAGATGTGTGGTTTGTTACAGTTTCATAAGCAGAGTTCAACTAGATATGGTCCGTATGAGTAGGAAACACAGTTCTTTTTTTCTGGACATGCTCATATTTCTTGCTGTATTGCAGACTCTGGACAGAAGAGGATGCATCTTGCATTAAAACAGAGGGTGTATCATGGATGAGAACACTGTTCTCAATTTCCCTTCACAAACGGAGTGAAACCAACGCCTCTGTGTCTTAATACAAGCAAGAGTTCATTTCCGGTAAACCAAGGGGTTTTTCTGCTCAAATATTTTACACAGTTCAAGAACCCAACACGATTTTCACTATTAACTAAAGAGCATCCATGTAAGAGATGCTGTGGTTTGTTACAGTTTCATGAGCAGAGTTCAACTAGATATGGTCCGTATGAGTAGGAAACACAGTTCATTTTTCTGGACATGCTCATATTTTTGCTGTATTGCAGATTCTGGACAGAAGAGGATGCATCTTGCGTTAAAACAGAGGGTGTTTCATGGATGAGAACACTGGTCTGAATGTCCCTTCACAAATGGAATCAAACCAAAGCCTCTGTGTTTTCCTACAAGCAAGAGTTCATTTCCGGTAACCCCAGTGATTTTTTTCTGCTCAAAGGAATTTATACAGTTCACGAACCCAACAGGATTTTCAACAATAAACTAAAGACCATCTATGTAAGAGATGCTGTGGTTTGTTACAGTTTCAAAAGCAGATTCAACAAGATATGTTCCGTATAAGTACGAAACACAGTTCTTTTTTTCTGGGCATGCTCATGTTTCTTGTTGTATTAGAGACGCTGGAGAGAAGAGCATGCTCTTTGCGTTAAAACAGAGTGTGTTTCATGGATGAGAACTCTGGTGTGAATTTCCCTTCACAAACGGAGTGAAACCAAAGCCTCTGAGTCTTCCTACAAGCAAGAGTTCATTTCCGGTAAACCCAGGGGTTTTTCTGCTCAAATGAATTTACACAGTTCATGAACCTAACACGTTTTTCACTATTAACTAAAGAGCATCCATGTAAGAGATGCTGTGGTTTGTTACAGTTTCATGAGCAGAGTTCAACTAGATATGGTCTGTATGAGTAGGAAACACAGTTCTTTTTTTCTGGACATGCTCATATTTCTTGCTGTATTGCAGACTCTGGACAGAAGAGGATGCATCTTGCATTAAAACAGAGGGTGTATCGTGGATGAGAACACTGGTCTGAATTTCCCTTCACAAACGGAGTGAAACCAACGCCTCTGTGTCTTAATATAAGCAAGAGTTCATTTCCGGTAAACCAAGGGGTTTTTCTGCTCAAATGAATTTACACAGTTCAAGAACCCAATACGTTTTTCACAATTAACTAAAGAGCATCTATGTAAGAGATGCTGTGGTTTGTTACAGTTTCATGAGCTGAGTTCAACTAGATATGGTCCGTATTAGTAGGAAACACAGTTCTTTTTACTGGGCCTGCTCATGTTTCTTGCTGTATTGGAGACGCTGGAAAGAAGTGCATGCTTCTTGCGTTAAAACAGAGTATGTTTCATGGAAGAGAACACTGGTCTGAACTTTCCTTCAGTAACGGAGTTAAAACAGTCTCTGTGTCTTCCTACAGGCACGAGTTCATATCCGGTAAACCCAGTGATTTTTCGGCTCAAATGAATTTACAGAGTTCACGAACCCAACACGTTTTTCACTATTAACTAAAGAGCATCCATGTAAGAGATGCTGTGGTTTGTTACAGTTTCATGAGCTGAGTTCAACTAGATATGGTCCGTATGAGTAGGAAACACAGTTCTTTTTTTCTGGACATGCTCATATTTCTTGCTGTATTGCAGACTCTGGACAGAAGAGGATGCAACTTGCATTAAAACAGAGGGTGTATCATGGATAAGAACACTGGTCTCAATTTCCCTACACAAACGGAGTGAAACCGAAGCCTCTGAGTCTTCCTACAAGCAAGAGTTCATTTCCGGTAAACCCAGGGGTTTTTCTGCTCAAATGAATTTACACAGTTCATGAACCCAACACGTTTTTCACTATTAACTAAAGAGCATCTATGTAAGAGATGCTGTGGTTTGTTACAGTTTCATAAGCAGAGTTCAACTAGATATGGTACGTATGAGTAGGAAAAACAGTTCTTTTTTTCTGGGCCTGCTCATGTTTCTTGCTGTATTGGAGATGCTGCAAAGAAGTGCATGCTTCTTGCGTTAAAACAGAGTATGTTTCATGGAAGAGAACACTGGTCTGAATTTTCCTTCAGAAACGGAGTTAAACCAAAGTCTCTGTGTCTTCCTACAAGCAAGAGTTCATTTCCGGTAAACCCAGTGATTTTTCGGCTCAAATGAATTTACAGAGTTCACGAACCCAACACGATTTTCACTATTAACTAAAGAGCATGCATGTAAGAGATGCTGTGGTTTGTTACAGTTTCATGAGCAGAGTTCAACTAGATATGGTCCGTATGAGTAGGAAACACAGTTCTTTTTTTCTGGACATCCTCATATTTCTTGCTGTATTGCAGACTCTGGACAGAAGAGGATGCATCTTGCATTAAAACAGAGGGTGTATCATGGATGAGAACACTGTTCTCAATTTCCCTTCACAAACGGAGTGAAACCAATGCCTCTGTGTCTTAATACAAGCAAGAGTTCATTTCCGGTAAACCAAAGGGATTTTCTGCTCAAATATTTTACACAGTTCAAGAACCCAACACGATTTTCACTACTAACTAAAGAGCATCCATGTAAGAGATGCTGTGGTTTGTTACAGTTTCATGAGCAGAGTTCAACTAGATATGGTCCGTATGAGTAGGAAACACAGTTCTTTTTTTCTGGACATGCTCATATTTTTGCTGTATTGCAGACTCTGGACAGAAGAGGATGCATCTTGCGTTAAAACAGAGGGTGTTTCATGGATGAGAACACTGGTCTGAATGTCCCTTCACAAATGGAATTAAACCAAAGCCTCTGTGTTTTCCTACAAGCAAGAGTTCATTTCCGGTAACCCCAGTGATTTTTTTCTGCTCAAAGGAATTTACACAGTTCACGAACCCTACAGGATTTTCAACAATAAACTAAAGACCATCTATGTAAGAGATGCTGTGGTTTGTTACAGTTTCATAAGCAGATTCAACTAGATATGATCCGTATAAGTAGGACACACAGTTCTTTTTTTCTGGGCATGCTCATATTTCTTGTTGTATTACAGACGCTAGAAAGAAGAGCATGCTCTTTGCGTTAAAACAGAGGGTGTTTCATGGATGAGAACACTGGTCTGAATGTCCCTTCACAAATGGAATTAAACCAAAGCCTCTGTGTTTTCCTACAAGCAAGATTTCCTTTCCGGTAACCCCAGTGATTTTTTTTCTGCTCAAATGAATTTACACAGTTCATGAACCCAACATGTTTTTCACTATTAACTAAAGAGCATCTATGTAAGAGATGCTGTGGTTTGTTACAGTTTCATAAGCAGAGTTCAACTAGATATGGTACGTATGAGTAGGAAAAACAGGTCTTTTTACTGGGCCTGCTCATGTTTCTTGTTGTATTACAGACGCTGGAAAGAAGAGCATGCTCTTTGCGTTAAAACAGAGTGTGTTTCATGGATGAGAACTCTGGTGTGAATTTCCCTTCACAAACGGAGTGAAACCAAAGTCTCTGTGTCTTCCTACAAGCAAGAGTTCATTTCCGGTAAACCCAGGGGTTTTTCTGCTCAAATGAATTTACACAGTTCATGAACCTAACACGTTTTTCACTATTAACTAAAGAGCATCCATGTAAGAGATGCTGTGGTTTGTTACAGTTTCATGAGCAGAGTTCAACTAGATATGGTCTGTATTAGTAGGAAACACAGTTCTTTTTTTCTGGACATGCTCATATTTCTTGCTGTATTGCAGACTCTGGACACAAGAGGATTCATCTTGCATTAAAACAGAGGGTGTATCATGGATGAGAACATTGGTCTGAATTTCCCTTCACAAACGGAGTGAAACAAACGCCTCTGTGTCTTAATATAAGCAAGAGTTCATTTCCGGTAAACCAAGGGGTTTTTCTGCTCAAATGAATTTACACAGTTCAAGAACCCAATACGTTTTTCACAATTAACTAAAGATCATCTATGTAAGAGATGCTGTGGTTTGTTACAGTTTCATGAGCTGAGTTCAACTAGATATGGTCCGTATTAGTAGGAAACACAGTTCTTTTTCTCTGGGCATGCTCATGTTTCTTGCTGTATTAGAGACGCTGGAAAGAAGAGCATGCTCGTTGTGTTAAAACAGAGTGTGTTTCATGTATGAGAACTCTGGTTTGAATTTCCCTTCACAAATGGAGTGTAACCAAAGCTTCTGTGTCTTCCAACAAGCAAGAGTTCATATCCGGTAAAGCCAGGGGTTTTTCTGCTCAAATGAATTTACACAGTTCATGAACCTAACACGTTTTTCACTATAAACGAAAGAGCATCTATGTAAGAGATGCTGTGGTTTGATACAGTTTCATAAGCAGAGTTCAACTAGAAATGGACCGTATGAGTAAGAAACACAGTTCTTTTTTCTGGGCATGCTCATATTTCTTGCTGTATTGCAGACTCTGGACAGAAGAGGATGCATCTTGCATTAAAACAGAGGGTGTATCATGGATAAGAACACTGGTCTCAATTTCCCTACACAAACGGAGTGAAACCGAAGCCTCTGAGTCTTCCTACAAGCAAGAGTTCATTTCCGGTAAACCCAGGGGTTTTTCTGCTCAAATGAATTTACACAGTTCATGAACCCAACACGTTTTTCACTATTAACTAAAGAGCATCTATGTAAGAGATGCTGTGGTTTGTTACAGTTTCATAAGCAGAGTTCAACTAGATATGCTACGTATGAGTAGGAAAAACAGTTCTTTATTTCTGGGCCTGCTCATGTTTCTTGCTGTATTGGAGATGCTGCAAAGAAGTGCATGCTTCTTGCGTTAAAACAGAGTATGTTTCATGGAAGAGAACACTGGTCTGAATTTGCCTTCAGAAACGGAGTTAAACCAAAGTCTCTGTGTCTTCCTACAAGCAAGAGTTCATTTCCGGTAAACCCAGTGATTTTTCGGCTCAAATGAATTTACAGAGTTAACGAACCCAACACGTTTTTCACTATTAACTAAAGAGCATGCATGTAAGAGATGCTGTGGTTTGTTACAGTTTCATGAGCAGAGTTCAACTAGATATGGTCCGTATGAGTAGGAAACACAATTCTTTTTTTCTGGACATCCTCATATTTCTTGCTGTATTGCAGACTCTGGACAGAAGAGGATGCATCTTGCATTAAAACAGAGGGTGTATCATGGATGAGAACACTGTTCTCAATTTCCCTTCACAAACGGAGTGAAACCAATGCCTCTGTGTCTTAATACAAGCAAGAGTTCATTTCCGGTAAACCAAGGGGTTTTTCTGCTCAAATATTTTACACAGTTCAAGAACCAAACACGATTTTCACTACTAACTAAAGAGCATCCATGTAAGAGATGCTGTGGTTTGTTACAGTTTCATGAGCAGAGTTCAACTAGATATGGTCCGTATGAGTAGGAAACACAGTTCTTTTTTTCTGGACATGCTCATGTTTCTTGCTGTATTGGAGATTCTGCAAAGAAGTGCATGCTTCTTGCGTTAAAACAGAGTATGTTTCATGGAAGAGAACACTGGTCTGAATTTTCCTTCAGAAACGGAGTTAAACCAAAGTCTCTGTGTCTTCCTACAAGCAAGAGTTCATTTCCGGTAAACCCAGTGATTTTTCGGCTCAAATGAATTTACAGAGTTCACGAACCCAACACGTTTTTCACTATTAACTAAAGAGCATGCATGTAAGAGATGCTGTGGTTTGTTACAGTTTCATGAGCAGAGTTCAAATAGATATGGTCCGTATGAGTAGGAAACACAGTTCTTTTTTTCTGGACATGCTCATATTTTTGCTGTATTGCAGACTCTGGACAGAAGAGGATGCATCTTGCGTTAAAACAGAGGGTGTTTCATGGATGAGAACACTGGTCTGAATGTCCCTTCACAAATGGAATTAAACCAAAGCCTCTGTGTTTTCCTACAAGCAAGATTTCATTTCCGGTAACCCCAGTGATTTTTTTTCTGCTCAAATGAATTTACACAGTTCATGAACCCAACATGTTTTTCACTATTAACTAAAGAGCATCTATGTAAGAGATGCTGTGGTTTGTTACAGTTTCATAAGCAGAGTTCAACTAGATATGGTACGTATGAGTAGGAAAAATAGGTCTTTTTACTGGGCCTGCTCATGTTTCTTGCTGTATTGGAGACGCTGGAAAGAAGTGCATGCTTCTTGCGTTAAAACAGAGTATGTTTCATGGAAGAGAACACTGGTCTGAACTTTCCTTCAGTAACGGAGTTAAAACAGTCTCTGTGTCTTCCTACAGGCAAGAGTTCATATCCGGTAAACCCAGTGATTTTTGGGCTCAAATGAATTTACAGAGTTCACGAACCCAACACGTTTTTCACTATTAACTAAAGAGCATCCATGTAAGAGATGCTGTGGTTTGTTACAGTTTCATGAGCTGAGTTCAACTAGATATGGTCCGTATGAGTAGGAAACACAGTTCTTTTTTTCTGGACATGCTCATATTTCTTGCTGTATTGCAGACTCTGGACAGAAGAGGATGCAACTTGCATTGAAACAGAGGGTGTATCATGGATGAGAACACTGGTCTCAATTTCCCTTCACAAACGGAGTGAAACCGAAGCCTCTGAGTCTTCCTACAAGCAAGAGTTCATTTCCGGTGAACCCAGGGGTTTTTCTGCTCAAATGAATTTACACAGTTCATGAACCTAACACGTTTTTCAATATTAACTAAAGAGCATCTTTGTAAGAGATGCTGTGGTTTGTTACAGTTTCATAAGCAGAGTTCAACTAGATATGGTACGTATGAGTAGGAAAAACAGTTCTTTTTTTCTGGGCCTGCTCATGTTTCTTGCTGTATTGGAGATGCTGCAAAGAAGTGCATGCTTCTTGCGTTAAAACAGAGTATGTTTCATGGAAGAGAACACTGGTCTGAATTTTCCTTCAGAAACGGAGTTAAACCAAAGTCTCTGTGTCTTCCTACAAGCAAGAGTTCATTTCCGGTAAACCCAGTGATTTTTCGGCTCAAATGAATTTACAGAGTTAACGAACCCAACACGTTTTTCACTATTCACTAAAGAGCATGCATGTAAGAGATGCTGTGGTTTGTTACAGTTTCATGAGCAGAGTTCAACTAGATATGGTCCGTATGAGTAGGAAACACAGTTCTTTTTTTCTGGACATGCTCATATTTTTGCTGTATTGCAGACTCTGGACAGAAGAGGATGCATCTTGCGTTAAAACAGAGGGTGTTTCATGGATGAGAACACTGGTCTGAATGTCCCTTCACAAATGGAATTAAACCAAAGCCTCTGTGTTTTCCTACAAGCAAGATTTCATTTCCGGTAACCCCAGTGATTTTTTTTCTGCTCAAATGAATTTACACAGTTCATGAACCCAACATGTTTTTCACTATTAATCAAAGAGCATCTATGTAAGAGATGCTGTGGTTTGTTACAGTTTCATGAGCAGAGTTCAACTAGATATGGTCTGTATTAGTAGGAAACACAGTTCTTTTTTTCTGGACATGCTCATATTTCTTGCTGTATTGCAGACTCTGGACAGAAGAGGATGCATCTTGCATTAAAACAGAGGGTGTATCATGGATGAGAACATTGGTCTGAATTTCCCTTCACAAACGGAGTGAAACAAACGCCTCTGTGTCTTAATATAAGCAAGAGTTCATTTCCGGTAAACCAAGGGGTTTTTCTGCTCAAATGAATTTACACAGTTCAAGAACCCAATACGTTTTTCACAATTAACTAAAGATCATCTATGTAAGAGATGCTGTGGTTTGTTACAGTTTCATGAGCTGAGTTCAACTAGATATGGTCCGTATTAGTAGGAAACACAGTTCTTTTTCTCTGGGCATGATCATGTTTCTTGCTGTATTAGAGACGCTGGAAAGAAGAGCATGCTCGTTGTGTTAAAACAGAGTGTGTTTCATGTATGAGAACTCTGGTTTGAATTTCCCTTCACAAATGGAGTGTAACCAAAGCCTCTGTGTCTTCCAACAAGCAAGAGTTCATATCCGGTAAAGCCAGGGGTTTTTCTGCTCAAATGAATTTACACAGTTCATGAACCTAACACGTTTTTCACTATAAACGAAAGAGCATCTATGTAAGAGATGCTGTGGTTTGATACAGTTTCATAAGCAGAGTTCAACTAGAAATGGACCGTATGAGTAAGAAACACAGTTCTTTTTTCTGGGCATGCTCATATTTCTTGCTGTATTGCAGACTCTGGACAGAAGAGGATGCATCTTGCATTAAAACAGAGGGTGTATCATGGATGAGAACACTGGTCTCAATTTCCCTTCACAAACGGAGTGAAACCAACGCCTCTGTGTCTTAATACAAGCAAGAGTTCATTTCCGGTAAACCAAGGGGTTTTTCTGCTCAAATATTTTACACAGTTCAAGAACCCAACACGATTTTCACTATTAACTAAAGAGCATCCATGTAAGAGATGCTGTGGTTTGTTACAGTTTCATGACCAGAGTTCAACTAGATATGGTCCGTATGAGTAGGAAACACAGTTCTTTTTTTCTGGACATGCTCATATTTTTGCTGTATTGCAGACGCTGGACAGAAGAGGATGCATCTTGCGTTAAAACAGAGGGTGTTTCATGGATGAGAACACTGGTCTGAATGTCCCTTCACAAATGGAATTAAACCAAAGCCTCTGTGTTTTCCTACAAGCAAGATTTCATTTCCGGTAACCCCAGTGATTTTTTTTCTGCTCAAATGAATTTACACAGTTCATGAACCCAACATGTTTTTCACTATTAACTAAAGAGCATCTATGTAAGAGATGCTGTGGTTTGTTACAGTTTCATAAGCAGAGTTCAACTAGATATGGTACGTATGAGTAGGAAAAATAGGTCTTTTTACTGGGCCTGCTCATGTTTCTTGCTGTATTGGAGACGCTGGAAAGAAGTGCATGCTTCTTGCGTTAAAACAGAGTATGTTTCATGGAAGAGAACACTGGTCTGAACTTTCCTTCAGTAACGGAGTTAAAACAGTCTCTGTGTCTTCCTACAGGCAAGAGTTCATATCCGGTAAACCCAGTGATTTTTGGGCTCAAATGAATTTACAGAGTTCACGAACCCAACCCGTTTTTCACTATTAACTAAAGAGCATCCATGTAAGAGATGCTGTGGTTTGTTACAGTTTCATGAGCTGAGTTCAACTAGATATGGTCCGTATGAGTAGGAAACACAGTTCTTTTTTTCTGGACATGCTCATATTTCTTGCTGTATTGCAGACTCTGGACAGAAGAGGATGCAACTTGCATTGAAACAGAGGGTGTATCATGGATGAGAACACTGGTCTCAATTTCCCTTCACAAACGGAGTGAAACCGAAGCCTCTGAGTCTTCCTACAAGCAAGAGTTCATTTCCGGTGAACCCAGGGGTTTTTCTGCTCAAATGAATTTACACAGTTCATGAACCTAACACGTTTTTCAATATTAACTAAAGAGCATCTTTGTAAGAGATGCTGTGGTTTGTTACAGTTTCATAAGCAGAGTTCAACTAGATATGGTACATATGAGTAGGAAAAACAGGTCTTTTTTTCTGGGCCTGCTCATGTTTCTTGCTGTATTGGAGATGCTGCAAAGAAGTGCATGCTTCTTGCGTTAAAACAGAGTATGTTTCATGGAAGAGAACACTGGTCTGAATTTTCCTTCAGAAACGGAGTTAAACCAAAGTCTCTGTGTCTTCCTACAAGCAAGAGTTCATTTCCGGTAAACCCAGTGATTTTTCGGCTCAAATGAATTTACAGAGTTAACGAACCCAACACGTTTTTCACTATTCACTAAAGAGCATGCATGTAAGAGATGCTGTGGTTTGTTACAGTTTCATGAGCAGAGTTCAACTAGATATGGTCCGTATGAGTAGGAAACACAGTTCTTTTTTTCTGGACATGCTCATATTTTTGCTGTATTGCAGACTCTGGACAGAAGAGGATGCATCTTGCGTAAAAACAGAGGGTGTTTCATGGATGAGAACACTGGTCTGAATGTCCCTTCACAAATGGAATTAAAACAAAGCCTCTGTGTTTTCCTACAAGCAAGATTTCATTTCCGGTAACCCCAGTGATTTTTTTTCTGCTCAAATGAATTTACACAGTTCATGAACCCAACATGTTTTTCACTATTAATCAAAGAGCATCTATGTAAGAGATGCTGTGGTTTGTTACAGTTTCATGAGCAGAGTTCAACTAGATATGGTCTGTATTAGTAGGAAACACAGTTCTTTTTTTCTGGACATGCTCATATTTCTTGCTGTATTGCAGACTCTGGACAGAAGAGGATGCATCTTGCATTAAAACAGAGGGTGTATCATGGATGAGAACATTGGTCTGAATTTCCCTTCACGAACGGAGTGAAACAAACGCCTCTGTGTCTTAATATAAGCAAGAGTTCATTTCTGGTAAACCAAGGGGTTTTTCTGCTCAAATGAATTTACACAGTTCAAGAACCCAATACGTTTTTCACAATTAACTAAAGATCATCTATGTAAGAGATGCTGTGGTTTGTTACAGTTTCATGAGCTGAGTTCAACTAGATATGGTCCGTATTAGTAGGAAACACAGTTCTTTTTCTCTGGGCATGCTCATGTCTTGCTGTATTAGAGACGCTGGAAAGAAGAGCATGCTCGTTGTGTTAAAACAGAGTGTGTTTCATGTATGAGATCTCTGGTTTGAATTTCCCTTCACAAATGGAGTGTAACCAAAGCCTCTGTGTCTTCCAACAAGCAAGAGTTCATATCCGGTAAAGCCAGGGGTTTTTCTGCTCAAATGAATTTACACAGTTCATGAACCTAACACGTTTTTCACTATAAACGAAAGAGCATCTATGTAAGAGATGCTGTGGTTTGATACAGTTTCATAAGCAGAGTTCAACTAGATATGCTACGTATGAGTAGGAAAAACAGTTCTTTTTTTCTGGGCCTGCTCATGTTTCTTGCTGTATTGGAGATGCTGCAAAGAAGTGCATGCTTCTTGCGTTAAAACAGAGTATGTTTCATGGAAGAGAACACTGGTCTGAATTTTCCTTCAGAAACGGAGTTAAACCAAAGTCTCTGTGTCTTCCTACAAGCAAGAGTTCATTTCCGGTAAACCCAGTGATTTTTCGGCTCAAATGAATTTACAGAGTTCACGAACCCAACACGTTTTTCACTATTAACTAAAGAGCATGCATGTAAGAGATGCTGTGGTTTGTTACAGTTTCATGAGCAGAGTTCAACTAGATATGGTCCGTATGAGTAGGAAACACAATTCTTTTTTTCTGGACATCCTCATATTTCTTGCTGTATTGCAGACTCTGGACAGAAGAGGATGCATCTTGCATTAAAACAGAGGGTGTATCATGGATGAGAACACTGTTCTCAATTTCCCTTCACAAACGGAGTGAAAACAATGCCTCTGTGTCTTCCTACAAGCAAGAGTTCATTTCCGGTAAACCAAGGGGTTTTTCTGCTCAAATATTTTACACAGTTCAAGAACCCAACACGATTTTCACTACTAACTAAAGAGCATCCATGTAAGAGATGCTGTGGTTTGTTACAGTTTCATGAGCAGAGTTAAACTAGATATGGTCCGTATGAGTAGGAAACACAGTTCTTTTTTTCTGGACATGCTCATATTTTTGCTGTATTGCAGACTCTGGACAGAAGAGGATGCATCTTGCGTTAAAACAGAGGGTGTTTCATGGATGAGAACACTGGTCTGAATGTCCCTTCACAAATGGAATTAAACCAAAGCCTCTGTGTTTTCCTACAAGCAAGAGTTCATTTCCGGTAACCCCAGTGATTTTTTTCTGCTCAAAGGAATTTACACAGTTCACGAACCCTACAGGATTTTCAACAATAAACTAAAGACCATCTATGTAAGAGATGCTGTGGTTTGTTACAGTTTCATAAGCAGATTCAACTAGATATGATCCGTATAAGTAGGACACACAGTTCTTTTTTTCTGGGCATGCTCATGTTTCTTGTTGTATTACAGACGCTGGAAAGAAGAGCATGCTCTTTGCGTTAAAACAGAGGGTGTTTCATGGATGAGAACACTGGTCTGAATGTCCCTTCACAAATGGAATTAAACCAAAGCCTCTGTGTTTTCCTACAAGCAAGATTTCATTTCCGGTAACCCCAGTGATTTTTTTTCTGCTCAAATGAATTTACACAGTTCATGAACCCAACATGTTTTTCACTATTAACTAAAGAGCATCTATGTAAGAGATGCTGTGGTTTGTTTCAGTTTCATAAGCAGAGTTCAACTAGATATGGTACGTATGAGTAGGAAAAACAGGTCTTTTTACTGGGCCTGCTCATGTTTCTTGCTGTATTAGAGACGCTGGAAAGAAGAGCATGCTCTTTGCGTTAAAACAGAGTGTGTTTCATGGATGAGAACTCTGGTGTGAATTTCCCTTCACAAACGGAGTGAAACCAAAGCCGCTGAGTCTTCCTAAAAGCAAGAGTTCATTTCCGGTAAACCCAGGGGTTTTTCTGCTCAAATGAATTTACACAGTTCATGAACCTAACACGTTTTTCACTATTAACTAAAGAGCATCCATGTAAGAGATGCTGTGGTTTGTTACAGTTTCATGAGCAGAGTTCAACTAGATATGGTCTGTATTAGTAGGAAACACAGTTCTTTTTTTCTGGACATGCTCATATTTCTTGCTGTATTGCAGACTCTGGACAGAAGAGGATGCATCTTGCATTAAAACAGAGGGTGTATCATGGATGAGAACATTGGTCTGAATTTCCCTTCACAAACGGAGTGAAACAAACGCCTCTGTGTCTTAATATAAGCAAGAGTTCATTTCCGGTAAACCAAGCGGTTTTTCTGCTCAAATGAATTTACACAGTTCAAGAACCCAATACGTTTTTCACAATTAACTAAAGATCATCTATGTAAGAGATGCTGTGGTTTGTTACAGTTTCATGAGCTGAGTTCAACTAGATATGGTCCGTATTAGTAGGAAACACAGTTCTTTTTCTCTGGGCATGATCATGTTTCTTGCTGTATTAGAGACGCTGGAAAGAAGAGCATGCTCGTTGTGTTAAAACAGAGTGTGTTTCATGTATGAGAACTCTGGTTTGAATTTCCCTTCACAAATGGAGTGTAACCAAAGCCTCTGTGTCTTCCAACAAGCAAGAGTTCATATCCGGTAAAGCCAGGGGTTTTTCTGCTCAAATGAATTTACACAGTTCATGAACCTAACACGTTTTTCACTATAAACGAAAGAGCATCTATGTAAGAGATGCTGTGGTTTGATACAGTTTCATAAGCAGAGTTCAACTAGAAATGGACCGTATGAGTAAGAAACACAGTTCTTTTTTCTGGGCATGCTCATATTTCTTGCTGTATTGCAGACTCTGGACAGAAGAGGATGCATCTTGCATTAAAACAGAGGGTGTATCATGGATGAGAACACTGGTCTCAATTTCCCTTCACAAACGGAGTGAAACCAACGCCTCTGTGTCTTAATACAAGCAAGAGTTCATTTCCGGTAAACCAAGGGGTTTTTCTGCTCAAATATTTTACACAGTTCAAGAACCCAACATGATTTTCAATATTAACTAAAGAGCATCCATGTAAGAGATGCTGTGGTTTGTTACAGTTTCATGACCAGAGTTCAACTAGATATGGTCCGTATGAGTAGGAAACACAGTTCTTTTTTTCTGGACATGCTCATATTTTTGCTGTATTGCAGACTCTGGACAGAAGAGGATGCATCTTGCGTTAAAACAGAGGGTGTTTCATGGATGAGAACACTGGTCTGAATGTCCCTTCACAAATGGAATTAAACCAAAGCCTCTGTGTTTTCCTACAAGCAAGATTTCATTTCCGGTACCCCAGTGATTTTTTTTCTGCTCAAATGAATTTACACAGTTCATGAACCCAACATGTTTTTCACTATTAACTAAAGAGCATCTATGTAAGAGATGCTGTGGTTTGTTACAGTTTCATAAGCAGAGTTCAACTAGATATGGTACGTATGAGTAGGAAAAACAGGTCTTTTTACTGGGCCTGCTCATGTTTCTTGCTGTATTGGAGACGCTGGAAAGAAGTGCATGCTTCTTGCGTTAAAACAGAGTATGTTTCATGGAAGAGAACACTGGTCTGAACTTTCCTTCAGTAACGGAGTTAAAACAGTCTCTGTGTCTTCCTACAGGCAAGAGTTCATATCCGTTAAACCCAGTGATTTTTCGGCTCAAATGAATTTACAGAGTTCACGAACCCATCACGTTTTTCACTATTAACTAAAGAGCATCCATGTAAGAGATGCTGTGGTTTGTTACAGTTTCATGAGCTGAGTTCAACTAGATATGGTCCGTATGAGTAGGAAACACAGTTCTTTTTTTCTGGACATGCTCATATTTCTTGCGGTATTGCAGACTCTGGACAGAAGAGGATGCAACTTGCATTAAAACAGAGGGTGTATCATGGATGAGAACACTGGTCTCAATTTCCCTTCACAAACGGAGTGAAACCGAAGCCTCTGAGTCTTCCTACAAGCAAGAGTTCATTTCCGGTAAACCCAGGGGTTTTTCTGCTCAAATGAATTTACACAGTTCATGAACCTAACACGTTTTTCACTATTAACTAAAGAGCATCTATGTAAGAGATGCTGTGGTTTGTTACAGTTTCATAAGCAGAGTTCAACTAGATATGGTACGTATGAGTAGGAAAAACAGTTCTTTTTTTCTGGGCCTGCTCATGTTTCTTGCTGTATTGGAGATGCTGCAAAGAAGTGCATGCTTCTTGCGTTAAAACAGAGTATGTTTCATGGAAGAGAACACTGGTCTGAATTTTCCTTCAGAAACGGAGTTAAACCAAAGTCTCTGTGTCTTCCTACAAGCAAGAGTTCATTTCCGGTAAACCCAGTGATTTTTCGGCTCAAATGAATTTACAGAGTTCACGAACCCAACACGTTTTTCACTATTAACTAAAGAGCATGCATGTAAGAGATGCTGTGGTTTGTTACAGTTTCATGAGCAGAGTTCAACTAGATATGGTCCGTATGAGTAGGAAACACAGTTCTTTTTTTCTGGACATGCTCATATTTTTGCTGTATTGCAGACTCTGGACAGAAGAGGATGCATCTTGCGTTAAAACAGAGGGTGTTTCATGGATGAGAACACTGGTCTGAATGTCCCTTCACAAATGGAATTAAACCAAAGCCTCTGTGTTTTCCTACAAGCAAGATTTCATTTCCGGTAACCCCAGTGATTTTTTTTCTGCTCAAATGAATTTACACAGTTCATGAACCCAACATGTTTTTCACTATTAACTAAAGAGCATCTATGTAAGAGATGCTGTGGTTTGTTACAGTTTCATAAGCAGAGTTCAACTAGATATGGTACGTATGAGTAGGAAAAATAGGTCTTTTTACTGGGCCTGCTCATGTTTCTTGCTGTATTGGAGACGCTGGAAAGAAGTGCATGCTTCTTGCGTTAAAACAGAGTATGTTTCATGGAAGAGAACACTGGTCTGAACTTTCCTTCAGTAACGGAGTTAAAACAGTCTCTGTGTCTTCCTACAGGCAAGAGTTCATATCCGGTAAACCCAGTGATTTTTGGGCTCAAATGAATTTACAGAGTTCACGAACCCAACACGTTTTTCACTATTAACTAAAGAGCATCCATGTAAGAGATGCTGTGGTTTGTTACAGTTTCATGAGCTGAGTTCAACTAGATATGGTCCGTATGAGTAGGAAACACAGTTCTTTTTTTCTGGACATGCTCATATTTCTTGCTGTATTGCAGACTCTGGACAGAAGAGGATGCAACTTGCATTGAAACAGAGGGTGTATCATGGATGAGAACACTGGTCTCAATTTCCCTTCACAAACGGAGTGAAACCGAAGCCTCTGAGTCTTCCTACAAGCAAGAGTTCATTTCCGGTGAACCCATGTGTTTTTCTGCTCAAATGAATTTACACAGTTCATGAACCTAACACGTTTTTCAATATTAACTAAAGAGCATCTTTGTAAGAGATGCTGTGGTTTGTTACAGTTTCATAAGCAGAGTTCAACTAGATATGGTACGTATGAGTAGGAAAAACAGTTCTTTTTTTCTGGGCCTGCTCATGTTTCTTGCTGTATTGGAGATGCTGCAAAGAAGTGCATGCTTCTTGCGTTAAAACAGAGTATGTTTCATGGAAGAGAACACTGGTCTGAATTTTCCTTCAGAAACGGAGTTAAACCAAAGTCTCTGTGTCTTCCTACAAGCAAGAGTTCATTTCCGGTAAACCCAGTGATTTTTCGGCTCAAATGAATTTACAGAGTTAACGAACCCAACACGTTTTTCACTATTCACTAAAGAGCATGCATGTAAGAGATGCTGTGGTTTGTTACAGTTTCATGAGCAGAGTTCAACTAGATATGGTCCGTATGAGTAGGAAACACAGTTCTTTTTTTCTGGACATGCTCATATTTTTGCTGTATTGCAGACTCTGGACAGAAGAGGATGCATCTTGCGTTAAAACAGAGGGTGTTTCATGGATGAGAACACTGGTCTGAATGTCCCTTCACAAATGGAATTAAAACAAAGCCTCTGTGTTTTCCTACAAGCAAGATTTCATTTCCGGTAACCCCAGTGATTTTTTTTCTGCTCAAATGAATTTACACAGTTCATGAACCCAACATGTTTTTCACTATTAACTAAAGAGCATCTATGTAAGAGATGCTGTGGTTTGTTACAGTTTCATGAGCAGAGTTCAACTAGATATGGTCTGTATTAGTAGGAAACACAGTTCTTTTTTTCTGGACATGCTCATATTTCTTGCTGTATTGCAGACTCTGGACAGAAGAGGATGCATCTTGCATTAAAACAGAGGGTGTATCATGGATGAGAACATTGGTCTGAATTTCCCTTCACAAACGGAGTGAAACAAACGCCTCTGTGTCTTAATATAAGCAAGAGTTCATTTCCGGTAAACCAAGGGGTTTTTCTGCTCAAATGAATTTACACAGTTCAAGAACCCAATACGTTTTTCACAATTAACTAAAGATCATCTATGTAAGAGATGCTGTGGTTTGTTACAGTTTCATGAGCTGAGTTCAACTAGATATGGTCCGTATTAGTAGGAAACACAGTTCTTTTTCTCTGGGCATGCTCATGTCTTGCTGTATTAGAGACGCTGGAAAGAAGAGCATGCTCGTTGTGTTAAAACAGAGTGTGTTTCATGTATGAGATCTCTGGTTTGAATTTCCCTTCACAAATGGAGTGTAACCAAAGCCTCTGTGTCTTCCAACAAGCAAGAGTTCATATCCGGTAAAGCCAGGGGTTTTTCTGCTCAAATGAATTTACACAGTTCATGAACCTAACACGTTTTTCACTATAAACGAAAGAGCATCTATGTAAGAGATGCTGTGGTTTGATACAGTTTCATAAGCAGAGTTCAACTAGAAATGGACCGTATGAGTAAGAAACACAGTTATTTTTTCTGGGCATGCTCATATTTCTTGCTGTATTGCAGACTCTGGACAGAAGAGGATGCATCTTGCATTAAAACAGAGGGTGTATCATGGATGAGAACACTGGTCTCAATTTCTCTACATAAACGGAGTGAAACCAACGCCTCTGTGTCTTAATACAAGCAAGAGTTCATTTCCGGTAAACCAAGGGGTTTTTCTGCTCAAATATATTACACAGTTCAAGAACCCAACATGATTTTCACTATTAACTAAAGAGCATCCATGTAAGAGATGCTGTGGTTTGTTACAGTTTCATGACCAGAGTTCAACTAGATATGGTCCGTATAAGTAGGAAACACAGTTCTTTTTTTCTGGACATGCTCATATTTTTGCTGTATTGCAGACTCTGGACAGAAGAGGATGCATCTTGCGTTAAAACAGAGGGTGTTTCATGGATGAGAACACTGGTCTGAATGTCCCTTCACAAATGGAATTAAACCAAAGCCTCTGTGTTTTCCTACAAGCAAGATTTCATTTCCGGTAACCCCAGTGATTTTTTTTCTGCTCAAATGAATTTACACAGTTCATGAACCCAACATGTTTTTCACTATTAACTAAAGAGCATCTATGTAAGAGATGCTGTGGTTTGTTACAGTTTCATAAGCAGAGTTCAACTAGATATGGTACGTATGAGTAGGAAAAACAGGTCTTTTTACTGGGCCTGCTCATGTTTCTTGCTGTATTGGAGACGCTGGAAAGAAGTGCATGCTTCTTGCGTTAAAACAGAGTATGTTTCATGGAAGAGAACACTGGTCTGAACTTTCCTTCAGTAACGGAGTTAAAATAGTCTCTGCGTCTTCCTACAGGCAAGAGTTCATATCCGTTAAACCCAGTGATTTTTCGGCTCAAATGAATTTACAGAGTTCACGAACCCAACACGTTTTTCACTATTAACTAAAGAGCATCCATGTAAGAGATGCTGTGGTTTGTTACAGTTTCATGAGCTGAGTTCAACTAGATATGGTCCGTATGAGTAGGAAACACAGTTCTTTTTTTCTGGACATGCTCATATTTCTTGCGGTATTGCAGACTCTGGACAGAAGAGGATGCAACTTGCATTAAAACAGAGGGTGTATCATGGATGAGAACACTGGTCTCAATTTCCCTTCACAAACGGAGTGAAACCGAAGCCTCTGAGTCTTCCTACAAGCAAGAGTTCATTTCCGGTAAACCCAGGGGTTTTTCTGCTCAAATGAATTTACACAGTTCATGAACCTAACACGTTTTTCACTATTAACTAAAGAGCATCTATGTAAGAGATGCTGTGGTTTGTTACAGTTTCATGAGCAGAGTTCAACTAGATATGGTCTGTATTAGTAGGAAACACAGTTCTTTTTTTCTGGACATGCTCATATTTCTTGCTGTATTGCAGACTCTGGACAGAAGAGGATGCATCTTGCATTAAAACAGAGGGTGTATCATGGATGAGAACATTGGTCTGAATTTCCCTTCACAAACGGAGTGAAACAAACGCCTCTGTGTCTTAATATAAGCAAGAGTTCATTTCCGGTAAACCAAGGGGTTTTTCTGCTCAAATGAATTTACACAGTTCAAGAACCCAATACGTTTTTCACAATTAACTAAAGATCATCTATGTAAGAGATGCTGTTGTTTGTTACAGTTTCATGAGCTGAGTTCAACTAGATATGGTCCGTATTAGTAGGAAACACAGTTCTTTTTCTCTGGGCATGCTCATGTTTCTTGCTGTATTAGAGACGCTGGAAAGAAGAGCATGCTCGTTGTGTTAAAACAGAGTGTGTTTCATGTATGAGAACTCTGGTTTGAATTTCCCTTCACAAATGGAGTGTAACCAAAGCCTCTGTGTCTTCCGACAAGCAAGAGTTCATATCCGGTAAAGCCAGGGGTTTTTCTGCTCAAATGAATTTACACAGTTCATGAACCTAACACGTTTTTCACTATAAACGAAAGAGCATCTATGTAAGAGATGCTGTGGTTTGATACAGTTTCATAAGCAGAGTTCAACTAGAAATGGACCGTATGAGTAAGAAACACAGTTCTTTTTTCTGGGCATGCTCATATTTCTTGCTGCTTTGCAGACTCTGGACAGAAGAGGATGCATCTTGCATTAAAACAGAGGGTGTATCATGGATGAGAACACTGGTCTCAATTTCCCTTCACAAACGGAGTGAAACCAACGCCTCTGTGTCTTAATACAAGCAAGAGTTCATTTCCGGTAAACCAAGGGGTTTTTTTGCTCAAATATTTTACACAGTTCATGAACCTAACACGTTTTTCACTATTAACTAAAGAGCATCTATGTAAGAGATGCTGTGGTTTGTTACAGTTTCATAAGCAGAGTTCAACTAGATATGGTACGTATGAGTAGGAAAAACAGTTCTTTTTTTCTGGGCCTGCTCATGTTTCTTGCTGTATTGGAGATGCTGCAAAGAAGTGCATGCTTCTTGCGTTAAAACAGAGTATGTTTCATGGAAGAGAACACTGGTCTGAATTTTCCTTCAGAAACGGAGTTAAACCAAAGTCTCTGTGTCTTCCTACAAGCAAGAGTTCATTTCCGGTAAACCCAGTGATTTTTCGGCTCAAATGAATTTACAGAGTTCACGAACCCAACACGTTTTTCACTATTAACTAAAGAGCATGCATGTAAGAGATGCTGTGGTTTGTTACAGTTTCATGAGCAGAGTTCAACTAGATATGGTCCGTATGAGTAGGAAACACAGTTCTTTTTTTCTGGACATGCTCATATTTTTGCTGTATTGCAGACTCTGGACAGAAGAGGATGCATCTTGCGTTAAAACAGAGGGTGTTTCATGGATGAAAACACTGGTCTGAATGTCCCTTCACAAATGGAATTAAACCAAAGCCTCTGTGTTTTCCTACAAGCAAGATTTCATTTCCGGTAACCCCAGTGATTTTTTTTCTGCTCAAATGAATTTACACAGTTCATGAACCCAACATGTTTTTCACTATTAACTAAAGAGCATCTATGTAAGAGATGCTGTGGTTTGTTACAGTTTCATAAGCAGAGTTCAACTAGATATGGTACGTATGAGTAGGAAAAACAGGTCTTTTTACTGGGCCTGCTCATGTTTCTTGCTGTATTGGAGACGCTGGAAAGAGGTGCATGCTTCTTGCGTTAAAACAGAGTATGTTTCATGGAAGAGAACACTGGTCTGAACTTTCCTTCAGTAACGGAGTTAAAACAGTCTCTGTGTCTTCCTACAGGCAAGAGTTCATATCCGGTAAACCCAGTGATTTTTGGGCTCAAATGAATTTACAGAGTTCACGAACCCAACACGTTTTTCACTATTAACTAAAGAGCATCCATGTAAGAGATGCTGTGGTTTGTTACAGTTTCATGAGCTGAGTTCAACTAGATATGGTCCGTATGAGTAGGAAACACAGTTCTTTTTTTCTGGACATGCTCATATTTCTTGCTGTATTGCAGACTCTGGACAGAAGAGGATGCAACTTGCATTAAAACAGAGGGTGTATCATGGATGAGAACACTGGTCTCAATTTCCCTTCACAAACGGAGTGAAACCGAAGCCTCTGAGTCTTCCTACAAGCAAGAGTTCATTTCCGGTAAACCCAGGGGTTTTTCTGCTCAAATGAATTTACACAGTTCATGAACCTAACACGTTTTTCAATATTAACTAAAGAGCATCTATGTAAGAGATGCTGTGGTTTGTTACAGTTTCATAAGCAGAGTTCAACTAGATATGCTACGTATGAGTAGGAAAAACAGTTCTTTTTTTCTGGGCCTGCTCATGTTTCTTGCTGTATTGGAGATGCTGCAAAGAAGTGCATGCTTCTTGCGTTAAAACAGAGTATGTTTCATGGAAGAGAACACTGGTCTGAATTTTCCTTCAGAAACGGAGTTAAACCAAAGTCTCTGTGTCTTCCTACAAGCAAGAGTTCATTTCCGGTAAACCCAGTGATTTTTCGGCTCAAATGAATTTACAGAGTTCACGAACCCAACACGTTTTTCACTATTAACTAAAGAGCATGCATGTAAGAGATGCTGTGGTTTGTTACAGTTTCATGAGCAGAGTTCAACTAGATATGGTCCGTATGAGTAGGAAACACAGTTCTTTTTTTCTGGACATGCTCATATTTCTTGTTGTATTGCAGACTCTGGACAGAAGAGGATGCATCTTGCGTTAAAACAGAGGGTGTTTCATGGATGAGAACACTGGTCTGAATGTCCCTTCACAAATGGAATTAAACCAAAGCCTCTGTGTTTTCCTACAAGCAAGATTTCATTTCCGGTAACCCCAGTGATTTTTTTTCTGCTCAAATGAATTTACACAGTTCATGAACCCAACATGTTTTTCACTATTAACTAAAGAGCATCTATGTAAGAGATGCTGTGGTTTGTTACAGTTTCATAAGCAGAGTTCAACTAGATATGGTACGTATGAGTAGGAAAAACAGGTCTTTTTACTGGGCCTGCTCATGTTTCTTGCTGTATTGGAGACGCTGGAAAGAAGTGCATGCTTCTTGCGTTAAAACAGAGTATGTTTCATGGAAGAGAACACTGGTCTGAACTTTCCTTCAGTAACGGAGTTAAAACAGTCTCTGTGTCTTCCTACAGGCAAGAGTTCATATCCGGTAAACCCAGTGATTTTTCGGCTCAAATGAATTTACAGAGTTCACGAACTCAACACGTTTTTCACTATTAACTAAAGAGCATCCATGTAAGAGATGCTGTGGTTTGTTACAGTTTCATGAGCTGAGTTCAACTAGATATGGTCCGTATTAGTAGGAAACACAGTTCTTTTTCTCTGGGCATGCTCATGTTTCTTGCTGTATTAGAGACGCTGGAAAGAAGAGCATGCTCGTTGTGTTAAAACAGAGTGTGTTTCATGTATGAGAACTCTGGTTTGAATTTCCCTTCACAAATGGAGTGTAACCAAAGCCTCTGTGTCTTCCAACAAGCAAGAGTTCATATCCGGTAAAGCCAGGGATTTTTCTGCTCAAATGAATTTACACAGTTCATGAACCTAACACGTTTTTCACTATTAACTAAAGAGCATCTATGTAAGAGATGCTGTGGTTTGTTACAGTTTCATAAGCAGAGTTCAACTAGATATGGTCCGTATGAGTAGGAAACACAGTTCTTTTTTTCTGGACATGCTCATATTTCTTGTTGTATTGCAGACTCTGGACAGAAGAGGATGCATCTTGCGTTAAAACAGAGGGTGTTTCATGGATGAGAACACTGGTCTGAATGTCCCTTCACAAATGGAATTAAACCAAAGCCTCTGTGTTTTCCTACAAGCAAGATTTCATTTCCGGTAACCCCAGTGATTTTTTTTCTGCTCAAATGAATTTACACAGTTCATGAACCCAACATGTTTTTCACTATTAACTAAAGAGCATCTATGTAAGAGATGCTGTGGTTTGTTACAGTTTCATAAGCAGAGTTCAACTAGATATGGTACGTATGAGTAGGAAAAACAGGTCTTTTTACTGGGCCTGCTCATGTTTCTTGCTGTATTGGAGACGCTGGAAAGAAGTGCATGCTTCTTGCGTTAAAACAGAGTATGTTTCATGGAAGAGAACACTGGTCTGAACTTTCCTTCAGTAACGGAGTTAAAACAGTCTCTGTGTCTTCCTACAGGCAAGAGTTCATATCCGGTAAACCCAGTGATTTTTCGGCTCAAATGAATTTACAGAGTTCACGAACCCAACACGTTTTTCACTATTAACTAAAGAGCATCCATGTAAGAGATGCTGTGGTTTGTTACAGTTTCATGAGCTGAGTTCAACTAGATATGGTCCGTATTAGTAGGAAACACAGTTCTTTTTCTCTGGGCATGCTCATGTTTCTTGCTGTATTAGAGACGCTGGAAAGAAGAGCATGCTCGTTGTGTTAAAACAGAGTGTGTTTCATGTATGAGAACTCTGGTTTGAATTTCCCTTCACAAATGGAGTGTAACCAAAGCCTCTGTGTCTTCCAACAAGCAAGAGTTCATATCCGGTAAAGCCAGGGATTTTTCTGCTCAAATGAATTTACACAGTTCATGAACCTAACACGTTTTTCACTATTAACTAAAGAGCATCTATGTAAGAGATGCTGTGGTTTGTTACAGTTTCATAAGCAGAGTTCAACTAGATATGGTCCGTATGAGTAGGAAACACAGTTCTTTTTTTCTGGACATGCTCATATTTCTTGCTGTATTGCAGACTCTGGACAGAAGAGGATGCATCTTGCATTAAAACAGAGGGTGTATCATGGATGAGAACACTGTTCTCAATTTCCCTTCACAAACGGAGTGAAACCAACGCCTCTCTGTCTTAATACAAGCAAGAGTTCATTTCCGGTAAACCAAGGGGTTTTTCTGCTCAAATATTTTACATAGTTCAAGAACCCAACACGATTTTCACTATTAACTAAAGAGCATCCATGTAAGAGATGCTGTGGTTTGTTACAGTTTCATGACCAGAGTTCAACTACATATGGTCCGTATGAGTAGGAAACACAGTTCTTTTTTTCTGGACATGCTCATATTTTTGCTGTATTGCAGACTCTGGACAGAAGAGGATGCATCTTGCGTTAAAACAGAGGGTGTTTCATGGATGAGAACACTGGTCTGAATGTCCCTTCACAAATGGAATTAAACCAAAGCCTCTGTGTTTTCCTACAAGCAAGAGTTCATTTCCGGTAACCCCAGTGATTTTTTTTCTGCTCAAATGAATTTACACAGTTCATGAACCCAACACGTTTTTCACTATTAACTAAAGAGCATCTATGTAAGAGATGCTGTGGTTTGTTACAGTTTCATAAGCAGAGTTCAACTAGATATGGTACGTATGAGTAGGAAAAACAGTTCTTTTTACTGGGCCTGCTCATGTTTCTTGCTGTATTGGAGACGCTGGAAAGAAGTGCATGCTTCTTGCATTAAAACAGAGTATGTTTCATGGAAGAGAACACTGGTCTCAATTTCCCTTCACAAACGGAGTGAAACCGAAGCCTCTGAGTCTTCCTACAAGCAAGAGTTCATTTCCGGTAAACCCAGGGGTTTTTCTGCTCAAATGAATTTACACAGTTCATGAACCTAACACGTTTTTCACTATTAACTAAAGAGCATCTATGTAAGAGATGCTGTGGTTTGTTACAGTTTCATGAGCAGAGTTCAACTAGATATGGTCTGTATTAGTAGGAAACACAGTTCTTTTTTTCTGGACATGCTCATATTTCTTGCTGTATTGCAGACTCTGGACAGAAGAGGATGCATCTTGCATTAAAACAGAGGGTGTATCATGGATGAGAACATTGGTCTGAATTTCCCTTCACAAACGGAGTGAAACAAACGCCTCTGTGTCTTAATATAAGCAAGAGTTCATTTCCGGTAAACCAAGGGGTTTTTCTGCTCAAATGAATTTACACAGTTCAAGAACCCAATACGTTTTTCACAATTAACTAAAGATCATCTATGTAAGAGATGCTGTGGTTTGTTACAGTTTCATGAGCTGAGTTCCACTAGATATGGTCCGTATTAGTAGGAAACACAGTTCTTTTTCTCTGGGCATGCTCATGTTTCTTGCTGTATTAGAGACGCTGGAAAGAAGAGCATGCTCGTTGTGTTAAAACAGAGTGTGTTTCATGTATGAGAACTCTGGTTTGAATTTCCCTTCACAAATGGAGTGTAACCAAAGCCTCTGTGTCTTCCAACAAGCAAGAGTTCATATCCGGTAAAGCCAGGGGTTTTTCTGCTCAAATGAATTTACACAGTTCATGAACCTAACACGTTTTTCACTATAAACGAAAGAGCATCTATGTAAGAGATGCTGTGGTTTGATACAGTTTCATAAGCAGAGTTCAACTAGAAATGGACCGTATGAGTAAGAAACACAGTTCTTTTTTCTGGGCATGCTCATATTTCTTGCTGCTTTGCAGACTCTGGACAGAAGAGGATGCATCTTGCATTAAAACAGAGGGTGTATCATGGATGAGAACACTGATCTCAATTTCCCTTCACAAACGGAGTGAAACCAACGCCTCTGTGTCTTAATACAAGCAAGAGTTCATTTCCGGTAAACCAAGGGGTTTTTCTGCTCAAATATTTTACAGAGTTCACGAACCCAACACGTTTTTCACTATTAACTAAAGAGCATGCATGTAAGAGATGCTGTGGTTTGTTACAGTTTCATGAGCAGAGTTCAACTAGATATGGTCCGTATGAGTAGGAAACACAGTTCTTTTTTTCTGGACATGCTCATATTTCTTGCTGTATTGCAGACTCTGGACAGAAGAGGATGCATCTTGCGTTAAAACAGAGGGTGTTTCATGGATGAGAACACTGGTCTGAATGTCCCTTCACAAATGGAATTAAACCAAAGCCTCTGTGTTTTCCTACAAGCAAGATTTCATTTCCGGTAACCCCAGTGATTTTTTTTCTGCTCAAATGAATTTACACAGTTCATGAACCCAACATGTTTTTCACTATTAACTAAAGAGCATCTATGTAAGAGATGCTGTGGTTTGTTACAGTTTCATAAGCAGAGTTCAACTAGATATGGTACGTATGAGTAGGAAAAACAGGTCTTTTTACTGGGCCTGCTCATGTTTCTTGCTGTATTGGAGACGCTGGAAAGAAGTGCATGCTTCTTGCGTTAAAACAGAGTATGTTTCATGGAAGAGAACACTGGTCTGAACTTTCCTTCAGTAACGGAGTTAAAACAGTCTCTGTGTCTTCCTACAGGCAAGAGTTCATATCCGGTAAACCCAGTGATTTTTCGGCTCAAATGAATTTACAGAGTTCACGAACCCAACACGTTTTTCACTATTAACTAAAGAGCATCCATGTAAGAGATGCTGTGGTTTGTTACAGTTTCATGAGCTGAGTTCAACTAGATATGGTCCGTATTAGTAGGAAACACAGTTCTTTTTCTCTGGGCATGCTCATGTTTCTTGCTGTATTAGAGACGCTGGAAAGAAGAGCATGCTCGTTGTGTTAAAACAGAGTGTGTTTCATGTATGAGAACTCTGGTTTGAATTTCCCTTCACAAATGGAGTGTAACCAAAGCCTCTGTGTCTTCCAACAAGCAAGAGTTCATATCCGGTAAAGCCAGGGATTTTTCTGCTCAAATGAATTTACACAGTTCATGAACCTAACACGTTTTTCACTATTAACTAAAGAGCATCTATGTAAGAGATGCTGTGGTTTGTTACAGTTTCATAAGCAGAGTTCAACTAGATATGGTCCGTATGAGTAGGAAACACAGTTCTTTTTTTCTGGACATGCTCATATTTTTGCTGTATTGCAGACTCTGGACAGAAGAGGATGCATCTTGCGTTAAAACAGAGGGTGTTTCATGGATGAGAACACTGGTCTGAATGTCCCTTCACAAATGGAATTAAACCAAAGCCTCTGTGTTTTCCTACAAGCAAGATTTCATTTCCGGTAACCCCAGTGATTTTTTTTCTGCTCAAATGAATTTACACAGTTCATGAACCCAACATGTTTTTCACTATTAACTAAAGAGCATCTATGTAAGAGATGCTGTGGTTTGTTACAGTTTCATAAGCAGAGTTCAACTAGATATGGTACGTATGAGTAGGAAAAACAGGTCTTTTTACTGGGCCTGCTCATGTTTCTTGCTGTATTGGAGACGCTGGAAAGAAGTGCATGCTTCTTGCGTTAAAACAGAGTATGTTTCATGGAAGAGAACACTGGTCTGAACTTTCCTTCAGTAACGGAGTTAAAACAGTCTCTGTGTCTTCCTACAGGCAAGAGTTCATATCCGGTAAACCCAGTGATTTTTCGGCTCAAATGAATTTACAGAGTTCACGAACCCAACACGTTTTTCACTATTAACTAAAGAGCATCCATGTAAGAGATGCTGTGGTTTGTTACAGTTTCATGAGCTGAGTTCAACTAGATATGGTCCGTATTAGTAGGAAACACAGTTCTTTTTCTCTGGGCATGCTCATGTTTCTTGCTGTATTAGAGACGCTGGAAAGAAGAGCATGCTCGTTGTGTTAAAACAGAGTGTGTTTCATGTATGAGAACTCTGGTTTGAATTTCCCTTCACAAATGGAGTGTAACCAAAGCCTCTGTGTCTTCCAACAAGCAAGAGTTCATATCCGGTAAAGCCAGGGATTTTTCTGCTCAAATGAATTTACACAGTTCATGAACCTAACACGTTTTTCACTATTAACTAAAGAGCATCTATGTAAGAGATGCTGTGGTTTGTTACAGTTTCATAAGCAGAGTTCAACTAGATATGGTCCGTATGAGTAGGAAACACAGTTCTTTTTTTCTGGACATGCTCATATTTCTTGCTGTATTGCAGACTCTGGACAGAAGAGGATGCATCTTGCATTAAAACAGAGGGTGTATCATGGATGAGAACACTGTTCTCAATTTCCCTTCACAAACGGAGTGAAACCAACGCCTCTCTGTCTTAATACAAGCAAGAGTTCATTTCCGGTAAACCAAGGGGTTTTTCTGCTCAAATATTTTACATAGTTCAAGAACCCAACACGATTTTCACTATTAACTAAAGAGCATCCATGTAAGAGATGCTGTGGTTTGTTACAGTTTCATGACCAGAGTTCAACTACATATGGTCCGTATGAGTAGGAAACACAGTTCTTTTTTTCTGGACATGCTCATATTTTTGCTGTATTGCAGACTCTGGACAGAAGAGGATGCATCTTGCGTTAAAACAGAGGGTGTTTCATGGATGAGAACACTGGTCTGAATGTCCCTTCACAAATGGAATTAAACCAAAGCCTCTGTGTTTTCCTACAAGCAAGAGTTCATTTCCGGTAACCCCAGTGATTTTTTTTCTGCTCAAATGAATTTACACAGTTCATGAACCCAACACGTTTTTCACTATTAACTAAAGAGCATCTATGTAAGAGATGCTGTGGTTTGTTACAGTTTCATAAGCAGAGTTCAACTAGATATGGTACGTATGAGTAGGAAAAACAGTTCTTTTTACTGGGCCTGCTCATGTTTCTTGCTGTATTGGAGACGCTGGAAAGAAGTGCATGCTTCTTGCATTAAAACAGAGTATGTTTCATGGAAGAGAACACTGGTCTCAATTTCCCTTCACAAACGGAGTGAAACCGAAGCCTCTGAGTCTTCCTACAAGCAAGAGTTCATTTCCGGTAAACCCAGGGGTTTTTCTGCTCAAATGAATTTACACAGTTCATGAACCTAACACGTTTTTCACTATTAACTAAAGAGCATCTATGTAAGAGATGCTGTGGTTTGTTACAGTTTCATGAGCAGAGTTCAACTAGATATGGTCTGTATTAGTAGGAAACACAGTTCTTTTTTTCTGGACATGCTCATATTTCTTGCTGTATTGCAGACTCTGGACAGAAGAGGATGCATCTTGCATTAAAACAGAGGGTGTATCATGGATGAGAACATTGGTCTGAATTTCCCTTCACAAACGGAGTGAAACAAACGCCTCTGTGTCTTAATATAAGCAAGAGTTCATTTCCGGTAAACCAAGGGGTTTTTCTGCTCAAATGAATTTACACAGTTCAAGAACCCAATACGTTTTTCACAATTAACTAAAGATCATCTATGTAAGAGATGCTGTGGTTTGTTACAGTTTCATGAGCTGAGTTCCACTAGATATGGTCCGTATTAGTAGGAAACACAGTTCTTTTTCTCTGGGCATGCTCATGTTTCTTGCTGTATTAGAGACGCTGGAAAGAAGAGCATGCTCGTTGTGTTAAAACAGAGTGTGTTTCATGTATGAGAACTCTGGTTTGAATTTCCCTTCACAAATGGAGTGTAACCAAAGCCTCTGTGTCTTCCAACAAGCAAGAGTTCATATCCGGTAAAGCCAGGGGTTTTTCTGCTCAAATGAATTTACACAGTTCATGAACCTAACACGTTTTTCACTATAAACGAAAGAGCATCTATGTAAGAGATGCTGTGGTTTGATACAGTTTCATAAGCAGAGTTCAACTAGAAATGGACCGTATGAGTAAGAAACACAGTTCTTTTTTCTGGGCATGCTCATATTTCTTGCTGCTTTGCAGACTCTGGACAGAAGAGGATGCATCTTGCATTAAAACAGAGGGTGTATCATGGATGAGAACACTGATCTCAATTTCCCTTCACAAACGGAGTGAAACCAACGCCTCTGTGTCTTAATACAAGCAAGAGTTCATTTCCGGTAAACCAAGGGGTTTTTCTGCTCAAATATTTTACAGAGTTCACGAACCCAACACGTTTTTCACTATTAACTAAAGAGCATGCATGTAAGAGATGCTGTGGTTTGTTACAGTTTCATGAGCAGAGTTCAACTAGATATGGTCCGTATGAGTAGGAAACACAGTTCTTTTTTTCTGGACATGCTCATATTTCTTGCTGTATTGCAGACTCTGGACAGAAGAGGATGCATCTTGCGTTAAAACAGAGGGTGTTTCATGGATGAGAACACTGGTCTGAATGTCCCTTCACAAATGGAATTAAACCAAAGCCTCTGTGTTTTCCTACAAGCAAGATTTCATTTCCGGTAACCCCAGTGATTTTTTTTCTGCTCAAATGAATTTACACAGTTCATGAACCCAACATGTTTTTCACTATTAACTAAAGAGCATCTATGTAAGAGATGCTGTGGTTTGTTACAGTTTCATAAGCAGAGTTCAACTAGATATGGTACGTATGAGTAGGAAAAACAGGTCTTTTTACTGGGCCTGCTCATGTTTCTTGCTGTATTGGAGACGCTGGAAAGAAGTGCATGCTTCTTGCGTTAAAACAGAGTATGTTTCATGGAAGAGAACACTGGTCTGAACTTTCCTTCAGTAACGGAGTTAAAACAGTCTCTGTGTCTTCCTACAGGCAAGAGTTCATATCCGGTAAACCCAGTGATTTTTCGGCTCAAATGAATTTACAGAGTTCACGAACCCAACACGTTTTTCACTATTAACTAAAGAGCATCCATGTAAGAGATGCTGTGGTTTGTTACAGTTTCATGAGCTGAGTTCAACTAGATATGGTCCGTATTAGTAGGAAACACAGTTCTTTTTCTCTGGGCATGCTCATGTTTCTTGCTGTATTAGAGACGCTGGAAAGAAGAGCATGCTCGTTGTGTTAAAACAGAGTGTGTTTCATGTATGAGAACTCTGGTTTGAATTTCCCTTCACAAATGGAGTGTAACCAAAGCCTCTGTGTCTTCCAACAAGCAAGAGTTCATATCCGGTAAAGCCAGGGATTTTTCTGCTCAAATGAATTTACACAGTTCATGAACCTAACACGTTTTTCACTATTAACTAAAGAGCATCTATGTAAGAGATGCTGTGGTTTGTTACAGTTTCATGAGCAGAGTTCAACTAGATATGGTCTGTATTAGTAGGAAACACAGTTCTTTTTTTCTGGACATGCTCATATTTCTTGCTGTATTGCAGACTCTGGACAGAAGAGGATGCATCTTGCATTAAAACAGAGGGTGTATCATGGATGAGAACATTGGTCTGAATTTCCCTTCACAAACGGAGTGAAACAAACGCCTCTGTGTCTTAATATAAGCAAGAGTTCATTTCCGGTAAACCAAGGGGTTTTTCTGCTCAAATGAATTTACACAGTTCAAGAACCCAATACGTTTTTCACAATTAACTAAAGATCATCTATGTAAGAGATGCTGTGGTTTGTTACAGTTTCATGAGCTGAGTTCCACTAGATATGGTCCGTATTAGTAGGAAACACAGTTCTTTTTCTCTGGGCATGCTCATGTTTCTTGCTGTATTAGAGACGCTGGAAAGAAGAGCATGCTCGTTGTGTTAAAACAGAGTGTGTTTCATGTATGAGAACTCTGGTTTGAATTTCCCTTCACAAATGGAGTGTAACCAAAGCCTCTGTGTCTTCCAACAAGCAAGAGTTCATATCCGGTAAAGCCAGGGGTTTTTCTGCTCAAATGAATTTACACAGTTCATGAACCTAACACGTTTTTCACTATAAACGAAAGAGCATCTATGTAAGAGATGCTGTGGTTTGATACAGTTTCATAAGCAGAGTTCAACTAGAAATGGACCGTATGAGTAAGAAACACAGTTCTTTTTTCTGGGCATGCTCATATTTCTTGCTGCTTTGCAGACTCTGGACAGAAGAGGATGCATCTTGCATTAAAACAGAGGGTGTATCATGGATGAGAACACTGATCTCAATTTCCCTTCACAAACGGAGTGAAACCAACGCCTCTGTGTCTTAATACAAGCAAGAGTTCATTTCCGGTAAACCAAGGGGTTTTTCTGCTCAAATATTTTACAGAGTTCACGAACCCAACACGTTTTTCACTATTAACTAAAGAGCATGCATGTAAGAGATGCTGTGGTTTGTTACAGTTTCATGAGCAGAGTTCAACTAGATATGGTCCGTATGAGTAGGAAACACAGTTCTTTTTTTCTGGACATGCTCATATTTCTTGCTGTATTGCAGACTCTGGACAGAAGAGGATGCATCTTGCGTTAAAACAGAGGGTGTTTCATGGATGAGAACACTGGTCTGAATGTCCCTTCACAAATGGAATTAAACCAAAGCCTCTGTGTTTTCCTACAAGCAAGATTTCATTTCCGGTAACCCCAGTGATTTTTTTTCTGCTCAAATGAATTTACACAGTTCATGAACCCAACATGTTTTTCACTATTAACTAAAGAGCATCTATGTAAGAGATGCTGTGGTTTGTTACAGTTTCATAAGCAGAGTTCAACTAGATATGGTACGTATGAGTAGGAAAAACAGGTCTTTTTACTGGGCCTGCTCATGTTTCTTGCTGTATTGGAGACGCTGGAAAGAAGTGCATGCTTCTTGCGTTAAAACAGAGTATGTTTCATGGAAGAGAACACTGGTCTGAACTTTCCTTCAGTAACGGAGTTAAAACAGTCTCTGTGTCTTCCTACAGGCAAGAGTTCATATCCGGTAAACCCAGTGATTTTTCGGCTCAAATGAATTTACAGAGTTCACGAACCCAACACGTTTTTCACTATTAACTAAAGAGCATCCATGTAAGAGATGCTGTGGTTTGTTACAGTTTCATGAGCTGAGTTCAACTAGATATGGTCCGTATTAGTAGGAAACACAGTTCTTTTTCTCTGGGCATGCTCATGTTTCTTGCTGTATTAGAGACGCTGGAAAGAAGAGCATGCTCGTTGTGTTAAAACAGAGTGTGTTTCATGTATGAGAACTCTGGTTTGAATTTCCCTTCACAAATGGAGTGTAACCAAAGCCTCTGTGTCTTCCAACAAGCAAGAGTTCATATCCGGTAAAGCCAGGGATTTTTCTGCTCAAATGAATTTACACAGTTCATGAACCTAACACGTTTTTCACTATTAACTAAAGAGCATCTATGTAAGAGATGCTGTGGTTTGTTACAGTTTCATAAGCAGAGTTCAACTAGATATGGTCCGTATGAGTAGGAAACACAGTTCTTTTTTTCTGGACATGCTCATATTTCTTGCTGTATTGCAGACTCTGGACAGAAGAGGATGCATCTTGCATTAAAACAGAGGGTGTATCATGGATGAGAACACTGTTCTCAATTTCCCTTCACAAACGGAGTGAAACCAACGCCTCTCTGTCTTAATACAAGCAAGAGTTCATTTCCGGTAAACCAAGGGGTTTTTCTGCTCAAATATTTTACATAGTTCAAGAACCCAACACGATTTTCACTATTAACTAAAGAGCATCCATGTAAGAGATGCTGTGGTTTGTTACAGTTTCATGACCAGAGTTCAACTACATATGGTCCGTATGAGTAGGAAACACAGTTCTTTTTTTCTGGACATGCTCATATTTTTGCTGTATTGCAGACTCTGGACAGAAGAGGATGCATCTTGCGTTAAAACAGAGGGTGTTTCATGGATGAGAACACTGGTCTGAATGTCCCTTCACAAATGGAATTAAACCAAAGCCTCTGTGTTTTCCTACAAGCAAGAGTTCATTTCCGGTAACCCCAGTGATTTTTTTTCTGCTCAAATGAATTTACACAGTTCATGAACCCAACACGTTTTTCACTATTAACTAAAGAGCATCTATGTAAGAGATGCTGTGGTTTGTTACAGTTTCATAAGCAGAGTTCAACTAGATATGGTACGTATGAGTAGGAAAAACAGTTCTTTTTACTGGGCCTGCTCATGTTTCTTGCTGTATTGGAGACGCTGGAAAGAAGTGCATGCTTCTTGCATTAAAACAGAGTATGTTTCATGGAAGAGAACACTGGTCTGAACTTTCCTTCGGTAACGGAGTTAAAACAGTCTCGGTGTCTTCCTACAGGCAAGAGTTCATATCCGGTAAACCCAGTGATTTTTCGGCTCAAATGAATTTACAGAGTTCACGAACCCAACACGTTTTTCACTATTAACTAAAGAGCATCCATGTAAGAGATGCTGTGGTTTGTTACAGTTTCATGAGCTGAGTTCAACTAGATATGGTCCGTATGAGTAGGAAACACAGTTCTTTTTCTGGACATGCTCATATTTCTTGCTGTATTGCAGACTCTGGACAGAAGAGGATGCAACTTGCATTAAAACAGAGGGTGTATCATGGATGAGAACACTGGTCTCAATTTCCCTTCACAAACGGAGTGAAACCGAAGCCTCTGAGTCTTCCTACAAGCAAGAGTTCATTTCCGGTAAACCCAGGGGTTTTTCTGCTCAAATGAATTTACACAGTTCATGAACCTAACACGTTTTTCACTATTAACTAAAGAGCATCTATGTAAGAGATGCTGTGGTTTGTTACAGTTTCATAAGCAGAGTTCAACTAGATATGGTACGTATGAGTAGGAAAAACAGTTCTTTTTACTGGGCCTGCTCATGTTTCTTGCTGTATTGGAGACGCTGGAAAGAAGTGCATGCTTCTTGCGTTAAAACAGAGTATGTTTCATGGAAGAGAACACTGGTCTGAATTTTCCTTCAGAAACGGAGTTAAACCAAAGTCTCTGTGTCTTCCTACAAGCAAGAGTTCATTTCCGGTAAACCCAGTGATTTTTCGGCTCAAATGGATTTACAGAGTTCACGAACCCAACACGTTTTTCACTATTAACTAAAGAGCATGCATGTAAGAGATGCTGTGGTTTGTTACAGATTCATGAGCAGAGTTCAACTAGATATGGTCCGTATGAGTAGGAAACACAGTTCTTTTTTTCTGGACATGCTCATATTTTTGCTGTATTGCAGACTCTGGACAGAAGAGGATGCATCTTGCGTTAAAACAGAGGGTGTTTCATGGATGAGAACACTGGTCTGAATGTCCCTTCACAAATGGAATTAAACCAAAGCCTCTGTGTTTTCCTACAAGCAAGAGTTCATTTCCGGTAACCCCAGTGATTTTTTTCTGCTCAAAGGAATTTACACAGTTCACGAACCCAACAGGATTTTCAACAATAAACTAAAGACCATCTATGTAAGAGATGCTTTGGTTTGTTACAGTTTCATAAGCAGATTCAACTAGATATGATCCGTATAAGTAGGACACACAGTTCTTTTTTTCTGGGCATGCTCATGTTTCTTGTTGTATTACAGACGCTGGAAAGAAGAGCATGCTCTTTGCGTTAAAACAGAGTGTGTTTCATGGATGAGAACTCTGGTGTGAATTTCCCTTCACAAGCGGAGTGAAACCAAAGCCTCTGAGTCTTCCTACAAGCAAGAGTTCATTTCCGGTAAACCCAGGGGTTTTTCTGCTCAAATGAATTTACACAGTTCAAGAACCCAATACGTTTTTCACAATTAACTAAAGATCATCTATGTAAGAGATGCTGTGGTTTGTTACAGTTTCATGAGCTGAGTTCAACTAGATATGGTCCGTATTAGTAGGAAACACAGTTCTTTTTCTCTGGGCATGCTCATGTTTCTTGCTGTATTAGAGACGCTGGAAAGAAGAGCATGCTCGTTGTGTTAAAACAGAGTGTGTTTCATGTATGAGAACTCTGGTTTGAATTTCCCTTCACAAATGGAGTGTAACCAAAGCCTCTGTGTCTTCCAACAAGCAAGAGTTCATATCCGGTAAAGCCAGGGGTTTTTCTGCTCAAATGAATTTACACAGTTCATGAACCTAACACGTTTTTCACTATTAACTAAAGAGCATCTATGTAAGAGATGCTGTGGTTTGTTACAGTTTCATAACCAGAGTTCAACTAGATATGGTCCGTATGAGTAGGAAACACAGTTCTTTTTTTCTGGACATGCTCATATTTCTTGCTGTATTGCAGACTCTGGACAGAAGAGGATGCATCTTGCATTAAAACAGAGGGTGTATCATGGAAGAGAACACTGTTCTCAATTTCCCTTCACAAACGGAGTGAAACCAACGCCTCTGTGTCTTAATACAAGCAAGAGTTCATTTCCGGTAAACCAAGGGGTTTTTCTGCTCAAATATTTTACACAGTTCAAGAACCCAACACGATTTTCACTATTAACTAAAGAGCATCCATGTAAGAGATGCTGTGGTTTGTTACAGTTTCATGACCAGAGTTCAACTACATATGGTCCGTATGAGTAGGAAACACAGTTCTTTTTTTCTGGACATGCTCATATTTTTGCTGTATTGCAGACTCTGGACAGAAGAGGATGCATCTTGCGTTAAAACAGAGGGTGTTTCATGGATGAGAACACTGGTCTGAATGTCCCTTCACAAATGGAATTAAACCAAAGCCTCTGTGTTTTCCTACAAGCAAGAGTTCATTTCCGGTAACCCCAGTGATTTTTTTTCTGCTCAAATGAATTTACACAGTTCATGAACCCAACACGTTTTTCACTATTAACTAAAGAGCATCTATGTAAGAGATGCTGTGGTTTGTTACAGTTTCATAAGCAGAGTTCAACTAGATATGGTACGTATGAGTAGGAAAAACAGTTCTTTTTACTGGGCCTGCTCATGTTTCTTGCTGTATTGGAGACGCTGGAAAGAAGTGCATGCTTCTTGCATTAAAACAGAGTATGTTTCATGGAAGAGAACACTGGTCTGAACTTTCCTTCGGTAACGGAGTTAAAACAGTCTCTGTGTCTTCCTACAGGCAAGAGTTCATATCCGGTAAACCCAGTGATTTTTCGGCTCAAATGAATTTACAGAGTTCACGAACCCAACACGTTTTTCACTATTAACTAAAGAGCATCCATGTAAGAGATGCTGTGGTTTGTTACAGTTTCATGAGCTGAGTTCAACTAGATATGGTCCGTATGAGTAGGAAACACAGTTCTTTTTCTGGACATGCTCATATTTCTTGCTGTATTGCAGACTCTGGACAGAAGAGGATGCAACTTGCATTAAAACAGAGGGTGTATCATGGATGAGAACACTGGTCTCAATTTCCCTTCACAAACGGAGTGAAACCGAAGCCTCTGAGTCTTCCTACAAGCAAGAGTTCATTTCCGGTAAACCCAGGGGTTTTTCTGCTCAAATGAATTTACACAGTTCATGAACCTAACACGTTTTTCACTATTAACTAAAGAGCATCTATGTAAGAGATGCTGTGGTTTGTTACAGTTTCATAAGCAGAGTTCAACTAGATATGGTACGTATGAGTAGGAAAAACAGTTCTTTTTTTCTGGGCCTGCTCATGTTTCTTGCTATATTGGAGATGCTGCAAAGAAGTGCATGCTTCTTGCGTTAAAACAGAGTATGTTTCATGGAAGAGAACACTGGTCTGAATTTTCCTTCGGAAACGGAGTTAAACCAAAGTCTCTGTGTCTTCCTACAAGCAAGAGTTCATTTCCGGTAAACCCAGTGATTTTTCGGCTCAAATGAATTTACAGAGTTCACGAACCCAACACGTTTTTCACTATTAACTAAAGAGCATCCATGTAAGAGATGCTGTGGTTTGTTACAGTTTCATGAGCTGAGTTCAACTAGATATGGTCCGTATTAGTAGGAAACACAATTCTTTTTCTCTGGGCATGCTCATGTTTCTTGCTGTATTAGAGACGCTGGAAAGAAGAGCATGCTCGTTGTGTTAAAACAGAGTGTGTTTCATGTATGAGAACTCTGGTTTGAATTTCCCTTCACAAATGGAGTGTAACCAAAGCCTCTGTTTCTTCCAACAAGCAAGAGTTCATATCCGGTAAAGCCAGGGGTTTTTCTGCCCAAATGAATTTACACAGTTCATGAACCTAACACGTTTTTCACTATAAATGAAAGAGCATCTATGTAAGAGATGCTGTGGTTTGATACAGTTTCATAAGCAGAGTTCAACTAGAAATGGACCGTATGAGTAAGAAACACAGTTCTTATTTCTGGGCATGCTCATATTTCTTGCTGTATTGCAGACTCTGGACAGAAGAGGATGCATCTTGCATTAAAACAGAGGGTGTATCATGGATGAGAACACTGTTCTCAATTTCCCTTCACAAACGGAGTGAAACCAACGCCTCTGTGTCTTAATACAAGCAAGAGTTCATTTCCGGTAAACCAAGGGGTTTTTCTGCTCAAATATTTTACACAGTTCAAGAACCCAACACGATTTTCACTATTAACTAAAGAGCATCCATGTAAGAGATGCCGTGGTTTGTTACAGTTTCATGACCAGAGTTCAACTAGATATGGTCCGTATGAGTAGGAAACACAGTTCTTTTTTTCTGGACATGCTCATATTTTTGCTGTATTGCAGACTCTGGACAGAAGAGGATGCATCTTGCGTTAAAACAGAGGGTGTTTCATGGATGAGAACACTGGTCTGAATGTCCCTTCACAAATGGAATTAAACCAAAGCCTCTGTGTTTTCCTACAAGCAAGAGTTCATTTCCGGTAACCCCAGTGATTTTTTTTCTGCTCAAATGAATTTACACAGTTCATGAACCCAACACGTTTCTCACTATTAACTAAAGAGCATCTATGTAAGAGATGCTGTGGTTTGTTACAGTTTCATAAGCAGAGTTCAACTAGATATGGTACGTATGAGTAGGAAAAACAGTTCTTTTTACTGGGCCTGCTCATGTTTCTTGCTGTATTGGAGACGCTGGAAAGAAGTGCATGCTTCTTGCGTTAAAACAGAGTATGTTTCATGGAAGAGAACACTGGTCTGAACTTTCCTTCAGTAACGGAGTTAAAACAGTCTCTGTGTCTTCCTACAGGCAAGAGTTCATATCCGGTAAACCCAGTGATTTTTCGGCTCAAATGAATTTACAGAGTTCACGAACCCAACACGTTTTTCACTATTAACTAAAGAGCATCCATGTAAGAGATGCTGTGGTTTGTTACAGTTTCATGAGCTGAGTTCAACTAGATATGGTCCGTATGAGTAGGAAACACAGTTCTTTTTTTCTGGACATGCTCATATTTCTTGCTGTATTGCAGACTCTGGACAGAAGAGGATGCAACTTGCATTAAAACAGAGGGTGTATCATGGATGAGAACACTGGTCTCAATTTCCCTTCACAAACGGAGTGAAACCGAAGCCTCTGAGTCTTCCTACAAGCAAGAGTTCATTTCCGGTAAACCCAGGGGTTTTTCTGCTCAAATGAATTTACACAGTTCATGAACCTAACACGTTTTTCACTATTAACTAAAGAGCATCTATGTAAGAGATGCTGTGGTTTGTTACAGTTTCATAAGCAGAGTTCAACTAGATATGGTACGTATGAGTAGGAAAAACAGTTCTTGTTTTCTGGGCCTGCTCATGTTTCTTGCTGTATTGGAGATGCTGCAAAGAAGTGCATGCTTCTTGCGTTAAAACAGAGTATGTTTCATGGAAGAGAACACTGGTCTGAATTTTCCTTCAGAAACGGAGTTAAACCAAAGTCTCTGTGTCTTCCTACAAGCAAGAGTTCATTTCCGGTAAACCCAGTGATTTTTCGGCTCAAATGAATTTACAGAGTTCACGAACCCAACACGTTTTTCACTATTAACTAAAGAGCATGCATGTAAGAGATGCTGTGGTTTGTTGCAGTTTCATGAGCAGAGTTCAACTAGATATGGTCCGTATGAGTAGGAAACACAGTTCTTTTTTTCTGGACATGCTCATATTTCTTGCTGTATTGCAGACTCTGGACAGAAGAGGATGCATCTTGCATTAAAACAGAGGGTGTATCATGGATGAGAACACTGTTCTCAATTTCCCTTCACAAACGGAGTGAAACCAACGCCTCTGTGTCTTAATACAAGCAAGAGTTCATTTCCGGTAAACCAAGGGGTTTTTCTGCTCAAATATTTTACACAGTTCAAGAACCCAACACGATTTACACTACTAACTAAAGAGCATCCATGTAAGAGATGCTGTGGTTTGTTACAGTTTCATGACCAGAGTTCAACTAGATATGGTCCGTATGAGTAGGAAACACAGTTCTTTTTTTCTGGACATGCTCATATTTTTGCTGTATTGCAGACTCTGGACAGAAGAGGTTGCATCTTGCGTTAAAACAGAGGGTGTTTCATGGATTAGAACACTGGTCTGAATGTCCCTTCACAAATGGAATTAAACCAAAGCCTCTGTGTTTTCCTACAAGCAAGAGTTCATTTCCGGTAACCCCAGTGATTTTTTTCTGCTCAAAGGAATTTACACAGTTCACGAACCCAACAGGATTTTCAACAATAAACTAAAGACCATCTATGTAAGAGATGCTGTGGTTTGTTACAGTTTCATAAGCAGATTCAACTAGATATGATCCGTATAAGTAGGAAACACAGTTCTTTTTTTCTGGGCATGCTCATGTTTCTTGTTGTATTACAGACGCTGGAAAGAAGAGCATGCTCTTTGCGTTTAAACAGAGTGTGTTTCATGGATGAGAACTCTGGTGTGAATTTCCCTTCACAAACGGAGTGAAACCAAAGCCTCTGAGTCTTCCTACAAGCAAGAGTTCATTTCCGGTAAACCCAGGGGTTTTTCTGCTCAAATGAACCTAACACGTTTTTCACTATTAACTAAAGAGCATCCATGTAAGAGATGCTGTGGTTTGTTACAGTTTCATGAGCTGAGTTCAACTAGATATAGTCCGTATTAGTAGGAAACACAGTTCTTTTTCTCTGGGCATGCTCATGTTTCATGCTATATTAGAGATGCGTCTTGCGTTAAAAAAGAGTGTGTTTCATGGATGAGATAAGTGGTCTGAATTTTCCTTCAGAAATGGAATTAAACCAAACTCTCTGTGTCTCTCTACATGCAAGAGTTCATATTCGGTAAACCCAGTGATTTTTCGGCTCAAATGAATTCACACAGTTCACGAACACAACACGTTTTTCACTATTAACTAAAGAGCATCTACATAAGAGATGCTGTGGTTTGTTAGAATTTCATAAGCAGCGTTCAACTACATAAGGTCCGTATCAGTTGGAAACACAGTTCTTTTTTTCTGGGCATGCTCATTTTTCTTGCTGTATTAGAGAAGCTGGAAAGAAGAGCATGCTTCTCGCGTTAAAACAGAGTATGTTTCATGGATGAGAACACTGGTCTGTATTTTCCATCAGAAACGGAGTTAAACCAAAGGCTCTGTGTCTTCCTACAATCAAGAGTTCATTTTCGGTAAGGCCAGTGATTTTTCGGCTCAAATGAATTTACACAGTTCACGAACCCAACACGTTTTTCACTATAAATGAAAGAGCATTTTTGTAAGAGATGTTGTGGTTTGTTAGAGTTTCGTAACAAGAGTTCAACTAGACATGGTCCGTATGAGTAGGAAACACAGTTCTTTTTTTCTGGGCATGCTCATGTTTCTTGCTGTATTAGATATGCTGGAAAGAAGAGCATGCTTCTTCGTTAAAACAGAAGCTCTGTGTCTTCCTACAAGCAAGAGTTCATTTCCGGTAAACCCAGGGTTTTTCGGCTCAAATGAATTTACACAGTTCACGAACCCAACACGTTTTTCACTATGAACTACACAGCATCTATGTAAGAGATGCTGTATTTTGTTACAGTTTCATAATCAGAGTTCAACTAGACATGGTCCGTATGAGTAGGAAACACAGTTCTTTTTTTCTGGACATGCTCATGTTTCTTGCTGTATTGGAGACGCTGGAAAGAAGAGAATGCTTCTTGCGTTAAAACAGAGTATGTTTCATAGATGAGAACACCGGTCTGAATTTCCCTTCACAAATGGAGTTAAACCAAATGCTCTGTGTCTTCCTACAAGCAAGAGTTCCTTTCCGGTAAACCCAGTGATTTCTCGGCTCAAATGAATTTACAAAGTTCACGAACCCAACACGATTTTCACTATTAACTAAAGAGCATCTATGTAAGAGATGCTGTGGTTTGTTACAGTTTATTGAGTAGAGTTCAACTAGACATGGTCCGTATGAGAAGGAAACACAGTTCTTTTTTTCTGGGCATACTCATGTTTCTTGCTGTATTAGAGACGCTGGACAGAAGAGCATGCTTCTTGCGTTAAAACAGAGTGTGTTTCATGGATGAGAACTCTGTTCTGAATTTCCCTTCACAAACGGAGTTAAACCAAAGGCTCTTTGTCTTCCTAGAAGCAAGAGTTCATTTCCGGTAAGCCCAGTGATTTTTCGGCTCAAATTAATTTACACAGTTCACGAACCCAACGCGTTTTTCACTATTAACTAAAGAGCATCTATGTAATAGATGCTGTAGTTTGTTACAGTTTCATAATCAGAGTTCAACTAGATATGGTCCGTATGAGTAGGAAACACAGTACATTTTTTCTGGACATGCTCATATTTCTTGCTGTATTGCAGATTCTGGGCATTAGAGGATGCTTCTTCGGTTAAAACAGAGGGTGTTTCATGGATGAGAACACTGGTCTGAATTTCCCTTCACAAACGGAGTTAAACCAAAGCCTCTGTGTCTTCCTACAAGCAAGAGTTCATTTCCGGTAAAGCCAGTGTTTTTTTTGGCTCAAATGATTTTACACAGTTCACGAACCCAACACGATTTTCACTATTACCTAAACAGCATCTATGTAAGAGATGTTGTGGTTTGTTAGAGTTTCGTAAGCAGAGTTCAACTAGACATGGTCATATGAGTAAGAAACACAGTTCTTTTTTTCTGGGCATGCTCATGTTTCTTGCTGTATTAGAGATGCTGGACAGAAGAGCATGCTTCTTGCGTTAAAACAGAGTGTGATTCATGGATGAGAACACTGGTCTGAATTTCCCTTCACAAACAGAGAGAAACCAAATCCTCTGTGTCTTCCTACAAGCAAGAGTTCATTTCTGGTAAACCCAGTGATTTTTATGCTCAAATGAATTTACACAGTTCACGAACCCAACACGTTTTTCACTATAAACAAAAGAGCATATATGTAAGAGATGCTGTGTTTTGTTACAGTTTCATAAGCAGAGTTTAACTAGATATGGTCCGTATGAGTAAGAAACCCAATTCTTTTTTTCTGGGCATGCTCATATTTCTTGCTGTATTGGAAACGCTGGAAAGAAGGCATGCTTCTTGCGTTAAAACAGAGTATGTTTCATGGATGAGAACACTGGTCTGAATTTTCCTTCAGAAACGCAGTTAAACCAAAGCCTCTGTGTCTTCCTACAAGCAAGACTTCATTTCCGGTAAACCAAGGTGTTTTTCTGCTCAAATGAATTTACACAGTTCATGAACCCAACACGTTTTTCACTATTAACTAAAGAGCATCTATGTAAGAGATGCTGTCTTTTGTTACAGTTTCATAATCAGAGTTCAACTAGATATGTTCCGAATGAGTAGGAAACACAGTTCATTTTTTCTGGACATCCTCATATTTCTTGATGTATTGCAGATTCTGGATAGAAGAGGATGCTTCTTGCGTTAAAACAGAGGGTGTTTCATGGATTAGAACACTGGTCTGAATTTCCCTTCACAAACGGAGTTAAACCAAAGCCTCTGTGTCTTCCCACAAGCAAGTGTTCATTTCCGGTAAACCCAGTGATTTTTTGGCTCAAATGATTTTACACAGTTCACGAACCCAACGTGTTTTTCTTTATTAACTAAAGAGCATCTATGTAAGAGATGCTGTCGTTTGTTAGAGTTTCATACGCAGATTTCAACTAGATATTGTCCGTATTAGTAGGAAACACAGTTCTTTTTTTCTGAACATGCTCATATTTCTTACTGTATTGTGGACTCAGGAAAAAAGAGGATGTTTCTTGCGTTAAAACAGAGTGTGTTCCATGGATGAGAACACTGGTCTGAATTTCCCTTCACAAACGGAGTTAAACCAAAGCCTCTGTGTCTTACTACAAGCAAGAGTTCATTTAAGGTAAACCCAGTGAATTTTCGGCTCAAATGAATTTACACAGTTCACGAACACAACACGTTTTTTAGTATAAATGATTGACCATTTTTGTAAGACATCCTGTGGTTTGTTACAGTTTCATAAGCAGAGTTTAACTGGATATGGTCCGTATGAGTAAGAAACACAGTTCTTTTTTTCTGTGCATGCTCATGTTTCTTGCTGTATTGGAGAGGCTGGAAAGAAGAGAATGCTTCTTGTGTTAAATCAGAGTATTTTACATAGATGAGAACACTGGTCTGAATTTCCCTTCACAAACTGAGTTAAACCAAATGCTCTGTGTCTTCCTACAAGCAAGAGTTCCTTTCCGGTAAACCCAGTGATTTTTCGGCTCAAATGAATTTACACAGTTCACATACCCAACACGATTTTCACTATTAACTAAAGAGCATCTATGTAAAAGATGCTGTGGTTTGTTACAGTTTAATGAGCAGAGTTCAAGTAGATATGGTCTGTACGAGTAGGAAGCACAGTTGATTTTTTCTGGGCATGCTCATGTTTCTTGCTGTATTAGATATGCTGGAAAGAAGAGCATGCTTCTTTCGTTAAAACAGAGGGTGTTTCATGGATGAGAACTCTGGTCTGAATTTCCCTTCACAAACGGAGTTAAACCAAACCCTGTGTCTTCCTACAAACAAGAGTACATTTCCGGTAATCCCAGTGATTTTTCGGCTAAAATGAATTTACACAGTTCATAAACCCAACACGTTTTTCACTATTAACTAAAGAGAATCTATGTAACACATGCTGTGGTTTGTTACAGTTTCAAAAGCAGAGTTCAACTAGATAATGACCGTATCAGTTGGAAACACAGTTATTTTTTTCTGGGCATGCTCATGTTTCTTGCTGTATTGGAGACGCTGGATAGAAGAGCATGCTTCTTGTGTTAAAACAGAGTATGTTTCAAGGATGAGAACACTGGTCTGAATTTTTCGTCAGAAACAGAGTTAAACCAAAGGCTCTGTGTCTTCCTACAAGCATGTGTTCATTTCCGGTAAACCCAGGGTTTTTCGGCTCAAATGAATTTACACAGTTCACGAACCCAACACGTTTTTCAATATTAACTACAGGGCATCTATGTAAGAGATGCTGTAGTTTGTTACAGTTTCATAATCCGAGTTCAACTAGATATAGTCCCTATGAGTAGGAAACACAGTTCATTTTTTCTGGACTTGCTCATATTTCTTGCTGTATTGTGGACTCTGCAAAGAAGAGGATGCTTCTTGCGTTAAAACAGAGTGTGTTTCATGGATGAGATAACTGGTCTGAATTTTCCTTCAGAAACGGAGTAACACTAAGTCTCTGTGTCTTTCTACAAGCAAGAGTTCAATTTCGGTAAACCCAGTGATTTATCGGCTCACATGAATTCACACAGTTCACGGAACCAACACGTTTTTCACTATTAACTAAAGAGCATCTACATAAGAGATGCTGTGGTTTGTTACAGTTTCATAAGCAGAGTTCAACTAGATATGGTCCGTATGAGTAGGAAACACATTTCCTTTTTTCTGGACATGCTCATATTTCTTGCTGTATTGCAGACTCTGGAAAGAAGAGGATGCTTCTTGCGATAACACAGAGGGTGTTTCATGGATGAGAACCCTGGACTGAATTTCACTTCACAAACGGAGTTAAACCAAAGCCTCTGTGTCTTATTACAAGCAAGAGTTCATTTCCGGGAAACCCAGGGTTTTTCGGCTCAAATGAATTTACACAGTTCACGAACCCTACACGTTTTTCACTATGAACTACAGAACATCTATGTAAGAGATGCTATAGTTTGTTACAGTTTCATAATCAGAGTTCAACTAGATAATGTCCGTATCAGTTGGAAACACAGTTATTTTTTTCTGGGCATACTCATGTTTCTTGCTGTATTGGAGACGCTGGAAAGAAAAGCATGCTTTTCAAGTTAAAACCGAGTATGTTTCATGGATGAGAACACTGGTCTGAATTTTCCATCAGAAACGGAGTTAAACCAAAGGCTCTGTGTCTTCCTACAAGCAAGAGTTCATTTTCGGTAAACCCAGTGATTTTTCGGCTCAAATGAATTTACACAGTTCACGAACCCACCATGATTTTCACTATTAACTGAACAGCATCTACCTAAGAGATGCTGTGGTTTGTTACAGTTTAATGATCAGAGTTCAACTAGATATGGTCTGTATGAGTAGGAAACACAGTTCATTTTTTCTGGGCATGCTCATGTTTCATGCTGTATTAGAGATGCTGGAAAGAAGAGCATGCTTCTTGCGTTAAAAGAGAGGGTGTTTCATGGATGAGAACTCTGGTCTGAATTTCCCTTCACAAACGGAGTGAAACCAAAGCCTCTGTGTCTTCCGACAAGGAAGAGTTCATTTCCGGTAAACCCAGGGTTTTTCGGCTCAAATGAATTTACACAGTTCACGAACCCAACACGTTTTTCATTATTAACTTCAGAGCATCTATGTAAGAGATGCTGTAGTTTGTTACAGTTTCATAATCAGAGTTCAACTCGATATGGTCCCTATGAGTAGGAAACACAGTTCATTTTTTCTGGACTTGCTCATATTTCTTGCTTTATTGTGGACTCTGCAAAGAAGAGGATGATTCTTGCGTTAAAACAGAATATGTTTCATGGATGAGATAACTGGTCTGAAATTTCCTTCAGAAACGGAGTTAAACCAAATTCTCTGTGTCTTTCTACAAGCAAGAGTTCATTTTCGGTAAACCCAGTGATTTTTCGTCTCAAATGAATTCACACAGTTCACGAACCAAACACCTTTTTCACTATTAACTAAAGAGCATCCATGTAAGAGATGCTGTGGTTTGTTACAGTTTCATGAGCAGAGTCAACTAGATATGGTCCATATGAGTAGGAAACACAGTTCCTTTTTTCTGGACAGGCTCATGTTTCTTGCTGTATTGCAGACTCTGGAAAGAAGAGGATGCTTCTTGCGATAAAACAGAGGGTGTTTCATGGATGAGAACACTGGTCTGAATTTCCCTTCACAAAAGGAGTTAAACCAAAGCCTCTGTGTCTTACTACAAGCAAGAGTTCATTTCCGGTAAACTCAGGGTTTTTCGGCTCAAATGAATTTACACAGTTCACGAACCCAACACGTTTTTCACTATGAACTACACAGCATCTATGTAAGAGATGCTGTAGTTTGTTACAGTTTCATAATCAGAGTTTAACTAGATATGGTCCGTATGAGTAGGAAACACAGTTCATTTTCTCTGGACATACTCATATTTCTTGCAGTATTGCAAATTCTAGACAGAAGAGGATGCTTCTTGCGTTAAAACAGAGGGTGTTTCATGAATGAGAAGTCTGCTCTGAATTTCCCTTCACAAACAGAGTGAAACCAAAGCCTCTGTGTCTTCCGACAAGCAAGAGTTCATTTCCGGTAAGGCCAGTGATTTTTCGGCTCAAATGAATTTACACAGTTCATGTACAAAACGCGATTTTCACTATTAACTAAAGAACATCTATGTAAGAGATGCTGTGGTTTGTTACAGTTTAATGAGTAGAGTTCAAGTAGATATGGTCCGTATGAGTAGGAAACACAGTTCTTTTTTTCTGGGCATGCTCATGTTTCTTGCTGTATTAGATATGCTGGAAAGAAGGCATGCTTCTTGCGTTAAAACAGAGGGAGTTTCATGGATGAGAAGTCTGCTCTGAATTTCCCTTCACAAACAGAGTGAAACCAAAGCCTCTGTGTCTTCCGACAAGCAAGAGTTCATTTCCGGTAAACACAGGGTTTTTCGGCTCAAATGAATTTACACAGTTCATAATCCCAACACGTTTTTCACTATTAACTAAAGAGCATCTATGTAAGACATGCTGTGGTTTGTTACAGTTTCATAAGCAGAGTTCAACTAGATAATGTCGGTATCAGTTGGAAACACAGTTATTTTTTTCTGGGCATGCTCATGTTTCATGCTGTATTAGATATGCTGGAACGAAGAGCATGCTTCTTGCGTTAAAACTGAGGGTGATTCATGGATGAGAACTCTGGTCTGAATTTCCCTTCACAAACGGAGTTAAACCAAACCCTGTGTCTTCCTACAAGCAAGAGTTCATTTCCGGTATTCCCAGTGATTTTTCGGCTCAAATGAATTTACACAGTTCATACACCCAACACGATTTTCACTATTAACTAAAGAGCATCTATGTAAGAGATGCTGTGGTTTGTTACAGTTTCATAATCAGAGTTCAACTAGATAATGTCCGTATCAGTTGGAAACACAGTTCTTTTTTTCTGGGCATGCTCATTTTTCTTGCTGTATTGGAGAAGCTGGAATGAAGAGCATGCTTCTCGCGTTAAAACAGAGTATGTTTCATGGATGAGAACACAGGTCTGAAATTTCCATCAGAAACGGAGTTAAAAGAAAGGCTCTGTGTCTTCCTACAAGCAAGAGTTCATTTTCGGTAAGGCCAGTGATTTTTCGGCTCAAATGAATTTACACAATTCACGTACACAACGCGATTTTCACTATTAACTAAAGAGCATCTATGTAAGAGATGCTGTGGTTTGTTACAGTTTAATGAGTAGAGTTCAAATAGATATTGTCCGTATGAGTAGGAAACACAGTTCTTTTTTTCTGGGCATGCTCAAGTTTCTTGTTGTATTAGATATGCAGGAAAGACTAGCATGCTACTTGCGTTAAAACAGAGGGTGTTTCATGGATGAGAACTCTGGTCTGAATTTCCCTTCACAAACGGAGTGAAACCAAAGCCTCTGTGTCTTCCGAAAAGCAAGAGATCATTTCCGGTAAACACGGGGTTTTTTGGCTCAAATGAATTTACACAGTTCATAATCCCAACACGTTTTTTCTCTCTTAACTAAAGAGCATCTATGTAACACATGCTGTGGTTTGTTACAGTTTCATGAGCAGAGTTCAACTAGATAATGTCCGTATCAGTTGGAAACACAGTTATTTTTTTCTGGGCATGCTCATGTTTCTTGCTGTATTGGAGACGCTGGATAGAAGAGCCTGCTTCTTGCGTTAAAACAGAGTATGTTTCAAGGATGAGAACACCGGTCTGAATTTTTCGTCAGAAACAGAGTTAAACCAAAGGCTCTGTGTCTTCCTACAAGCATGTGTTCATTTCCGGTAAACCCAGGGTTTTTCGGCTCAAATGAATTTACACATTTCACGAACCCAACACGTTTTTCATTATTAACTACAGAGCATCTATGTAAGAGATGCTGTAGTTTGTTACAGTTTCATAATCAGAGTTCAACTAGATATGGTCCGTATGAGTAGGAAACACAGTTCATTTTGTCTGGACTTGCTCATATTTCTTGCTGTATTGTGGACTCTGCAAAGAAGAGGATGCGTCTTGCGTTAAAAAAGAGTGTGTTTCATGGATGAGATAAGTGGTCTGAATTTTCCTTCAGAAATGGAATTAAACCAAACTCTCTGTGTCTTTCTACATGCAAGAGTTCATATTCGGTAAACCCAGTGATTTTTTGGCTCAAATGAATTCACACAGTTCACGAACACAACACGTTTTTCACTATTAACTAAAGAGCATCTACATAAGAGATGCTGTGGTTTCTTAGAATTTCATAAGCAGCGTTCAACTAGATAATGTCCGTATCAGTTGGAAACACAGTTCTTTTTTTCTGGGCATGCTCATTTTTCTTGCTGTATTAGAGAAGCTGGAAAGAAGTGCATGCTTCTCGCGTTAAAACAGAGTATGTTTCATGGATGAGAACACTGGTCTGTATTTTCCATCAGAAACGGAGTTAAACCAAAGGCTCTGTGTCTTCCTACAATCAAGAGTTCATTTTCGGTAAGGCCAGTGATTTTTCGGCTCAAATGAATTTACACAGTTCACGTACACAACGTGATTTTCACTATTAACTAAAGAGCATCTATGTAAGAGATGCTGTGGTTTGTTACAGTTTAATGAGCAGAGTTCAAGTAGATATGGTCCGTATGAGTAGGAAACACAGTTCTTTTTTTCTGTACATGCTCATATTTCATGCTGTATTGCAGACTCTGGAAAGAAGAGGATGCTTTTTGCGTTAAAACAGAGGGTGTTTCATGGATGAGAACTCTAGTCTGAATTTCCCTTCACAAACAGAGTGAAACCAAAGCTCTTTGTCTTCCTACAAGCAAGAGTTCACTTCCGGTAAACCCAGTGATTTTTCGGCTCAAATTAATTTACACAGTTCACGAACCCAACACGTTTTTCACTATTAACTAATTAGCATCTATGTAAGAGATGCTGTAGTTTGTTACAGTTTCATAATCAGAGTTCAACTAGATATGGTCTGTATGAGTAGGAAACACAGTTCATTTTTTCTGGACATGTTCATATTTCTTGCTGTATTGCAGATTCTGGACAGAAGAGGATGCTTCTTGCGTTAAAACGGAGGGTTTTTCATGAATGAGAACACTGGTCTGAAATTCCCTTCACAAACGGAGTTAAACCAAAGGCTCTTTTTCTTCCTAGAAGCAAGAGATCATTTCCGGTAAGATCCAGTGATTAATCGCTGAAATTAATTTACACAGTTCACAAACCCAAGGCGTTTTTCACTATTAACTAAAGAGCATCTATGTAAGAGATGCTGTAGTTTGTTACAGTTTCATAATCAGAGTTCAACTAGTATGGTCCGTGTGAGTAGGAAACACAGTACATTTTTTCTGGACCTGCTCATATTTCTTGCTGTATTGCAGATTCTGGGCAGAAGAGGATGCTTCCTGCGTTAAAACGGAGGGTGTTTCATGGATGAGAACACTGGTGTGAATTTCCCTTCACAAACGGAGTTAAACCAAAGGCTCTGTGTCTTCCTACAAGCAAGAGTTCATTTCCGGTCAACCCAGTGATTTTTTGGCTCAAATGATTTTACACAGTTCACGAACCCAACACCATTTTCACTATTAACTACACAGCATCTATGTAAGAGATGCTGTGGTTTGTTACAGTTGCATAAGCAGAGTTCAACTAGAAAGTCCATATCATTTGGAAAGACAGTTCTTTTTTTCTGGACATGCTCATGTTTCTTGCTGTATTGGAGTCGCTGGAAAGATGAGAATGCTTCTTGCGTTAAAACAGAGTATGTTTCATAGATGAGAACACCGGTCTGAATTTACCTTCACAAACGGAATTAAACCAAATGCTCTGTGTCTTCCTACAAGCAAGAGTTGCTTTCCGGTAAACCCAGTGATTTTTCGGCTCAAATGAATTTAAACAGTTCACGAACCCAACACGATTTTCACTATTAACTAAAGAGCATCTATGTAAGAGATGCTGTTGTTTGTTACAGTTTATTGAGTAGAGTTCAACTAGACATGGTCCGTATGAGAAGGAAACACAGTTCTTTTTTTCTGGGCATACTCATGTTTCTTGCTGTATTAGAGATGCTGGACAGAAGAGCATGCTTCTTGCGTTAAAACAGAGTGTGTTTCATGGATGAGAACTCTGGTCTGAATTTCCCTTCACAAACAGAGTGAAACCAAAGGCTCTTTGTCTTCCTACAAGCAAGAGTTCACTTCCAGTAAACCCAGTGATTTTTTGGCTCAAATGAATTTACACAGTTCACGAAACCAACACGTTTTTCACTATTAACCAAAGAGCATCTATGTAAGAGATGCTGTAGTTTGTTACAGTTTCATAATCAGAGTTCAACTAGATATGGTGCGAATGAGTAGGAAACACAGTTCATTTTTTCTGGACATCCTCATATTTCTTGATGTATTGCAGATTCTGGTTAGAAGAGGATGCTTCTTGCGTTAAAACAGAGGGTGTTTCATGGATGAGATCACTGGTCTGAATTTCCCTTCACAAACGGAGTTAAACCAAAGCCTCTGTGTCTTACTACAAGCAAGAGTTCATTTCCGGTAAACCCAGTGTTTTTTTGGCTCAAATGAATTTACAAAGTTCACGAACACAACACGTTTTTCACTATAAATGAAAGAGCATTTTTGTAAGAGATGTTGTGGTTTGTTAGAGTTTCGTAAGCAGAGTTCAACTAGATATGGTCCGTATGAGTAGGAAACACAGTTCTTTTTTTCTGGGCATGCTTATGTTTCTTGCTGTATTAGAGATGCTGGACAGAAGAGCATGCTTCTTGCGTTAAAACAGAGTGTGTTTCATGGATGAGAACACTGGTCTGAATTTCCCTTCACAAACAGAGAGAAACCAAATCCTCTGTGTCTTCCTACAAGCAAGAGTTCATTTCCGGTAAACCCAGTGATTTTTATGCTCAAATGAATTTACACAGTTCACGAACCCAACACGTTTTTCATTATTAACTACAGAGCATCTATGTAAGAGATGCTGTAGTTTATTACAGTTTCATAATCAGAGTTCAACTAGATATGGTCCGTATGAGAAGGAAACACAGTTCATTTTTTCTGGACTTGCTCATATTTCTTGCTGTATTTTGGACTCTGCAAAGAAGAGGATGCGTCTTGCGTTAAAAAAGAGTGTGTTTCATGGATGAGATAAGTGGTCTGAATTTTCCTTCAGAAATGGAATTAAACCAAACTCTCTGTGTCTTTCTACATGCAAGAGTTCATATTCGGTAAACCCAGTGATTTTTTGGCTCAAATGAATTCACACAGTTCACGAACACAACACGTTTTTCACTATTAACTAAAGAGCATCTACATAAGAGATGCTGTGGTTTCTTAGAATTTCATAAGCAGCGTTCAACTAGATAATGTCCGTATCAGTTGGAAACACAGTTCTTTTTTTCTGGGCATGCTCATTTTTCTTGCTGTTTAGAGAAGCTGGAAAGAAGAGCATGCTTCTCGCGTTAAAACAGAGTATGTTTCATGGATGAGAACACTGGTCTGTATTTTCCATCAGAAACGGAGTTAAACCAAAGGCTCTGTGTCTTCCTACAATCAAGAGTTCATTTTCGGTAAGGCCAGTGATTTTTCGGCTCAAATGAATTTACACAGTTCACGTACACAACGTGATTTTCACTATTAACTAAAGAGCATCTATGTAAGAGATGCTGTGGTTTGTTACAGTTTAATGAGCAGAGTTCAAGTAGATATGGTCCGTATGAGTAGGAAACACAGTTCTTTTTTTCTGTACATGCTCATATTTCATGCTGTATTGCAGACTCTGGAAAGAAGAGGATGCTTTTTGCGTTAAAACAGAGGGTGTTTCATGGATGAGAACTCTGGTCTGTATTTCCCTTCACAAACGGAGAGAAACCAAAGCCTCTGTGTCTTCCGACAAGCAAGAGTTCATTTCCGGTAAACCCAGTGATTTTTAAGCTCAAATGAATTTACACAGTTCACGAACCCAACACGTTTTTCACTATAAATGAAAGAGCATTTTTGTAAGAGATGTTGTGGTTTGTTAGAGTTTCGTAAGAAGAGTTCAACTAGACATGGTCCGTATGAGTAGGAAACACAGTTCTTTTTTTCTGGCAATGCTCATATTTCTTGCTGTATTAGATATGCTGGAAAGAAGAGCATGCTTCTTGCGTTAAAACAGAGGGTGTTTCATGGATGAGAACTCTGGTCTGAATTTCCCTTCACAAACGGAGTGAAACCAAAGCCTCTGTGTCTTCCTACAAGCAAGAGTTCATTTCCGGTAAACCCAGGGTTTTTCGGCTCAAATGAATTTACACAGTTCACGAACCCAACACGTTTTTCACTATGAACTACACAGCATCTATGTAAGAGATGCTGTATTTTGTTACAGTTTCATAATCAGAGTTCAACTAGATATGGTCCGTATGAGTAGGAAACACAGTTCATTTTTTCTGGACATACTCATATTTCTTGCTGTATTGCAGATTCTAGACAGAAGAGGATGCTTCTTGCGTTAAAACAGAGGTTGTTTCATGGATGAGAACCCTGGTCTGAATTTCCCTTCACAAACGGAGTTAAACCAAAGGCTCTTTGTCTTCCTACAAGCAAGAGTTCATTTCCGGTAAACCCAGTGATTTTTCGGCTCAAATGAATTTACACAGTTCACGACCCCAACACGATTTTCACTATTAACTAAACAGCATCTACGTAAGAGATGCTGTTGTTTGTTACAGTTTAATGATCAGAGTTCAACTAGATATGGTCTGTATGAGTAGGAAACACAGTTCTTTTTTTCTGGGCATGCTCATGTTTCATGCTATATTAGAGATGCTGGAAAGAAGAGCATGCTTCTTGCGTTAAAAGAGAGGGTGTTTCATGGATGAGAACTCTGGTCTGATTTCTCTTCACAAACGGAGTTAAACCAAAGCCTATGTGTCTTCCTACAAGCAAGAGTTCATTTCCGGTAAACCCAGGGTTTTTCGGCTCAAATGAATTTACACAGTTCACGAACCAAACACGTTTTTCACTATGAACTACAGAGCATCTATGTAAGAGATGCTGTAGTTTGTTACAGTTTCATAATCAGAGTTCAACTAGATATGGTCCGTATCAGTTGGAAACACAGTTATTTTTTTCTGGGCATGCTCATATTTCTTGCTGTATTGCAGATCCTCGACAGAAGAGGATGCTTCTTGCGTTAAAACGGAGGGTTTTCATGGATGAGAACACTGGTCTGAATTTCCCTTCACAAACGGAGTTAAAGCAAAGGATCTTTGTCTTCCTACAAGCAAGAGTTCATTTCCGGTAAGCCCAGTGATTTTTCGGCTCAAATTAATTTACACAGTTCACGAACCCAACGCGTTTTTCACTATGAACTACACAGCATCTATGTAAGAGATGCTGTAGTTTGTTACAGTTTCATAATCAGAGTTCAACTAGATATGGTCCGTATGAGTAGGAAACACAGTACATTTTTTCTGGACATGCTCATATTTCTTGTGTATTGCAGATTCTGGGCAGAAGAGGATGCTTCTTGCGTTAAAACAGAGGGTGTTTCATGGATGAGAACACTGGTCTGAATTTCCCTTCACAAACGGAGTTAAACCAAAGGCTCTTTGTCTTCCTACAAGCAAGAGTTCATTTCCGGTAAACCCAGTGATTTTTCGGCTCAAATGAATTTACACAGTTCACGTACACAACGTGATTTTCACTATTAACTAAAGAGCATCTATGTAAGAGATGCTGTGGTTTCTTACAGTTTAATGAGCAGAGTTCAAGTAGATATGGTCCGTATGAGTAGGAAACACAGTTCTTTTTTTCTGTACATGCTCATATTTCATGCTGTATTGCAGACTCTGGAAAGAAGAGGATGCTCTTTGCGTTAAAACAGAGGGTGTTTCATGGATGAGAACTCTGGTCTGTATTTCCCTTCACAAACGGAGAGAAACCAAAGCCACTGTGTCTTCCGACAAGCAAGAGTTCATTTCCGGTAAACCCAGTGATTTTTAAGCTCAAATGAATTTACACAGTTCACGAACCCAACACGTTTTTCACTATAAATGAAAGAGCATTTTTGTAAGAGATGTTGTGGTTTGTTAGAGTTTCGTAAGAAGAGTTCAACTAGACATGGTCCGTATGAGTAGGAAACACAGTTCTTTTTTTCTGGGCATGCTCATGTTTCTTGCTGTATTAGAGATGCTGGACCGAAGAGCATGCTTCTTGCGTTAAAACAGAGTGGGTTTCATGGATGAGAACTCTGGTCTGAATTTCCCTTCACAAACGGAGTTAAAACAAAGCCTCTGTGTCTTCCTACAAGCAAGAGTTCATTTCCGCTCAACCCAGTGATTTTTTGGCTCAAATGATTTTACACAGTTCACGAACCCAACACGATTTTCACTATTAACTTAACAGCATCTATGTAAGAGATGCTGTGGCTTGTTACAGTTTCATAAGCAGAGTTCAACTAGATTAAGTCCGTATCAGTTGGAAACACAGTTCTTTTTTTCTGGACATGCTCATGTTTCTTGCTGTATTGGAGACGCTGGAAAGAAGAGAATGCTTCTTGTGTTAAAACAGAGTATGTTTCAAAGATGAGAACACCGGTCTGAATTTCCCTTCACAAATGGAGTTAAACCAAATGCTCTGTGTCTTCCTACAAGCAAGAGTTGCTTTCCGGTAAACCCAGTGATTTTTCGGCTCAAATGAATTTACACAGTTCACGAACCCAACACGATTTTCACTATTAACTAAAGAGCATCTATGTAAGAGATGCTGTGGTTTGTTACAGTTTAGTGAGTAGAGTTCAACTAGACATGGTCCGTATGAGAAGGAAACACAGTTCTTTTTTTCTGGGCATACTCATGTTTCTTGCTTTATTAGAGATGCTGGACCGAAGAGCATGCTTCTTGTGTTAAAACAGAGTGTGTTTCATGGATGAGAACTCGGGTCTGAATTTCCCTTCACAAACAGAGTGAAACCAAAGGCTCTTTGTCTTCCTACAAGCAAGAGTTCACTTCCAGTAAACCCAGTGATTTTTCGGCTCAAATGAATTTACACAGTTCACGAAACCAACACGTTTTTCACTATTAACCAAAGAGCATCTATGTAAGAGATGCTGTAGTTTGTTACAGTTTCATAATCAGAGTTCAACTAGATATGGTGCGAATGAGTAGGAAACACAGTTCATTTTTTCTGGACATCCTCATATTTCTTGATGTATTGCAGATTCTGGTTAGAAGAGGATGCTTCTTGCGTTAAAACAGAGGGTGTTTCATGGATGAGATCACTGGTCTGAATTTCCCTTCACAAACGGAGTTAAACCAAAGCCTCTGTGTCTTACTACAAGCAAGAGTTCATTTCCGGTAAACCCAGTGTTTTTTTGGCTCAAATGAATTTACAAAGTTCACGAACACAACACGTTTTTCACTATAAATGAAAGAGCATTTTTGTAAGAGATGTTGTGGTTTGTTAGAGTTTCGTAAGCAGAGTTCAACTAGATATGGTCCGTATGAGTAGGAAACACAGTTCTTATTTTCTGGGCATGCTCATGTTTCTTGCTGTATTAGAGATGCTGGACAGAAGAGCATGCTTCTTGCGTTAAAACAGAGTGTGTTTCATGGATGAGAACACTGGTCTGAATTTCCCTTCACAAACAGAGAGAAACCAAATCCTCTGTGTCTTCCTACAAGCAAGAGTTCATTTCCGGTAAACCCAGTGATTTTTATGCTCAAATGAATTTACACAGTTCACGAACCCAACACGTTTTTCATTATTAACTACAGAGCATCTATGTAAGAGATGCTGTGGTTTGTTACAGTTTCATAATCAGAGTTCAACTAGATATGGTCCGTATGAGTAGGAAACACAGTTCATTTTTTCTGGACTTGCTCATATTTCTTGCTGTATTGTGGACTCTGCAAAGACGAGGATGCGTCTTGCGTTAAAAAAGAGTGTGTTTCATGGATGAGATAAGTGGTCTGAATTTTCCTTCAGAAATGGAATTAAACCAAACTCTCTGTGTCTTTCTACATGCAAGAGTTCATATTCGGTAAACCCAGTGATTTTTCGGCTCAAATGAATTCACACAGTTCACGAACCCAACACGTTTTTCACTATTAACTAAAGAGCATCTACATAAGAGATGCTGTGGTTTGTTAGAATTTCATAAGCAGCGTTCAACTAGATAATGTCCGTATCAGTTGGAAACACAGTTCTTTTTTTCTGGGCATGCTCATTTTTCTTGCTGTATTAGAGAAGTGGAAAGAAGAGTATGCTTCTCGCGTTAAAACAGAGTATGTTTCATGGAAGAGAACACTGGTCTGTATTTTCCATCAGAAACGGAGTTAAACCAAAGGCTCTGTGTCTTCCTACAATCAAGAGTTCATTTTCGGTAAGGCCAGTGATTTTTCGGCTCAAATGAATTTACACAGTTCACGTACACAACGTGATTTTCACTATTAACTAAGGAGCATCTATGTAAGAGATGCTGTGGTTTGTTACAGTTTAATGAGCAGAGTTCAAGTAGATATGGTCCGTATGAGTAGGAAACACAGTTCTTTTTTTCTGTACATGCTCATATTTCATGCTGTATTGCAGACTCTGGAAAGAAGAGCATGCTTCTTGTGTTAAAACAGAGTGTGTTTCATGGATGAGAACTCTGGTCTGAATTTCCCTTCACTAACGGAGTGAAACCAAAGCCTCTGTGTCTTCCTACAAGCAAGAGTTCATTTCCCGTAAACCCAGTGATTTTTCGGCTCAAATGAATTTACACAGTTCACGAACCCAACACGTTTTTCACTATTAACTAAATAGCATCTATGTAAGAGATGCTGTTGTTTGTTACAGTTTATTGAGTATAGTTCAACTAGACATGGTCCGTATGAGAAGGAAACACAGTTCTTTTTTTCTGGGCATACTCATGTTTCTTGCTGTATTAGAGATGCTGGACAGAAGAGCATGCTTCTTGCGTTAAAACAGAGTGTGTTTCATGGATGAGAACTCTGGTCTGAATTTCCCTTCACAAACAGAGTGAAACCAAAGGCTCTTTGTCTTCCTACAAGCAAGATTTCACTTCCGGTAAACCCAGTGATTTTTCGGCTCAAATTAATTTACACAGTTCACGAACCCAACACGTTTTTCACTATTAACTAATTAGCATCTATGTAAGAGATGCTGTAGTTTGTTACAGTTTCATAATCAGAGTTCAACTAGATATGGTCTGTATGAGTAGGAAACACAGTTCATTTTTTCTGGACATGTTCATATTTCTTGCTGTATTGCAGATTCTTTACAGAAGAGGATGCTTCTTGCGTTAAAACGGAGGGTTTTTCATGAATGAGAACACTGGTCTGAATTTCCCTTCACAAACGGAGTTAAACCAAAGGCTCTTTGTCTTCCTAGAAGCAAGAGATCATTTCCGGTAAGATCCAGTGATTTTTCGCTGAAATTAATTTACACAGTTCACAAACCCAAGGCGTTTTTCACTATTAACTAAAGAGCATCTATGTAAGAGATGCTGTAGTTTGTTACAGTTTCATAATCAGAGTTCAACTAGTATGGTCTGTGTGAGTAGGAAACACAGTACATTTTTTCTGGACCTGCTCATATTTCTTGCTGTATTGCAGATTCTGGGCAGAAGAGGATGCTTCCTGCATTAAAACGGAGGGTGTTTCATGGATGAGAACACTGGTGTGAATTTCCCTTCACAAACGGAGTTAAACCAAAGGCTCTGTGTCTTCCTACAAGCAAGAGTTCATTTCCGGAAAGCCAAGTGATTTTTCGGCTCAAATGAATTTACACAGTTCAAGAACCCAACAATATTTTCACTATTAACTAAAGAGCATCTAGGTAAGAGATGCTGTAGTTTGTTACAGTTTCATAAACAGAGTTCAACTAGATATGGTCCGAATGAGTAGGAAACACAGTTCATTTTTTCTGGACATACTCATATTTCTGGCTGTATTGCAGATTCTGGACAGAAGAGGATGCTTCTTGCGTTAAAACTGAGGGTGTTTCATGGATGAGAACACTGGTCTGAATTTCCCTTCACAAACGGAGTTAAACCAAATCCTCTGTGTCTTCCTACAAGCAAGAGTTCATTTCCGGTCAACCCAGTGATTTTTTGGCTCAAATGATTTTACACAGTTCACGAACCCAACACCATTTTCACTATTAACTACACAGCATCTATGTAAGAGTTGCTGTGGTTTGTTACAGTTGCATAAGCAGAGTTCAACTAGAAAGTCCATATCAGTTGGAAAGACAGTTCTTTTTTTCTGGACATGCTCATGTTTCTTGCTGTATTGGAGTCGCTGGAAAGAAGAGAATGCTTCTTGCGTTAAAACAGAGTATGTTTCACAGATGAGAACACCGGTCTGAATTTACCTTCACAAACGGAATTAAACCAAATGCTCTGTGTCTTCCTACAAGCAAGAGTTGCTTTCCGGTAAACCCAGTGATTTTTCGGCTCAAATGAATTTACACAGTTCACGAACCCAACACGATTTTCACTATTAACTAAAGAGCATCTATGTAAGAGATGCTGTTGTTTGTTACAGTTTATTGAGTAGAGTTCAACTAGACATGGTCCGTATGAGAAGGAAACACAGTTCTTTTTTTCTGGGCATACTCATGTTTCTTGCTGTATTAGAGATGCTGGACAGAAGAGCATGCTTCTTGCGTTAAAACAGAGTGTGTTTCATGGATGAGAACTCTGGTCTGAATTTCCCTTCACAAACAGAGTGAAACCAAAGGCTCTTTGTCTTCCTACAAGCAAGAGTTCACTTCCAGTAAACCCAGTGATTTTTCGGCTCAAATGAATTTACACAGTTCACGAAACCAACACGTTTTTCACTATTAACCAAAGAGCATCTATGTAAGAGATGCTGTAGTTTGTTACAGTTTCATAATCAGAGTTCAACTAGATATGGTGCGAATGAGTAGGAAACACAGTTCATTTTTTCTGGACATCCTCATATTTCTTGATGTATTGCAGATTCTGGTTAGAAGAGGATGCTTCTTGCGTTAAAACAGAGGGTGTTTCATGGATGAGATCACTGGTCTGAATTTCCCTTCACAAACGGAGTTAAACCAAAGCCTCTGTGTCTTACTACAAGCAAGAGTTCATTTCCGGTAAACCCAGTGTTTTTTTGGCTCAAATGAATTTACAAAGTTCACGAACACAACACGTTTTTCACTATAAATGAAAGAGCATTTTTGTAAGAGATGTTGTGGTTTGTTAGAGTTTCGTAAGCAGAGTTCAACTAGATATGGTCCGTATGAGTAGGAAACACAGTTCTTTTTTTCTGGGCATGCTCATGTTTCTTGCTGTTTTAGAGATGCTGGACAGAAGAGCATGCTTCTTGCGTTAAAACAGAGTGTGTTTCATGGATGAGAACACTGGTCTGAATTTCCCTTCACAAACAGAGAGAAACCAAATCCTCTGTGTCTTCCTAAAAGCAAGAGTTCATTTCCGGTAAACCCAGTGATTTTTATGCTCAAATGAATTTACACAGTTCACGAACCCAACACGTTTTTCACTATAAACAAAAGAGCATATATGTAAGAGATGCTGTGTTTTGTTACAGTTTAATAAGCAGAGTTTAACTAGATATGGTCCATATGAGTAAGAAACCCAATTTTTTTTTCTGGGCATGCTCATATTTCTTGCTGTATTTGAGACGCTGGAAAGAAGGCATGCTTCTTGCGTTAAAACAGAGTATGTTTCATGGATGAGAACACTGGTCTGAATTTTCCTTCAGAAACGCAGTTAAACCAAAGCCTCTGTGTCTTCCTACAAGCAAGACTTCATTTCTGGTAAACCAAGGTGTTTTTCTTCTCAAATGAATTTACACAGTTCATGAACCCAACACGTTTTTCACTATTAACTAAAGAGCATCTATGTAAGAGATGCTGTATTTTGTTACAGTTTCATAATCAGAGTTCAACTAGATATGTTCCGAATGAGTAGGAAACACAGTTCATTTTTTCTGGACATCCTCATATTTCTTGATGTATTGCAGATTCTGGATAGAAGAGGATGCTTCTGGCGTTAAAACAGAGGGTGTTTCATGGATGAGAACACTGGTCTGAATTTCCCTTCACAAACGGAGTTAAACCAAAGCCTCTGTGTCTTCCTACAAGCAAGAGTTCATTTCCGGTAAACCCAGTGATTTTTTGGCTCAAATGATTTTACACAGTTCACGAACCCAACACGATTTTCACTATTAACTTAATAGCATCTATGTAAGAGATGCTGTGGTTTGTTACAGTTTCATAAGCAGAGTTCAACTAGAATAAGTCCGTATCAGTTGGAAACACAGTTCTTTTTTTCTGGACATCCTCATGTTTCTTGCTGTATTGGAGACGCTGGAAAGAAGAGAATGCTTCTTGCGTTAAAACAGAGTATGTTTCATAGATGAGAACACCGGTCTGAATTTCCCTTCACAAATGGAGTTAAACCAAATGCTCTGTGTCTTCCTACAAGCAAGAGTTCCTTTCCGGTAAACCCAGTGATTTTTCGGCTCAAATGAATTTACACAGTTCACGAACCCAACACGATTTTCACTATTAACTAAAGAGCATCTATGTAAGAGATGCTGTGGTTTGTTACAGTTTATTGAGTAGAGTTCAACTAGACATGGTCCGTATGAGAAGGAAACACAGTTCTTTTTTTCTGGGCATACTCATGTTTCTTGCTGTATTAGAGATGCTGGACCGAAGAGCATGCTTCTTGCGTTAAAACAGAGTGTGTTTCATGGATGAGAACTCTGGTCTGAATTTCCCTTCACAAACGGAGTTAAACCAAAGCCTCTGTGTCTTCCTACAAGCAAGAGTTCATTTCCGGTAAACCCAGTGATTTTTTGGCTCAAATGATTTTAAACAGTTCATGAACCCAACACGATTTTCACTATTAACTTAACAGCATCTATGTAAGAGATGCTGTGGTTTGTTACAGTTTCATAAGCAGAGTTCAACTAGAATAAGTCCGTATCAGTTGGAAACACAGTTCTTTTTTTCTGGACATGCTCATGTTTCTTGCTGTATTGGAGACGCTGGAAAGAAGAGAATGCTTCTTGCGTTAAAACAGAGTATGTTTCATAGATGAGAACACCGGTCTGAATTTCCCTTCACAAATGGAGTTAAACCAAATGCTCTGTGTCTTCCTACAAGCAAGAGTTCCTTTCCGGTAAACCCAGTGATTTTTCGGCTCAAATGAATTTACACAGTTCACGAACCCAACACGATTTCACTATTAACTAAAGAGCATCTATGTAAGAGATGCTGTGGTTTGTTACAGTTTATTGAGTAGAGTTCAACTAGACATGGTCCGTATGAGAAGGAAACACAGTTCTTTTTTTCTGGGCATACTCATGTTTCTTGCTGTATTAGAGATGCTGGACCGAAGAGCATGCTTCTTGCGTTAAAACAGAGTGTGTTTCATGGATGAGAACTCTGGTCTGAATTTCCCTTCACAAACGGAGTGAAACCAAAGCCTCTGTGTCTTCCTACAAGCAAGAGTTCATTTCCGGTAAACCCAGTGATTTTTCGGCTCAAATGAATTTACACAGTTCACGAACCCAACACAATTTTCACTATTAACTAAACAGCATCTATGTAAGAGATGCTGTGGTTTGTTACAGTTTAATGATCAGAGTTCAACTAGATATGGTCTGTATGAGTAGGAAACACAGTTCTTTTTTTCTGGGCATACTCATGTTTCATGCTGTATTAGAGATGCTGGAAAGAAGAGCATGCTTCTTGTGTTAAAAGAGAGGCTTTTTCATGGATGAGAACTCTGGTCTGAATTTCCCTTCACAAACGGAGTTAAACCAAAGCCTATGTGTCTTCCTACAAGCAAGAGTTCATTTCCGGTAAAGCCAGTGATTTTTTGGCTCAAATGATTTTACACAGTTCACGAACCCAACACGATTTTCACTATTAACTAAACAGCATCTATGTAAGAGATGTTGTGGTTTGTTAGAGTTTCGTAAGCAGAGTTCAACGAGACATGGTCGTATGAGTAGGAAACACAGTTCTTTTTTTCTGGGCATGCTCATGTTTCTTGCTGTATTAGAGATGCTGGACAGAAGAGCATGCTTCTTGCGTTAAAACAGAGTGTGTTTCATGGATGAGAACACTGGTCTGAATTTCCCTTCACAAACAGAGAGAAACCAAATCCTCTGTGTCTTCCTACAAGCAAGAGTTCATTTCCGGTAAACCCAGTGATTTTTATGCTCAAATGAATTTACACAGTTCACAAACCCAACACGTTTTTCACTATAAACAAAAGAGCATATATGTAAGAGATGCTGTGTTTTGTTACAGTTTAATAAGCAGAGTTTAACTAGATATGGTCCATATGAGTAAGAAACCCAATTTTTTTTTCTGGGCATGCTCATATTTCTTGCTGTATTTGAGACGCTGGAAAGAAGGCATGCTTCTTGCGTTAAAACAGAGTATGTTTCATGGATGAGAACACTGGTCTGAATTTTCCTTCAGAAACGCAGTTAAACCAAAGCCTCTGTGTCTTCCTACAAGCAAGACTTCATTTCTGGTAAACCAAGGTGTTTTTCTTCTCAAATGAATTTACACAGTTCATGAACCCAACACGTTTTTCACTATTAACTAAAGAGCATCTATGTAAGAGATGCTGTATTTTGTTACAGTTTCATAATCAGAGTTCAACTAGATATGTTCCGAATGAGTAGGAAACACAGTTCATTTTTTCTGGACATCCTCATATTTCTTGATGTATTGCAGATTCTGGATAGAAGAGGATGCTTCTTGCGTTAAAACAGAGGGTGTTTCATGGATGAGAACACTGGTCTGAATTTCCCTTAAAAAACGGAGTTAAACCAAAGCCTCTGTGTCTTCCTACAAGCAAGAGTTCATTTCCGGTAAACCCAGTGATTTTTTGGCTCAAATGATTTTACACAGTTCACGAACCCAACACGATTTTCACTATTAACTTAATAGCATCTATGTAAGAGATGCTGTGGTTTGTTACAGTTTCATAAGCAGAGTTCAACTAGAATAAGTCCGTATCAGTTGGAAACACAGTTCTTTTTTTCTGGACATCCTCATGTTTCTTGCTGTATTGGAGACGCTGGAAAGAAGAGAATGCTTCTTGCGTTAAAACAGAGTATGTTTCATAGATGAGAACACCGGTCTGAATTTCCCTTCACAAATGGAGTTAAACCAAATGCTCTGTGTCTTCCTACAAGCAAGAGTTCCTTTCCGGTAAACCCAGTGATTTTTCGGCTCAAATGAATTTACACAGTTCACGAACCCAACACGATTTTCACTATTAACTAAAGAGCATCTATGTAAGAGATGCTGTGGTTTGTTACAGTTTCATAATCAGAGTTCAACTAGATATGGTGCGAATGAGTAGGAAACACAGTTCATTTTTTCTGGACATCCTCATATTTCTTGATGTATTGCAGATTCTGGTTAGAAGAGGATGCTTCTTGCGTTAAAACAGAGGGTGTTTCATGGATGAGATCACTGGTCTGAATTTCCCTTCACAAACGGAGTGAAACCAAAGCCTCTGTGTCTTACTACAAGCAAGAGTTCATTTCCGGTAAACCCAGTGTTTTTTTGGCTCAAATGAATTTACAAAGTTCACGAACACAACACGTTTTTCACTATAAATGAAAGAGCATTTTTGTAAGAGATGTTGTGGTTTGTTAGAGTTTCGTAAGCAGAGTTCAACTAGATATGGTCCGTATGAGTAGGAAACACTGTTCTTTTTTTCTGGGCATGCTCATGTTTCTTGCTGTATTAGAGATGCTGGACAGAAGAGCATGCTTCTTGCGTTAAAACAGAGTGTGTTTCATGGATGAGAACACTGGTCTGAATTTCCCTTCACAAACAGAGAGAAACCAAATCCTCTGTGTCTTCCTACAAGCAAGAGTTCATTTCCGGTAAACCCAGTGATTTTTATGCTCAAATGAATTTACACAGTTCACGAACCCAACACGTTTTTCACTATAAACAAAAGAGCATATATGTAAGAGATGCTGTGTTTTGTTACAGTTTAATAAGCAGAGTTTAACTAGATATGGTCCATATGAGTAAGAAACCCAATTTTTTTTTCTGGGCATGCTCATATTTCTTGCTGTATTTGAGACGCTGGAAAGAAGGCATGCTTCTTGCGTTAAAACAGAGTATGTTTCATGGATGAGAACACTGGTCTGAATTTTCCTTCAGAAACGCAGTTAAACCAAAGCCTCTGTGTCTTCCTACAAGCAAGAGTTCATTTCCGGTAAACCAAGGTGTTTTTCTTCTCAAATGAATTTACACAGTTCATGAACCCAACACGTTTTTCACTATTAACTAAAGAGCATCTATGTAAGAGATGCTGTATTTTGTTACAGTTTCATAATCAGAGTTCAACTAGATATGTTCCGAATGAGTAGGAAACACAGTTCATTTTTTCTGGACATCCTCATATTTCTTGATGTATTGCAGATTCTGGATAGAAGAGGATGCTTCTTGCGTTAAAACAGAGGGTGTTTCATGGATGAGAACACCGGTCTGAATTTCCCTTCACAAATGGAGTTAAACCAAATGCTCTGTGTCTTCCTACAAGCAAGAGTTCCTTTCCGGTAAACCCAGTGATTTTTCGGCTCAAATGAATTTACACAGTTCACGAACCCAACACGATTTTCACTATTAACTAAAGAGCATCTATGTAAGAGATGCTGTGGTTTGTTACAGTTTATTGAGTAGAGTTCAACTAGACATGGTCCGTATGAGAAGGAAACACAGTTCTTTTTTTCTGGGAATACTCATGTTTCTTGCTGTATTAGAGATGCTGGACCGAAGAGCATGCTTCTTGCGTTAAAACAGAGTGTGTTTCATGGATGAGAACTCTGGTCTGAATTTCCCTTCACAAACGGAGTTAAACCAAAGCCTCTGTGTCTTCCTACAAGCAAGAGTTCATTTCCGGTAAACCCAGTGATTTTTTGGCTCAAATGATTTTAAACAGTTCACGAACCCAACACGATTTTCACTATTAACTAAACAGCATCTATGTAAGAGATGTTGTGGTTTGTTAGAGTTTCGTAAGCAGAGTTCAACTAGACATGGTCGTATGAGTAGGAAACACAGTTCTTTTTTTCTGGGCATGCTCATGTTTCTTGCTGTATTAGAGATGCTGGACAGAAGAGCATGCTTCTTGCGTTAAAACAGAGTGTGATTCATGGATGAGAACACTGGTCTGAATTTCCCTTCACAAACAGAGAGAAACCAAATCCTCTGTGTCTTCCTACAAGCAAGAGTTCATTTCTGGTAAACCCAGTGATTTTTATGCTCAAATGAATTTACACAGTTCACGAACCCAACACGTTTTTCACTATAAACAAAAGAGCATATATGTAAGAGATGCTGTGTTTTGTTACAGTTTCATAAGCAGAGTTTAACTAGATATGGTCCGTATGAGTAAGAAATCCAATTCTTTTTTTCTGGGCATGCTCATATTTCTTGCTGTATTGGAGACGCTGGAAAGAAGGCATGCTTCTTGCGTTAAAACAGAGTATGTTTCATGGATGAGAACACTGGTCTGAATTTTCCTTCAGAAACGCAGTTAAACCAAAGCCTCTGTGTCTTCCTACAAGCAAGACTTCATTTCCGGTAACCAAGGTTTTTTTCTGCTTAAATGAATTTACACAGTTCATGAACCCAACACGTTTTTCACTATTAACTAAAGAGCATCTATGTAAGAGATGCTGTATTTTGTTACAGTTTCATAATCAGAGTTCAACTAGATATGTTCCGAATGAGTAGGAAACACAGTTCATTTTTTCTGGACATCCTCATATTTCTTGATGTATTGCAGATTCTGGATAGAAGAGGATGCTTCTTGCGTTAAAACAGAGCGTGTTTCATGGATGAGAACACTGGTCTGAATTTCCCTTCACAAACGGAGTTAAACCAAAGCCTCTGTGTCTTCCTACAAGCAAGAGTTCATTTCCGGTAAACCCAGTGATTTTTTGGTTCAAATGATTTTAAACAGTTCACGAACCCAACACGATTTTCACTATGAACTTAACAGCATCTATGTAAGAGATGCTGTGGTTTGTTCCAGTTTCATAAGCAGAGTTCAACTAGAATAAGTCCGTATCAGTTGGAAACACAGTTCTTTTTTTCTGGACATGCTCATGTTTCTTGCTGTATTGGAGACGCTGGAAAGAAGAGAATGCTTCTTGCGTTAAAACAGAGTATGTTTCATAGATGAGAACACCGGTCTGAATTTCCCTTCACAAATGGAGTTAAACCAAATGCTCTGTGTCTTCCTACAAGCAAGAGTTCCTTTCCGGTAAACCCAGTGATTTTTCGGCTCAAATGAATTTACACAGTTCACGAACCCAACACGATTTCACTATTAACTAAAGAGCATCTATGTAAGAGATGCTGTGGTTTGTTACAGTTTATTGAGTAGAGTTCAACTAGACATGGTCCGTATGAGAAGGAAACACAGTTCTTTTTTTCTGGGCATACTCATGTTTCTTGCTGTATTAGAGATGCTGGACCGAAGAGCATGCTTCTTGCGTTAAAACAGAGTGTGTTTCATGGATGAGAACTCTGGTCTGAATTTCCCTTCACAAACGCAGTTAAACCAAAGCCTCTGTGTCTTCCTACAAGCAAGAGTTCATTTCCGGTAAACCCAGTGATTTTTCGGCTCAAATGAATTTACACAGTTCACGAACCCAACACGATTTTCACTATTAACTAAACAGCATCTATGTAAGAGATGCTGTGGTTTGTTACAGTTTAATGATCAGAGTTCAACTAGATATGGTCTGTATGAGTAGGAAACACATTTCTTTTTTTCTGGGCATACTCATGTTTCATGCTGTATTAGAGATGCTGGAAAGAAGAGCATGCTTCTTGTGTTAAAAGAGAGGGTTTATCATGGATGAGAACTCTGGTCTGAATTTCCCTTCACAAACGGAGTTAAACCAAAGCCTATGTGTCTTCCTACAAGCAAGAGTTCCTTTCCGGTAAACCCAGTGATTTTTTGGCTCAAATGATTTTACACAGTTCACGAACCCAACACGATTTTCACTATTAACTAAACAGCATCTATGTAAGAGATGCTGTAGTTTGTTACAGTTTCCTAATCAGAGTTCAACTAGATATGGTGCGAATGAGTAGGAAACACAGTTCATTTTATCTGGACATCCTCATATTTCTTGATGTATTGCAGATTCTGGTTAGAAGAGGATGCTTCTTGCGTTAAAACAGAGGGTGTTTCATGGATGAGATCACTGGTCTGAATTTCCCTTCACAAACGGAGTTAAACCAAAGCCTCTGTGTCTTACTACAAGCAAGAGTTCATTTCCGGTAAACCCAGTGTTTTTTTGGCTCAAATGAATTTACAAAGTTCACGAACACAACACGTTTTTCACTATAAATGAAAGAGCATTTTTGTAAGAGATGTTGTGGTTTGTTAGAGTTTCGTAAGCAGAGTTCAACTAGATATGGTCCGTATGAGTAGGAAACACTGTTCTTTTTTTCTGGGCATGCTCATGTTTCTTGCTGTATTAGAGATGCTGGACAGAAGAGCATGCTTCTTGCGTTAAAACAGAGTGTGTTTCATGGATGAGAACACTGGTCTGAATTTCCCTTCACAAACAGAGAGAAACCAAATCCTCTGTGTCTTCCTACAAGCAAGAGTTCATTTCCGGTAAACCCAGTGATTTTTATGCTCAAATGAATTTACACAGTTCACGAACCCAACACGTTTTTCACTATAAACAAAAGAGCATATATGTAAGAGATGCTGTGTTTTGTTACAGTTTAATAAGCAGAGTTTAACTAGATATGGTCCATATGAGTAAGAAACCCAATTTTTTTTTCTGGGCATGCTCATATTTCTTGCTGTATTTGAGACGCTGGAAAGAAGGCATGCTTCTTGCGTTAAAACAGAGTATGTTTCATGGATGAGAACACTGGTCTGAATTTTCCTTCAGAAACGCAGTTAAACCAAAGCCTCTGTGTCTTCCTACAAGCAAGAGTTCATTTCCGGTAAACCAAGGTGTTTTTCTTCTCAAATGAATTTACACAGTTCATGAACCCAACACGTTTTTCACTATTAACTAAAGAGCATCTATGTAAGAGATGCTGTATTTTGTTACAGTTTCATAATCAGAGTTCAACTAGATATGTTCCGAATGAGTAGGAAACACAGTTCATTTTTTCTGGACATCCTCATATTTCTTGATGTATTGCAGATTCTGGATAGAAGAGGATGCTTCTTGCGTTAAAACAGAGGGTGTTTCATGGATGAGAACACCGGTCTGAATTTCCCTTCACAAATGGAGTTAAACCAAATGCTCTGTGTCTTCCTACAAGCAAGAGTTCCTTTCCGGTAAACCCAGTGATTTTTCGGCTCAAATGAATTTACACAGTTCACGAACCCAACACGATTTTCACTATTAACTAAAGAGCATCTATGTAAGAGATGCTGTGGTTTGTTACAGTTTATTGAGTAGAGTTCAACTAGACATGGTCCGTATGAGAAGGAAACACAGTTCTTTTTTTCTGGGAATACTCATGTTTCTTGCTGTATTAGAGATGCTGGACCGAAGAGCATGCTTCTTGCGTTAAAACAGAGTGTGTTTCATGGATGAGAACTCTGGTCTGAATTTCCCTTCACAAACGGAGTTAAACCAAAGCCTCTGTGTCTTCCTACAAGCAAGAGTTCATTTCCGGTAAACCCAGTGATTTTTTGGCTCAAATGATTTTAAACAGTTCACGAACCCAACACGATTTTCACTATTAACTTAACAGCATCTATGTAAGAGATGCTGTGGTTTGTTACAGTTTCATAAGCAGAGTTCAACTAGATTAAGTCCGTATCAGTTGGAAACACAGTTCTTTTTTTCTGGACATGCTCATGTTTCTTGCTGTATTGGAGACGCTGGAAAGAAGAGAATGCTTCTTGCGTTAAAACAGAGTATGTTTCATAGATGAGAACACCGGTCTGAATTTCCCTTCACAAATGGAGTTAAACCAAATGCTCTGTGTCTTCCTACAAGCAAGAGTTCCTTTCCGGTAAACCCAGTGATTTTTCGGCTCAAATGAATTTACACAGTTCACGAACCCAACACGATTTCACTATTAACTAAAGAGCATCTATGTAAGAGATGCTGTGGTTTGTTACAGTTTATTGAGTAGAGTTCAACTAGACATGGTCCGTATGAGAAGGAAACACAGTTCTTTTTTTCTGGGCATACTCATGTTTCTTGCTGTATTAGAGATGCTGGACCGAAGAGCATGCTTCTTGCGTTAAAACAGAGTGTGATTCATGGATGAGAACTCTGGTCTGAATTTCCCTTCACAAACGGAGTGAAACCAAAGCCTCTGTGTCTTCCTACAAGCAAGAGTTCATTTCCGGTAAACCCAGTGATTTTTCGGCTCAAATGAATTTACACAGTTCACGAACCCAACACAATTTTCACTATTAACTAAACAGCATCTATGTAAGAGATGCTGTGGTTTGTTACAGTTTAATGATCAGAGTTCAACTAGATATGGTCTGTATGAGTAGGAAACACAGTTCTTTTTTTCTGGGCATACTCATGTTTCATGCTGTATTAGAGATGCTGGAAAGAAGACATGCTTCTTGTGTTAAAAGAGAGGCTTTTTCATGGATGAGAACTCTGGTCTGAATTTCCCTTCACAAACGGAGTTAAACCAAAGCCTATGTGTCTTCCTACAAGCAAGAGTTCATTTCCGGTAAAGCCAGTGATTTTTTGGCTCAAATGATTTTACACAGTTCACGAACCCAACACGATTTTCACTATTAACTAAACAGCATCTATGTAAGAGATGTTGTGGTTTGTTAGAGTTTCGTAAGCAGAGTTCAACTAGACATGGTCGTATGAGTAGGAAACACAGTTCTTTTTTTCTGGGCATGCTCATGTTTCTTGCTGTATTAGAGATGCTGGACAGAAGAGCATGCTTCTTGCGTTAAAACAGAGTGTGTTTCATGGATGAGAACACTGGTCTGAATTTCCCTTCACAAACAGAGAGAAACCAAATCCTCTGTGTCTTCCTACAAGCAAGAGTTCATTTCCGGTAAACCCAGTGATTTTTATGCTCAAATGAATTTACACAGTTCACGAACCCAACACGTTTTTCACTATAAACAAAAGAGCATATATGTAAGAGATGCTGTGTTTTGTTACAGTTTAATAAGCAGAGTTTAACTAGATATGGTCCATATGAGTAAGAAACCCAATTTTTTTTTCTGGGCATGCTCATATTTCTTGCTGTATTTGAGACGATGGAAAGAAGGCATGCTTCTTGCGTTAAAACAGAGTATGTTTCATGGATGAGAACACTGGTCTGAATTTCCCTTCACAAATGGAGTTAAACCAAATGCTCTGTGTCTTCCTACAAGCAAGAGTTCCTTTCCGGTAAACCCAGTGATTTTTCGGCTCAAATGAATTTACACAGTTCACGAACCCAACACGATTTCACTATTAACTAAAGAGCATCTATGTAAGAGATGCTGTGGTTTGTTACAGTTTATTGAGTAGAGTTCAACTAGACATGGTCCGTATGAGAAGGAAACACAGTTCTTTTTTTCTGGGCATACTCATGTTTCTTGCTGTATTAGAGATGCTGGACCGAAGAGCATGCTTCTTGCGTTAAAACAGAGTATGTTTCATGGATGAGAACACTGGTCTGAATTTTCCTTCAGAAACGCAGTTAAACCAAAGCCTCTGTGTCTTCCTACAAGCAAGACTTCATTTCCGGTAACCAAGGTTTTTTTCTGCTTAAATGAATTTACACAGTTCATGAACCCAACACGTTTTTCACTATTAACTAAAGAGCATCTATGTAAGAGATGCTGTATTTTGTTACAGTTTCATAATCAGAGTTCAACTAGATATGTTCCGAATGAGTAGGAAACACAGTTCATTTTTTCTGGACATCCTCATATTTCTTGATGTATTGCAGATTCTGGATAGAAGAGGATGCTTCTTGCGTTAAAACAGAGCGTGTTTCATGGATGAGAACACTGGTCTGAATTTCCCTTCACAAACGGAGTTAAACCAAAGCCTCTGTGTCTTCCTACAAGCAAGAGTTCATTTCCGGTAAACCCAGTGATTTTTTGGTTCAAATGATTTTAAACAGTTCACGAACCCAACACGATTTTCACTATGAACTTAACAGCATCTATGTAAGAGATGCTGTGGTTTGTTCCAGTTTCATAAGCAGAGTTCAACTAGAATAAGTCCGTATCAGTTGGAAACACAGTTCTTTTTTTCTGGACATGCTCATGTTTCTTGCTGTATATGAGACGCTGGAAAGAAGAGAATGCTTCTTGCGTTAAAACAGAGTATGTTTCATAGATGAGAACACCGGTCTGAATTTCCCTTCACAAATGGAGTTAAACCAAATGCTCTGTGTCTTCCTACAAGCAAGAGTTCCTTTCCGGTAAACCCAGTGATTTTTCGGCTCAAATGAATTTACACAGTTCACGAACCCAACACGATTTCACTATTAACTAAAGAGCATCTATGTAAGAGATGCTGTGGTTTGTTACAGTTTATTGAGTAGAGTTCAACTAGACATGGTCCGTATGAGAAGGAAACACAGTTCTTTTTTTCTGGGCATACTCATGTTTCTTGCTGTATTAGAGATGCTGGACCGAAGAGCATGCTTCTTGCGTTAAAACAGAGTGTGTTTCATGGATGAGAACTCTGGTCTGAATTTCCCTTCACAAACGGAGTGAAACCAAAGCCTCTGTGTCTTCCTACAAGCAAGAGTTCATTTCCGGTAAACCCAGTGATTTTTCGGCTCAAATGAATTTACACAGTTCACGAACCCAACACGATTTTCACTATTAACTAAACAGCATCTATGTAAGAGATGCTGTGGTTTGTTACAGTTTAATGATCAGAGTTCAACTAGATATGGTCTGTATGAGTAGGAAACACAGTTCTTTTTTTCTGGGCATACTCATGTTTCATGCTGTATTAGAGATGCTGGAAAAGAGCATGCTTCTTGTGTTAAAAGAGAGGGTTTATCATGGATGAGAACTCTGGTCTGAATTTCCCTTCACAAACGGAGTTAAACCAAAGCCTATGTGTCTTCCTACAAGCAAGAGTTCATTTCCGGTAAAGCCAGTGATTTTTTGGCTCAAATGATTTTACACAGTTCACGAACCCAACACGATTTTCACTATTAACTAAACAGCATCTATGTAAGAGATGCTGTAGTTTGTTACAGTTTCATAATCAGAGTTCAACTAGATATGGTGCGAATGAGTAGGAAACACAGTTCATTTTTTCTGGACATCCTCATATTTCTTGATGTATTGCAGATTCTGGTTAGAAGAGGATGCTTCTTGCGTTAAAACAGAGGGTGTTTCATGGATGAGATCACTGGTCTGAATTTCCCTTCACAAACGGAGTTAAACCAAAGCCTCTGTGTCTTACTACAAGCAAGAGTTCATTTCCGGTAAACCCAGTGTTTTTTTGGCTCAAATGAATTTACAAAGTTCACGAACACAACACGTTTTTCACTATAAATGAAAGAGCATTTTTGTAAGAGATGTTGTGGTTTGTTAGAGTTTCGTAAGCAGAGTTCAACTAGATATGGTCCGTATGAGTAGGAAACACTGTTCTTTTTTTCTGGGCATGCTCATGTTTCTTGCTGTATTAGAGATGCTGGACAGAAGAGCATGCTTCTTGCGTTAAAACAGAGTGTGTTTCATGGATGAGAACACTGGTCTGAATTTCCCTTCACAAACAGAGAGAAACCAAATCCTCTGTGTCTTCCTACAAGCAAGAGTTCATTTCCGGTAAACCCAGTGATTTTTATGCTCAAATGAATTTACACAGTTCACGAACCCAACACGTTTTTCACTATAAACAAAAGAGCATATATGTAAGAGATGCTGTGTTTTGTTACAGTTTAATAAGCAGAGTTTAACTAGATATGGTCCATATGAGTAAGAAACCCAATTTTTTTTTCTGGGCATGCTCATATTTCTTGCTGTATTTGAGACGCTGGAAAGAAGGCATGCTTCTTGCGTTAAAACAGAGTATGTTTCATGGATGAGAACACTGGTCTGAATTTTCCTTCAGAAACGCAGTTAAACCAAAGCCTCTTTGTCTTCCTACAAGCAAGAGTTCATTTCCGGTAAACCAAGGTGTTTTTCTTCTCAAATGAATTTACACAGTTCATGAACCCAACACGTTTTTCACTATTAACTAAAGAGCATCTATGTAAGAGATGCTGTATTTTGTTACAGTTTCATAATCAGAGTTCAACTAGATATGTTACGAATGAGTAGGAAACACAGTTCATTTTTTCTGGACATCCTCATATTTCTTGATGTATTGCAGATTCTGGATAGAAGAGGATGCTTCTTGCATTAAAACAGAGGGTGTTTCATGGATGAGAACACCGGTCTGAATTTCCCTTCACAAATGGAGTTAAACCAAATGCTCTGTGTCTTCCTACAAGCAAGAGTTCCTTTCCGGTAAACCCAGTGATTTTTTGGCTCAAATGAATTTACACAGTTCACGAACCCAACACGATTTTCACTATTAACTAAAGAGCATCTATGTAAGAGATGCTGTGGTTTGTTACAGTTTATTGAGTAGAGTTCAACTAGACATGGTCCGTATGAGAAGGAAACACAGTTCTTTTTTTCTGGGAATACTCATGTTTCTTGCTGTATTAGAGATGCTGGACCGAAGAGCATGCTTCTTGCGTTAAAACAGAGTGTGTTTCATGGATGAGAACTCTGGTCTGAATTTCCCTTCACAAACGGAGTTAAACCAAAGCCTCTGTGTCTTCCTACAAGCAAGAGTTCATTTCCGGTAAACCCAGTGATTTTTTGGCTCAAATGATTTTAAACAGTTCACGAACCCAACACGATTTTCACTATTAACTTAACAGCATCTATGTAAGAGATGCTGTGGTTTGTTACAGTTTCATAAGCAGAGTTCAACTAGAATAAGTCCGTATCAGTTGGAAACACAGTTCTTTTTTTCTGGACATGCACATGTTTCTTGCTGTATTGGAGACGCTGGAAAGAAGAGAATGCTTCTTGCGTTAAAACAGAGTATGTTTCATAGATGAGAACACCGGTCTGAATTTCCCTTCACAAATGGAGTTAAACCAAATGCTCTGTGTCTTCCTACAAGCAAGAGTTCCTTTCCGGTAAACCCAGTGATTTTTCGGCTCAAATGAATTTACACAGTTCACGAACCCAACACGATTTCACTATTAACTAAAGAGCATCTATGTAAGAGATGCTGTGGTTTGTTACAGTTTATTGAGTAGAGTTCAACTAGACATGGTCCGTATGAGAAGGAAACACAGTTCTTTTTTTCTGGGCATACTCATGTTTCTTGCTGTATTAGAGATGCTGTACCGAAGAGCATGCTTCTTGCGTTAAAACAGAGTGTGTTTCATGGATGAGAACTCTGGTCTGAATTTCCCTTCACAAACGGAGTGAAACCAAAGCCTCTGTGTCTTCCTACAAGCAAGAGTTCATTTCCGGTAAACCCAGTGATTTTTTGGCTCAAATGATTTTAAACAGTTCACGAACCCAACACGATTTTCACTATTAACTTAACAGCATCTATGTAAGAGATGCTGTGGTTTGTTACAGTTTCATAAGCAGAGTTCAACTAGAATAAGTCCGTATCAGTTGGAAACACAGTTCTTTTTTTCTGGACATGCACATGTTTCTTGCTGTATTGGAGACGCTGGAAAGAAGAGAATGCTTCTTGCGTTAAAACAGAGTATGTTTCATAGATGAGAACACCGGTCTGAATTTCCCTTCACAAATGGAGTTAAACCAAATGCTCTGTGTCTTCCTACAAGCAAGAGTTCCTTTCCGGTAAACCCAGTGATTTTTCGGCTCAAATGAATTTACACAGTTCACGAACCCAACACGATTTCACTATTAACTAAAGAGCATCTATGTAAGAGATGCTGTGGTTTGTTACAGTTTATTGAGTAGAGTTCAACTAGACATGGTCCGTATGAGAAGGAAACACAGTTCTTTTTTTCTGGGCATACTCATGTTTCTTGCTGTATTAGAGATGCTGGACCGAAGAGCATGCTTCTTGCGTTAAAACAGAGTGTGTTTCATGGATGAGAACTCTGGTCTGAATTTCCCTTCACAAACGGAGTGAAACCAAAGCCTCTGTGTCTTCCTACAAGCAAGAGTTCATTTCCGGTAAACCCAGTGATTTTTCGGCTCAAATGAATTTACACAGTTCACGAACCCAACACGATTTTCACTATTAACTAAACAGCATCTATGTAAGAGATGCTGTGGTTTGTTACAGTTTAATGATCAGAGTTCAACTAGATATGGTCTGTATGAGTAGGAAACACAGTTCTTTTTTTCTGGGCATACTCATGTTTCATGCTGTATTAGAGATGCTGGAAAGAAGAGCATGCTTCTTGTGTTAAAAGAGAGGGTTTATCATGGATGAGAACTCTGGTCTGAATTTCCCTTCACAAACGGAGTTAAACCAAAGCCTATGTGTCTTCCTACAAGCAAGAGTTCATTTCCGGTAAAGCCAGTGATTTTTTGGCTCAAATGATTTTACACAGTTCACGAACCCAACACGATTTTCACTATTAACTAAACAGCATCTATGTAAGAGATGCTGTAGTTTGTTACAGTTTCATAAACATAGTTCAACTAGATATGGTGCGAATGAGTAGGAAACACAGTTCATTTTTTCTGGACATCCTCATATTTCTTGATGTATTGCAGATTCTGGTTAGAAGAGGATGCTTCTTGCGTTAAAACAGAGGGTGTTTCATGGATGAGATCACTGGTCTGAATTTCCCTTCACAAACGGAGTTAAACCAAAGCCTCTGTGTCTTACTACAAGCAAGAGTTCATTTCCGGTAAACCCAGTGTTTTTTTGGCTCAAATGAATTTACAAAGTTCACGAACACAACACGTTTTTCACTATAAATGAAAGAGCATTTTTGTAAGAGATGTTGTGGTTTGTTAGAGTTTCGTAAGCAGAGTTCAACTAGATATGGTCCGTATGAGTAGGAAACACTGTTCTTTTTTTCTGGGCATGCTCATGTTTCTTGCTGTATTAGAGATGCTGGACAGAAGAGCATGCTTCTTGCGTTAAAACAGAGTGTGTTTCATGGATGAGAACACTGGTCTGAATTTCCCTTCACAAACAGAGAGAAACCAAATCCTCTGTGTCTTCCTACAAGCAAGAGTTCATTTCCGGTAAACCCAGTGATTTTTATGCTCAAATGAATTTACACAGTTCACGAACCCAACACGTTTTTCACTATAAACAAAAGAGCATATATGTAAGAGATGCTGTGTTTTGTTACAGTTTAATAAGCAGAGTTTAACTAGATATGGTCCATATGAGTAAGAAACCCAATTTTTTTTTTCTGGGCATGCTCATATTTCTTGCTGTATTTGAGACGCTGGAAAGAAGGCATGCTTCTTGCGTTAAAACAGAGTATGTTTCATGGATGAGAACACTGGTCTGAATTTTCCTTCAGAAACGCAGTTAAACCAAAGCCTCTGTGTCTTCCTACAAGCAAGAGTTCATTTCCGGTAAACCAAGGTGTTTTTCTTCTCAAATGAATTTACACAGTTCATGAACCCAACACGTTTTTCACTATTAACTAAAGAGCATCTATGTAAGAGATGCTGTATTTTGTTACAGTTTCATAATCAGAGTTCAACTAGATATGTTCCGAATGAGTAGGAAACACAGTTCATTTTTTCTGGACATCCTCATATTTCTTGATGTATTGCAGATTCTGGATAGAAGAGGATGCTTCTTGCGTTAAAACAGAGGGTGTTTCATGGATGAGAACACTGGTCTGAATTTCCCTTCACAAACGGAGTTAAACCAAAGCCTCTGTGTCTTCCTACAAGCAAGAGTTCATTTCCGGTAAACCCAGTGATTTTTTGGCTCAAATGATTTTACACAGTTCACGAACCCAACACGATTTTCACTATTAACTTAATAGTATCTATGTAAGAGATGCTGTGCTTTGTTACAGTTTCATAAGCAGAGTTCAACTAGAATAAGTCCGTATCAGTTGGAAACACAGTTCTTTTTTTCTGGACATCCTCATGTTTCTTGCTGTATTGGAGACGCTGGAAAGAAGAGAATGCTTCTTGCGTTAAAACAGAGTATGTTTCATAGATGAGAACACCGGTCTGAATTTCCCTTCACAAATGGAGTTAAACCAAATGCTCTGTGTCTTCCTACAAGCAAGAGTTCCTTTCCGGTAAACCCAGTGATTTTTCGGCTCAAATGAATTTACACAGTTCACGAACCCAACACGATTTTCACTATTAACTAAAGAGAATCTATGTAAGAGATGCTGTGGTTTGTTACAGTTTATTGAGTAGAGTTCAACTAGACATGGTCCGTATGAGAAGGAAACACAGTTCTTTTTTTCTGGGAATACTCATGTTTCTTGCTGTATTAGAGATGCTGGACCGAAGAGCATGCTTCTTGCGTTAAAACAGAGTGTGTTTCATGGATGAGAACTCTGGTCTGAATTTCCCTTCACAAACGGAGTTAAACCAAAGCCTCTGTGTCTTACTACAAGCAAGAGTTCATTTCCGGTAAACCCAGTGATTTTTCGGCTCAAATGAATTTACACAGTTCACGAACCCAACACAATTTTCACTATTAACTAAACAGCATCTATGTAAGAGATGCTGTGGTTTGTTACAGTTTAATGATCAGAGTTCAACTAGATATGGTCTGTATGAGTAGGAAACACAGTTCTTTTTTTCTGGGCATACTCATGTTTCATGCTGTATTAGAGATGCTGGAAAGAAGAGCATGCTTCTTGTGTTAAAAGAGAGGGTTTTTCATGGATGAGAACTCTGGTCTGAATTTCCCTTCACAAACGGAGTTAAACCAAAGCCTATGTGTCTTCCTACAAGCAAGAGTTCATTTCCGGTAAAGCCAGTGATTTTTTGGCTCAAATGATTTTACACAGTTCACGAACCCAACACGATTTTCACTATTAACTAAACAGCATCTATGTAAGAGATGTTGTGGTTTGTTAGAGTTTCATAAGCAGAGTTCAACTAGACATGGTCGTATGAGTAGGAAACACAGTTCTTTTTTTCTGGGCATGCTCATGTTTCTTGCTGTATTAGAGATGATGGACAGAAGAGCATGCTTCTTGCGTTAAAACAGAGTGTGATTCATGTATGAGAACACTGGTCTGAATTTCCCTTCACAAACAGAGAGAAACCAAATCCTCTGTGTCTTCCTACAAGCAAGAGTTCATTTCTGGTAAACCCAGTGATTTTTATGCTCAAAAGAATTTACACAGTTCACGAACCCAACACGTTTTTCACTATAAACAAAAGAGCATATATGTAAGAGATGCTGTGTTTTGTTACAGTTTCATAAGCAGAGTTTAACTAGATATGGTCCGTATGAGTAAGAAAACCAATTCTTTTTTTCTGGGCATGCTCATATTTCTTGCTGTATTGGAGACGCTGGAAAGAAGGCATGCTTCTTGCGTTAAAACAGAGTATGTTTCATGGATGAGAACACTGGTCTGAATTTTCCTTCAGAAACGCAGTTAAACCAAAGCCTCTGTGTCTTCCTACAAGCAAGACTTCATTTCCGGTAACCAAGGTTTCTTTCTGCTTAAATGAATTTACACAGTTCATGAACCCAACACGTTTTTCACTATTAACTAAAGAGCATCTATGTAAGAGATGCTGTATTTTGTTACAGTTTCATAATCAGAGTTCAACTAGATATGTTCCGAATGAGTAGGAAACACAGTTCATTTTTTCTGGACATCCTCATATTTCTTGATGTATTGCAGATTCTGGATAGAAGAGGATGCTTCTTGCGTTAAAACAGAGCGTGTTTCATGGATGAGAACACTGGTCTGAATTTCCCTTCACAAACGGAGTTAAACCAAAGCCTCTGTGTCTTCCTACAAGCAAGAGTTCATTTCCGGTAAACCCAGTGATTTTTTGGTTCAAATGATTTTAAACAGTTCACGAACCCAACACGATTTTCACTATTAACTTAACAGCATCTATGTAAGAGATGCTGTGGTTTGTTACAGTTTCATAAGCAGAGTTCAACTAGAATAAGTCCGTATCAGTTGGAAACACAGTTCTTTTTTTCTGGACATGCACATGTTTCTTGCTGTATTGGAGACGCTGGAAAGAAGAGAATGCTTCTTGCGTTAAAACAGAGTATGTTTCATAGATGAGAACACCGGTCTGAATTTCCCTTCACAAATGGAGTTAAACCAAATGCTCTGTGTCTTCCTACAAGCAAGAGTTCCTTTCCGGTAAACCCAGTGATTTTTCGGCTCAAATGAATTTACACAGTTCACGAACCCAACACGATTTCACTATTAACTAAAGAGCATCTATGTAAGAGATGCTGTGGTTTGTTACAGTTTATTGAGTAGAGTTCAACTAGACATGGTCCGTATGAGAAGGAAACACAGTTCTTTTTCTCTGGGCATACTCATGTTTCTTGCTGTATTAGAGATGCTGGACCGAAGAGCATGCTTCTTGCGTTAAAACAGAGTGTGTTTCATGGATGAGAACTCTGGTCTGAATTTCCCTTCACAAACGGAGTGAAACCAAAGCCTCTGTGTCTTCCTACAAGCAAGAGTTCATTTCCGGTAAACCCAGTGATTTTTCGGCTCAAATGAATTTACACAGTTCACGAACCCAACACGATTTTCACTATTAACTAAACAGCATCTATGTAAGAGATGCTGTGGTTTGTTACAGTTTAATGATCAGAGTTCAACTAGATATGGTCTGTATGAGTAGGAAACACAGTTCTTTTTTTCTGGGCATACTCATGTTTCATGCTGTATTAGAGATGCTGGAAAGAAGAGCATGCTTCTTGTGTTAAAAGAGAGGGTTTATCATGGATGAGAACTCTGGTCTGAATTTCCCTTCACAAACGGAGTTAAACCAAAGCCTATGTGTCTTCCTACAAGCAAGAGTTCATTTCCGGTAAAGCCAGTGATTTTTTGGCTCAAATGATTTTACACAGTTCACGAACCCAACACGATTTTCACTATTAACTAAACAGCATCTATGTAAGAGATGCTGTAGTTTGTTACAGTTTCATAAACATAGTTCAACTAGATATGGTGCGAATGAGTAGGAAACACAGTTCATTTTTTCTGGACATCCTCATATTTCTTGATGTATTGCAGATTCTGGTTAGAAGAGGATGCTTCTTGCGTTAAAACAGAGGGTGTTTCATGGATGAGATCACTGGTCTGAATTTCCCTTCACAAACGGAGTTAAACCAAAGCCTCTGTGTCTTACTACAAGCAAGAGTTCATTTCCGGTAAACCCAGTGTTTTTTTGGCTCAAATGAATTTACAAAGTTCACGAACACAACACGTTTTTCACTATAAATGAAAGAGCATTTTTGTAAGAGATGTTGTGGTTTGTTAGAGTTTCGTAAGCAGAGTTCAACTAGATATGGTCCGTATGAGTAGGAAACACTGTTCTTTTTTTCTGGGCATGCTCATGTTTCTTGCTGTATTAGAGATGCTGGACAGAAGAGCATGCTTCTTGCGTTAAAACAGAGTGTGTTTCATGGATGAGAACACTGGTCTGAATTTCCCTTCACAAACAGAGAGAAACCAAATCCTCTGTGTCTTCCTACAAGCAAGAGTTCATTTCCGGTAAACCCAGTGATTTTTATGCTCAAATGAATTTACACAGTTCACGAACCCAACACGTTTTTCACTATAAACAAAAGAGCATATATGTAAGAGATGCTGTGTTTTGTTACAGTTTAATAAGCAGAGTTTAACTAGATATGGTCCATATGAGTAAGAAACCCAATTTTTTTTTCTGGGCATGCTCATATTTCTTGCTGTATTTGAGACGCTGGAAAGAAGGCATGCTTCTTGCGTTAAAACAGAGTATGTTTCATGGATGAGAACACTGGTCTGAATTTTCCTTCAGAAACGCAGTTAAACCAAAGCCTCTGTGTCTTCCTACAAGCAAGAGTTCATTTCCGGTAAACCAAGGTGTTTTTCTTCTCAAATGAATTTACACAGTTCATGAACCCAACACGTTTTTCACTATTAACTAAAGAGCATCTATGTAAGAGATGCTGTATTTTGTTACAGTTTCATAATCAGAGTTCAACTAGATATGTTCCGAATGAGTAGGAAACACAGTTCATTTTTTCTGGACATCCTCATATTTCTTGATGTATTGCAGATTCTGGATAGAAGAGGATGCTTCTTGCGTTAAAACAGAGGGTGTTTCATGGATGAGAACACTGGTCTGAATTTCCCTTCACAAACGGAGTTAAACCAAAGCCTCTGTGTCTTCCTACAAGCAAGAGTTCATTTCCGGTAAACCCAGTGATTTTTTGGCTCAAATGATTTTACACAGTTCACGAACCCAACACGATTTTCACTATTAACTTAATAGTATCTATGTAAGAGATGCTGTGCTTTGTTACAGTTTCATAAGCAGAGTTCAACTAGAATAAGTCCGTATCAGTTGGAAACACAGTTCTTTTTTTCTGGACATCCTCATGTTTCTTGCTGTATTGGAGACGCTGGAAAGAAGAGAATGCTTCTTGCGTTAAAACAGAGTATGTTTCATAGATGAGAACACCGGTCTGAATTTCCCTTCACAAATGGAGTTAAACCAAATGCTCTGTGTCTTCCTACAAGCAAGAGTTCCTTTCCGGTAAACCCAGTGATTTTTTGGCTCAAATGAATTTACACAGTTCACGAACCCAACACGATTTTCACTATTAACTAAAGAGAATCTATGTAAGAGATGCTGTGGTTTGTTACAGTTTATTGAGTAGAGTTCAACTAGACATGGTCCGTATGAGAAGGAAACACAGTTCTTTTTTTCTGGGAATACTCATGTTTCTTGCTGTATTAGAGATGCTGGACCGAAGAGCATGCTTCTTGCGTTAAAACAGAGTGTGTTTCATGGATGAGAACTCTGGTCTGAATTTCCCTTCACAAACGGAGTTAAACCAAAGCCTCTGTGTCTTCCTACAAGCAAGAGTTCATTTCCGGTAAACCCAGTGATTTTTCGGCTCAAATGAATTTACACAGTTCACGAACCCAACACAATTTTCACTATTAACTAAACAGCATCTATGTAAGAGATGCTGTGGTTTGTTACAGTTTAATGATCAGAGTTCAACTAGATATGGTCTGTATGAGTAGGAAACACAGTTCTTTTTTTCTGGGCATACTCATGTTTCATGCTGTATTAGAGATGCTGGAAAGAAGAGCATGCTTCTTGTGTTAAAAGAGAGGGTTTATCATGGATGAGAACTCTGGTCTGAATTTCCCTTCACAAACGGAGTTAAACCAAAGCCTATGTGTCTTCCTACAAGCAAGAGTTCATTTCCGGTAAAACCAGTGATTTTTTGGCTCAAATGATTTTACACAGTTCACGAACCCAACACGATTTTCACTATTAACTAAACAGCATCTATGTAAGAGATGTTGTGGTTTGTTAGAGTTTCGTAAGCAGAGTTCAACTAGACATGGTCGTATGAGTAGGAAACACAGTTCTTTTTTTCTGGGCATGCTCATGTTTCTTGCTGTTTTAGAGATGCTGGACAGAAGAGCATGCTTCTTGCGTTAAAACAGAGTGTGATTCATGGATGAGAACACTGGTCTGAATTTCCCTTCACAAACAGAGAGAAACCAAATCCTCTGTGTCTTCCTACAAGCAAGAGTTCATTTCTGGTAAACCCAGTGATTTTTAGGCTCAAATGAATTTACACAGTTCACGAACCCAACACGTTTTTCACTATAAACAAAAGAGCATATATGTAAAAGATGCTGTGTTTTGTTACAGTTTCATAAGCAGAGTTTAACTAGATATGGTCCGTATGAGTAAGAAACCCAATTCTTTTTTTCTGGGCATGCTCATATTTCTTGCTGTATTGGAGACGCTGGAAAGAAGGCATGCTTCTTGCGTTAAAACAGAGTATGTTTCATGGATGAGAACACTGGTCTGAATTTTCCTTCAGAAACGCAGTTAAACCAAAGCCTCTGTGTCTTCCTACAAGCAAGACTTCATTTCCGGTAAACCAAGGTTTTTTTCTGCTTAAATGAATTTACACAGTTCATGAACCCAACACGTTTTTCACTATTAACTAAAGAGCATCTATGTAAGAGATGCTGTATTTTGTTACAGTTTCATAATCAGAGTTAAACTAGATATGTTCCGAATGAGGAGGAAACACAGTTCATTTTTTCTGGACATCCTCATATTTCTTGATGTATTGCAGATTCTGGATAGAAGAGGATGCTTCTTGCGTTAAAACAGAGCGTGTTTCATGGATGAGAACACTGGTCTGAATTTCCCTTCACAAACGGAGTTAAACCAAAGCCTCTGTGTCTTCCTACAAGCAAGAGTTCATTTCCGGTAAACCCAGTGATTTTTTGGCTCAAATGATTTTACACAGTTCACGAACCCAACACGATTTTCACTATTAACTTAACAGCATCTATGTAAGAGATGCTGTGGTTTGTTACAGTTTCATAAGCAGAGTTCAACTAGAATAAGTCCGTATCAGTTGGAAACACAGTTCTTTTTTTCTGGACATCCTCATGTTTCTTGCTGTATTGGAGACGCTGGAAAGAAGAGAATGCTTCTTGCGTTAAAACAGAGTATGTTGCATAGATGAGAACACCGGTCTGAATTTCCCTTCACAAATGGAGTTAAACCAAATGCTCTGTGTCTTCCTACAAGCAAGAGTTCCTTTCCAGTAAACCCAGTGATTTTTTGGCTCAAATGAATTTAAACAGTTCACGAACCCAACACGATTTTCACTATTAACTAAAGAGCATCTATGTAAGAGATGCTGTGGTTTGTTACAGTTTATTGAGTAGAGTTCAACTAGACATGGTCCGTATGAGAAGGAAACGCAGTTCTTTTTTTCTGGGCATACTCATGTTTCTTGCTGTATTAGAGATGCTGGACCGAAGAGCATGCTTCTTGCGTTAAAACAGAGTGGGTTTCATGGATGAGAACTCTGGTCTGAATTTCCCTTCACAAACGGAGTTAAACCAAAGCCTCTGTGTCTTCCTACAAGCAAGAGTTCATTTCCGGTAAACCCAGTGATTTTTTGGCTCAAATGATTTTACACAGTTCACGACCCAACACGATTTTCACTATTAACTTAACAGCATCTATGTAAGAGATGCTGTGGTTTGTTACAGTTTCATAAGCAGAGTTCAACTAGATTAAGTCCGTATCAGTTGGAAACACAGTTCTTTTTTTCTGGACATGCTCATGTTTCTTGCTGTATTGGAGACGCTGGAAAGAAGAGAATGCTTCTTGCGTTAAAACAGAGTATGTTTCAAAGATGAGAACACCGGTCTGAATTTCCCTTCACAAATGGAGTTAAACCAAATGCTCTGTGTCTTCCTAGAAACAAGATTTCCTTTCCGGTAAACCCAGTGATTTTTTGGCTCAAATGAATTTACACAGTTCACGAACCCAACACGAATTCACTATTAACTAAAGAGCATCTATGTAAGAGATGCTGTGGTTTGTTACAGTTTAGTGAGTAGAGTTCAACTAGACATGGTCCGTATGAGAAGGAAACACAGTTCTTTTTTTCTGGGCATACTCATGTTTCTTGCTGTATTAGAGATGCTGGACCGAAGAGCATGCTTCTTGTGTTAAAACAGAGTGTGTTTCATGGATGAGAACTCTGGTCTGAATTTCCCTTCACTAACGGAGTGAAACCAAAGCCTCTGTGTCTTCCTACGAGCAAGAGTTCATTTCCGGTAAACCCAGTGATTTTTCGGCTCAAATGAATTTACACAGTTCACGAACCCAACACGTTTTTCACTATTAACTAAATAGCATCTATGTAAGAGATGCTGTTGTTTGTTACAGTTTATTGAGTAGAGTTCAACTAGACATGGTCCGTATGAGAAGGAAACACAGTTCTTTTTTTCTGGGCATACTCATGTTTCTTGCTGTATTAGAGATGCTGGACAGAAGAGCATGCTTCTTGCGTTAAAACAGAGTGTGTTTCATGGATGAGAACTCTGGTCTGAATTTCCCTTCACAAACAGAGTGAAACCAAAGGCTCTTTGTCTTCCTACAAGCAAGAGTTCACTTCCGGTAAACCAAGTGATTTTTCGGCTCAAATTAATTTACACAGTTCACGAACCCAACACGTTTTTCACTATTAACTAATTAGCATCTATGTAAGAGATGCTGTAGTTTGTTACAGTTTCATAATCAGAGTTCAACTAGATATGGTCTGTATGAGTAGGAAACACAGTTCATTTTTTCTGGACATGTTCATATTTCTTGCTGTATTGCAGATTCTGGACAGAAGAGGATGCTTCTTGCGTTAAAACGGAGGGTTTTTCATGAATGAGAACACTGGTCTGAATTTCCCTTCACAAACGGAGTTAAACCAAAGGCTCTTTGTCTTCCTAGAAGCAAGAGATCATTTCCGGTAAGATCCAGTGATTTTTCGCTGAAATTAATTTACACAGTTCACAAACCCAAGGCGTTTTTCACTATTAACTAAAGAGCATCTATGTGAGAGATGCTGTAGTTTGTTACAGTTTCATAATCAGAGTTCAACTAGTATGGTCCGTGTGAGTAGGAAACACAGTACATTTTTTCTGGAGCTGCTCATATTTCTTGCTGTATTGCAGATTCTGGGCAGAAGAGGATGCTTCCTGCGTTAAAACGGAGGGTGTTTCATGGATGAGAACACTGGTGTGAATTTCCCTTCACAAACGGAGTTAAACCAAAGGCTCTGTGTCTTCCTACAAGCAAGAGTTCATTTCCGGAAAGCCAAGTGATTTTTCGGCTCAAATGAATTTACACAGTTCAAGAACCCAACAATATATTCACTATTAACTAAAGAGCATCTAGGTAAGAGATGCTGTAGTTTGTTACAGTTTCATAAACATAGTTCAACTAGATATGGTCCGAATGAGTAGGAAACACAGTTCATTTTTTCTGGACATACTCATATTTCTGGCTGTATTGCAGATTCTGGACAGAAGAGGATGCTTCTTGCGTTAAAACAGAGGGTGTTTCATGGATGAGAACACTGGTCTGAATTTCCCTTCACAAACGGAGTTAAACCAAATCCTCTGTGTCTTCCAACAAGCAAGAGTTCATTTCCGGTCAACCCAGTGATTTTTTGGCTCAAATGATTTTACACAGTTCACGAACCCAACACCATTTTCACTATTAACTACACAGCATCTATGTAAGAGATGCTGTGGTTTGTTACAGTTGCATAAGCAGAGTTCAACTAGAAAGTCCATATCAGTTGGAAAGACAGTTCTTTTTTTCTGGACATGCTCATGTTTCTTGCTGTATTGGAGTCGCTGGAAAGAAGTGAATGCTTCTTGCGTTAAAACAGAGTATGTTTCATAGATGAGAACACCGGTCTGAATTTACCTTCACAAACGGAATTAAACCAAATGCTCTGTGTCTTCCTACAAGCAAGAGTTCATTTCCGGTAAACCCAGTGATTTTTATGCTCAAATGAATTTACACAGTTCACGAACCCAACACGTTTTTCACTATAAACAAAAGAGCATATATGTAAGAGATGCTGTGTTTTGTTACAGTTTAATAAGCAGAGTTTAACTAGATATGGTCCGTATGAGTAAGAAACCCAATTTTTTTTTCTGGGCATGCTCATATTTCTTGCTGTATTTGAGACGCTGGAAAGAAGGCATGCTTCTTGCGTTAAAACAGAGTATGCTTCATGGATGAGAACACTGGTCTGAATTTTCCTTCAGAAACGCAGTTAAACCAAAGCCTCTGTGTCTTCCTACAAGCAAGAGTTCATTTCCGGTAAACCAAGGTGTTTTTCTTCTCAAATGAATTTACACAGTTCATGAACCCAACACGTTTTTCACTATTAACTAAAGAGCATCTATGTAAGAGATGCTGTATTTTGTTACAGTTCAATAATCAGAGTTCAACTAGATATGTTCCGAATGAGTAGGAAACACAGTTCATTTTTTCTGGACATCCTCATATTTCTTGATGTATTGCAGATTCTGGATAGAAGAGGATGCTTCTTGCGTTAAAACAGAGGGTGTTTCATGGATGAGAACACTGGTCTGAATTTCCCTTCACAAACGGAGTTAAACCAAAGCCTCTGTGTCTTCCTACAAGCAAGAGTTCATTTCCGGTAAACCCAGTGATTTTTTGGCTCAAATGATTTTACACAGTTCACGAACCCAACACGATTTTCACTATTAACTTAATAGCATCTATGTAAGAGATGCTGTGGTTTGTACAGTTTCATAAGCAGAGTTCAACTAGAATAAGTCCGTATCAGTTGGAAACACAGTTCTTTTTTTCTGGACATGCTCATGTTTCTTGCTGTATTGGAGACGCTGGAAAGAAGAGAATGCTTCTTGCGTTAAAACAGAGTATGTTTCATAGATGAGAACACCGGTCTGAATTTCCCTTCACAAATGGAGTTAAACCAAATGCTCTGTGTCTTCCTACAAGCAAGAGTTCCTTTCCGGTAAACCCAGTGATTTTTTGGCTCAAATGAATTTACACAGTTCACGAACCCAACACGATTTTCACTATTAACTAAAGAGCATCTATGTAAGAGATGCTGTGGTTTGTTACAGTTTATTGAGTAGAGTTCAACTAGACATGGTCCGTATGAGAAGGAAACACAGTTCTTTTTTTCTGGGCATACTCATGTTTCTTGCTGTATGAGAGATGCTGGACCGAAGAGCATGCTTCTTGCGTTAAAACAGAGTGTGTTTCATGGATGAGAACTCTGGTCTGAATTTCCCTTCACAAACGGAGTTAAACCAAAGCCTCTGTGTCTTCCTACAAGCAAGAGTTCATTTCCGGTAAACCCAGTGATTTTTTGGCTCAAATGATTTTAAACAGTTCACGAACCCAACACGATTTTCACTATTAACTTAACAGCATCTATGTAAGAGATGCTGTGGTTTGTTACAGTTTCATAAGCAGAGTTCAACTAGATTAAGTCCGTATCAGTTGGAAACACAGTTCTTTTTTTCTGGACATGCTCATGTTTCTTGCTGTATTGGAGACGCTGGAAAGAAGAGAATGCTTCTTGCGTTAAAACAGAGTATGTTTCATAGATGAGAACACCGGTCTGAATTTCCCTTCACAAATGGAGTTAAACCAAATGCTCTGTGTCTTCCTACAAGCAAGAGTTCATTTCCGGTAAACCCAGTGATTTTTCGGCTCAAATGAATTTACACAGTTCACGAACCCAACACGATTTTCACTATTAACTTAACAGCATCTATGTAAGAGATGCTGTGGTTTGTTACAGTTTAATGATCAGAGTTCAACTAGATATGGTCTGTATGAGTAGGAAACACAGTTCTTTTTTTCTGGGCATACTCATGTTTCATGCTGTATTAGAGATGCTGGAAAGAAGAGCATGCTTCTTGTGTTAAAAGAGAGGGTTTTTCATGGATGAGAACTCTGGTCTGAATTTCCCTTCACAAACGGAGTTAAACCAAAGCCTATGTGTCTTCCTACAAGCAAGAGTTCATTTCCGGTAAACCCAGGGTTTTCGGCTCAAATGAATTTACACAGTTCACGAACCCAACACGATTTTCACTATTAACTAAAGAGCATCTATGTAAGACATGCTGTGGTTTGTTACAGTTTAATGATCAGAGTTCAACTAGATAATGTCCGTATCAGTTGGAAACACAGTTCATTTTTTCTGGACATGTTCATATTTCTTGCTGTATTGCAGATTCTGGACAGAAGAGGATGCTTCTTGCGTTAAAACAGAGGGTGTTTCATGGATGAGAACACTGGTCTGAATTTCCCTTCACAAACGGAGTTAAACCAAAGGCTCTTTTTCTTCCTACAAGCAAGAGTTCATTTCCGATAAACCCAGTGATTTTTCGGCTCAAATGAATTTACACAGTTCACGAACCCCACACGATTTTCACTATTAACTAAACAGCATCTATGTAAGAGATGCTGTGGTTTGTTACAGTTTAATGATCAGAGTTCAACTAGATATGGTCTGTATGAGTAGGAAACACAGTTCTTTTTTTCTGGGCATGCTCATGTTTCATGCTGTATTAGAGATGCTGGAAAGAAGAGCATGCTTCTTGTGTTAAAAGAGAGGGTTTTTCATGGATGAGAACTCTGGTCTGAATTTCCCTTCACAAACGGAGTTAAACCAAAGCCTATGTGTCTTCCTACAAGCAAGAGTTCATTTCCGGTAAACCCAGGGTTTTTCGGCTCAAATGAATTTACACAGTTCACGAACCCAACACGTTTTTCACTATAAACAAAAGAGCATATATGTAAGAGATGCTGTGTTTTGTTACAGTTTAATAAGCAGAGTTTAACTAGATATGGTCCGTATGAGTAAGAAACCCAATTTTTTTTTCTGGGCATGCTCATATTTCTTGCTGTATTGGAGACGCTGGAAAGAAGGCATGCTTCTTGCGTTAAAACAGAGTATGTTTCATGGATGAGAACACTGGTCTGAATTTTCCTTCAGAAACGCAGTTAAACCAAAGCCTCTGTGTCTTCCTACAAGCAAGAGTTCATTTCCGGTAAACCAAGGTGTTTTTCTTCTCAAATGAATTTACACAGTTCATGAACCCAACACGTTTTTCACTATTAACTAAAGAGCATCTATGTAAGAGATGCTGTCTTTTGTTACAGTTTCATAATCAGAGTTCAACTAGATATGTTCCGAATGAGTAGGAAACACAGTTCATTTTTTCTGGACATCCTCATATTTCTTGATGTATTGCAGATTCTGGATAGAAGAGGATGCTTCTTGCGTTAAAACAGAGGGTGTTTCATGGATGAGAACACTGGTCTGAATTTCCCTTCACAAACGGAGTTAAACCAAAGCCTCTGTGTCTTCCTACAAGCAAGAGTTCATTTCCGGTAAACCCAGTGATTTTTTGGCTCAAATGATTTTACACAGTTCACGAACCCAACACGATTTTCACTATTAACTTAATAGCATCTATGTAAGAGATGCTGTGGTTTGTACAGTTTCATAAGCAGAGTTCAACTAGAATAAGTCCGTATCAGTTGGAAACACAGTTCTTTTTTTCTGGACATGCTCATGTTTCTTGCTGTATTGGAGACGCTGGAAAGAAGAGAATGCTTCTTGCGTTAAAACAGAGTATGTTTCATAGATGAGAACACCGGTCTGAATTTCCCTTCACAAATGGAGTTAAACCAAATGCTCTGTGTCTTCCTACAAGCAAGAGTTCCTTTCCGGTAAACCCAGTGATTTTTCGGCTCAAATGAATTTACACAGTTCACGAACCCAACACGATTTTCACTATTAACTAAAGAGCATCTATGTAAGAGATGCTGTGGTTTGTTACAGTTTATTGAGTAGAGTTCAACTAGACATGGTCCGTATGAGAAGGAAACACAGTTCTTTTTTTCTGGGCATACTCATGTTTCTTGCTGTATGAGAGATGCTGGACCGAAGAGCATGCTTCTTGCGTTAAAACAGAGTGTGTTTCATGGATGAGAACTCTGGTCTGAATTTCCCTTCACAAACGGAGTTAAACCAAAGCCTCTGTGTCTTCCTACAAGCAAGAGTTCATTTCCGGTAAACCCAGTGATTTTTTGGCTCAAATGATTTTAAACAGTTCACGAACCCAACACGATTTTCACTATTAACTTAACAGCATCTATGTAAGAGATGCTGTGGTTTGTTACAGTTTCATAAGCAGAGTTCAACTAGATTAAGTCCGTATCAGTTGGAAACACAGTTCTTTTTTTCTGGACATGCTCATGTTTCTTGCTGTATTGGAGACGCTGGAAAGAAGAGAATGCTTCTTGCGTTAAAACAGAGTATGTTTCATAGATGAGAACACCGGTCTGAATTTCCCTTCACAAATGGAGTTAAACCAAATGCTCTGTGTCTTCCTACAAGCAAGAGTTCATTTCCGGTAAACCCAGTGATTTTTCGGCTCAAATGAATTTACACAGTTCACGAACCCAACACGATTTTCACTATTAACTAAACAGCATCTATGTAAGAGATGCTGTGGTTTGTTACAGTTTAATGATCAGAGTTCAACTAGATATGGTCTGTATGAGTAGGAAACACAGTTCTTTTTTCTGGGCATACTCATGTTTCATGCTGTATTAGAGATGCTGGAAAGAAGAGCATGCTTCTTGTGTTAAAAGAGAGGGTTTTTCATGGATGAGAACTCTGGTCTGAATTTCCCTTCACAAACGGAGTTAAACCAAAGCCTATGTGTCTTCCTACAAGCAAGAGTTCATTTCCGGTAAACCCAGGGTTTTCGGCTCAAATGAATTTACACAGTTCACGAACCCAACACGATTTTCACTATTAACTAAAGAGCATCTATGTAAGACATGCTGTGGTTTGTTACAGTTTAATGATCAGAGTTCAACTAGATAATGTCCGTATCAGTTGGAAACACAGTTCATTTTTTCTGGACATGTTCATATTTCTTGCTGTATTGCAGATTCTGGACAGAAGAGGATGCTTCTTGCGTTAAAACAGAGGGTGTTTCATGGATGAGAACACTGGTCTGAATTTCCCTTCACAAACGGAGTTAAACCAAAGGCTCTTTTTCTTCCTACAAGCAAGAGTTCATTTCCGATAAACCCAGTGATTTTTCGGCTCAAATGAATTTACACAGTTCACGAACCCCACACGATTTTCACTATTAACTAAACAGCATCTATGTAAGAGATGCTGTGGTTTGTTACAGTTTAATGATCAGAGTTCAACTAGATATGGTCTGTATGAGTAGGAAACACAGTTCTTTTTTTCTGGGCATGCTCATGTTTCATGCTGTATTAGAGATGCTGGAAAGAAGAGCATGCTTCTTGTGTTAAAAGAGAGGGTTTTTCATGGATGAGAACTCTGGTCTGAATTTCCCTTCACAAACGGAGTTAAACCAAAGCCTATGTGTCTTCCTACAAGCAAGAGTTCATTTCCGGTAAACCCAGGGTTTTTCGGCTCAAATGAATTTACACAGTTCACGAACCCAACACGTTTTTCACTATAAACAAAAGAGCATATATGTAAGAGATGCTGTGTTTTGTTACAGTTTAATAAGCAGAGTTTAACTAGATATGGTCCGTATGAGTAAGAAACCCAATTTTTTTTTCTGGGCATGCTCATATTTCTTGCTGTATTGGAGACGCTGGAAAGAAGGCATGCTTCTTGCGTTAAAACAGAGTATGTTTCATGGATGAGAACACTGGTCTGAATTTTCCTTCAGAAACGCAGTTAAACCAAAGCCTCTGTGTCTTCCTACAAGCAAGAGTTCATTTCCGGTAAACCAAGGTGTTTTTCTTCTCAAATGAATTTACACAGTTCATGAACCCAACACGTTTTTCACTATTAACTAAAGAGCATCTATGTAAGAGATGCTGTATTTTGTTACAGTTTCATAATCAGAGTTCAACTAGATATGTTCCGAATGAGTAGGAAACACAGTTCATTTTTTCTGGACATCCTCATATTTCTTGATGTATTGCAGATTCTGGATAGAAGAGGATGCTTCTTGCGTTAAAACAGAGGGTGTTTCATGGATGAGAACACTTGTCTGAATTTCCCTTCACAAACGGAGTTAATCCAAAGGCTCTTTGTCTTCCTACAAGCAAGAGTTTGTTTCCGGTAAACCCAGTGATTTTTCGGCTCAAATGAATTTACACAGTTCACGAACCCAACACGATTTCACTATTAACTAAAGAGCATCTATGTAAGAGATGCTGTGGTTTGTTACAGTTTAGTGAGTAGAGTTCAACTAGACATGGTCCGTATGAGAAGGAAACACAGTTCTTTTTTTCTGGGCATACTCATGTTTCTTGCTGTATTAGAGATGCTGGACCGAAGAGCATGCTTCTTGTGTTAAAACAGAGTGTGTTTCATGGATGAGAACTCTGGTCTGAATTTCCCTTCACTAACGGAGTGAAACCAAAGCCTCTGTGTCTTCCTACAAGCAAGAGTTCATTTCCGGTAAACCCAGTGATATTTCGGCTCAAATGAATTTACACAGTTCACGAACCCAACACATTTTTCACTATTAACTAAATAGCATCTATGTAAGAGATGCTGTTGTTTGTTACAGTTTATTGAGTAGAGTTCAACTAGACATGGTCCGTATGAGAAGGAAACACAGTTCTTTTTTTCTGGGCATACTCATGTTTCTTGCTGTATTAGAGATGCTGGACAGAAGAGCATGCTTCTTGCGTTAAAACAGAGTGTGTTTCATGGATGAGAACTCTGGTCTGAATTTCCCTTCACAAACAGAGTGAAACCAAAGGCTCTTTGTCTTCCTACAAGCAAGAGTTCACTTCCGGTAAACCCAGTGATTTTTCGGCTCAAATTAATTTACACAGTTCACGAACCCAACACGTTTTTCACTATTAACTAATTAGCATCTATGTAAGAGATGCTGTAGTTTGTTACAGTTTCATAATCAGAGTTCAACTAGATATGGTCTGTATGAGTAGGAAACACAGTTCATTTTTTCTGGACATGTTCATATTTCTTGCTGTATTGCAGATTCTGGACAGAAGAGGATGCTTCTTGCGTTAAAACGGAGGGTTTTTCATGAATGAGAACACTGGTCTGAATTTCCCTTCACAAACGGAGTTAAACCAAAGGCTCTTTGTCTTCCTAGAAGCAAGAGATCATTTCCGGTAAGATCCAGTGATTTTTCGCTGAAATTAATTTACACAGTTCACAAACCCAAGGCGTTTTTCACTTTTAACTAAAGAGCATCTATGTGAGAGATGCTGTAGTTTGTTACAGTTTCATAATCAGAGTTCAACTAGTATGGTCCGTGTGAGTAGGAAACACAGTACATTTTTTCTGGACCTGCTCATATTTCTTGCTGTATTGCAGATTCTGGGCAGAAGAGGATGCTTCCTGCGTTAAAACGGAGGGTGTTTCATGGATGAGAACACTGGTGTGAATTTCCCTTCACAAACGGAGTTAAACCAAAGGCTCTGTGTCTTCCTACAAGCAAGAGTTCATTTCCGGAAAGCCAAGTGATTTTTCGGCTCAAATGAATTTACACAGTTCAAGAACCCAACAATATATTCACTATTAACTAAAGAGCATCTAGGTAAGAGATGCTGTAGTTTGTTACAGTTTCATAAACATAGTTCAACTAGATATGGTCCGAATGAGTAGGAAACACAGTTCATTTTTTCTGGACATACTCATATTTCTGGCTGTATTGCAGATTCTGGACAGAAGAGGATGCTTCTTGCGTTAAAACAGAGGGTGTTTCATGGATGAGAACACTGGTCTGAATTTCCCTTCACAAACGGAGTTAAACCAAATCCTCTGTGTCTTCCAACAAGCAAGAGTTCATTTCCGGTCAACCCAGTGATTTTTTGGCTCAAATGATTTTACACAGTTCACGAACCCAACACCATTTTCACTATTAACTACACAGCATCTATGTAAGAGATGCTGTGGTTTGTTACAGTTGCATAAGCAGAGTTCAACTAGAAAGTCCATATCAGTTGGAAAGACAGTTCTTTTTTTCTGGACATGCTCATGTTTCTTGCTGTATTGGAGTCGCTGGAAAGAAGTGAATGCTTCTTGCGTTAAAACAGAGTATGTTTCATAGATGAGAACACCGGTCTGAATTTACCTTCACAAACGGAATTAAACCAAATGCTCTGTGTCTTCCTACAAGCAAGAGTTCATTTCCGGTAAACCCAGTGATTTTTATGCTCAAATGAATTTACACAGTTCACGAACCCAACACGTTTTTCACTATAAACAAAAGAGCATATATGTAAGAGATGCTGTGTTTTGTTACAGTTTAATAAGCAGAGTTTAACTAGATATGGTCCGTATGAGTAAGAAACCCAATTTTTTTTTTCTGGGCATGCTCATATTTCTTGCTGTATTTGAGACGCTGGAAAGAAGGCATGCTTCTTGCGTTAAAACAGAGTATGCTTCATGGATGAGAACACTGGTCTGAATTTTCCTTCAGAAACGCAGTTAAACCAAAGCCTCTGTGTCTTCCTACAAGCAAGAGTTCATTTCCGGTAAACCAAGGTGTTTTTCTTCTCAAATGAATTTACACAGTTCATGAACCCAACACGTTTTTCACTATTAACTAAAGAGCATCTATGTAAGAGATGCTGTATTTTGTTACAGTTTAATAATCAGAGTTCAACTAGATATGTTCCGAATGAGTAGGAAACACAGTTCATTTTTTCTGGACATCCTCATATTTCTTGATGTATTGCAGATTCTGGATAGAAGAGGATGCTTCTTGCGTTAAAACAGAGGGTGTTTCATGGATGAGAACACTGGTCTGAATTTCCCTTCACAAACGGAGTTAAACCAAAGCCTCTGTGTCTTCCTACAAGCAAGAGTTCATTTCCGGTAAACCCAGTGATTTTTTGGCTCAAATGATTTTACACAGTTCACGAACCCAACACGATTTTCACTATTAACTTAATAGCATCTATGTAAGAGATGCTGTGGTTTGTACAGTTTCATAAGCAGAGTTCAACTAGAATAAGTCCGTATCAGTTGGAAACACAGTTCTTTTTTTCTGGACATGCTCATGTTTCTTGCTGTATTGGAGACGCTGGAAAGAAGAGAATGCTTCTTGCGTTAAAACAGAGTATGTTTCATAGATGAGAACACCGGTCTGAATTTCCCTTCACAAATGGAGTTAAACCAAATGCTCTGTGTCTTCCTACAAGCAAGAGTTCCTTTCCGGTAAACCCAGTGATTTTTCGGCTCAAATGAATTTACACAGTTCACGAACCCAACACGATTTTCACTATTAACTAAAGAGCATCTATGTAAGAGATGCTGTGGTTTGTTACAGTTTATTGAGTAGAGTTCAACTAGACATGGTCCGTATGAGAAGGAAACACAGTTCTTTTTTTCTGGGCATACTCATGTTTCTTGCTGTATGAGAGATGCTGGACCGAAGAGCATGCTTCTTGCGTTAAAACAGAGTGTGTTTCATGGATGAGAACTCTGGTCTGAATTTCCCTTCACAAACGGAGTTAAACCAAAGCCTCTGTGTCTTCCTACAAGCAAGAGTTCATTTCCGGTAAACCCAGTGATTTTTTGGCTCAAATGATTTAAACAGTTCACGAACCCAACACGATTTTCACTATTAACTTAACAGCATCTATGTAAGAGATGCTGTGGTTTGTTACAGTTTCATAAGCAGAGTTCAACTAGATTAAGTCCGTATCAGTTGGAAACACAGTTCTTTTTTTCTGGACATGCTCATGTTTCTTGCTGTATTGGAGACGCTGGAAAGAAGAGAATGCTTCTTGCGTTAAAACAGAGTATGTTTCATAGATGAGAACACCGGTCTGAATTTCCCTTCACAAATGGAGTTAAACCAAATGCTCTGTGTCTTCCTACAAGCAAGAGTTCATTTCCGGTAAACCCAGTGATTTTTCGGCTCAAATGAATTTACACAGTTCACGAACCCAACACGATTTTCACTATTAACTAAACAGCATCTATGTAAGAGATGCTGTGGTTTGTTACAGTTTAATGATCAGAGTTCAACTAGATATGGTCTGTATGAGTAGGAAACACAGTTCTTTTTTCTGGGCATACTCATGTTTCATGCTGTATTAGAGATGCTGGAAAGAAGAGCATGCTTCTTGTGTTAAAAGAGAGGGTTTTTCATGGATGAGAACTCTGGTCTGAATTTCCCTTCACAAACGGAGTTAAACCAAAGCCTATGTGTCTTCCTACAAGCAAGAGTTCATTTCCGGTAAACCCAGGGTTTTCGGCTCAAATGAATTTACACAGTTCACGAACCCAACACGATTTTCACTATTAACTAAAGAGCATCTATGTAAGACATGCTGTGGTTTGTTACAGTTTAATGATCAGAGTTCAACTAGATAATGTCCGTATCAGTTGGAAACACAGTTCATTTTTTCTGGACATGTTCATATTTCTTGCTGTATTGCAGATTCTGGACAGAAGAGGATGCTTCTTGCGTTAAAACAGAGGGTGTTTCATGGATGAGAACACTGGTCTGAATTTCCCTTCACAAACGGAGTTAAACCAAAGGCTCTTTTTCTTCCTACAAGCAAGAGTTCATTTCCGATAAACCCAGTGATTTTTCGGCTCAAATGAATTTACACAGTTCACGAACCCCACACGATTTTCACTATTAACTAAACAGCATCTATGTAAGAGATGCTGTGGTTTGTTACAGTTTAATGATCAGAGTTCAACTAGATATGGTCTGTATGAGTAGGAAACACAGTTCTTTTTTTCTGGGCATGCTCATGTTTCATGCTGTATTAGAGATGCTGGAAAGAAGAGCATGCTTCTTGTGTTAAAAGAGAGGGTTTTTCATGGATGAGAACTCTGGTCTGAATTTCCCTTCACAAACGGAGTTAAACCAAAGCCTATGTGTCTTCCTACAAGCAAGAGTTCATTTCCGGTAAACCCAGGGTTTTTCGGCTCAAATGAATTTACACAGTTCACGAACCCAACACGTTTTTCACTATAAACAAAAGAGCATATATGTAAGAGATGCTGTGTTTTGTTACAGTTTAATAAGCAGAGTTTAACTAGATATGGTCCGTATGAGTAAGAAACCCAATTTTTTTTTCTGGGCATGCTCATATTTCTTGCTGTATTGGAGACGCTGGAAAGAAGGCATGCTTCTTGCGTTAAAACAGAGTATGTTTCATGGATGAGAACACTGGTCTGAATTTTCCTTCAGAAACGCAGTTAAACCAAAGCCTCTGTGTCTTCCTACAAGCAAGAGTTCATTTCCGGTAAACCAAGGTGTTTTTCTTCTCAAATGAATTTACACAGTTCATGAACCCAACACGTTTTTCACTATTAACTAAAGAGCATCTATGTAAGAGATGCTGTATTTTGTTACAGTTTCATAATCAGAGTTCAACTAGATATGTTCCGAATGAGTAGGAAACACAGTTCATTTTTTCTGGACATCCTCATATTTCTTGATGTATTGCAGATTCTGGATAGAAGAGGATGCTTCTTGCGTTAAAACAGAGGGTGTTTCATGGATGAGAACACTTGTCTGAATTTCCCTTCACAAACGGAGTTAATCCAAAGGCTCTTTGTCTTCCTACAAGCAAGAGTTTGTTTCCGGTAAACCCAGTGATTTTTCGGCTCAAATGAATTTACACAGTTCACGAACCCAACACGATTTCACTATTAACTAAAGAGCATCTATGTAAGAGATGCTGTGGTTTGTTACAGTTTAGTGAGTAGAGTTCAACTAGACATGGTCCGTATGAGAAGGAAACACAGTTCTTTTTTTCTGGGCATACTCATGTTTCTTGCTGTATTAGAGATGCTGGACCGAAGAGCATGCTTCTTGTGTTAAAACAGAGTGTGTTTCATGGATGAGAACTCTGGTCTGAATTTCCCTTCACTAACGGAGTGAAACCAAAGCCTCTGTGTCTTCCTACAAGCAAGAGTTCATTTCCGGTAAACCCAGTGATATTTCGGCTCAAATGAATTTACACAGTTCACGAACCCAACACATTTTTCACTATTAACTAAATAGCATCTATGTAAGAGATGCTGTTGTTTGTTACAGTTTATTGAGTAGAGTTCAACTAGACATGGTCCGTATGAGAAGGAAACACAGTTCTTTTTTTCTGGGCATACTCATGTTTCTTGCTGTATTAGAGATGCTGGACAGAAGAGCATGCTTCTTGCGTTAAAACAGAGTGTGTTTCATGGATGAGAACTCTGGTCTGAATTTCCCTTCACAAACAGAGTGAAACCAAAGGCTCTTTGTCTTCCTACAAGCAAGAGTTCACTTCCGGTAAACCCAGTGATTTTTCGGCTCAAATTAATTTACACAGTTCACGAACCCAACACGTTTTTCACTATTAACTAATTAGCATCTATGTAAGAGATGCTGTAGTTTGTTACAGTTTCATAATCAGAGTTCAACTAGATATGGTCTGTATGAGTAGGAAACACAGTTCATTTTTTCTGGACATGTTCATATTTCTTGCTGTATTGCAGATTCTGGACAGAAGAGGATGCTTCTTGCGTTAAAACGGAGGGTTTTTCATGAATGAGAACACTGGTCTGAATTTCCCTTCACAAACAGAGTTAAACCAAAGGCTCTTTGTCTTCCTAGAAGCAAGAGATCATTTCCGGTAAGATCCAGTGATTTTTCGCTGAAATTAATTTACACAGTTCACAAACCCAAGGCGTTTTTCACTTTTAACTAAAGAGCATCTATGTGAGAGATGCTGTAGTTTGTTACAGTTTCATAATCAGAGTTCAACTAGTATGGTCCGTGTGAGTAGGAAACACAGTACATTTTTTCTGGACCTGCTCATATTTCTTGCTGTATTGCAGATTCTGGGCAGAAGAGGATGCTTCCTGCGTTAAAACGGAGGGTGTTTCATGGATGAGAACACTGGTGTGAATTTCCCTTCACAAACGGAGTTAAACCAAAGGCTCTGTGTCTTCCTACAAGCAAGAGTTCATTTCCGGAAAGCCAAGTGATTTTTCGGCTCAAATGATTTTACACAGTTCACGAACCCAACACCATTTTCACTATTAACTACACAGCATCTATGTAAGAGATGCTGTGGTTTGTTACAGTTGCATAAGCAGAGTTCAACTAGAAAGTCCATATCAGTTGGAAAGACAGTTCTTTTTTTCTGGACATGCTCATGTTTCTTGCTGTATTGGAGTCGCTGGAAAGAAGTGAATGCTTCTTGCGTTAAAACAGAGTATGTTTCATAGATGAGAACACCGGTCTGAATTTACCTTCACAAACGGAATTAAACCAAATGCTCTGTGTCTTCCTACAAGCAAGAGGTTCATTTCCGGTAAACCCAGTGATTTTTATGCTCAAATGAATTTACACAGTTCACGAACCCAACACGTTTTTCACTATAAACAAAAGAGCATATATGTAAGAGATGCTGTGTTTTGTTACAGTTTAATAAGCAGAGTTTAACTAGATATGGTCCGTATGAGTAAGAAACCCAATTTTTTTTTCTGGGCATGCTCATATTTCTTGCTGTATTTGAGACGCTGGAAAGAAGGCATGCTTCTTGCGTTAAAACAGAGTATGTTTCATGGATGAGAACACTGGTCTGAATTTTCCTTCAGAAACGCAGTTAAACCAAAGCCTCTGTGTCTTCCTACAAGCAAGAGTTCATTCCCGGTAAACCAAGGTGTTTTTCTTCTCAAATGAATTTACACAGTTCATGAACCCAACACGTTTTTCACTATTAACTAAAGAGCATCTATGTAAGAGATGCTGTATTTTGTTACAGTTTAATAATCAGAGTTCAACTAGATATGTTCCGAATGAGTAGGAAACACAGTTCATTTTTTCTGGACATCCTCATATTTCTTGATGTATTGCAGATTCTGGATAGAAGAGGATGCTTCTTGCGTTAAAACAGAGGGTGTTTCATGGATGAGAACACTGGTCTGAATTTCCCTTCACAAACGGAGTTAAACCAAAGCCTCTGTGTCTTCCTACAAGCAAGAGTTCATTTCCGGTAAACCCAGTGATTTTTTGGCTCAAATGATTTTACACAGTTCACGAACCCAACACGATTTTCACTATTAACTTAATAGCATCTATGTAAGAGATGCTGTGGTTTGTACAGTTTCATAAGCAGAGTTCAACTAGAATAAGTCCGTATCAGTTGGAAACACAGTTCTTTTTTTCTGGACATCCTCATGTTTCTTGCTGTATTGGAGACGCTGGAAAGAAGAGAATGCTTCTTGCGTTAAAACAGAGTATGTTTCATAGATGAGAACACCGGTCTGAATTTCCCTTCACAAATGGAGTTAAACCAAATGCTCTGTGTCTTCCTACAAGCAAGAGTTCCTTTCCGGTAAAACCAGTGATTTTTCGGCTCAAATGAATTTACACAGTTCACGAACCCAACACGATTTTCACTATTAACTAAAGAGCATCTATGTAAGAGATGCTGTGGTTTGTTACAGTTTATTGAGTAGAGTTCAACTAGACATGGTCCGTATGAGAAGGAAACACAGTTCTTTTTTTCTGGGCATACTCATGTTTCTTGCTGTATGAGAGATGCTGGACCGAAGAGCATGCTTCTTGCGTTAAAACAGAGTGTGTTTCATGGATGAGAACTCTGGTCTGAATTTCCCTTCACAAACGGAGTTAAACCAAAGCCTCTGTGTCTTCCTACAAGCAAGAGTTCATTTCCGGTAAACCCAGTGATTTTTTGGCTCAAATGATTTTAAACAGTTCACGAACCCAACACGATTTTCACTATTAACTAAACAGCATCTATGTAAGAGATGCTGTGGTTTGTTACAGTTTAATGATCAGAGTTCAACTAGATATGGTCTGTATGAGTAGGAAACACAGTTCTTTTTTTCTGGGCATACTCATGTTTCATGCTGTATTAGAGATGCTGGAAAGAAGAGCATGCTTCTTGTGTTAAAAGTGAGGGTTTTTCATGGATGAGAACTCTGGTCTGAATTTCCCTTCACAAACGGAGTTAAACCAAAGCCTATGTGTCTTCCTACAAGCAAGAGTTCATTTCCGGTAAACCCAGGGTTTTCGGCTCAAATGAATTTACACAGTTCACGAACCCAACACGATTTTCACTATTAACTAAAGAGCATCTATGTAAGACATGCTGTGGTTTGTTACAGTTTAATGATCAGAGTTCAACTAGATAATGTCCGTATCAGTTGGAAACACAGTTCATTTTTTCTGGACATGTTCATATTTCTTGTTGTATTGCAGATTCTGGACAGAAGAGGATGCTTCTTGCGTTAAAACAGAGGGTGTTTCAAGGATGAGAACACTGGTCTGAATTTCCCTTCACAAACGGAGTTAAACCAAAGGCTCTTTTTCTTCCTACAAGCAAGAGTTCATTTCCGATAAACCCAGTGATTTTTCGGCTCAAATGAATTTACACAGTTCACGAACCCCACACGATTTTCACTATTAACTAAACAGCATCTATGTAAGAGATGCTGTGGTTTGTTACAGTTTAATGATCAGAGTTCAACTAGATATGGTCTGTATGAGTAGGAAACACAGTTCTTTTTTTCTGGGCATGCTCATGTTTCATGCTGTATTAGAGATGCTGGAAAGAAGAGCATGCTTCTTGTGTTAAAAGAGAGGGTTTTTCATGGATGAGAACTCTGGTCTGAATTTCCCTTCACAAACGGAGTTAAACCAAAGCCTATGTGTCTTCCTACAAGCAAGAGTTCATTTCCGGTAAACCCAGGGTTTTTCGGCTCAAATGAATTTACACAGTTCACGAACCCAACACGTTTTTCACTATAAACAAAAGAGCATATATGTAAGAGATGCTGTGTTTTGTTACAGTTTAATAAGCAGAGTTTAACTAGATATGGTCCGTATGAGTAAGAAACCCAATTTTTTTTTCTGGGCATGCTCATATTTCTTGCTGTTTTGGAGACGCTGGAAAGAAGGCATGCTTCTTGCGTTAAAACAGAGTATGTTTCATGGATGAGAACACTGGTCTGAATTTTCCTTCAGAAACGCAGTTAAACCAAAGCCTCTGTGTCTTCCTACAAGCAAGAGTTCATTCCCGGTAAACCAAGGTGTTTTTCTTCTCAAATGAATTTACACAGTTCATGAACCCAACACGTTTTTCACTATTAACTAAAGAGCATCTATGTAAGAGATGCTGTATTTTGTTACAGTTTCATAATCAGAGTTCAACTAGATATGTTCCGAATGAGTAGGAAACACAGTTCATTTTTTCTGGACATCCTCATATTTCTTGATGTATTGCAGATTCTGGATAGAAGAGGATGCTTCTTGCGTTAAAACAGAGGGTGTTTCATGGATGAGAACACTGGTCTGAATTTCCCTTCACAAACGGAGTTAAACCAAAGCCTCTGTGTCTTCCTACAAGCAAGAGTTCATTTCCGGTAAACCCAGTGATTTTTTGGCTCAAATGATTTTACACAGTTCACGAACCCAACACGATTTTCACTATTAACTTAATAGCATCTATGAAAGAGATGCTGTGGTTTGTTACAGTTTCATAAGCAGAGTTCAACTAGAATAAGTCCGTATCAGTTGGAAACACAGTTCTTTTTTTCTGGACATCCTCATGTTTCTTGCTGTATTGGAGACGCTGGAAAGAAGAGAATGCTTCTTGCGTTAAAACAGAGTATGTTTCATAGATGAGAACACCGGTCTGAATTTCCCTTCACAAATGGAGTTAAACCAAATGCTCTGTGTCTTCCTACAAGCAAGAGTTCCTTTCCGGTAAACCCAGTGATTTTTCGGCTCAAATGAATTTACACAGTTCACGAACCCAACACGATTTTCACTATTAACTAAAGAGCATCTATGTAAGAGATGCTGTGGTTTGTTACAGTTTATTGAGTAGAGTTCAACTAGACATGGTCCGTATGAGAAGGAAACACAGTTCTTTTTTTCTGGGCATACTCATGTTTCTTGCTGTATTAGAGATGCTGGACCGAAGAGCATGCTTCTTGCGTTAAAACAGAGTGTGTTTCATGGATGAGAACTCTGGTCTGAATTTCCCTTCACAAACGGAGTTAAACCAAAGCCTCTGTGTCTTCCTACAAGCAAGAGTTTATTTCCGGTAAACCCAGTGATGTTTTGGCTCAAATGATTTTAAATAGTTCACGAACCCAACACGATTTTCACTATTAACTTAACAGCATCTATGTAAGAGATTCTGTGGTTTGTTACAGTTTCATAAGCAGAGTTCAACTAGATTAAGTCCGTATCAGTTGGAAACACAGTTCTTTTTTTCTGGACATCCTCATGTTTCTTGCTGTATTGGAGACGCTGGAAAGAAGAGAATGCTTCTTGCGTTAAAACAGAGTATGTTTCATAGATGAGAACACCGGTCTGAATTTCCCTTCACAAATGGAGTTAAACCAAATGCTCTGTGTCTTCCTACAAGCAAGAGTTCCTTTCCGGTAAACCCAGTGATTTTTCGGCTCAAATGAATTTACACAGTTCACGAACCCAACACGATTTTCACTATTAACTAAACAGCATCTATGTAAGAGATGCTGTGGTTTGTTACAGTTTAATGATCAGAGTTCAACTAGATAATGTCCGTATCAGTTGGAAACACAGTTCATTTTTTCTGGACATGTTCATATTTCTTGCTGTATTGCAGATTCTGGACAGAAAAGGATGCTTCTTGCGTTAAAACAGAGGGTGTTTCATGGATGAGAACACTGGTCTGAATTTCCCTTCACAAACGGAGTTAAACCAAAGGCTCTTTTTCTTCCTACAAGCAAGAGTTCATTTCCGGTAAACCCAGGGTTTTTCGGCTCAAATGAATTTACACAGTTCACGAACCCAACACGATTTTCACTATTAACTAAAGAGCATCTATGTAAGACATGCTGTGGTTTGTTACAGTTTAATGATCAGAGTTCAAATAGATAATGTCCGTATCAGTTGGAAACACAGTTCTTTTTTTCTGGGCATGCTCATTTTTCTTGCTGTATTGGAGAAGCTGGAAAGAAGAGCATTCTTCTTGCGTTAAAACAGTGTGTCTTTCATGGAGGAGAACACAGCTCTGAATTTTCCTTCTGAAATGGATTTAAGATCCAGGATCTGTATCTTGCTACAAGCAAGAGAGCATTTCTGGTAAAAGCAGTGAATTTGCGTCTCAAATGAATTTACACAGAACACAAACCCAACCCGTTTCTCACTATAAACTAAAGAGAATTTATTTAATGTGGGCTCTGGTTTGTATCAGTTTCATGATCAACGTTGAACTAGATATGATCGGTATGAGTAGGAAACACAGTTCTTTTATTCGTCCTTGCTCATGTTTCTTGCTGTAATGGATACGCTGTAAAGAAGAGCATGCTTCTTGCGTTAAAACACATTGTGTTTCATGGAAGAGAACACTGGTGTGAATTTCCCTTCAGAAATTGAATTAAACCACAGGATCTGTGTCTTCCTACAAGCAAGAGTTCATTTCTGGCAGACCCATTGAATTTACGTCTCAAATGAATTTACACAGTTCACGAACCCAACGCGTTTCTCACTATAAACTGACGTGAATTTATTTAACATGATCTGTGGTTTGTATCAGTTTCATGCGCAGAATTGAACTAGATATGGTCCGTATGAATAGGAAACACAGTTCTTTTTTTTCTGGGCTTTTTCCTGTTTCTTTCTGTATTGGAGAATCTGGAAAGAAAAGCATGCTTCTTGCATTAAAACAGAGAGTGTTTCATGGATGAGAACACTGGTCTGAATTTCCCCTCTGAAATGGATTTAAGATCCAGGATGTGTTTCTTCCTAAAATCACTAGAGCATTTATGGTAAAACCGGTGAATTTGCGGCTCAAATGAATTTACACAGAACACAAACCCACCGCGTTTCTCACTATTAACTAAAGAGCATTTATTTAACATGAGCTGTGGATTGTATCAGTTTGATAAGCTGAGTTCAAATAGATATGATCCATATGAGTAAGAAACACAGTTCATTTATTCTGGGCTTGCTCATGCTTCTTGCTGTATTGGACATTCTGGAAAGAAGTGCATGCTTCTTGCATTAAAACAGAGTGTGTTTAATGGATGAGAACATAGTTCTGAATTTCCCTTCTGAAATGGATTTAAGTTCCAGGATCTTTGTCTTCCTACAAGCAACAGATCATTTCTGGTAAAACCAGTGAATTTGCATCTCAAATTTATTTACACAGAACACAAACCCAACGCGTTTCTCACTATTAACTGAAGAGCATTTATTTAACATGAGCTGTATTTTGTATCAGTTTCACAAGCAGAGTTGAAGTAGATATGATCCGTATGAGTAGGAAACACAGTTCTTTTATTCAGGGCTTGCTCATGGTTCTTGCTGTAATCCAGACGCTGGAAAGAATATCATGCTTCTTGAGTTAAAACGGATTGGGTTTCATGGATGAGAACACTGGTCTGAATTTCCCTTCAGACACCGAGTTAAACCACAGGATCTGTGTCTTTCTACAATCAAGAGTTCATTTCTGGGAAACCCAGTGAATTTGCGGCTCTAATGAGTTTACACAGTTCATGAACCCAACGCGTTTTTCACTATTAACTAAAGAGCATTTATGTAAGAAGAGTTGTGGTTTGTACCAGTTTCATGAGCAGAATTGACCTAGATATGGTCCGTATGATTAGGAAACACAGTTGATTTATTCTGGACTTACTCATGTTTTTTGCTGTAATAGAGACTCTGGAAAGAAAAGCATGCTTCTTGCTTTAAAACAGAGTGTGTTTCATGGATGAGAACACTGGTCTGAATTTCTCTTAATAAACAAGTTAAAGCACAGGATCTGTGTCTTCCTACAAGCAAGAGGTCACTTCTGGTAAACCCAGTTAATTAAAGGCTCAAATGAATTTACACAGTTCACGAACCCAACATGTTTCTCACAATTAACCAAAGAGAGTTTATATTAGAGGAACTGTGGGTTGTATCAATTTCATGAGCAGAGTTTACCTAGATATGAGCCGTACGAGTAGGAAACACAGTTCTTTCATTTAGGTCTTGCTCATGTTTCTTGATGTATTGGAGACGCTGTAAATAAGAGCATGCTTCTTGCGTTAAAACAGAGTGTGTTTCATCGAAGAGAGCACTGGTCTGAATTTCCCTTCAGAAACGGTGTTAAACCACAGGATGTGTCTCTTCGTACAAGCAAGAGGTCATTTCTGGTAAACCCAGTGAATTTGCAGGTCAAATGAATTTACACATTTCCCGAACCCAATGCGTTTCGCACTATTAACTAAAGAGCATTTATGTAAGAAGAGCTGTGGTTTGTATCAGTTTCAAGGCCAGAGTTGAACTAGATATGGTCTGTATGAATAGGAAACACAGTTCTTTTTTTCTGGGCTTGCTAATGTTTCCTGCTTTATTGGAGACTCTGGAGAGAAGGGCATGCTTCTTGTGTTAAAACAGAGTGTGTTTCATGGATGAGAACACTGGTCTGAATTTTCCTTCTGAAATGGATTTAAGATCCAGGATCTGTTTCTTTCTAGAAGCAAGAGAGCATTTATGGTAAACCAGTGAATTTGCAGCTCAAATGAATTTACACAGTACACAAACCCAATGCAATTCACACTATTAACTAAAGAGCATTTATTTAACAGGAGCTCTGGTTTGTATCAGTTTCATAAGCAGAGATTACCTAGATATGAGCCATTTGAGTAGGAAACACAGTTCTTTTATTTGGAGCTTGCTCATGTTTCTTGCTCCATTGGAGACGTTGCAAAGAAGAGCATGCTTCTTTCGTTAAAACAGAGTGTGTTTCATGGAAGAGAACATGGGTCTTAATTTCCCTTCAGAAACATAGATAAACCACATGATCTGTGTCTTCCTACAAGCAAGAGGTCATTTCTGGGACACCCAGAGAATTTTCGGCTCAAATGAATTTACACAGTTCACGAATCCAACGTGTTTCTCACCATTTAAGAGTGTTTACATAAGAGGAGCTGTTGTTTGTAGTAGTTTCATGAGCAGAGTGGAACTCAATGTGGTCCGTATGAGTGGGAAACACAGTTCTTTTTTTCTGGGCTTGCTCATGTTTCTTGCTGTATTGGAGACTCTGGAAAGAAGAGCATTCTTCTTGAGTTAAAACAGAGTGTGTTTCATGGATGAGAACACAGGTGTGAATTTCCCTTCTGAAATGGATTTAAGATCCAGGAGCTTGTCTTCCTACAAGCAAGAGAGCATTTCTGGTAAAACCATTGAATTTGCGTCCCAAATGAATTTACACAGAACACAAACCCAACGCGTTTCTCACTATTAACTAAAGAGCATTTATTTAACATGAGCTCTGGATTATATCAGTTTGATAAGCAGAGTTGAAATAGATATGATCCGTATGACTAGGAAACACAGTTCATTTATTCTGGTCTTGCTCATGTTTCTTGCTGTATTGGACATTCTGGAATGAAGAGCGTTCTTCTTACTTTAAAACAGAGTGTATTTTTTGGATGAGAACACTGCTCTGAATTTCCGTTCTGAAATGGATTTAAGATCTAGGATCTGTTTCTTCCTACATGCGAGAGAGAATTCATGGTAAAACCAGTGAATTCGCAGCACAAATGAATTTACACAGTTCACAAACACAACGCATTTCACACTATTAACTAAAGAGCATTTATTTAACAGGAGCTGTTGTTTTTATCCGGTTCATAAGCAGAGTTGAAATATTATGAGCCGTATGAGTAGGAAACACAGTTCTTTTATTTGGGGCTTGCTCATGTTTCTTGCTCTATTGGATACGCTGGAAAGATCAGAATGCTTCTTTCGTTAAAACAGAGGATGTTTCATGGATAAGAACACTGGTCTGAATTTCCCTTCAGAAACGGAGTTAAACCACATGATCTGTGTCTTCCTACAAGCCAGAGGTCATTTCTCGTAAACCAAGTGAATTTTCAGCTCAAATGAATTTACATAGTTCAGGAACCCAACGCGTTTCACACTATTAACCAAACAGCATTTATGTAAGAGGAGCTGTAGTTTGTATCAGCTCATGAGCAGAGTTGAACTAGATATGGTCCGTATGAGTGGGAAACACAGTTCTTTTTTCTGGGCTTGCTCATGTTTCATGATGTATTGGACACTCTGGAAAGAAGAGCATGCTTCTTGCGTTAAAACATAGTGTATTACATGGAAGAGAATAGGAGTCTGAATTTCCCTTCTGAAATGGATTTAAGAACCAGGATCGGTGTCTTCCTAGAAGCAACAGATCATTTCTGGTGAAACCAGTGAATTTGTGTCTCAAATTTATTTACACCGAACACAAACTCAATGCTTTTTTCACTATTAACTAAATAGCATTTATTTAACATGAGCTGTGGATTGTATCAGTTTGATAAGCAGAGTTGAAATAGATATGATCCGTAAGACTAGGAAACACAGTTCATTTATTCTGGGCTTGCTCATGTTTCTTGCTGTATTGGACATTCTGGAAAGAAGAGTGTTCTTCTTGCGTTAAAACAGAGTGTATTTCATGGATGAGAACACTGCTCTGAATTTCCCTTCTGAAATGGATTTAAGATCTAGGATCTGTTTCTTCCTAAATGCAAGAGAGCATTTATGGTAAAACCAGTGAATTTCTGGCTCAAAGGAATTTACACAGTTCAGAAACCCAACACATTTCACACTATTAACTAAAGAGCATTTTTTTAACATGAGCTGTGGTTTGTATCAGTTTCATAAGCTGAGTTGAACAGGATATGAGCCATATGAGTAGGAAACACAGTTCTTTTATTTGGGGCTTGTTCATGTTTCTTGCTCTATTGGAGATGCTGCAAAGAAGAGCATGCTTCTTTCGTTAAAACAGAGTGTATTTCATGGAAGAGAACACTGGTCTGAATTTCCCTTCAGAAACGGAGATAAACCCCATGATCTGAGTCTTCCTACAAGCAAGAGGTCATTTCTGGTAAACCCAGTTAATTTTCTGTTCAAATGAATTTACACAGTTCACGAACCCCACATGTTTCTCACCATTAACTAAAGAATGTTTACGTAAAAGGAGCTGTTGTTTGTATAAGTTTCTGATCAGAGTTGAACTCGGTATGGTACCTTTGAGTGGGAAACACACTTCTTTTTTTCTAGGCTTGCTCATGTTTCTTGCTGTATTGGAGACTCTGGAAAGAAGAGCATTCTTCTTAAGTTAAAACAGAGTGTGTTTCATGGATGAGAACACAGGTTTGAATTTCCCTTCTGAAATGGATTTAAGATCCAGAAGCTGTGTCTTCCTACAAGCAAGAGAGCATTTCTGGTAAAACCAGTGAATTTGAGTCTCAAATGAATTTACACAGAACACAAACCCAACGCGTTTCCCTCTATAAAGAAAGAGCATTTATTTAACATGAGCTGTGGTTTGTATCAGTTTCATATTCAGCATTGAAATAGATATGATACATATGAGTAGGAAGCACAGTTTTTTTATTCAGGGTTTGCTCATGTTTCTTGCTGTATTGGAGAATCTGGAAAGAAGAGCATTCTTCTTGCCTTAAAACATAGTGTGTTACATGAAAGAGAACACGTGTCTGAATTTCCCTTCTTAAATGGATTTAAGATCCATGATCTGTGTCTTCATACATGGAAGAGAGCATTTCTGGTAAAACCAGTGAATTTGCATCTCAAATGTATTTACACTGAACACAAACCCAACGCGTTTCTCAATATCAACTAAAGAGCATTTATTTAACATGGTCTGTGGGTTGTATCAGTTTGATAAGCAGAGTTGAAATTGATATGATCCGTATGAGTAGGAAACACAGTTCCTTTATTCTGGGCTTGCTCATGTTTCTTGCTGTATTGGAGACTCTGGAAAGAAGAGCATTCTTCTTGCGTTAAAACAGAGTGTGTTTCATTGATGAGAAGAGAGGTTTGAAATTACCTTCTGAAATGGATTTAAGATCCAGTACCTGTGTCTTCCTACAAGCAAGAGAGCATTTCTGGTAAAACCAGTGAATTTGTGTCTCAAATGAATTTACACAGAACACAAACCCAACGCGTTATTCACTATAAAGACAGAGCATTTATTTAACATGAGCAGTGGTTTGTATCAGTTTCATAATCAGCGTTGAACTAGATATAATCTGTATGAGTTGGAAGCACAGTTCTTTTATTAGGGGCTTGCTCTTGTTTCTTGCTCTATTGGAGACGCTGGAACGAAGAGCATGCTTCTTGCTTTAAAACAGATTGTGTTTCATGGAAGAGAACACTGGTCTGAATTTCCATTCAGAAACGGAGTAAACCACTGGATCTGTGTCTTCCTACAAGCAAGAGGTCATTTCTGGTAAACCCAGTGAATTTGCAGCTCATATGAAATTACACAGTTCACGAACCCAACATGTTTCTCATTATTAACTAAAGAGCATTTATGTAAGAATAGTTGTGGTTTGTTTCAGTTTCATGAGCAGAATTGAACTAAATATTGGTCCGTAATGAGGAGGAAACACAGTTGTTTTATTCTGGAACTACTCATGATTCTCACTCTATTGGAGACTCTGGAAAGAAAAGCATGCTTCTTGCGTTAAATAGTGTGTTTTATGGATGAGAACAATGGTCTGAATTTCCCTTCAGAAACAGACTTAAACTACAGGATCTGTGTCTTCCTACAAGCAAGAGAGCATTTCTTGTAAAAGCAGTGATTTGCGGATCAAATGAATTTACAGAGTTGACAAACCCAACGCATTTCACACTAATAACTAAAGAGCATTTATTTAACATGAGCCGTGTTTTGTATCAGTGTCATAAGCAGAGTTGAACTAGATATGATCCATATGAGTAGGAAAAACAGTTCTTTTATTCGGGGCTTGCTCATGTTTCTTGCTGTATTGGAGAAGCTGGAAAGAAGAGCTTGCTTGTTGAGATAAAACAGAGTGTGTTTCATGTAAGAAAACACTGGTCTGAATTTCACTTTAGAAACAGAATTCAACTAAATGATCTGTGTCTTCCTACAACCAAGAGGTCATGTCTGGAAAACCCAGTGAATATGCGGCACAAATGAATTCACACAGTTCACGAACCCAACACGTATCTCACAATTAAATAAAGAGCATTTATGTAAGAGAAGCTGTGGTTTGTATCAGTTTCATGAGCAGAGTTGAACTAGATATGGTCGGTCTGAGTAGGAAATTCAGTTCTTATTTTCTGGGCTTGCTCATCTTTCTTTCCTTATTGAAGACGCTGGAAAGTAGAGCATGCTTCTTGCATTAAACAGAGTGTGTTTCATGGATGAGAACACAGGTCTGAATTTCCCTTCAGAAACGGATTTAATGTCCAGGATCTGTGTCTTCCTACAAGCAAGATTTCATTTCTGGTAAACCCAGTGAATTTGCGGCTCATATGTTTTTCCACAGTTCACGAATCCAATCATTTCTCACAATTAACTAAAGAGCGTTCATGTAAGAGGAGTGTGATTACTATCAGTTTCATGAGCAGAGTTGAACTAGATATGGTCCGTATGAGTGGGAAACACAGTTCTTTTTTTCTGGGCTTGCTCATGTTTCTTGCTGTATTCGAGACTCTGGAAAGAAGAATATTCTTCTTGTTTTAAAACAGAGTGTGCTTCTTGGATGAGAACACAGGTTTGAATTTCCATTCTGAAATGGATTTAAGATCAAGGATCTGGGTCTTCCTACGAGCAAAAGAGGATTTCTGTTAATACCAATGAATTTGCATCTCAAATATATTTACACAGAACACAACCCCAACCCGTTTCTCACTATTAACTAAAGAGCCTCTATTTATCATGAGTTGTGGTTTGTATCAATTTCATAATCATCGTTGAGCTAGGTATGGTCGGTATGACTGGGAAACTCAGTTCTTATTGTCTGGGCTTGCTCATGTTTCCTGCCTTATTGGAGACGCTGGAAAGTAGAGCATGCTTCTTGCGTTAAACAGAGTGTGTTTCATGGATGAGAACACAGGTCTGAATTTCCCTTCAGAAACGGATTTAAGGTCCAAGATCTATGTCTTCCTACAAGCATGAAGTCATGTCTGGAAAACCCTGTGAATATGCGGCACAAATGAATTTACACAGTTCACGAACCCAACACGTTCCTCACAATTAAGTAAAGAGCATTTATGTAAGAGAAGCTGTGATTTGTATCAGTTTCATGAGCAGAGTTGAACTAGATATGGTCGGTATGAGTAGGAAACTCAGTTCTTATTTACTGAGCTGCCCATTTTTCCTGCCTTATTGGAGACGATATAAAGTAGAGCATGCTTCTTAGGTTAAAAGAGTGTGTTTCATGTATGAGATCACAGGTCTGAATTTAACTTCAGAAACGGATTTAAGATCCAGGATCTGTGTCTTCCTACAAGCAAGAGAGCATTTCTGGTAAACCCAGGGAATTTGCGGCTCATATGATTTTACACAGTTCACGAATCCAATGCGTTTCTCACAATGAACTAAAGAGCATTTATTTAAGAGGAGCTGTGATTAGTATCAGTTTCATGAGCAGAGTTGAACTAGATATGGTCCGTATGAGTGGGAAACACAGTTCTTTATTTCTGGGCTTGCTCATGTTTCTTGCTATATTGGAGTCTCTGGGAAGAAGAATATTCTTCTTGGGTTAAAAGAGAGTGTGTTTCATGGAAGAGAACACTGGTCTGAATATCCCTTCTGATATGTATTTAAGATCCACAATCTGTGTCTTCCTACACGCAAGAGAGCATTTCTGGTAATACCAGTGAATTTGTGTCTCAAATTTATTTACATAGAACACAAACCAAACGCGTTAATCATTATTGACTAAAGAGAATTTATTTAACATGAGCTGTGGTTTGTATTAGTTTCATAAGCAGAGTTGAACTAGATATGATCCGTATGAGTAGGAAACACAGTTCTTTTATTCAGGGCTTGCTCATGTGTCTTGCTGTATTTGTGACGCTGGAAAGAAGCGCATGCTTCTTGCGTTAAAACAGATTGTGTTCATGGAAGAGAACACTGGTCTGTATTTCCCGTAGTAAACTGAGTTAAACCACAGGATATGAGTCTTCCTGTAAGCAAGAGGGCATTTCTGGTAAACGCAGTGAATTTGCAGCTCAAATGAATTTAGACAGTTCACGAACCCAACGCAATTCTCACTATTAACTAAAGAGCATTTATTTAACATGAGCTTTGGTTTGTATCAGTTTCATAAGCAGAGTTGAACTAGATATGATCTGTATGAGTGGGAAACACAGTTCTCTATTTCTGGGCTTGCTCATGTTTTTTGCTGTATTGGAGACGCTTGAAAGAAGGGCTTGCCTCTTGCGTTAAAACGGGGTGTGTTTCATGGATGAGAACACTGGTCTGAATTTCCCTTCAGAGATGGTGTTAAACCACAGGATCTTTGTCTTCCTACAAGCCAGAGGTCATTTCTGGTAAACCCACGGAATTTGCGGCTCATATGAATTTACACAGTACACGAACCCAATGCGTTTCTCACTATTAACTAAAGAGTGTTTATGTAAGAGGAGCTGTGGTTTGTATCAGTTTCATATGCAGAGTTGAACTAGTTATGGTCCGTATGTGGGGGAAACACACTTCTTTTTCTTGGCTTGTTCATGTTTCTTGCTGTATTGGAGACACTGGAAAGAAAAGCATACATCTTGCTGTAAACAGAGTATGTTTCATGGATGAGAACACTGGTCTGAAATTCCCTTCAGAAATGGATTTAAACAACAGTATATGTGTCTGCCTACAAGCAAGAGAGCATTTCTGGTAAAACCAGTGAATTTCCATCTCAAATGAATTTATACAAAACACAAACCCAATGTGTTTCTCACTATTAACTAAAGAGCTTGTATTTAAAATGAGCTGTGGTTTGTATCAGTTTCAAAAGCAGAGTTGAATTAGATATGATCCGTATGAGTAGAAACACAGTTCTTTTATTTGGGGCTTGCTCATGCTTCTTGCCATATTGGAGACTCTGGAAAAAAGACTATGTTCTTGCATTAAAACAGAGTGTGTTTCATGGATGAGAACACTGGTCTGAATTTCCAATCTGAAATGGATTTAAGATGCAGGATCTGTTTCTTCCTACAAACAAGGGAGAATTTCTGGTAAAACCAGTGAATTTGCGTCTCAAATGAACTTACACAGGTCACAAACCCAACGCATTTCACACTATTAACTAAACAGCATTTATTTAACAGGAGCTGGGGTTTGTTTCAGGTTCATAAGCAGCTTTGAACTAGATATGATCCGTATGAGTGGGAAACACAGTTCTTTTATTTGGGGCTTGCTCATGTTTCTTTCTGTGTTGGAGACGCTGGAAAGAAGAGCATGCCTCTTGCATTAAAACAGAGTGTGTTTCATGGAAGAGAACACTGGTCTGAATTTACCTTCAGAAACGGAGTTAAACCTCAGGATCTGTGTCTTCCTACAAGCAAGAAGTCATATCTGGTAAACCCATGCAATTTGCAGCTCACATGATTTTACACAGTTCACGAAACTAATGCGTTTCTCACAATTAACTAAAGAGCTTTTATGCATGAGGAGGTGTAGTTTGTATCAGTTTCCTAAGCAGAGTTGAACTCGATATGATCTGTATGAATAGGAACCACAGTTCTTTTATTCGGGGCTTGCTCATGTTTCTTGCTCTATTGAAGTCACTGGAAAGAAGGGCATGATTCTTCCGTGAAAACGGAGTGTGTTTCATGGATGAGAACACTGGTCTGAATTTCCTGTCAAAATCGGTGTTAAACCACATGATCTGTGTCTTCCTACAAGCAAGAAGTCATTTCTGGTAAACCCAGTGAATTTGCGGATCAAATGAATGTACACAGTTCACGAACCAAACGTGTTTCTCACAATTAACTAAAGAGAATTTATGTAAGAGGAGCTGGGTTTGTATCAGTTTCATAAGCAGAGTTGAACTACATATGATCCGTGTATGTAGGAAACACAGTTCTTTTATTCGGGGATTGCTCATGTATCTTGCTGTATTGGAGGTGGTGGAAAGAGGAGCATGCTTCTTGCATTAAAAGAGAGTGTGTTTCATGGATGAGAACACTGGTCTGAATTTCCCTTCAGAAACGGAGTTAAACTGCAGGTTCGGGGTCCTCCTAAAAGTAATAGGTCATTTCTGGTAAACCCAGTGAATTTGCGGCTCATATGAATTTGCACAGTTCACGAACCCAACATGTTTCTCACAAATAACTAAAGAGCGTTTATGTACGAGGAGCTGTGGTCTGTGTCAGTTTAATTAGCAGAGTTGAACTAGATATGGTCCATATGAGTGGGAAACACAGTTCTTTTTTCTGTGCTTGCTCATGTTTCTTACTGTATTTGAGACGCTGGAAAGAAGAGCATCCTTCTTCCGTTAAAAGAGAGTGTGTTTCATGGATGAGAACACTGGTCTGAATTTCCATTCTGAAATAGATTTACTATCCAGGATCTGTTTCTTCCTACAAGCAAGAGAGCATTTCAGGTAAAATCAGTGAAATTGTGTCTCAAATGAATTTACACAGTTTACAAACCCAACACATTTCTCACAATTAAGTAAAGAGCATTTATGTAAGAGGAGCTGTGGTTTGTATCATTTTCATGAGCAGAGTTGAACTAGATATGATCTGTATGTGTAGGAAACACATTTCTTTTATTTGGGGCTTGCTCATGTTTCTTGCTCTATTGGAAACGCTTGAAAGAGGAGCATGCTTCTTGCGTTAAAAGAGAGTGTGTTTCATGGATGAGAACACTGGTCTGAATTTCCGTTCAGAAACGGATTTAAACCACAGGTTCGGGGTCTTCCTAAGAGCAATAGTTCATTTCTGGTAAACCAAGTGAATTTGCGGCTCATATGAATTTACACAGTTCAGGAACCCAACGCGTTTCTCACAATTAACTAAAGAGCGTTTATGTAAGAGGAGCTGTGGTTTGTATCAGTTTCAGAGTTGAACTAGATATGGTCCTTATGGGTGGGAAACACAGTTCTTTTTTCTGGGCTTGCTCATGTTTCTTGCTGTATTGGAGACTCTGGAAAGAAGAGCATGCTTCTTGAAATAAAACAGAGTGTCTTTCATGGTTGAGAACACAGGTGTGAATTTTCCTTCTGAAATTGATTTAAGATCCATGATCTGTGTCTTGTATCATTTTCATAAGCAGAGTTGAACTAGATATGATCCGTATGTGTAGGAAACACAGTTCTTTTATTTGGGGCTTGCTCATGTTTCTTGATGTATTGGAGATGCTTGAAAGAGGAGCATGATTCTTGCGTTAAAAGAGTGTGTGTTTCATGGATGAGAACACTGGTCTGAATTTCCCTTCAGAAATGGAGTTAAACCACAGGTTCGGGGTCTTCCTAAAAGCAATAGGTCATTACTGGTAAACCCAGTGAATTTGCGGCTCATATGAATTTACACAGTTCACGAATCAAACGCGTTTCTCACAATTAACTAAAGAGTGTTTATGTAAGAGGAGCTGTGGTTTGTATCATTTTCTTTACCAGAGTTGAACTAGATATGGTCCGTATGAGTGGGAAACACAGTTCTTTTTTCTGGGCTTGCTCATGTTTCTTGCTGTATTGGAGACTCTGGAAAGAAGAGCATGCTTCTTTCATGAAAAGAGAGTGGGTTTCATGGATCAGAACACTGGTCTGAATTTCCCTTCTGAAATGGATTTAAGACCCAGGATCTGTTTTTTTACAAGCAAGAGAGCATTTCAGGTAAAACCAGTGAATTTGTGTCTCAAATGAATTTACACAATTCAAAAACCCAACTCGTTTCTCACAATTAACTAAAGAGCATTTATGTTAGAGGAGCTGTGGTTTGTATCAGTTTCATTAGCATAGATTAACTACATATGGTCTGTATGATTGGGAAACACAGTTCTTTTTTCTGGGCTTGCTCATGTTTCTTGCTGTACCTGAGACTCTGGAAAGAAGAGCATGCTTCTTGCTTTAAAACAGAGTGTCTTTCTTGGTTGAGAACACAGGTGTGAATTTCCCTTCTGAAATGGATTTAAGATCCATGATCTGTGTCTTCCTACAAGCAAGAGAGCATTTCTGGTAAAACCAGTGAATTTGGGTCTTAAATTTATTTACACAGAACACAAAACGACTCGTTTCTCACTAATAACTAAAGAGCATTCATTTAACAGGAGCTGTGGTTTGTATCAGTTTCATAAGCAGAGTAGAACTTGATATGGTCTGTATGAGTATGAAACACAGTTCTTTTATTCGGGGCTTGCTCATGTTTCATGCTGTATTGGAGACTCTGGAAAGAAGAGCATGCTTCTTGCGCTAAAAGAGAGTGTGTTTCATGGATGAGAACACTGGTCTGAATTTCCCTTCTTAAATGGATTTAACATCCAGGATCTGTTTCTTCCTACAAGCAAGAGAGCATTTCAGGTAAAACCAGTGAATTTGTGTCTCAAAAGAATTTACACAGTTCACAAACCCAAAGGGTTTCTCACAATTATCTAAAGAGCATTTAGGTAAGAGGAGCTGTGGTTTGTATCAGTTTCATTAGCAGAGTTTAACTAGATATGGTATGTATGAGTGGGAAACACAGTTCTTTTTTCTGGGCTTGCTCAAGTTTCACAAGCAAAGTTGAACTACATATGATCCGTATGAGTAGGAATTACAATTCTTTTTTTCTTGGCATGCTCATTGTTCTTGCTGTATTGGAGAAGCCGGAAAGAAATGGAAGCTTCTTGCCTTAAAACAGAGTGATTTTCAGGGATGAGAATTCTGGTCTGAATTTATATACAAAAACAAAGTTAAACTACAGGATCTGTGTCTTCCTACAAGCAAGAATTCATTTCTGGTAATCCCAGTGAATATTGGGCTCAAATTATTTTACACAGTTCACCAATCCAACGCGATTCTAACTATTAACTAAAGAGTATTTATGTAAGAGGCGCTGTGGTTTGTATCAGTTTCATAAGCAGAGTTGAACTTCATAGGGTCTGAATGAGTAGGAAACACAGTTGTTTTTTTCTGGGCATGCTCCTGGTTCTTGCTGTATTGGAGATTCTGGAAAGAATAGCATGCTTTTTGCGTTAAAGAGAATGAGTTTCAAGGATGAGAACACTGGTCTTAATTTCCCTTCTGAAATGGATTTAAGATCCAGGATCTGTTTCTTCCTACAAGCAAGAGAGCATTTAAGGTAAAACCAGTGAATTTATGTCTCAAATGAATTTACACAGTTCACGAACCCAACACGATTCTCACAATTAACTAAAGGTCGTTTATGTACAAGGAGCTGTGGTTTGTATCATTTTCATAAGCAGAGTTGAACTAGATATGATCCGTAGTTGTAGGAAGCACAGTTCTTTTATTTGGTACTTGCTCATGTTTCTTGCTGTATTGGAGACGTTTGAAAGAGAAGCATGATTCTTGCGTTAAAAGAGAGTATGTTTCATGGATGAGAACACTGGTCTGAATTTCCCTTCAGAAACTGAGTTAAACCACAGTTTCGGAGTCTTCCTACAAGTAGTAGGTCATTTCTGGAAAACCCAGTGAATTTGTGGCTCATGTGAATTTACACAGTTCAGGAACCCAACGCGTTTCTCACTATTAACTAAAGAGCATTCATGTAAGAGGAGCTGTGGCTTGTATCAGTTTCATAAGCAGAGTTGAACTACATATGGTCAGTATGAGTAGGAAACACAGTTCTTTTTTTCTGGGTATGCACATGGTTCTTGCTGTATTAGAGACACAGGAAAGAAGAGCTTGCATCTTGTGTGTAAACAGAGTGTGTTTCATTAATGAGAACACTGGTCTGAATTTGCCTTCAGTAACGAAGTTAAACCCCATGATCTGTGTCTTCCTAAAAGCAAGAGTTCATTTCTGGTAAACCCAGTGAATATTGGGCTCAAATAATTTTACAGAATTCTGGAACCCAACGCGATTCTCACTATTAACTAAAGAGCATTTATGTAAGAGGAGCTGTGGTTTGTTTCAGTTTCATAAGCAGAGTTGAACTACATATGATCCTTATGAGAAGGAAATACAATTATTTTTTTTCTGGGCTTGCTCATTGTTCTTGCTATATTGGAGAAGCTAGAAAGAAGTGGAAGCTTCTTGCCTTAAAACAGAGTGTTTTTCAGGGATGAGAATTCTGGTCTGAATTTCCCTAAAAAAAACAGAGTTAAACTACAGGATCTGTGTCTTCCTACAAGCAAGAATTCATGTGTGGTAATCCCAGTGAATATTGGGCTCAAATTATTTTACACAGTTCACGAATCCAGCGCGATTCTCACTATTAACTAAAGAGCATTTATGTAAGAGGAGCTGTGGTTTGTATCAGTTTCATAAGCAGAGTTGAACTTCATAGGGTCCAAATGAGTAGGAAACACAGTTCTTTTTTTCTGGGCATGCTCCTGGTTCTTGCTGTATTGGAGACGCTGGAAAGAAGAGCTTGCTTCTTGCGTTAAAACAGTGTGTGTTTCATGGATGAGAACACTGGTCTGAATTTCCCATCAGGATTGGAGTTAAACCCCAGGATCTTTGTATTCCTACAAGCAAGAGTTCATTTCTGGTAAACCATGTGAATATAAGGCTGAAATTATTTCACACAGTACAGCAACAAAACACGATTCTCACTATTAACTAAAGAGCCTTTATGTAAGAAGAGCTGTGGTTTCTATCAGTTTCATAATCAGACTTGAACTATATATGGGCTGTATGAGTAGGAAACACATTTCTTTTTGTGGGCATGCTCATGGTTCTTGCTGTATTGGATACGCTGGAAAGAAGAGCTTGCTTCTTGCGTGAAAACAGTGTGTGTTTCATGGATGAGAACACTGGTCTGTATTTACCTTCAGAAACGGAGTTAAACCACAGGATCTGTGTTATAATGCAAGCAAGAGTGAATTTCTGTTAAACCCAGTGAATTTGGGGCTCAAATGATTATACACAGTTCTGGAACCCAATGCGATTATCACTATTAACTAAAGAGCATTTATATAAGAGGAGGGGTGGTTAGTATCAGTTTCATAAGCAGAGATGAACTACATATGGTACTTATGAGTAGGAAACACAGTTCTTTTTTTCTGGGCATGCTCATGGTTCTTGCTGTATTCGAGAGGCTGGAAAGAAGAGGATGATTCTTGCCTTAAATCAGAGTATTTCTCAGGGATGAGAACTCTGTTCTGAATTTCCCTTCAGAAACGGAGCTAAACCACAGGATCTGCGTCTTCCTACAAGCAAGAGTTCATTTCTGGTAAACCCAGTTTATTTTGGGCTCAAATGATTTTTCGCAGTTCAAGAACCCAACGCGATTCTCACTATTAACTAAAGAGCATTTATGTAAGAGTAGCTATCGTTTGTGTCAGTTTCATAAGCATAGTTGAACTGCATATGGTCTGTATGAGTAGGAAACACAGTTCTTTTTCATGGGCATGCTCATGGTTCTTGCTGTATTGGAGAAGCTGGAAAGAAGAGGAAGCTTCTTCCTTAAAACAGAGTGATTTTCAGGGATGAGAATTCTGGTCTGAATTTCCCTACAGAAACAGAGTTAAACTGCAGGATTTGTGTCGTCCTACAAGCAAGAATTCATTTCTGGTAATCCCATTGAATTTTCGTTCCAAATGATTTTACAAAGTTCCCTAATTTAACACGATTCTCACTATAACTAAAGAGAATTCATGTAAGAGGAGCTGTGGTTTGTATCAGTTGCATAAGCAGAGTTGAACTTCATATGGTCTGTATGAGTAGGAAACACAGTTCTTTTTTTCTGGGCATGCTCATATTTCTTGCTGTATTGGAGACGCTGGAAAGAAGAGCTTGCTTCTTGCGTGATAACAGAGTGTGTTTCATGGATGAGAACACTGGTCTGAATTTCCCATCAGAATCCGAGTTAAACCCCAGGATCGTTGTATTCCTACAAGGAAGGTTTGATTTCTGGTAAACCATGTGAATATTAGGATCAAATGATTTCACACAGTACAGCAACAAAACATGATTCTCACTATTAACTAAAGATCCTTTATGTAGGAGGAGCTGTGGTTTGTATAAGTTTCATAATCAGAGTTGAACTACATATGTGCTGTATGAGTAGGAAACACATTTCTTTTTTTGTGGGCATGCTCATGGTTCTTGCTGTATTGGAGATGCTGGAAAGAAGAGGATGATTCTTCCCTTAAAACAGAGTGTTTTTCAGGGATGAGAACACTGGTCTAAATTTCCCTTCAGAAACAGGGTTAATCCACAGGATCTGTGTCATCATACAAGCAAGAGTTCATTTCGGTTAAACCCAGTGAATTTAGGGCTCATATGGTTTTTTGCAGATAACGAAACCAACGAGATTCTCACTATTAACTAAAGAGGCTTTATGTAAGGGGAGCTGTGGTTTGTGTCAGTTTCATAAGCAGCGTTGAACAATATATGGTCCGTATGAGTAGGAAACACAGTTCTTTTTTTCAGGGCATTCTCATGGTTCTTGCTGTATTTTAGACTCTGGAAAGAAGAGCTTGCTTCTTGCGTTAAAACACAATGTGTTTCAGGGAAGAGAACTCTGGTCTGCATTTACCTTCAGAAACACAGATAAACCACAGGATCTGTGACATCCTACAAGCAAGAGCTAATTTCTGTTAAACCCAGTGAATTTGGGGCTCAAATGATTATACAGAGTTGTGGAACACAATGCGATTCTCACTAATAACTAAAGAGCGTTTTTTATATAAGAGGAGGGGTGGTTTGTATCAGTTTCATAAGCAGAGTTGAACTACATATGATCCGTATGAGAAGGAAATACAGTTCTTTTTTTCCGGGCATGCTCATGGTTCTTGCTGTATTGGAGTAGCTGGAAGGAAGAGGAAGCTTCTTGCCATAAAACACAGTGTTTTTCAGCGATGAGAATTCTGGTGTAAATTTCCCTACAGAAATGGAGTTAAACTACAGGATCTGTGTGTTTCTACAAGCATTATTCATTTCTGGTAATAGCAGTGAATTTTGTGCTCAAATGTTTTTACACAGTTCACAAACCCAATGCGATTCTCACTATTAATTAAAGAGCATTTATGTAAGTGGAGCTGTTGTTTGTATCAGTTTCATAAGCAGAGGTGAACTGCATATGGTCCGTATGAGTAGGAAACACAGTTCTTTTTTTCTGGGCATGCTCATATTTCTTGCTGTATTGGAGAAGCTCGAAAGAAGAGCTTGCTTCTTGTGTTAAAACAGAGTGTTTTCCATGGATGAGAACATTGGTCTGAATTTCCCTTTCGAAATACAGTTAAACCCCAGGAACTTTGTCTTCCTCCAAGCAAGAGTTCATTTCTTGTCAACCCAGTGAATTTTGGGCTCAAATGATTTTTCGCAGTTCAGGAACCCAACACTATTCTCACTATTAACTAAAGAGCATTTATGTAAGAGGAGCTGTGGTTTGATTCAGTTTCATAAGCAGAGTTGAACTACATATGATCCATATGAGAAGGAAATACAGTTCCTTTTTCTGGGCATGCTCATGGTTCTTGCTGTATTGGGGACGCTAGAAAGAAGAGGAAGCTTCTTGTCTTAAAACAGGGTGTTATTCAGGGATGAGAATTCTGGTGTGAATTTCCCTACAGAAACGGAGTTAAACTACAGGATCTGTGTCTTCAAACAAGCAAGAGTTAATTTCTGTTAAACCCACTGCATTTTGGGTTCAAATGATTTTTTGCAGTTCACGACCCCAACGGCATTCTCACTATTAACTAAAGAGCATTTATGTAAGAGGAGCTGTGGATTGTATCAGTTTCATGAGCATAGTTGAACTGCATATGGTCTCTATGAGTAGGAAACACAGTTCTTTTTCCTGGGCATTCTCATGGTTCATGCTGTATTGGAGACACTGGAAATAAGAGGATTTTTCTTGCGTTAAAACATCATCTGTTTAATGGATGAGAACACTGGATAGATTTCCCTTCAGAATAAGAGTTAAACCACAGGATGTGTGTATTCCTACAAGCAAGAGTTCATTTATTGTAAACCCAGTGAATTTTGGACTCAAGTGATTTTACACAGTTCACGAACCCAATGCGATTCTAACTATTAACTAAAGAGCATTTATGTAACAGGAGTTGTGGTTTGTATCAGTTTCATAAGCAGAGTTGAACTACATATATCCGTATGAGTAGGAAACACAGTTCTTTTTTTCTGGGCATGCTCATGGTTCTTGCTGTATTGGAGATGCTCGAAAGAAGACTTGCTTCTTCTGTGAAAACAGAGTGTGTTTCATGGATGAGAACACTGGTCTGTATTTACCTTCTGAAAGGGAGTAAAACCACAGGATCTGTGTCATCCTACAAACAAGAGTTCATTTCTGGTAAACCCAGTGAATATTTGGCTCAAATGATTTCATACAGTTCTGGAACCCAACGTGATTCAAACTATTAACTAAAGAGCATTTATGTAAGAGGAGTTGTGGTTGTATCAGTTTCATAAGCAGAGTTGAACTACATATGGTCCATATGAGTAGGAAACACAGTTCTTTTTTTCTGGGCATGCTCATATTTCTTGCTGTATTGGAGAAGCTGGAAAGAAAAGCTTGCTTCTTTTGTTAAAAGAGAGTGTTTCATGGATGAGAACACTGGTCTGAATTTCCCTTTAGAAATGGAGTTAAACCCCAGGATCTTTGTCTTCCTCCAAGCAAGTGTTCATTTCTGGTAATCCCAGTGAATTTTGGGCTCAAATGATTTTACACAGTCCTGAAACCCAATGCGATTCTCACTATTAACTAAAGAGCATTTATGTAAGAGGAGCTGTGGTTTGTTTCAGTTTCATAAGCAGAGTTGAAATACATAGGGTCCGTATGAGAAGGAAATACAGTTCTTTTTTTCTGGGCATGCTCATGTTTCTTGCTGTATTGGAGACGCTGGAATGAAGAGGAAGCTTCTTGCCTTAAAAGAGAGTGTTTTTCAGGGATGAGAATTCTTTGTCTGAATTTCCCTACAGAAACGGAGTTAAACTCCAGGATCTGTTACTTCCTACAAGCAAGAATTCATTTCTGGTAATCCCAGTGTATTTTGTGCTCAAATGATTTTACACAGTTCACAAACCCAATTTGATTCTCACTATTAACTAAAGAGCTTTTATGTTTGAGGAGCTGTGGTTTGTGTCAGTTTCATAAGCTGAGTTGAACTACATATGGTCTCTATGAGTAGGAAACACAGTACTTTTTTTCTGGGCTTGCTCAGGGTTCTTGATGTATTGGAGACACTGGAAAGAGGAGTGTGGCTTCTTCCATCAAAACATAGTGTGTTTCATGGATGAGAACACTGGTCTGTATTTACCTTCAGAAACGGAGTTAAACCACAGGCTCTGTGTCTTCCTAGAAGCAAGAGTTCATTTCTGGTAAACCAAGTGAATATTGGGCTCAAATGATTTTACAGGGTTTTGGAACACAACACCATTCTCACTATTAACTAAAGAGCATTTAGGTAAGTGGAGCGGTGGTTTGTATCAGTTTCATAAGCAGAGTTGAACTACATATGGTCCGAATGTGTAGGAAACACAGTTCTTTTTTTCTGGGCATTCTCATGGTTCTTGCTGTATTGGAGACTCTGGAAAGAAGAGCTTGCTTCTTGCGTTAAAACAGAGTGTGTTTCATTAATGAGAACACTGGTCTGATTTGCGTTCAGAAAAGAAGTTAAACCACAGGATCTGTGTCTTCCTACAAGCAAGAGTTCATTTCTGGTAAACCCAGTGAATATTGGGCTCAAATGATTTTACACGGTTCTGGAACCGAACACGATTCTCACTATTAACTAAAGAGCATTTATGTAAGAGAAGCTGTTGTTTGCATCAGTTTCATAAGCAGAGTTGAACTACATATGGTCCGTATGAGTTGGAAATACAGTTCATTTTTCTGGGCATGCTCATGGTTCTTGCAGTATTGGAGACGCTGGAAAGAAGAGGAAGCTTCTTGCCATAAAACAGAGTGTTTTTCAGGGATGACAACTCTGGTCTGAATTTCCCTTCAGAAAAGGAATTAAACACCAGGATCTGTGTCTTCCTACAAGCAGGAGTTCATTCTGTTAAACCCAGTGAATTTTGGACTCAAATGATTTTTTGCAGTTCACGAACCCAACGCGAGTCTCACTATTAACAAAAGAGCATTTATGTAAGAGGAGCTGTGGTTTGTATCAGTTTCATAAGCAGAGTTGAACTACATATGGTCCGTATGAGTAGGAAACACAGTTCCTTTTTTCAGGGCATACTCATGGTTCTTGCTGTATTTTTGACTCTGGAAAGAAGAGCATGCTTCTTGCGATAAAACAGAGTGTGTTTCAGGGATGAGAACTCTGGTCTGAATTTCCACTTCAGAATCGGAGTTAAACCCCAGGATCTGTGTCTTTCTACAAGCAAGATTTCATTTCTAGTTAACCCAGTGAATTTTGGGCTCAAAGGATTTTTCGCAGTTCACGAACCCATCGCGGTTCTCACTATTAACTAAATAGCATTGATGTCAGAGGAGCTGTGTTTTGTGTCAGTTTCATAAGCTGAGATGAACTACATATGGTCCATATGAATAGGAAAAACAGTTCTTTTTTTCTGGGCATGATCATGGTTCTTGCTGTATTGGAGACACTGGAAAGAAGAGCTTGCTTCGTGGGTGAAAACTGAGTGTGCTTCATGGATGAGAACTCTGGTCTGAATTTCCCTTCAGAAACGGAGTTAAACCACAGGCTCTCTGTCTTCCTAGAAGCAAGAGTTCATTTCTGGTAAACCAAGAGAATATTGGGCTCAAATGATTTTACAGGGTTCTGGAACCCAACAGAATTCCTACTATTAACTAAAGAGCATTTAGGTAAGTGGAGCGGTGGTTTGTATCAGTTTCATAAGCAGAGTTGAACTACATATGGTCAGAATGAGTAGGAAACACTGTTCTTTTTTTCTGGGCATACTCATGGTTCTTGCTGTATTTTAGATTCTGGAAAGAAGAGCTTGCTTCTTGCATTAAAACAGAGTGTGTTTCAGGGATCTGAACTCCGTTCTGAATTTCCAATTCAGAATAGGAGTTAAACCCCAGGATCTTTGTCTTCCTACATGCAAGAGTTCATCTCTGGTTAACCCAGGGATTTTTTGCTCAAATGATTTCTCACAGTTCACAAACCCAACACAATTCTCACGATTAACTAAAGAGCATTTATGTAAGAGGAGCTGTGGTTTGTATAAGTTTCTTTAGCAGAGTTGAACTTCATGTGGTCCATATGAGTAGGAAACACAATTCTTTTATTCTGGGAATGCTCATGGTTCTTGCTGTATTGGAGACGCTGGAAAGAAGAGCTTGCTTCTTGTGTGAAAACAGAGTATGTTTCACGGATGGGAACACTGGTCTGAATTTACCTTCAGAAACGAAGTAAAACCACAGGCTCTGTGTATTCCTACAAGCAAGAGTTAATTTCTGGTATACCAAGTGAATATTGGGCTCAAATGATTTTACACAGTTCTGGAACCCAACACGATTCTCACTATTAACTAAAGAGCATTTATGTAAGCGGACCTGTTGTTTTATATCAGTTTCATAAGCCGAGGGGAACTACATATGGTCCATATTAGTAGGAAACACAGTTCTTTTTTTCAGGGCATACTCATGGTTCTTGCTGTATTTTAGACTCTGGAAAGAAGAGCTTGCTTCTTGCGTTAAAACAGAGTGTGTTTCAGGGATGAGAACTCTGGTCTGAATTTTCACTTCAGAATCAGAGTTCAAGCCCAGGATCTGTGTCTTCCTACAAGCAAGAGTTCATTTCTGGTCAACCCAGTGAATTTTGGGCTCAAATGATTTTTCACAGTTCACGAACCCAACGCGATTCTCACTATTAACAAAAGAGCATTCATATAAGAGGAGCTGTGGTTTGTTTCAGTTTCATAATCAGAGTTGAACTATATATGGTCCCTATGAGTTGGAAATACAGTTCATGTTTCTGGGCATGCTCATGATTCTTGCTGTATTGGAGAAGCTGGAAAGAAGATGAAGCTTCTTGCCATAAAACAGAGTGTTTTTCAGGGATGAGAACTCTGGTCTGAATTTCCCTTCAAAAACGGCATTAAACCCCAGGATCTGTGTCTTCCTACAAGCAGGAGTTCAATCTGTTAAACCCAGTGAATTTTGGGTTCAAATGATTTTTTGCAGTTCTCGAAAACAACGCGCTTCTCACTATTAACAAAAGAGCCTTCATATAAGGGGAGCTGTGGTTTGTTTCTGTTTCATATGCAGAGTTGAACTACATATGGTCCGTATGAGTAGGAAAAACAGTTCTTTTTTTCTGGGCATGCTCATTGTTCTTGCTGTAATGGAGACACTGGAAAGATGAGCTTGCTTCTTTCGTGAAAACAGAATGTGTTTCATTAATGAGAACACTGGTCTGATTTGCCTTCAGAAACGAGGTTAAACCACATGATCTGTGTCTTCCTACAAGCAAGAGTTCATTTCTGTTAGACCCAGTGAATATTGGGCTCAAATGATTTTACACAGGTTTGGAACCAAACGTGATTCTCACTATTAACTAAAGAGCATTTATGTAAGAGGAGCTGTGGTTTTTATCAGTTTCATAAGCCGAGTGGAACTACATATCGTCCGTATGAATAGGAAACACAGTTTTTTTTTCAGTGCATACTCATGATTCTTGCTGTATTTTAGATTCTAGAAAGAAGAGCTTGCTTCTTGCGTTAAAATAGAGTGTGTTTCAGGGATCTGAACTCTGTTCTGAATTTCCACTTCAGAATAGGAGTTAAACCCCAGGATCTTTGTCTTCCTACAAGCAAGAGTTCATTTCTGGTTAACCCAGGGATTTTTGGCTCAAATGATTTCTCACAGTTCACAAACCCAACGCGATTCTCACTATTAACTAAAGAGAATTTATGTAAGAGGAGCTGTGGTTTGTATAGGTTTCATTAGCAGATTTGAACTACATGTGGTCCGTATGAGTAGGAAACACACTTCTTTTATTCTGAGAATGCTCATGGTTCTTGCTGTATTGGAGACGCTGAAAAGAAGAGCTTGCTTCTTGCGTGAAAACAGAGTGTGTTTCACGGATGGGAACACTGGTCTGAATTTATATTCAGAAACGAAGTAAAATCACAGGCTCTGTGTCTTCCTACAAGCAAGAGTTCATTTCTGGTTAACCGAGTGAATTTTGGGCTCAAATGATTTTACACAGTTCTGGAACCCAACGCGATTCTCACTATTTACTAAAGAGCAATTACGTAAGACGATCTGTAGTTTGTATCGGTTTCATAAGCCCAGCTGAAATACATATGGTCCATATTAGTAGGAAACCCAGTTCATTTTTCTGGACATACTCTTGGTTCTTAGTATATTGGAGACGCAGGAAAGAAGAAATGATTCTTGCCTTAAAATAGAGTGTTTTTCAGGGATGAGAACTCTGGTCTGAATTTGCCTTCAGAAACGGAGTTAAACCCCAGGATCTGTGTCTTCCTACAAGCAAGAGTTCATTTCTGGTAAACCCAGTGAATTTTGGGCTCAAATGATTTTTCGCAGTTCAGAAACCCTACGCTATTCACACTATTAACTAAAGAGCATTTATGTAAGAGGAGCCGTGGTTTTTATCAGTTTCATAAGCAGAGTTGAACTATATATGGTCCGTATGAGTAGAAAACACAGTTCTTTATGGCAGGGCATGCTCATGGATCTTGCTGTATTTTAGACTCTGGAAAGAAGACCTTGCTTCTTCGTTAAAACAGAGTGTGTTTCAGGGATGAGAACTCTGGTCTACATTTCCCTGCAGAAATGGAGTTAAACCCCAGGATCTGTGTCTTCCTACAAGCAAGAGATCATTTCTGGTAAACCCAGAGAATTATGGGCTCAAATGATTTTTCGCAGTTCACGAACCCCACATGATTCACACTATTAACTAAAGAGCATTTATGTAATAGGAGCCGTGGTGTGTATCAGTTTCATAAGCAGAGTTGAACTACATATGGTCTGTATGAGTCGGAAACACAGTTCATTTTTTCTGGGCATTCTCATGTTTCTTACTATATTGGAGACTCTGGAAAGAAGAGGATGATTCTTGCATTAAAACAGAGTGTTTTTCAGGGAAGAGAACTCTGGTCTGCATTTGCCTTCAGAAACGGAGTTAAACCCCAGGATCGGTGTCTTCCTACAAGCAAGAGTTGATTTCTGGTAAACACAGTGAATTTGGGCTCAAATGATTTTTCACACTTCACAAACCCTACGCTATTCTCACTATTAAATAAAGAGCATTGATGTAAGAGGAGGTGTGGTCTGTATCAGTTTCATAAGCAGAGTTGAACTATATATGGTCCTTATGAGTAGGAAACACAGTTCTTTTTTTCAGGGCATGCTCATGGTTCTTGCTGTTATTTAGACTCTGGAAAGAGAGCTTGCTTCTTTGTTAAAACAGAGTGTGTTTCAGGGATGAGAACTCTGGTCTGAATTTCCCTGCAGAAACGGAATTAAAACCCAGGATCTGTGTCTTCCTACAAGCAAGAGTTAAGTTCTGGTAAACCCAGTGAATTTTGGGCTCAAAGGATTTTTCGCAGTTCAGGAACCCAACGCTATTCTCACTATTAACTAAAGAGCATTGATGTAAGAGGAGGTGTGGTCTATATCAGTTTCATAAGCAGAGTTGTACTACATATGGTCCGTATGAATAGGAAACACAGTTCATTTTTTCAGGCCATGCTCATGGTTCTTGCTGTATTTTAGACTATGGAAAGAAGTGCTTGCTTCTTCTTTAAAACAGAGTGTGTTTCAGGGATGAGAACTCAGGTCTGAATTTCCCTGCAGAAACGGAGTTAAACCCCAGGATCTGTGTCTTCCTCCAAGCAAGAGATCATTTCTGGTAAACCCATTGAATTTTGGGCTCAAATGATTTTTCGCAGTTCACGAACCCCACATGATTCACACTATTAACTAAAGAGCATTTATGTAAGAGGAGCCGTGGTGTGTATCAGGTTCATAAGCAGAGTTGAACTACAAATTGTCCGTATGAGTAGGAAACACAGTTCTTTTTTTCTGGGCATGCTCATTATTCTTGCTGTATTGCAGGCGCTGGAAAGAAGAGCTTGCTTCTTGCATTATGACAGAGTGTGTTTCATGGATGAGAACTCTGGTCTGTATTTCCCTTCAGAAGCGGAGTTAAACCCCATGATCTGTGTCTTCCTACAAGCAATAGTTCATTCCTGGAAAATCAAGTGAATTTGGGGCTAAAATAATTTTACACAGTTCTAGAACAGAACGCGATTAACACTATTAACTAAACAGCATTTATGTAAGAGGAGATGTGTTCTGTATCAGTTTCATAAGCAGAGTTGATCTAAATAAGGTACATATGAATAGGAAACACAGTTTTTTTCTCTGGGCATGCTCATGTTTCTCACTATATTGGAGACGATGGAAAGAAGAGGATGATTCTTGCCTTAAAATTGAGTGTTTTTCAGGGAGGAGAACTCTGGTCCTAATTTCCCTTCAGTAACGGAGTCAAACCCCAGGATCTGTGTCTTCCTACAAGCAAGAGTTCATTTCTGGTAAACCCATTGAATTTTGGGCTCAAATGATTTTTCGCAGTTCAGGAACACTACGCTATTCTCACTATTAACTAAAGAGGATTTATGTAAGAGGAGATGTGGTTTGTATCACTTTCATAAGCACAGTTGAACTACATATGGTCTGTATGAGTCGGAAAGACAGTTCTTTTTTTCTGGGCATGATCATGTTTCTTACTATATTGGAGACGCTGGAAAGAAGAGGATGATTCTTGCGTTAAAACAGAGTGTTTTTCAGGGATGAGAACTCTGGTCTGCATTTGCCTTCAGAAACGGAGTTAAACCCCAGGATCGGTGTCTTCCTACAAGCAAGAGTTCATTTCTGGTAAACCCAGTGAATTTTGGGCTCAAATGATTTTTCGCAGTTCACGAACCCCACATTATTCACACTATTAACTAAAGAGCATTTATGTAAGAGGAGCCGTGCTGTGTATCAGTTTCATAAGCAGAGTTGAACTACAAATTGTCCGTATGAGTAGGAATCACAGTTCTTTTTTTCAGGCCATGCTCAAGGTAATTGTTGTATTTTAGACGCTGGAAGGAAGAGCTTGCTTCTTGCGTTATAATAGAGAGTGTTTCACGGATGAGATCTCTCGTCTGAATTCCCTGCAGAAACGGAGTTAAACCCCCGGATCTGTGTCATCCTGCAAGCAAGAGTTCATTTCTGGTAAACCCAGTGAATTTTGGGCTCAAATTATTTTTCGCAATTCACGAACCAAACATGATTATCACTATTAACTAAAGAGGATTTATGTAAGAGGAGCTGTGGTTTGTATGAGTTCCATAAGCAGACTTGAACTACATATGATCTGTATGATTCGGAGACACAGTTTTTTTTTTTCTGGGCATGCTCATGTTTCTTACTATATTGGAGATGCTGGAAAGAAGAGGATGATTCTTGCCTTAAAATAGAGTGTTTTTGAGGGATGAGAACTCAGGTCTGAATTTGCCTTCAGAAACGGAGTTAAACCCCAATATCTGTGTCTTCCTACAAGCAAGAGTACATTTCTGCTAAACCCCGTGAATTTTGGGCTCAAAGGATTTTTTGCAGTTCACGAACCCAACATGATTCTCACTATTAACTAATGAGCATTTATGTAAGAGGAGTCGTGGTTTGTATAAGTTTCATAAGCAGAGTTGAACTACATATTGTTGTTATGAGTAGGAAACACAGTTCTTTTTGGCAGGGCATGCTCATGGTTCTTGCTGTATTTTAGAAACTGAAAGAAGAGCTTACTTCTTGCGTTATAACAGAGTGTGTTTCAGGGATGAGAACTCTGGTCTGACTTTCCCTTCAGTATGGATTTAAACCCCAGGATCTGTGTCTTACTACAAGGAAGAGTTCATTTCTGGTTATCCCAATGAATTTGGGCTCAAATGATTTTTCGCTGTTCACGAACCCTACGCTATTCTCACTATTAACTAAAGAGCATTTATGTAAGAGTAGGTTTGGTCTGTAACAGTTTCATAAGCAGAGTAGAGCTACATATGGTCCGTATGAATAGGAAACACAGTTCTTTTTTTCAGGCCATGCTCATTGTTCTTGCTGTATTTTAGACACTGGAAAGAAGAGCTTGCTTCTTGAGTTATAACAGAGTGTGTTTCAGGGATGAGAACTCTGGTCTGAATTTCCCTTCAGAAACGGAGTTAAACCCCATGATCTGTTTCTTCCTCCAAGCAAGAGTTCATTTCTGGTAAACCAAGTGAATTTGTGGTCAAATGATTGTACACAGTTCTAGAACCGAACGTGATTATCACTATTAACTAAACAGCATTTATGTAAGAGGAGATGTGTTCTGTATCAGTTTCATATGCAGAGTTGATCTAAATAAGGTCCGTATGTATAGGAAACACAGTGCTATTTTTCAGGCCATGCTCAAAGTTCCTGCTGTATTTTAGACTCTGGAAATAAGAGCTTGCCTCTTGCGTTATAACGGAGTGTGTTTCAGGGATGAGAACTCTGGTCTGAATTTCCCTTCAGGTATGGAATTAAACCCCAGGATCTGTGTCTTAATACAAGCAAGAGTTCAGTTCTGGTAAACCCAGTGAATTTTGGCCTCAAATGATTTTTCGCAGTTCACGAACCCAACGCTATTCTCACTATTAACTAAAGAGCATTTATGTAAGAGGAGGTGTGGTCAGTATCAGTTTCATAAGCAGAGTAGAGCTACATATGGTCCGTATGAATAGGAAACAGAGTTCTTTTTTTCAGGCCATGCTCATGGAACTTGCTGTATTTTAGACACTGGAAAGAAGAGCTTGCTTCTTGCGTTATAACTGAGTGTGTTTCAGGGATGAGAACTCTGGTCTGTATTTCCCTTCAGTAACTGAGTTAAACCCCAGGATCTGTGTCTTCCTACAAGCAAGAGTTCATTTCTGGTAAACCCAGTGAATTTTGGGCTCAAATGATTTTTCGCAGTTCACGAACCCAACGCTATTCTCACTATTAACTAAAGAGCATTTATGTAAGAGGAGCCGTGCTGTGTATCAGTTTCATAAGCAGAGTTGAACTACAAATTGTCCGTATGAGTAGGAAACACAGTTCTTTTTTTCAGGCCATGCTCAAGGTTCTTGTTGTATTTTAGACGCTGGAAAGAAGAGCTTGCTTCTTGCGTTATAATAGAGAGTGTTTCACGGATGAGATCTCTCGTCTGAATTCCCTGCAGAAACGGAGTTAAACCCCCGGATCGGTGTCTTCCTGCACGCAAGAGTTCATTTCTGGTAAACCCAGTGAATTTTGGGCTCAAATGATTTTTCGCAATTCACGAACCAAACATGATTATCACTATTAACTAAAGAGGATTTATGTAAGAGGAGCTGTGGTTTGTATGAGTTCCATAAGCAGACTTGAACTACATATGATCTGTATGAGTCGGAGACACAGTTTTTTTTTTTTTTCTGGGCATGCTCATGTTTCTTACTATATTGGAGATGCTGGAAAGAAGAGGATGATTCTTGCCTTAAAATAGAGTGTTTTTGAGGGATGAGAACTCAGGTCTGAATTTCCCTTCAGTAACGGAGTTAAACCGCAGGATCTGTGTCATCCTACAAGAAAGAGTTCATTTCTTGTAAACCCAGTGAATTTTGGGCTCAAATGATTTTTCGCAGTTCAGGAACCCAACACTATTCTCACTATTAACTAAAGAGCATTGATGTAAGAGGAGGTGTGGTCTGTATCAGTTTCATAAGCAGAGTTGAACTATATATGGTCCTTATGAGTAGGAAACACAGTTCTTTTTTTCAGGGCATGCTCATGGTTCTTGCTGTTTTTTAGACTCTGGAAAGAGAGCTTGCTTCTTTGTTAAAACAGAGTGTGTTTCAGGGATGAGAACTCTGGTCTGAATTTCCCTGCAGAAACGGAATTAAACCCCAGGATCTGTGTCTTCCTACAAGCAAGAGTTAAGTTCTGGTAAACCCAGTGAATTTTGGGCTCAAAGGATTTTTCGCAGTTCAGGAACCCAACGCTATTCTCACTATTAACTAAAGAGCATTGATGTAAGAGGAGGTGTGGTCTATATCAGTTTCATAAGCAGAGTTGTACTACATATGGTCCGTATGAATAGGAAACACAGTTCATTTTTTCAGGCCATGCTCATGGTTCTTGCTGTATTTTAGACTATGGAAAGAAGTGCTTGCTTCTTCTTTAAAACAGAGTGTGTTTCAGGGATGAGAACTCAGGTCTGAATTTCCCTGCAGAAACGGAGTTAAACCCCAGGATCTGTGTCTTCCTCCAAGCAAGAGATCATTTCTGGTAAACCCATTGAATTTTGGGCTCAAATGATTTTTCGCAGTTCACGAACCCCACATGATTCACACTATTAACTAAAGAGCATTTATGTAAGAGGAGCCGTGGTGTGTATCAGGTTCATAAGCAGAGTTGAACTACAAATTGTCCGTATGAGTAGGAAACACAGTTCTTTTTTTTGGGCATGCTCATTATTCTTGCTGTATTGCAGGCGCTGGAAAGAAGAGCTTGCTTCTTGCATTATGACAGAGTGTGTTTCATGGATGAGAACTCTGGTCTGTATTTCCCTTCAGAAGCGGAGTTAAACCCCATGATCTGTGTCTTCCTACAAGCAATAGTTCATTCCTGGAAAATCAAGTGAATTTGGGGCTAAAATAATTTTACACAGTTCTAGAACAGAACGCGATTAACACTATTAACTAAACAGCATTTATGTAAGAGGAGATGTGTTCTGTATCAGTTTCATAAGCAGAGTTGATCTAAATAAGGTACATATGAATAGGAAACACAGTTTTTTTCTCTGGGCATGCTCATGTTTCTCACTATATTGGAGACGATGGAAAGAAGAGGATGATTCTTGCCTTAAAATTGAGTGTTTTTCAGGGAGGAGAACTCTGGTCCTAATTTCCCTTCAGTAACGGAGTCAAACCCCAGGATCTGTGTCTTCCTACAAGCAAGAGTTCATTTCTGGTAAACCCATTGAATTTTGGGCTCAAATGATTTTTCGCAGTTCAGGAACACTACGCTATTCTCACTATTAACTAAAGAGGATTTATGTAAGAGGAGATGTGGTTTGTATCACTTTCATAAGCACAGTTGAACTACATATGGTCTGTATGAGTCGGAAAGACAGTTCTTTTTTTCTGGGCATGATCATGTTTCTTACTATATTGGAGACGCTGGAAAGAAGAGGATGATTCTTGCGTTAAAACAGAGTGTTTTTCAGGGATGAGAACTCTGGTCTGCATTTGCCTTCAGAAACGGAGTTAAACCCCAGGATCGGTGTCTTCCTACAAGCAAGAGTTCATTTCTGGTAAACCCAGTGAATTTTGGGCTCAAATGATTTTTCGCAGTTCACGAACCCCACATTATTCACACTATTAACTAAAGAGCATTTATGTAAGAGGAGCCGTGCTGTGTATCAGTTTCATAAGCAGAGTTGAACTACAAATTGTCCGTATGAGTAGGAATCACAGTTCTTTTTTTCAGGCCATGCTCAAGGTAATTGTTGTATTTTAGACGCTGGAAAGAAGAGCTTGCTTCTTGCGTTATAATAGAGAGTGTTTCACGGATGAGATCTCTCGTCTGAATTCCCTGCAGAAACGGAGTTAAACCCCCGGATCTGTGTCTTCCTGCACGCAAGAGTTCATTTCTGGTAAACCCAGTGAATTTTGGTCTCAAATGATTTTTCGCAATTCACGAACCAAACATGATTATCACTATTAACTAAAGAGGATTTATGTAAGAGGAGCTGTGGTTTGTATGAGTTCCATAAGCAGACTTGAACTACATATGATCTGTATGAGTCGGAGACACAGTTTTTTTTTTCTGGGCATGCTCATGTTTCTTACTATATTGGAGATGCTGGAAAGAAGAGGATGATTCTTGCCTTAAAATAGAGTGTTTTTGAGGGATGAGAACTCAGGTCTGAATTTGCCTTCAGAAACGGAGTTAAACCCCAATATCTGTGTCTTCCTACAAGCAAGAGTACATTTCTGCTAAACCCCGTGAATTTTGGGCTCAAAGGATTTTTTGCAGTTCACGAACCCAACATGATTCTCACTATTAACTAATGAGCATTTATGTAAGAGGAGTCGTGGTTTGTATAAGTTTCATAAGCAGAGTTGAACTACATATTGTTGTTATGAGTAGGAAACACAGTTCTTTTTGGCAGGGCATGCTCATGGTTCTTGCTGTATTTTAGAAACTGAAAGAAGAGCTTACTTCTTGCGTTATAACAGAGTGTGTTTCAGGGATGAGAACTCTGGTCTGACTTTCCCTTCAGTATGGATTTAAACCCCAGGATCTGTGTCTTACTACAAGGAAGAGTTCATTTCTGGTTATCCCAATGAATTTGGGCTCAAATGATTTTTCGCTGTTCACGAACCCTACGCTATTCTCACTATTAACTAAAGAGCATTTATGTAAGAGTAGGTTTGGTCTGTAACAGTTTCATAAGCAGAGTAGAGCTACATATGGTCCGTATGAATAGGAAACACAGTTCTTTTTTTCAGGCCATGCTCATTGTTCTTGCTGTATTTTAGACACTGGAAAGAAGAGCTTGCTTCTTGAGTTATAACAGAGTGTGTTTCAGGGATGAGAACTCTGGTCTGAATTTCCCTTCAGAAACGGAGTTAAACCCCATGATCTGTTTCTTCCTCCAAGCAAGAGTTCATTTCTGGTAAACCAAGTGAATTTGTGGTCAAATGATTGTACACAGTTCTAGAACCGAACGTGATTATCACTATTAACTAAACAGCATTTATGTAAGAGGAGATGTGTTCTGTATCAGTTTCATATGCAGAGTTGATCTAAATAAGGTCCGTATGTATAGGAAACACAGTGCTATTTTTCAGGCCATGCTCAAGGTTCCTGCTGTATTTTAGACTCTGGAAATAAGAGCTTGCCTCTTGCGTTATAACGGAGTGTGTTTCAGGGATGAGAACTCTGGTCTGAATTTCCCTTCAGGTACGGAATTAAACCCCAGGATCTGCGTCTTAATACAAGCAAGAGTTCAGTTCTGGTAAACCCAGTGAATTTTGGCCTCAAATGATTTTTCGCAGTTCACGAACCCAACGCTATTCTCACTATTAACTAAAGAGCATTTATGTAAGAGGAGGTGTGGTCAGTATCAGTTTCATAAGCAGAGTAGAGCTACATATGGTCCGTATGAATAGGAAACAGAGTTCTTTTTTTCAGGCCATGCTCATGGAACTTGCTGTATTTTAGACACTGGAAAGAAGAGCTTGCTTCTTGCGTTATAACTGAGTGTGTTTCAGGGATGAGAACTCTGGTCTGTATTTCCCTTCAGTAACTGAGTTAAACCCCAGGATCTGTGTCTTCCTACAAGCAAGAGTTCATTTCTGGTAAACCCAGTGAATTTTGGGCTCAAATGATTTTTCGCAGTTCACGAACCCAACGCTATTCTCACTATTAACTAAAGAGCATTTATGTAAGAGGAGCCGTGCTGTGTATCAGTTTCATAAGCAGAGTTGAACTACAAATTGTCCGTATGAGTAGGAAACACAGTTCTTTTTTTCAGGCCATGCTCAAGGTTCTTGTTGTATTTTAGACGCTGGAAAGAAGAGCTTGCTTCTTGCGTTATAATAGAGAGTGTTTCACGGATGAGATCTCTCGTCTGAATTCCCTGCAGAAACGGAGTTAAACCCCCGGATCGGTGTCTTCCTGCACGCAAGAGTTCATTTCTGGTAAACCCAGTGAATTTTGGGCTCAAATGATTTTTCGCAATTCACGAACCAAACATGATTATCACTATTAACTAAAGAGGATTTATGTAAGAGGAGCTGTGGTTTGTATGAGTTCCATAAGCAGACTTGAACTACATATGATCTGTATGAGTCGGAGACACAGTTTTTTTTTTTTTTTCTGGGCATGCTCATGTTTCTTACTATATTGGAGATGCTGGAAAGAAGAGGATGATTCTTGCCTTAAAATAGAGTGTTTTTGAGGGATGAGAACTCAGGTCTGAATTTCCCTTCAGTAACGGAGTTAAACCGCAGGATCTGTGTCATCCTACAAGAAAGAGTTCATTTCTTGTAAACCCAGTGAATTTTGGGCTCAAATGATTTTTCGCAGTTCAGGAACCCAACACTATTCTCACTATTAACTAAAGAGCATTGATGTAAGAGGAGGTGTGGTCTGTATCAGTTTCATAAGCAGAGTTGAACTATATATGGTCCTTATGAGTAGGAAACACAGTTCTTTTTTTCAGGGCATGCTCATGGTTCTTGCTGTTTTTTAGACTCTGGAAAGAGAGCTTGCTTCTTTGTTAAAACAGAGTGTGTTTCAGGGATGAGAACTCTGGTCTGAATTTCCCTGCAGAAACGGAATTAAACCCCAGGATCTGTGCCTTCCTACAAGCAAGAGTTAAGTTCTGGTAAACCCAGTGAATTTTGGGCTCAAAGGATTTTTCGCAGTTCAGGAACCCAACGCTATTCTCACTATTAACTAAAGAGCATTGATGTAAGAGGAGGTGTGGTCTATATCAGTTTCATAAGCAGAGTTGTACTACTTATGGTCCGTAGGAATATGAAACACAGTTCAATTTTTCAGGCCATGCTCATGGTTCTTGCTGTATTTTAGACTATGGAAAGAAGTGCTTGCTTCTCCTTTAAAACAGAGTGTGTTTCAGGGATGAGAACTCAGGTCTGAATTTCCCTGCAGAAACGGAGTTAAACCCCATGATCTGTTTCTTCCTCCAAGCAAGAGTTCATTTCTGGTAAACCAAGTGAATTTGTGGTCAAATGATTGTACACAGTTCTAGAACCGAACGTGATTATCACTATTAACTAAACAGCATTTATGTAAGAGGAGATGTGTTCTGTATCAGTTTCATATGCAGAGTTGATCTAAATAAGGTCCGTATGTATAGGAAACACAGTGCTATTTTTCAGGCCATGCTCAAGGTTCCTGCTGTATTTTAGACTCTGGAAATAAGAGCTTGCCTCTTGCGTTATAACGGAGTGTGTTTCAGGGATGAGAACTCTGGTCTGAATTTCCCTTCAGGTATGGAATTAAAGCCAGGATCTGCGTCTTAATACAAGCAAGAGTTCAGTTCTGGTAAACCCAGTGAATTTTGGGCTCAAATGATTTTTCGCAGTTCACGAACCCAACGCTATTCTCACTATTAACTAAAGAGCATTTATGTAAGAGGAGCCGTGCTGTGTATCAGTTTCATAAGCAGAGTTGAACTACAAATTGTCCGTATGAGTAGGAAACACAGTTCTTTTTTTCAGGCCATGCTCAAGGTTCTTGTTGTATTTTAGACGCTGGAAAGAAGAGCTTGCTTCTTGCGTTATAATAGAGAGTGTTTCACGGATGAGATCTCTCGTCTGAATTCCCTGCAGAAACGGAATTAAACCCCAGGATCTGCGTCTTAATACAAGCAAGAGTTCATTTCTGGTAAACCCAGTGAATTTTGGGCTCAAATGATTTTTCGCAATTCACGAACCAAACATGATTATCACTATTAACTAAAGAGGATTTATGTAAGAGGAGCTGTGGTTTGTATGAGTTCCATAAGCAGACTTGAACTACATATGATCTGTATGAGTCGGAGACACAGTTTTTTTTTTTTTCTGGGCATGCTCATGTTTCTTACTATATTGGAGATGCTGGAAAGAAGAGGATGATTCTTGCCTTAAAATAGAGTGTTTTTGAGGGATGAGAACTCAGGTCTGAATTTCCCTTCAGTAACGGAGTTAAACCGCAGGATCTGTGTCATCCTACAAGAAAGAGTTCATTTCTTGTAAACCCAGTGAATTTTGGGCTCAAATGATTTTTCGCAGTTCAGGAACCCAACACTATTCTCACTATTAACTAAAGAGCATTGATGTAAGAGGAGGTGTGGTCTGTATCAGTTTCATAAGCAGAGTTGAACTATATATGGTCCTTATGAGTAGGAAACACAGTTCTTTTTTTCAGGGCATGCTCATGGTTCTTGCTGTTTTTTAGACTCTGGAAAGAGAGCTTGCTTCTTTGTTAAAACAGAGTGTGTTTCAGGGATGAGAACTCTGGTCTGAATTTCCCTGCAGAAACGGAATTAAACCCCAGGATCTGTGTCTTCCTACAAGCAAGAGTTAAGTTCTGGTAAACCCAGTGAATTTTGGGCTCAAAGGATTTTTCGCAGTTCAGGAACCCAACGCTATTCTCACTATTAACTAAAGAGCATTGATGTAAGAGGAGGTGTGGTCTATATCAGTTTCATAAGCAGAGTTGTACTACATATGGTCCGTATGAATAGGAAACACAGTTCATTTTTTCAGGCCATGCTCATGGTTCTTGCTGTATTTTAGACTATGGAAAGAAGTGCTTGCTTCTTCTTTAAAACAGAGTGTGTTTCAGGGATGAGAACTCAGGTCTGAATTTCCCTGCAGAAACGGAGTTAAACCCCAGGATCTGTGTCTTCCTCCAAGCAAGAGATCATTTCTGGTAAACCCATTGAATTTTGGGCTCAAATGATTTTTCGCAGTTCACGAACCCCACATGATTCACACTATTAACTAAAGAGCATTTATGTAAGAGGAGCCGTGGTGTGTATCAGGTTCATAAGCAGAGTTGAACTACAAATTGTCCGTATGAGTAGGAAACACAGTTCTTTTTTTCTGGGCATGCTCATTATTCTTGCTGTACTGCAGGCGCTGGAAAGAAGAGCTTGCTTCTTGCATTATGACAGAGTGTGTTTCATGGATGAGAACTCTGGTCTGTATTTCCCTTCAGAAGCGGAGTTAAACCCCATGATCTGTGTCTTCCTACAAGCAAGAGTTCATTCCTGGAAAATCAAGTGAATTTGGGGCTAAAATAATTTTACACAGTTCTAGAACAGAACGCGATTAACACTAATAACTAAACAGCATTTATGTAAGAGGAGATGTGTTCTGTATCAGTTTCATAAGCAGAGTTGATCTAAATAAGGTACATATGAATAGGAAACACAGTTTTTTTCTCTGGGCATGCTCATGTTTCTCACTATATTGGAGACGATGGAAAGAAGAGGATGATTCTTGCCTTAAAATTGAGTGTTTTTCAGGGAGGAGAACTCTGGTCCTAATTTCCCTTCAGTAACGGAGTTAAACCCCAGGATCTGTGTCTTCCTACAAGCAAGAGTTCATTTCTGGTAAACCCATTGAATTTTGGGCTCAAATGATTTTTCGCAGTTCAGGAACACTACGCTATTCTCACTATTAACTAAAGAGGATTTATGTAAGAGGAGATGTGGTTTGTATCACTTTCATAAGCACAGTTGAACTACATATGGTCTGTATGAGTCGGAAACACAGTTCTTTTTTTCTGGGCATGATCATGTTTCTTACTATATTGGAGACGCTGGAAAGAAGAGGATGATTCTTGCGTTAAAACAGAGTGTTTTTCAGGGATGAGAACTCTGGTCTGCATTTGCCATCAGAAACGGAGTTAAACCCCAGGATCGGTGTCTTCCTACAAGCAAGAGTTCAGTTCTGGTAAACCCAGTGAATTTTGGGCTCAAATGATTTTTCGCAGTTCACGAACCCCACATTATTCACACTATTAACTAAAGAGCATTTATGTAAGAGGAGCCGTGCTGTGTATCAGTTTCATAAGCAGAGTTGAACTACAAATTGTCCGTATGAGTAGGAATCACAGTTCTTTTTTTCAGGCCATGCTCAAGGTAATTGTTGTATTTTAGATGCTGGAAAAAAGAGCTTGCTTCTTGCGTTATAATAGAGAGTGTTTCACGGATGAGATCTCTCGTCTGAATTCCCTGCAGAAACGGAGTTAAACCCCCGGATCTGTGTCTTCCTGCACGCAAGAGTTCATTTCTGGTAAACCCAGTGAATTTTGGGCTCAAATGATTTTTCGCAATTCACGAACCAAACATGATTATCACTATTAACTAAAGAGGATTTATGTAAGAGGAGCTGTGGTTTGTATGAGTTCCATAAGCAGACTTGAACTACATATGATCTGTATGAGTCGGAGACACAGTTTTTTTTTTCTGGGCATGCTCATGTTTCTTACTATATTGGAGATGCTGGAAAGAAGAGGATGATTCTTGCCTTAAAATAGAGTGTTTTTGAGGGATGAGAACTCAGGTCTGAATTTGCCTTCAGAAACGGAGTTAAACCCCAATATCTGTGTCTTCCTACAAGCAAGAGTACATTTCTGCTAAACCCCGTGAATTTTGGGCTCAAAGGATTTTTTGCAGTTCACGAACCCAACATGATTCTCACTATTAACTAATGAGCATTTATGTAAGAGGAGTCGTGGTTTGTATAAGTTTCATAAGCAGAGTTGAACTACATATTGTTGTTATGAGTAGGAAACACAGTTCTTTTTGGCAGGGCATGCTCATGGTTCTTGCTGTATTTTAGAAACTGAAAGAAGAGCTTACTTCTTGCGTTATAACAGAGTGTGTTTCAGGGATGAGAACTCTGGTCTGACTTTCCCTTCAGTATGGATTTAAACCCCAGGATCTGTGTCTTACTACAAGGAAGAGTTCATTTCTGGTTATCCCAATGAATTTGGGCTCAAATGATTTTTCGCTGTTCAAGAACCCTACGCAATTCTCACAATGAACTTAAGAGTATTTATGTAATCGGAGCTGTGGTTTGTATCAGTTTCATAAGCACAGTTGAACTATATATGGTCCTTATGAGTAGGAAACACAATTCTTTTTTGCAGGGCATGCTCATGGTTCTTGCTGTATTTTATACACCGGAAAGAAGAGCTTGCTTCTCGCGTTATAACAGAGTGTGTTTCAGGGATTATATCTGTGGTCTGAATTTCCCTTCAGTAACAGAGTTAAACCCCAGGATCTGTGTCTTCCTACAAGCAAGAGTTCAGTTCTGGTAAACCCAGTGAATTTTGCGCTCAAATGATTTTTCACAGTTCAGGAACCCAACGCTATTATCACTATTAAATAAAGAGCATTTATGTAAGAGGACGTGTGGTTTTGTATCAGTTTCATAAGAAGATTTGAGCACCATATGCTCTGTATGAATAGGAAACACAGTCCTTTTTTTCAGGCCATGCACATGGTTCTTGCTGTATTTTAGAATCTGGAAAGGATAGCTTGCTTCTTCGTTTAAACAGAGTGTGTTTCAGGGATGAGAACTCTGGTCTGCATTTGCCTTCAGTAACGGAGTTAAACCCCAGGATCTGTGTCTTCCTTCAAGCAATAGTTCATTTTTGGTAAACACAGTGATTTTTGGGCTCAAATGATTTTTCGCAGTTCACGAACCCAACATGATTCTCACTATTAACTAAAGACGATTTATGTAAGAGGAGCTGTGGTTTGTATCAGTTTCATAAGCAGAGTTGAACTACATAAGGTCAGTATGAGTTGGAAACACAGTTTGTTTTTTTTTCTGGGCATGCTCATGTTTCTTACTATATTGGAGACGCTGGAAAGAAGAGGATGATTCTTGCGTTAAAACAGAGTGTTTTTCAGGGATGAGAACTCTGGTTTGCATTTGCCTTCAGACACGGAGTTAAACCCCATGATCGGTGTCTTCCTACAAGCAAGAGTTCATTTCTGGTAAACCCAGTGGATTTTGGGCTCAAATGATTTTTCGCAGTTCACAACCCTACGCTATTCTCACTATTAACTAAAGAGCATTTATGTAAGAGGAGCCGTGGTTTGTATCAGTTTCATAAGTAGATTGGTACTACTCATGGTTCTTAAGAGTAGGAAACACAGTTCTTTTTTGCAGGGCATGCTAGTGTTTCTTGCTGTATTTTAGACACTGGAAAGTAGAGCTTGAATCTTGCGTTGTAACAGAGTGTGTTTCAGGGATGAGACCTCTGGTCTGAATTTCCCTTCAGAAATGGAGTTAAACCCCAGGATCTGTGTCTTTTTTCAAGCATGAGTTCATTTCTGGTAAATCCAGGAAATTTTGGGCTCAAATGATTTTTCACAGTTCAGGAAACCTACGCTATTCTCACTATTACCTAAAGAGGACTTATGTAAGAGGAGCTGTGGTTTGTTTCAGTTTCATAAGCACAGTTGAACTACATATGGTCTGTATGAGTCGGAAACACAGTTCTTTTTTTCTGGGCATGCTCATGTTTTTTACTATATTGGAGACGCTGGAAAGAAGAGGATGATTCTTGCGTTAAAACAGAGTGTTTTTAAGGGATGAGAACTCTGGTCTGAATTTCCCTTCAGAAATGGAGTTAAACCCCAGGATCTGTGTCTTTTTTCAAGAATGAGTTCATTTCTGGTAAACCCAGAGAATTTTGTCTCAAATGATTTTTCGCAGTTCATGAACCCTACGCTATTCTCTCTATTAACTAAAAAGCATTTATGTAAGAGGAGCCGTGGTTTGTATCAGTTCCATAAGCAGAGTAGAACTATATATGGTCCTTATGAGTAGGAAACACCGTTCTTTTTTTCAGGGCATGCTCATGGTTCTTACTATATTTTAGACTCTGGATAGAAGAGCTTGCTTCTTCATTAAAATAGAGTGTGTTACAGGGATGAGAACTCTGGTCTGAATTTCCATGCAGGAACGGAGTTAAACCCCAGGATCTGTGTCTTCCTTCAAGCAATAGTTCATTTTTGGTAAACACAGTGATTTTTGGGCTCAAATGATTTTTCGCAGTTCACGAACCCAACATGATTCTCACTATTAACTAAAGACGATTTATGTAAGAGGAGCTGTGGTTTGTATCAGTTTCATAAGCAGAGTTGAACTACATAAGGTCAGTATGAGTTGGAAACACAGTTTTTTTTTTTTCTGGGCATGCTCATGTTTCTTACTATATTGGAGACGCTGGAAAGAAGAGGATGATTCTTGCGTTAAAACAGAGTGTTTTTCAGGGATGAGAACTCTGGTTTGCATTTGCCTTCAGACACGGAGTTAAACCCCATGATCGGTGTCTTCCTACAAGCAAGAGTTCATTTCTGGTAAACCCAGTGAATTTTGGGCTCAAATGATTTTTTGCAGTTCACAACCCTACGCTATTCTCACTATTAGCTATAGAGCATTTTTGTATGAGGAGCCGTGGTTTGTATCAGTTTCATAAGCAGAGTGGTACTACATATGGTTCTTAAGAGTAGGAAACACAGTTCTTTTTTGCAGGGCATGCCTATTGTTCTTGCTGTATTTTAGACACTGGAAAGAAGTGCTTGATTCTTGCGTTATAACAGAGTGTGTTTCAGGGATGAGAACAATGGTCTGAATTTCCCTTCAGAAACGGAGTTAAACCCCAGGTTCTGTGTCTTCCTTCAAGCAAGAATTCATTTTTGGTAAACACAGTGATTTTTGGGCTTAAAAGATTTTTCTCAGTTCCCGAACCTAACATGATTCTCACTATTAACTAAAGACAATTTATGTAAGAGGAGCAGTGGTTTGTATCAGTTTCATAAGCAGAGTTGAACTATATATGGTCAGTATGAGTAGGAAACACAGTTATTTTTTCTGGGCATGCTTATGTTTCTTACTATATTGGAGACGCTGGAAAGAAGAGGATGATTCTTGGCTTAAAATAGAGTGTTTTTCAGGGATGAGAACTCTGGTCTGAATTTGCCTTCAGAAACGGAGTTAAACCAAAGGCTCTTTGTCTTCCTACAAGCAAGAGTTCATTTTCGGTAAGGCCAGTGATTTTTCGGCTCAAATGAATTTACACAGTTCACGTACACAACGCGATTTTCACTATTAACTAAAGAGCATCTATGTAAGAGATGCTGTGGTTTGTTACAGTTTAATGAGTAGAGTTCAAGTAGATATGGTCCGTATGAGTAGGAAACACAGTTCTTTTTTTCTGGGCATGCTCATGTTTCTTGCTGTATTAGATATGCTGGAAAGAAGACCATGCTTCTTGCATTTAAACAGAGGGTGTTTCATGGATGAGAAGTCTGCTCTGAATTTCTCTTCACAAACGGGGTGAAACTAAAGCCTCTGTGTCTTCCGACAAGCAAGAGTTCATTTCCGGTAAACACAGGGTTTTTCGGCTCAAATGAATTTACACAGTTCATAAACCCAACACGTTTTTTCTCTATTAACTAAAGAGCATCTATGTAACATATGCTGTGGTTTGTTACAGTTTCATGAGCAGAGTTCAACTAGATAATGTCCGTATCAGTTGGAAAAACAGTTATTTTTTCTGCGCATGCTCATGTTTCTTGCTGTATTAGAGATGCTGGAAAGAAGAGCATGCTTCTTGAGTTAAAAGAGAGGGTTTTTCATGGATGAGAACTCTGGTCTGAATTTCCCTTCACAAACGGAGTTAAACCAAAGCCTATGTGTCTTCCTACAAGCAAGAGTTCATTTACGGTAAATCCAGGGTTTTTCGGCTCAAATGAATTTACATATTTCACGAACCCAACACGTTTTTCATTATTAACTACAGAGCATCTATGTAAGAGATGCTGTAGTTTGTTACAGTTTCATAATCAGAGTTCAACTAGATATGGTCCGTATGAGTAGGAAACACAGTTCATTTTTTCTGGACTTGCTCATATTTCTTGCTGTATTGTGGACTCTGCAAAGAAGAGCATGTGTCTTGCATTAAAAAAGAGTGTGTTTCATGGATGAGATAAGTGGTCTGAATTTTCCTTCAGAAATGGAATTAAATGAAAGTCTCTGTGTCTTTCTACATGCAAGAGTTCATATTCGGTAAACCCAGTGATTTTTCGGCTCAAATGAATTCACACAGTTCACGAATACAACACGTTTTTCACTATTAACTAAAGAGCATCTACGTAAGAGATGCTGTGGTTTGTTACAATTTCATAAGCAGCGTTCAACTAGATAATGTCCGTATCAGTTGGAAACACAGTTCTTTTTTTCTGGGCATGCTCATTTTTCTTGCTGTATTAGAGAAGCTGGAAAGAAGAGCATGCTTCTCGCGTTAAAACAGAGTATGTTTCATGGATGAGAACACTGGTCTGTATTTTCCATCAGAAACGGAGTTAAACCAAAGGTTCTCTGTCTTCCTACAATCAAGAGTTCATTTTCGGTAAGGCCAGTGATTTTTCGGCTCAAATGAATTTACACAGTTCACGTACACAACATGATTTTCACTATTAACTAAAGAGCATCTATGTAAGAGATGCTGTGGTTTGTTACAGTTTAATGAGCAGAGTTCAAGTAGATATGGTCTGTATGAGTAGGAAACACAATTCTTTTTTTCTGTACATGCTCATATTTCATGCTGTATTGCAGACTCTGGAAAGAAGAGGATGATTTTTGCGTTAAAACAGAGGGTGTTTCATGGATGAGAACTGTGTTCTGAATTTCCCTTCACAAACGGAGTGAAACCAAAGCCTCTGTGTCTTCCGAGAAGCAAGAGTTCATTTCTGGTAAACACAGGGTTTTTCGGCTCAAATGAATTTACACAGTTCATAAACCCAACACGTTTTTCACTATTAACTTAACAGCATCTATGTAAGAGATGCTGTGGTTTGTTACAGTTTCATAAGCAGAGTTCAATTAGATTAAGTCCGTATCAGTTGGAAACACAGTTCTTTTTTTCTGGACATGCTCATGTTTCTTGCTGTATTGGAGACGCTGGAAAGAAGAGAATGCTTCTTGCGTTAAAACAGAGTATGTTTCATAGATGAGAACACCGGTCTGAATTTCCCTTCACAAATGGAGTTAAACCAAATGCTCTGTGTCTTCCTACAAGCAAGAGTTCATTTCCGGTAAACCCAGTGATTTTTCGGCTCAAATGAATTTACACAGTTCACGAACCCAACACGATTTTCACTATTAACTAAAGAGCATCTATGTAAGAGATGCTGTGGTTTGTTACAGTTTATTGAGTAGAGTTCAACTAGACATGGTCCATATGAGAAGGAAACACAGTTCTTTTTATCTGGGCATACTCATGTTTCTTGCTGTATTAGAGATGCTGGACCGAAGAGCATGCTTCTTGCGTTAAAACAGAGTGTGTTTCATGGATGAGAACTCTGTTCTGAATTTCCCTTCACAAACGGAGTGAAACCAAAGCCTCTGTGTCTTCCTACAAGCAAGAGTTCATTTCCGGTAAACCCAGTGAATTTTCGGCTCAAATGAATTTACACAGTTCACGAACCCAACACCATTTTCACTATTAACTACACAGCATCTATGTAAAAGATGCTGTGGTTTCTTACAGTTTCATAAGCAGAGTTCAACTAGATAAAGTCCATATCAGTTGGAAACACAGTTCTTTTTTTCTGGGCATGCTCATGTTTCTTGCTGTATTGGAGACACTGGAAAGAAGAGCATGCTTCTTGCGTTAAAACAGAGTATTTTTCATAGATGAGAACACCGGTCTGAATTTCCCTTCACAAACGGAGTTAAACCAAATGCTCTGTGTCTTCCTGCACGCAAGAGTTCCTTTCCTGTAAACCCAGTGATTTTTCGGCTCAAAGGAATTTACACAGTTCACGAACCCAACACGATTTTCACTATTAACTAAAGAGCATCTATGTAAGAGATGCTGTGGTTTGTTACAGTTTAATGAGCAGAGTTCAAGTAGATATGGTCCGTTTGAGTAGGAAACACAGTTCTTTTTTTCTGGGCATGCTCATGTTTCTTGCTGTATTAGAGATGCTGGAAAGAAGAGCATGCTTCTTGCATTAAAACAGAGGGGGTTTCATGGATGAGAACTCTGGTCTGAATTTCCCTTCACAAACGGAGTTAAACGAAACCCTGTGACTTCCTACAAGCTAGAGTTCATTTCGGTAAACCCAGGGTTTTTCGGCTGAAATGAATTTACACAGTTCACGAACCCAACACGATTTTCAATATTAACTAAAGAGCATCTATATAAGAGTTGCTGTGGTTTGTTACAGTTTAATGAGTAGAGTTCAACTAGACATGGTCCGTATCAGTTGGAAACACAGTTCTCTTTTTCTGGGCATGCTCATGTTTCTTGCTGTATTGGGGATTCTGGGCAGAAGAGGATGCTTCTTGCGTTAAAACAGAGGGTGTTTCATCGATGAGAACACCGGTCTGAATTTCCCTTCACAAATGGAGTTAAACCAAATGCTCTGTGTCTTCCTACAAGCAAGAGTTCCTTTCCGGTAAACCCAGTGATTTTTCGGCTCAAATGAATTTACACAGTTCACGAACCCAACACGATTTTCACTATTAACTAAAGAGCATCTATGTAAGAGATGCTGTGGTTTGTTACAGTTTATTGAGTAGAGTTCAACTAGACATGGTCCGTATGAGAAGGAAACACAGTTCTTTTTTTCTGGGCATATTCATGTTTCTTGCTGTATTAGAGATGCTGGACCGAAGAGCATGCTTCTTGCGTTAAAACAGAGTGTGTTTCATGGATGAGAACTCTGTTCTGAATTTCCCTTCACAAACGGAGTGAAACCAAAGCCTCTGTGTCTTCCTACAAGCAAGAGTTCATTTCCGGTAAACCCAGTGATTTTTCGGCTCAAATGAATTTACACAGTTCACGAACCCAACACGTTTTTCACTATTAAATAATAGCATCTATGTAAGAGATGCTGTAGTTTGTTACAGTTTCATAATCAGAGTTCAACTAGATATGGTGCGTATGAGTTGAAACACAGTTCATTTTTTCTGGACATGTTCATATTTCTTGCTGTATTGCAGATTCTGGACAGAAGAGGATGCTTCTTGCGTTAAAACAGAGGGTGTTTCATGGATGAGAACACTGGTCTGAATTTCCCTTCACAAACGGAGTTAAACCAAAGGCTCTGTGTCTTCCTACAAGCAAGAGTTCATTTCCGGTAAACCCAGTGATTTTTCGGCTCAAATGATTTTACACAGTTCACGAACCCAACACCATTTTCACTATTAACTACACAGCATCTATGTAAGAGATGCTGTGGTTTGTTACAGTTGCATAAGCAGAGTTCAACTAGATAAAGTCCATATCAGTTGGAAACACAGTTCTCTTTTTCTGGGCATGCTCATGTTTCTTGCTGTATTGGGGATTCTGGGCAGAAGAGGATGCTTCTTGCGTTAAAACAGAGGGTGTTTCATCGATGAGAACACCGGTCTGAATTTCCCTTCACAAACGGAGTTAAACCAAAGGCTCTTTGTCTTCCTAGAAGCAAGAGTTCCTTTCCGGTAAACCCAGTGATTTTTCGGCTCAAAGGAATTTACACAGTTCACGAACCCAACACGATTTTCACTATTAACTAAAGAGCATCTATGTAAGAGATGCTGTGGTTTGTTACAGTTTAATGAGCAGAGTTCAAGTAGATATGGTCCGTATGAGTAGGAAACACAGTTCTTTTTTTCTGGGCATGCTCATGTTTCTTGCTGTATTAGAGATGCTGGAAAGAAGAGCATGCTTCTTGCGTTAAAACAGAGGGTGTTTCATGGATAAGAACTCTGGTCTGAATTTCCCTTCACAAACGGAGTTAAACCAAAGGCTCTTTGTCTTCCTAGAAGCAAGAGTTCATTTCCGGTAAGCCCAGTGATTTTTCGGCTCAAATTAATTTACACAGTTCACGAACCCAACGCGTTTTTCACTATTAACTAAAGAGCATCTATGTAATAGATGCTGTGGTTTGTTACAGTTTCATAAGCAGAGTTCAACTAGATAATGTCCGTATCAGTTGGAAAAACAGTTATTTTTTCTGGGCATGCTCATATTTCATGCTGTATTAGAGATGCTGGAAAGAAGAGCATGCTTCTTGAGTTAAAAGAGAGGGTTTTTCATGGATGAGAATTCTGGTCTGAATTTCCCTTCACAAACGGAGTTAAACCAAAGCCTATGTGTCTTCCTACAAGCAAGAGTTCATTTACGGTAAATCCAGGGTTTTTCGGCTCAAATGAATTTACATATTTCACGAACCCAACACGTTTTTCATTATTAACTACAGAGCATCTATGTAAGAGATGCTGTAGTTTGTTACAGTTTCATAATCAGAGTTCAACTAGATATGGTCCGTATGAGTAGGAAACACAGTTCATTTTTTCTGGACTTGCTCATATTTCTTGCTGTATTGTGGACTCTGCAAAGAAGAGCATGTGTCTTGCATTAAAAAAGAGTGTGTTTCATGGATGAGATAAGTGGTCTGAATTTTCCTTCAGAAATGGAATTAAACGAAAGTCTCTGTGTCTTTCTACATGCAAGAGTTCATATTCGGTAAACCCAGTGATTTTTCGGCTCAAATGAATTCACACAGTTCACGAATACAACACGTTTTTCACTATTAACTAAAGAGCATCTACGTAAGAGATGCTGTGGTTTGTTACAATTTCATAAGCAGCGTTCAACTAGATAATGTCCGTATCAGTTGGAAACACAGTTCTTTTTTTCTGGGCATGCTCATTTTTCTTGCTGTATTAGAGAAGCTGGAAAGAAGAGCATGCTTCTCGCGTTAAAACAGAGTATGTTTCATGGATGAGAACACTGGTCTGTATTTTCCATCAGAAACGGAGTTAAACCAAAGGTTCTCTGTCTTCCTACAATCAAGAGTTCATTTTCGGTAAGGCCAGTGATTTTTCGGCTCAAATGAATTTACACAGTTCACGTACACAACATGATTTTCACTATTAACTAAAGAGCATCTATGTAAGAGATGCTGTGGTTTGTTACAGTTTAATGAGCAGAGTTCAAGTAGATATGGTCTGTATGAGTAGGAAACACAATTCTTTTTTTCTGTACATGCTCATATTTCATGCTGTATTGCAGACTCTGGAAAGAAGAGGATGATTTTTGCGTTAAAACAGAGGGTGTTTCATGGATGAGAACTGTGTTCTGAATTTCCCTTCACAAACGGAGTGAAACCAAAGCCTCTGTGTCTTCCGAGAAGCAAGAGTTCATTTCTGGTAAACACAGGGTTTTTCGGCTCAAATGAATTTACACAGTTCATAAACCCAACACGTTTTTCACTATTAACTTAACAGCATCTATGTAAGAGATGCTGTGGTTTGTTACAGTTTCATAAGCAGAGTTCAATTAGATTAAGTCCGTATCAGTTGGAAACACAGTTCTTTTTTTCTGGACATCCTCATGTTTCTTGCTGTATTGGAGACGCTGGAAAGAAGAGAATGCTTCTTGCGTTAAAACAGAGTATGTTTCATAGATGAGAACACCGGTCTGAATTTCCCTTCACAAATGGAGTTAAACCAAATGCTCTGTGTCTTCCTACAAGCAAGAGTTCCTTTCCGGTAAACCCAGTGATTTTTCGGCTCAAATGAATTTACACAGTTCACGAACCCAACACGATTTTCACTATTAACTAAAGAGCATCTATGTAAGAGATGCTGTGGTTTGTTACAGTTTATTGAGTAGAGTTCAACTAGACATGGTCCGTATGAGAAGGAAACACAGTTCTTTTTATCTGGGCATACTCATGTTTCTTGCTGTATTAGAGATGCTGGACCGAAGAGCATGCTTCTTGCGTTAAAACAGAGTGTGTTTCATGGATGAGAACTCTGTTCTGAATTTCCCTTCACAAACGGAGTGAAACCAAAGCCTCTGTGTCTTCCTACAAGCAAGAGTTCATTTCCGGTAAACCCAGTGAATTTTCGGCTCAAATGAATTTACACAGTTCACGAACCCAACACCATTTTCACTATTAACTACACAGCATCTATGTAAAAGATGCTGTGGTTTCTTACAGTTTCATAAGCAGAGTTCAACTAGATAAAGTCCATATCAGTTGGAAACCCAGTTCTTTTTTTCTGGGCATGCTCATGTTTCTTGCTGTATTGGAGACACTGGAAAGAAGAGCATGCTTCTTGCGTTAAAACAGAGTATTTTTCATAGATGAGAACACCGGTCTGAATTTCCCTTCACAAACGGAGTTAAACCAAATGCTCTGTGTCTTCCTGCACGCAAGAATTCCTTTCCGGTAAACCCAGTGATTTTTCGGCTCAAAGGAATTTACACAGTTCACGAACCCAACACGATTTTCACTATTAACTAAAGAGCATCTATGTAAGAGATGCTGTGGTTTGTTACAGTTTAAAGAGCAGAGTTCAAGTAGATATGGTCCGTTTGAGTAGGAAACACAGTTCTTTTTTTCTGGGCATGCTCATGTTTCTTGCTGTATTAGAGATGCTGGAAAGAAGAGCATGCTTCTTGCATTAAAACAGAGGGTGTTTCATGGATGAGAACTCTGGTCTGAATTTCCCTTCACAAACGGAGTTAAACGAAACCCTGTGACTTCCTACAAGCTAGAGTTCATTTCGGTAAACCCAGGGTTTTTCGGCTGAAATGAATTTACACAGTTCACGAACCCAACACGATTTTCAATATTAACTAAAGAGCATCTATATAAGAGTTGCTGTGGTTTGTTACAGTTTAATGAGTAGAGTTCAACTAGACATGGTCCGTATCAGTTGGAAACACAGTTCTCTTTTTCTGGGCATGCTCATGTTTCTTGCTGTATTGGGGATTCTGGGCAGAAGAGGATGCTTCTTGCGTTAAAACAGAGGGTGTTTCATCGATGAGAACACCGGTCTGAATTTCCCTTCACAAATGGAGTTAAACCAAATGCTCTGTGTCTTCCTACAAGCAAGAGTTCCTTTCCGGTAAACCCAGTGATTTTTCGGCTCAAATGAATTTACACAGTTCACGAACCCAACACGATTTTCACTATTAACTAAAGAGCATCTATGTAAGAGATGCTGTGGTTTGTTACAGTTTATTGAGTAGAGTTCAACTAGACATGGTCCGTATGAGAAGGAAACACAGTTCTTTTTTTCTGGGCATATTCATGTTTCTTGCTGTATTAGAGATGCTGGACCGAAGAGCATGCTTCTTGCGTTAAAACAGAGTGTGTTTCATGGATGAGAACTCTGTTCTGAATTTCCCTTCACAAACGGAGTGAAACCAAAGCCTCTGTGTCTTCCTACAAGCAAGAGTTCATTTCCGGTAAACCCAGTGATTTTTCGGCTCAAATGAATTTACACAGTTCACGAACCCAACACGTTTTTCACTATTAAATAATAGCATCTATGTAAGAGATGCTGTAGTTTGTTACAGTTTCATAATCAGAGTTCAACTAGATATGGTGCGTATGAGTTGAAACACAGTTCATTTTTTCTGGACATGTTCATATTTCTTGCTGTATTGCAGATTCTGGACAGAAGAGGATGCTTCTTGCGTTAAAACAGAGGGTGTTTCATGGATGAGAACACTGGTCTGAATTTCCCTTCACAAACGGAGTTAAACCAAAGGCTCTGTGTCTTCCTACAAGCAAGAGTTCATTTCCGGTAAACCCAGTGATTTTTCGGCTCAAATGATTTTACACAGTTCACGAACCCAACACCATTTTCACTATTAACTACACAGCATCTATGTAAGAGATGCTGTGGTTTGTTACAGTTGCATAAGCAGAGTTCAACTAGATAAAGTCCATATCAGTTGGAAACACAGTTCTCTTTTTCTGGGCATGCTCATGTTTCTTGCTGTATTGGGGATTCTGGGCAGAAGAGGATGCTTCTTGCGTTAAAACAGAGGGTGTTTCATCGATGAGAACACCGGTCTGAATTTCCCTTCACAAACGGAGTTAAACCAAAGGCTCTTTGTCTTCCTAGAAGCAAGAGTTCCTTTCCGGTAAACCCAGTGATTTTTCGGCTCAAAGGAATTTACACAGTTCACGAACCCAACACGATTTTCACTATTAACTAAAGAGCATCTATGTAAGAGATGCTGTGGTTTGTTACAGTTTAATGAGCAGAGTTCAAGTAGATATGGTCCGTATGAGTAGGAAACACAGTTCTTTTTTTCTGGGCATGCTCATGTTTCTTGCTGTATTAGAGATGCTGGAAAGAAGAGCATGCTTCTTGCGTTAAAACAGAGGGTGTTTCATGGATAAGAACTCTGGTCTGAATTTCCCTTCACAAACGGAGTTAAACCAAAGGCTCTTTGTCTTCCTAGAAGCAAGAGTTCATTTCCGGTAAGCCCAGTGATTTTTCGGCTCAAATTAATTTACACAGTTCACGAACCCAACGCGTTTTTCACTATTAACTAAAGAGCATCTATGTAATAGATGCTGTGGTTTGTTACAGTTTCATAAGCAGAGTTCAACTAGATAATGTCCGTATCAGTTGGAAAAACAGTTATTTTTTCTGGGCATGCTCATATTTCATGCTGTATTAGAGATGCTGGAAAGAAGAGCATGCTTCTTGAGTTAAAAGAGAGGGTTTTTCATGGATGAGAATTCTGGTCTGAATTTCCCTTCACAAACGGAGTTAAACCAAAGCCTATGTGTCTTCCTACAAGCAAGAGTTCATTTACGGTAAATCCAGGGTTTTTCGGCTCAAATGAATTTACATATTTCACGAACCCAACACGTTTTTCATTATTAACTACAGAGCATCTATGTAAGAGATGCTGTAGTTTGTTACAGTTTCATAATCAGAGTTCAACTAGATATGGTCCGTATGAGTAGGAAACACAGTTCATTTTTTCTGGACTTGCTCATATTTCTTGCTGTATTGTGGACTCTGCAAAGAAGAGCATGTGTCTTGCATTAAAAAAGAGTGTGTTTCATGGATGAGATAAGTGGTCTGAATTTTCCTTCAGAAATGGAATTAAACGAAAGTCTCTGTGTCTTTCTACATGCAAGAGTTCATATTCGGTAAACCCAGTGATTTTTCGGCTCAAATGAATTCACACAGTTCACGAATACAACACGTTTTTCACTATTAACTAAAGAGCATCTACGTAAGAGATGCTGTGGTTTGTTACAATTTCATAAGCAGCGTTCAACTAGATAATGTCCGTATCAGTTGGAAACACAGTTCTTTTTTTCTGGGCATGCTCATTTTTCTTGCTGTATTAGAGAAGCTGGAAAGAAGAGCATGCTTCTCGCGTTAAAACAGAGTATGTTTCATGGATGAGAACACTGGTCTGTATTTTCCATCAGAAACGGAGTTAAACCAAAGGTTCTCTGTCTTCCTACAATCAAGAGTTCATTTTCGGTAAGGCCAGTGATTTTTCGGCTCAAATGAATTTACACAGTTCACGTACACAACATGATTTTCACTATTAACTAAAGAGCATCTATGTAAGAGATGCTGTGGTTTGTTACAGTTTAATGAGCAGAGTTCAAGTAGATATGGTCTGTATGAGTAGGAAACACAATTCTTTTTTTCTGTACATGCTCATATTTCATGCTGTATTGCAGACTCTGGAAAGAAGAGGATGATTTTTGCGTTAAAACAGAGGGTGTTTCATGGATGAGAACTGTGTTCTGAATTTCCCTTCACAAACGGAGTGAAACCAAAGCCTCTGTGTCTTCCGAGAAGCAAGAGTTCATTTCTGGTAAACACAGGGTTTTTCGGCTCAAATGAATTTACACAGTTCATAAACCCAACACGTTTTTCACTATTAACTTAACAGCATCTATGTAAGAGATGCTGTGGTTTGTTACAGTTTCATAAGCAGAGTTCAATTAGATTAAGTCCGTATCAGTTGGAAACACAGTTCTTTTTTTCTGGACATCCTCATGTTTCTTGCTGTATTGGAGACGCTGGAAAGAAGAGAATGCTTCTTGCGTTAAAACAGAGTATGTTTCATAGATGAGAACACCGGTCTGAATTTCCCTTCACAAATGGAGTTAAACCAAATGCTCTGTGTCTTCCTACAAGCAAGAGTTCCTTTCCGGTAAACCCAGTGATTTTTCGGCTCAAATGAATTTACACAGTTCACGAACCCAACACGATTTTCACTATTAACTAAAGAGCATCTATGTAAGAGATGCTGTGGTTTGTTACAGTTTATTGAGTAGAGTTCAACTAGACATGGTCCGTATGAGAAGGAAACACAGTTCTTTTTATCTGGGCATACTCATGTTTCTTGCTGTATTAGAGATGCTGGACCGAAGAGCATGCTTCTTGCGTTAAAACAGAGTGTGTTTCATGGATGAGAACTCTGTTCTGAATTTCCCTTCACAAACGGAGTGAAACCAAAGCCTCTGTGTCTTCCTACAAGCAAGAGTTCATTTCCGGTAAACCCAGTGAATTTTCGGCTCAAATGAATTTACACAGTTCACGAACCCAACACCATTTTCACTATTAACTACACAGCATCTATGTAAAAGATGCTGTGGTTTCTTACAGTTTCATAAGCAGAGTTCAACTAGATAAAGTCCATATCAGTTGGAAACCCAGTTCTTTTTTTCTGGGCATGCTCATGTTTCTTGCTGTATTGGAGACACTGGAAAGAAGAGCATGCTTCTTGCGTTAAAACAGAGTATTTTTCATAGATGAGAACACCGGTCTGAATTTCCCTTCACAAACGGAGTTAAACCAAATGCTCTGTGTCTTCCTGCACGCAAGAATTCCTTTCCGGTAAACCCAGTGATTTTTCGGCTCAAAGGAATTTACACAGTTCACGAACCCAACACGATTTTCACTATTAACTAAAGAGCATCTATGTAAGAGATGCTGTGGTTTGTTACAGTTTAAAGAGCAGAGTTCAAGTAGATATGGTCCGTTTGAGTAGGAAACACAGTTCTTTTTTTCTGGGCATGCTCATGTTTCTTGCTGTATTAGAGATGCTGGAAAGAAGAGCATGCTTCTTGCATTAAAACAGAGGGTGTTTCATGGATGAGAACTCTGGTCTGAATTTCCCTTCACAAACGGAGTTAAACGAAACCCTGTGACTTCCTACAAGCTAGAGTTCATTTCGGTAAACCCAGGGTTTTTCGGCTGAAATGAATTTACACAGTTCACGAACCCAACACGATTTTCAATATTAACTAAAGAGCATCTATATAAGAGTTGCTGTGGTTTGTTACAGTTTAATGAGTAGAGTTCAACTAGACATGGTCCGTATCAGTTGGAAACACAGTTCTTTTTTTCTGGGCATGCTCATGTTTCTTGCTGTATTGCAGATTCTGGGCAGAAGAGGATGCTTCTTGCGTTAAAACGGAGGGTGTTTCATCAATGAGAACACCGGTCTGAATTTCCCTTCACAAATGGAGTTAAACCAAATGCTCTGTGTCTTCCTACAAGCAAGAGTTCCTTTCCGGTAAACCCAGTGATTTTTCGGCTCAAATGAATTTACACAGTTCACGAACCCAACACGATTTTCACTATTAACTAAAGAGCATCTATGTAAGAGATGCTGTGGTTTGTTACAGTTTATTGAGTAGAGTTCAACTAGACATGGTCCGTATGAGAAGGAAACACAGTTCTTTTTTTCTGGGCATATTCATGTTTCTTGCTGTATTAGAGATGCTGGCCCGAAGAGCATGCTTCTTGCGTTAAAAGAGAGTGTGTTTCATGGATGAGAACTCTGTTCTGAATTTCCCTTCACAAACGGAGTGAAACCAAAGCCTCTGTGTCTTCCTACAAGCAAGAGTTCATTTCCGGTAAACCCAGTGATTTTTCGGCTCAAATGAATTTACACAGTTCACGAACCCAACACGTTTTTCACTATTAACTAAATAGCATCTATGTAAGAGATGCTGTAGTTTGTTACAGTTTCATAATCAGAGTTCAACTAGATATGGTCCGTATGAGTTGAAACACAGTTCATTTTTTCTGGACATGTTCATATTTCTTGCTGTATTGCAGATTCTGGACAGAAGAGGATGCTTCTTGCGTTAAAACAGAGGGTGTTTCATGGATGAGAACACTGGTCTGAATTTCCCTTCACAAACGGAGTTAAACCAAAGGCTCTGTGTCTTCCTACAAGCAAGAGTTCATTTCCGGTAAACCCAGTGATTTTTCGGCTCAAATGATTTTACACAGTTCACGAACCCAACACCATTTTCACTATTAACTACACAGCATCTATGTAAGAGATGCTGTGGTTTGTTACAGTTGCATAAGCAGAGTTCAACTAGATAAAGTACATATCAGTTGGAAACCCAGTTCTTTTTTTCTGGGCATTCTCATGTTTCTTGCTGTATTGGAGACACTGGAAAGAAGAGCATGCTTCTTGCGTTAAAACAGAGTATTTTTCATAGATGAGAACACCGGTCTGAATTTCCCTTCACAAACGGAGTTAAACCAAAGGCTCTTTGTCTTCCTAGAAGCAAGAGTTCATTTCCGGTAAGCCCAGTGATTTTTCGGCTCAAATTAATTTACACAGTTCACGAACCCAACGCGTTTTTCACTATTAACTAAAGAGCATCTATGTAATAGATGCTGTGGTTTGTTACAGTTTCATAAGCAGAGTTCAACTAGATAATGTCCGTATCAGTTGGAAAAACAGTTATTTTTTCTGGGCATGCTCATATTTCATGCTGTATTAGAGATGCTGGAAAGAAGAGCATGCTTCTTGAGTTAAAAGAGAGGGTTTTTCATGGATGAGAACTCTGGTCTGAATTTCCCTTCACAAACGGAGTTAAACAAAAGCCTATGTGTCTTCCTACAAGCAAGAGTTCATTTACGGTAAATCCAGGGTTTTTCGGCTCAAATGAATTTACATATTTCACGAACCCAACACGTTTTTCATTATTAACTACAGAGCATCTATGTAAGAGATGCTGTAGTTTGTTACAGTTTCATAATCAGAGTTCAACTAGATATGGTCCGTATGAGTAGGAAACACAGTTCATTTTTTCTGGACTTGCTCATATTTCTTGCTATATTGTGGACTCTGCAAAGAAGAGGATGCGTCTTGCGTTAAAAAAGAGTGTGTTTCATGGATGAGATAAGTGGTCTGAATTTTCCTTCAGAAATGGAATTAAACCAAAGTCTCTGTGTCTATCTACATGCAAGAGTTCATATTCGGTAAACCCAGTGATTTTTCGGCTCAAATGAATTCACACAGTTCACGAACCCAACACGTTTTTCACTATTAACTAAAGATCATCTACGTAAGAGATGCTGTGGTTTGTTACAATTTAATAAGCAGCGTTCAACTAGATAATGTCCGTATCAGTTGGAAACACAGTTCTTTTTTTCTGGGCATGCTCATTTTTCTTGCTGTATTATAGAAGCTGGAAAGAAGAGCATGCTTCTCGCGTTAAAACAGAATATGTTTCATGGATGAGAACACTGGTCTGTATTTTCCATCAGAAACGGAGTTAAACCAAAGGCTCTGTGTCTTCCTACAATCAAGAGTTCATTTTTGGTAAGGCCAGTGATTTTTCGGCTCAAATGAATTTACACAGTTCACGTACACAACATGATTTTCACTATTAACTAAAGAGCATCTATGTAAGAGATGCTGTGGTTTGTTACAGTTTAATGAGCAGAGTTCAAGTAGATATGGTCTGTATGAGTAGGAAACACAATTCTTTTTTTCTGTACATGCTCATATTTCATGCTGTATTGCAGACTCTGGAAAGAAGAGGATGATTTTTGCGTTAAAACAGAGGGTGTTTCATGGATGAGAACTGTGTTCTGAATTTCCCTTCACAAACGGAGTGAAACCAAAGCCTCTGTGTCTTCCGAGAAGCAAGAGTTCATTTCTGGTAAACACAGGGTTTTTCGGCTCAAATGAATTTACACAGTTCATAAACCCAACACGTTTTTCACTATTAACTTAACAGCATCTATGTAAGAGATGCTGTGGTTTGTTACAGTTTCATAAGCAGAGTTCAATTAGATTAAGTCCGTATCAGTTGGAAACACAGTTCTTTTTTTCTGGACATCCTCATGTTTCTTGCTGTATTGGAGACGCTGGAAAGAAGAGAATGCTTCTTGCGTTAAAACAGAGTATGTTTCATAGATGAGAACACCGGTCTGAATTTCCCTTCACAAATGGAGTTAAACCAAATGCTCTGTGTCTTCCTACAAGCAAGAGTTCCTTTCCGGTAAACCCAGTGATTTTTCGGCTCAAATGAATTTACACAGTTCACGAACCCAACACGATTTTCACTATTAACTAAAGAGCATCTATGTAAGAGATGCTGTGGTTTGTTACAGTTTATTGAGTAGAGTTCAACTAGACATGGTCCGTATGAGAAGGAAACACAGTTCTTTTTATCTGGGCATACTCATGTTTCTTGCTGTATTAGAGATGCTGGACCGAAGAGCATGCTTCTTGCGTTAAAACAGAGTGTGTTTCATGGATGAGAACTCTGTTCTGAATTTCCCTTCACAAACGGAGTGAAACCAAAGCCTCTGTGTCTTCCTACAAGCAAGAGTTCATTTCCGGTAAACCCAGTGAATTTTCGGCTCAAATGAATTTACACAGTTCACGAACCCAACACCATTTTCACTATTAACTACACAGCATCTATGTAAAAGATGCTGTGGTTTCTTACAGTTTCATAAGCAGAGTTCAACTAGATAAAGTCCATATCAGTTGGAAACCCAGTTCTTTTTTTCTGGGCATGCTCATGTTTCTTGCTGTATTGGAGACACTGGAAAGAAGAGCATGCTTCTTGCGTTAAAACAGAGTATTTTTCATAGATGAGAACACCGGTCTGAATTTCCCTTCACAAACGGAGTTAAACCAAATGCTCTGTGTCTTCCTGCACGCAAGAATTCCTTTCCGGTAAACCCAGTGATTTTTCGGCTCAAAGGAATTTACACAGTTCACGAACCCAACACGATTTTCACTATTAACTAAAGAGCATCTATGTAAGAGATGCTGTGGTTTGTTACAGTTTAAAGAGCAGAGTTCAAGTAGATATGGTCCGTTTGAGTAGGAAACACAGTTCTTTTTTTCTGGGCATGCTCATGTTTCTTGCTGTATTAGAGATGCTGGAAAGAAGAGCATGCTTCTTGCATTAAAACAGAGGGTATTTCATGGATGAGAACTCTGGTCTGAATTTCCCTTCACAAACGGAGTTAAACGAAACCCTGTGACTTCCTACAAGCTAGAGTTCATTTCGGTAAACCCAGGGTTTTTCGGCTGAAATGAATTTACACAGTTCACGAACCCAACACGATTTTCAATATTAACTAAAGAGCATCTATATAAGAGTTGCTGTGGTTTGTTACAGTTTAATGAGTAGAGTTCAACTAGACATGGTCCGTATCAGTTGGAAACACAGTTCTTTTTTTCTGGGCATGCTCATGTTTCTTGCTGTATTGCAGATTCTGGGCAGAAGAGGATGCTTCTTGCGTTAAAACGGAGGGTGTTTCATCAATGAGAACACCGGTCTGAATTTCCCTTCACAAATGGAGTTAAACCAAATGCTCTGTGTCTTCCTACAAGCAAGAGTTCCTTTCCGGTAAACCCAGTGATTTTTCGGCTCAAATGAATTTACACAGTTCACGAACCCAACACGATTTTCACTATTAACTAAAGAGCATCTATGTAAGAGATGCTGTGGTTTGTTACAGTTTATTGAGTAGAGTTCAACTAGACATGGTCCGTATGAGAAGGAAACACAGTTCTTTTTTTCTGGGCATATTCATGTTTCTTGCTGTATTAGAGATGCTGGCCCGAAGAGCATGCTTCTTGCGTTAAAAGAGAGTGTGTTTCATGGATGAGAACTCTGTTCTGAATTTCCCTTCACAAACGGAGTGAAACCAAAGCCTCTGTGTCTTCCTACAAGCAAGAGTTCATTTCCGGTAAACCCAGTGATTTTTCGGCTCAAATGAATTTACACAGTTCACGAACCCAACACGTTTTTCACTATTAACTAAATAGCATCTATGTAAGAGATGCTGTAGTTTGTTACAGTTTCATAATCAGAGTTCAACTAGATATGGTCCGTATGAGTTGAAACACAGTTCATTTTTTCTGGACATGTTCATATTTCTTGCTGTATTGCAGATTCTGGACAGAAGAGGATGCTTCTTGCGTTAAAACAGAGGGTGTTTCATGGATGAGAACACTGGTCTGAATTTCCCTTCACAAACGGAGTTAAACCAAAGGCTCTGTGTCTTCCTACAAGCAAGAGTTCATTTCCGGTAAACCCAGTGATTTTTCGGCTCAAATGATTTTACACAGTTCACGAACCCAACACCATTTTCACTATTAACTACACAGCATCTATGTAAGAGATGCTGTGGTTTGTTACAGTTGCATAAGCAGAGTTCAACTAGATAAAGTACATATCAGTTGGAAACCCAGTTCTTTTTTTCTGGGCATTCTCATGTTTCTTGCTGTATTGGAGACACTGGAAAGAAGAGCATGCTTCTTGCGTTAAAACAGAGTATTTTTCATAGATGAGAACACCGGTCTGAATTTCCCTTCACAAACGGAGTTAAACCAAAGGCTCTTTGTCTTCCTAGAAGCAAGAGTTCATTTCCGGTAAGCCCAGTGATTTTTCGGCTCAAATTAATTTACACAGTTCACGAACCCAACGCGTTTTTCACTATTAACTAAAGAGCATCTATGTAATAGATGCTGTGGTTTGTTACAGTTTCATAAGCAGAGTTCAACTAGATAATGTCCGTATCAGTTGGAAAAACAGTTATTTTTTCTGGGCATGCTCATATTTCATGCTGTATTAGAGATGCTGGAAAGAAGAGCATGCTTCTTGAGTTAAAAGAGAGGGTTTTTCATGGATGAGAACTCTGGTCTGAATTTCCCTTCACAAACGGAGTTAAACAAAAGCCTATGTGTCTTCCTACAAGCAAGAGTTCATTTACGGTAAATCCAGGGTTTTTCGGCTCAAATGAATTTACATATTTCACGAACCCAACACGTTTTTCATTATTAACTACAGAGCATCTATGTAAGAGATGCTGTAGTTTGTTACAGTTTCATAATCAGAGTTCAACTAGATATGGTCCGTATGAGTAGGAAACACAGTTCATTTTTTCTGGACTTGCTCATATTTCTTGCTATATTGTGGACTCTGCAAAGAAGAGGATGCGTCTTGCGTTAAAAAAGAGTGTGTTTCATGGATGAGATAAGTGGTCTGAATTTTCCTTCAGAAATGGAATTAAACCAAAGTCTCTGTGTCTATCTACATGCAAGAGTTCATATTCGGTAAACCCAGTGATTTTTCGGCTCAAATGAATTCACACAGTTCACGAACCCAACACGTTTTTCACTATTAACTAAAGATCATCTACGTAAGAGATGCTGTGGTTTGTTACAATTTAATAAGCAGCGTTCAACTAGATAATGTCCGTATCAGTTGGAAACACAGTTCTTTTTTTCTGGGCATGCTCATTTTTCTTGCTGTATTATAGAAGCTGGAAAGAAGAGCATGCTTCTCGCGTTAAAACAGAATATGTTTCATGGATGAGAACACTGGTCTGTATTTTCCATCAGAAACGGAGTTAAACCAAAGGCTCTGTGTCTTCCTACAATCAAGAGTTCATTTTTGGTAAGGCCAGTGATTTTTTGGCTCAAATGAATTTACACAGTTCACGTACACAACGTGATTTTCACTATTAACTAAAGAGCATCTATGTAAGAGATGCTGTGGTTTGTTACAGTTTAATGAGCAGAGTTCAAGTAGATATGGTCCGTATGAGTAGGAAACACAATTCTTTTTTTCTGTACATGCTCATATTTCATGCTGTATTGCAGACTCTGGAAAGAAGAGGATGCGTTTTGCGTTAAAACAGAGGGTGTTTCATGGATGAGAACTCTGGTCTGAATTTTCCATCAGAAACGGAGTGAAACCAAAGCCTCTGTGTCTTCCGACAAGCAAGAGTTCATTTCTGGTAAACACAGGGTTTTTCGGCTCAAATGAATTTACACAGTTCATAAACCCAACACGTTTTTCACTATTAACTTAACTGCATCTATGTAAGAGATGCTGTGGTTTGTTACAGTTTCATAAGCAGAGTTCAACTAGATTAAGTCTGTATCAGTTGGAAACACAGTTCTTTTTTTCTGGACATGCTCATGTTTCTTGCTGTATTGGAGACGCTGGAAAGAAGAGAATGCTTCTTGCGTTAAAACAGAGTATGTTTCATAGATGAGAACACCGGTCTGAATTTCCCTTCACAAATGGAGTTAAACCAAAGCCTCTGTGTCTTCCTACAAGCAAGAGTTCATTTCCGGTAAACCCAGTGATTTTTCGGCTCAAATGATTTTACACAGTTCACGAACCCACCACCATTTTCACTATTAACTACACAGCATCTATGTAAGAGATGCTGTGGTTTGTTACAGTTGCATAAGCAGAGTTCAACTAGATAAAGTCCATATCAGTTGGAAACCCAGTTCTTTTTTTCTGGGCATTCTCATGTTTCTTGCTGTATTGGAGACACTGGAAAGGAGAGCATGCTTCTTGCGTTAAAACAGAGTATTTTTCCTAGATGAGAACACCGGTCTGAATTTCCCTTCACAAACGGAGTTAAACCAAATGCTCTGTGTCTTCCTGCAAGCAAGAGTTCCTTTCCGGTAAACCCAGTGATTTTTCGGCTCAAAGGAATTTACACAGTTCACGAACCCAACACGATTTTCACTATTAACTAAAGAGCATCTATGTAAGAGATGCTGTGGTTTGTTACAGTTTAATGAGCAGAGTTATAGTAGATATGGTCCGTATGAGTAGGAAACACAGTTCTTTTTTTCTGGGCATGCTCATGTTTCTTGCTGTATTAGAGATGCTGGAAAGAAGAGCATGCTTCTTGCGTTAAAACAGAGGGTGTTTCATGGATGAGAACTCTGGTCTGAATTTCCCTTCACAAACGGAGTTAAACCAAAGGCTCTTTGTCTTCCTAGAAGCAAGAGTTCATTTCCGGTAAGCCCAGTGATTTTTCGGCTCAAATTAATTTACACAGTTCACGAACCCAACGCGTTTTTCACTATTAACTAAAGAGCATCTATGTAATAGATGCTGTGGTTTGTTACAGTTTCATAAGCAGAGTTCAACTAGATAATGTCCGTATCAGTTGGAAAAACAGTTATTTTTTCTGGGCATGCTCATATTTCATGCTGTATTAGAGATGCTGGAAAGAAGAGCATGCTTCTTGAGTTAAAAGAGAGGGTTTTTCATGGATGAGAACTCTGGTCTGAATTTTCCTTCACAAACGGAGTTAAACCAAAGCCTATGTGTCTTCCTACAAGCAAGAGTTCATTTACGGTAAATCCAGGGTTTTTCGGCTCAAATGAATTTACATATTTCACGAACCCAACACGTTTTTCATTATTAACTACAGAGCATCTATGTAAGAGATGCTGTGGTTTGTTACAGTTTCATAATCAGAGTTCAACTAGATATGGTCCGTATGAGTTGAAACACAGTTCATTTTTTCTGGACATGTTCATATTTCTTGCTGTATTGCAGATTCTGGACAGAAGAGGATGCTTCTTGCGTTAAAACAGAGGGTGTTTCATGGATGAGAACACTGGTCTGAATTTCCCTTCACAAACGGAGTTAAACCAAAGGCTCTGTGTCTTCCTACAAGCAAGAGTTCATTTCCGGTAAACCCAGTGATTTTTCGGCTCAAATGATTTTACACAGTTCACGAACCCAACACCATTTTCACTATTAACTACACAGCATCTATGTAAGAGATGCTGTGGTTTGTTACAGTTGCATAAGCAGAGTTCAACTAGATAAAGTACATATCAGTTGGAAACCCAGTTCTTTTTTTCTGGGCATTCTCATGTTTCTTGCTGTATTGGAGACACTGGAAAGAAGAGCATGCTTCTTGCGTTAAAACAGAGTATTTTTCATAGATGAGAACACCGGTCTGAATTTCCCTTCACAAACGGAGTTAAACCAAAGGCTCTTTGTCTTCCTAGAAGCAAGAGTTCATTTCCGGTAAGCCCAGTGATTTTTCGGCTCAAATTAATTTACACAGTTCACGAACCCAACGCGTTTTTCACTATTAACTAAAGAGCATCTATGTAATAGATGCTGTGGTTTGTTACAGTTTCATAAGCAGAGTTCAACTAGATAATGTCCGTATCAGTTGGAAAAACAGTTATTTTTTCTGGGCATGCTCATATTTCATGCTGTATTAGAGATGCTGGAAAGAAGAGCATGCTTCTTGAGTTAAAAGAGAGGGTTTTTCATGGATGAGAACTCTGGTCTGAATTTCCCTTCACAAACGGAGTTAAACAAAAGCCTATGTGTCTTCCTACAAGCAAGAGTTCATTTACGGTAAATCCAGGGTTTTTCGGCTCAAATGAATTTACATATTTCACGAACCCAACACGTTTTTCATTATTAACTACAGAGCATCTATGTAAGAGATGCTGTAGTTTGTTACAGTTTCATAATCAGAGTTCAACTAGATATGGTCCGTATGAGTAGGAAACACAGTTCATTTTTTCTGGACTTGCTCATATTTCTTGCTATATTGTGGACTCTGCAAAGAAGAGGATGCGTCTTGCGTTAAAAAAGAGTGTGTTTCATGGATGAGATAAGTGGTCTGAATTTTCCTTCAGAAATGGAATTAAACCAAAGTCTCTGTGTCTATCTACATGCAAGAGTTCATATTCGGTAAACCCAGTGATTTTTCGGCTCAAATGAATTCACACAGTTCACGAACCCAACACGTTTTTCACTATTAACTAAAGATCATCTACGTAAGAGATGCTGTGGTTTGTTACAATTTAATAAGCAGCGTTCAACTAGATAATGTCCGTATCAGTTGGAAACACAGTTCTTTTTTTCTGGGCATGCTCATTTTTCTTGCTGTATTATAGAAGCTGGAAAGAAGAGCATGCTTCTCGCGTTAAAACAGAATATGTTTCATGGATGAGAACACTGGTCTGTATTTTCCATCAGAAACGGAGTTAAACCAAAGGCTCTGTGTCTTCCTACAATCAAGAGTTCATTTTTGGTAAGGCCAGTGATTTTTTGGCTCAAATGAATTTACACAGTTCACGTACACAACGTGATTTTCACTATTAACTAAAGAGCATCTATGTAAGAGATGCTGTGGTTTGTTACAGTTTAATGAGCAGAGTTCAAGTAGATATGGTCCGTATGAGTAGGAAACACAATTCTTTTTTTCTGTACATGCTCATATTTCATGCTGTATTGCAGACTCTGGAAAGAAGAGGATGCGTTTTGCGTTAAAACAGAGGGTGTTTCATGGATGAGAACTCTGGTCTGAATTTTCCATCAGAAACGGAGTGAAACCAAAGCCTCTGTGTCTTCCGACAAGCAAGAGTTCATTTCTGGTAAACACAGGGTTTTTCGGCTCAAATGAATTTACACAGTTCATAAACCCAACACGTTTTTCACTATTAACTTAACTGCATCTATGTAAGAGATGCTGTGGTTTGTTACAGTTTCATAAGCAGAGTTCAACTAGATTAAGTCTGTATCAGTTGGAAACACAGTTCTTTTTTTCTGGACATGCTCATGTTTCTTGCTGTATTGGAGACGCTGGAAAGAAGAGAATGCTTCTTGCGTTAAAACAGAGTATGTTTCATAGATGAGAACACCGGTCTGAATTTCCCTTCACAAATGGAGTTAAACCAAAGCCTCTGTGTCTTCCTACAAGCAAGAGTTCATTTCCGGTAAACCCAGTGATTTTTCGGCTCAAATGATTTTACACAGTTCACGAACCCACCACCATTTTCACTATTAACTACACAGCATCTATGTAAGAGATGCTGTGGTTTGTTACAGTTGCATAAGCAGAGTTCAACTAGATAAAGTCCATATCAGTTGGAAACCCAGTTCTTTTTTTCTGGGCATTCTCATGTTTCTTGCTGTATTGGAGACACTGGAAAGGAGAGCATGCTTCTTGCGTTAAAACAGAGTATTTTTCCTAGATGAGAACACCGGTCTGAATTTCCCTTCACAAACGGAGTTAAACCAAATGCTCTGTGTCTTCCTGCAAGCAAGAGTTCCTTTCCGGTAAACCCAGTGATTTTTCGGCTCAAAGGAATTTACACAGTTCACGAACCCAACACGATTTTCACTATTAACTAAAGAGCATCTATGTAAGAGATGCTGTGGTTTGTTACAGTTTAATGAGCAGAGTTATAGTAGATATGGTCCGTATGAGTAGGAAACACAGTTCTTTTTTTCTGGGCATGCTCATGTTTCTTGCTGTATTAGAGATGCTGGAAAGAAGAGCATGCTTCTTGCGTTAAAACAGAGGGTGTTTCATGGATGAGAACTCTGGTCTGAATTTCCCTTCACAAACGGAGTTAAACCAAAGGCTCTTTGTCTTCCTAGAAGCAAGAGTTCATTTCCGGTAAGCCCAGTGATTTTTCGGCTCAAATTAATTTACACAGTTCACGAACCCAACGCGTTTTTCACTATTAACTAAAGAGCATCTATGTAATAGATGCTGTGGTTTGTTACAGTTTCATAAGCAGAGTTCAACTAGATAATGTCCGTATCAGTTGGAAAAACAGTTATTTTTTCTGGGCATGCTCATATTTCATGCTGTATTAGAGATGCTGGAAAGAAGAGCATGCTTCTTGAGTTAAAAGAGAGGGTTTTTCATGGATGAGAACTCTGGTCTGAATTTTCCTTCACAAACGGAGTTAAACCAAAGCCTATGTGTCTTCCTACAAGCAAGAGTTCATTTACGGTAAATCCAGGGTTTTTCGGCTCAAATGAATTTACATATTTCACGAACCCAACACGTTTTTCATTATTAACTACAGAGCATCTATGTAAGAGATGCTGTAGTTGTTACAGTTTCATAATCAGAGTTCAACTAGATATGGTCCGTATGAGTAGGAAACACAGTTCATTTTTTCTGGACTTGCTCATATTTCTTGCTGTATTGTGGACTCTGCAAAGAAGAGGATGCGTCTTGCGTTAAAAAAGAGTGTGTTTCATGGATGAGATAAGTGGTCTGAATTTTCCTTCAGAAATGGAATTAAACCAAAGTCTCTGTGTCTATCTACATGCAAGAGTTCATATTCGGTAAACCCAGTGATTTTTCGGCTCAAATGAATTCACACAGTTCACGAACCCAACACGTTTTTCACTATTAACTAAAGATCATCTACGTAAGAGATGCTGTGGTTTGTTACAATTTAATAAGCAGCGTTCAACTAGATAATGTCCGTATCAGTTGGAAACACAGTTCTTTTTTTCTGGGCATGCTCATTTTTCTTGCTGTATTATAGAAGCTGGAAAGAAGAGCATGCTTCTCGCGTTAAAACAGAGTATGTTTCATGGATGAGAACACTGGTCTGTATTTTCCATCAGAAACGGAGTTAAACCAAAGGCTCTGTGTCTTCCTACAAACAAGAGTTCATTTTTGGTAAGGCCAGTGATTTTTCGGCTCAAATGAATTTACACAGTTCACGTACACAACGTGAATTTCACTATTAACTAAAGAGCATCTATGTAAGAGATGCTGTGGTTTGTTACAGTTTAATGAGCAGAGTTCAAGTAGATATGGTCCGTATGAGTAGGAAACACAATTCTTTTTTTCTGTACATGCTCATATTTCATGCTGTATTGCAGACTCTGGAAAGAAGAGGATGCTTTTTGCGTTAAAACAGAGGGTGTTTCATGGATGAGAACCCTGGTCTGAATTTTCCATCAGAAACGGAGTGAAACCAAAGCCTCTGTGTCTTCCGACAAGCAAGAGTTCATTTCTGGTAAACACAGGGTTTTTCGGCTCAAATGAATTTACACAGTTCATAAACCCAACACGTTTTTCACTATTAACTTAACTGCATCTATGTAAGAGATGCTGTGGTTTGTTACAGTTTCATAAGCAGAGTTCAACTAGATTAAGTCCGTATCAGTTGGAAACACAGTTCTTTTTTTCTGGACATGCTCATGTTTCTTGCTGTATTGGAGACGCTGGAAAGAAGAGAATGCTTCTTGCGTTAAAACAGAGTATGTTTCATAGATGAGAACACCGGTCTGAATTTCCCTTCACAAACATAGTTAAACCAAATGCTCTGTGTCTTCCTACAAGCAAGAGTTCCTTTCCAGTAAACCCAGTGATTTCTCGGCTCAAATGAATTTACACAGTTCACGAACCCAACACGATTTTCACTATTAACTAAAGAGCATTTATGTAAGAGATGCTGTGGTTTGTTACAGTTTATTGAGTAGAGTTCAACTAGACATTGTCCGTATGAGAAGGAAACACAGTTCTTTTTTTCTGGGCATGCTCATGTTTCTTGCTGTATTAGAGATGCTGGAAAGAAGAGCATGCTTCTTGCGTTAAAACAGAGGGTGTTTCATGGATGAGAACTCTGGTCTGAATTTCCCTTCACTAACGGAGTTAAACCAAACCCTGTGACTTCCTACAAGCTAGAGTTCATTTCCGGTAAACCCAGGGTTTTTCGGCTGAAATGAATTTACACAGTTCACGAACCCAACACGATTTTCACTATTAACTAAAGAGCATCTATGTAAGAGATCCTGTGGTTTGTTACAGTTTACTGAGTAGAGTTCAACTAGACATGGTCCGTATCAGATGGAAACACAGTTCTTTTTTTCTGGGCATGCTCATGTTTCTTGCTGTATTGAAGATACTGGAAAGAAGAGCATGCTTCTCTCGTTAGAACAGAGTATGTTTCATGGATGAGAACACCGGTGTGAATTTTCCATCAGAAACGGAGTTAAACCAAAGGCTCTGAGTCTTCCTACAAGCAAGAGTTCATTTGTGGTAATCCCAGTGAGTTTTCGGCTCAAATGAATTTACACAGTTCAAGAACCCAACATATTTTTCACTATTAACTTAACTGCATCTATGTAAGAGATGCTGTAGTTTGTTACAGTTTCATAAGCAGAGTTCAACTAGATAAAGTCCATATCAGTTGGAAAGACAGGTCTTTTTTTCTGGACATGCTCATGTTTCTTGCTGTATTGGAGACTCTGGAAAGAAGAGAATGCTTCTTGTGATAAAACAGAGTATGTTTCATAGATGAGAACACCGGTCTGAATTTCCCTTCACAAACGGAGTTAAACCAAATGCTCTGTGTCTTCCTACAAGCAAGAGTTCCTTTCCAGTAAACCCAGTGATTTTTCGGCTCAAATGAATTTACACAGTTCACGAACCCAACACGATTTTCACTATTAACTAAAGAGCATCTATGTAAGAGATGCTGTGGTTTGTTACAGTTTATTGAGTAGAGTTCAACTAGACATGGTCCGTATGAGAAGGAAACACAGTTCTTTTTTTCTGGGCATACTCAGGTTTCCTGCTGTATTAGAGATGCTGGACAGAAGAGCATGCTTCTCGCGTTAAAACAGAGTGTGTTTCATGGATGAGAACTCTGGTCTGAATTTCCCTTCACAAACGGAGTGAAACCAAAGCATCTGTGTCTTCCTACAAGCAACAGTTCATTTCCGGTAAAGCCAGTGATTTTTCGGCTCAAATGAATTTACACAGTTCACGAACCCAACACGTTTTTCACTATTAACTAATTAGCATCTATGTAAGAGATGCTGTGGTTTGTTACAGTTTCATAATCAGAGTTCAACTAGATATGGTCCGTATGAGTAGGAAACACAGTTCATTTTTTCTGGACTTGCTCATATTTCTTGCTGTATTGTGGACTCTGCAAAGAAGAGGATGCGTCTTGCGTTAAAAAAGAGTGTGTTTCATGGATGAGATAAGTGGTCTGAATTTTCCTTCAGAAATGGAATTAAACCAAAATCTCTGTGTCTATCTACATGCAAGAGTTCATATTCGGTAAACCCAGTGATTTTTCGGCTCAAATGAATTCACACAGTTCACGAACCCAACACGTTTTTCACTATTAACTAAAGAGCATCTACGAAAGTGATGCTGTGGTTTGTTACAATTTCATAACCAGCGTTCAACTAGATAATGTCCGTATCAGTTGGAAACACAGTTCTTTTTTTCTGGGCATGCTCATTTTTCTTGCTGTATTAGAGAAGCTGGAAAGAAGAGCATGCTTCTCGCGTTAAAACAGAGTATGTTTCATGGATGAGAACACTGGTCTGTATTTTCCATCAGAAACGGAGTTAAACCAAAGGCTCTGTGTCTTCCTACAATCAAGAGTTCATTTTTGGTAAGGCCAGTGATTTTTCGGCTCAAATGAATTTACACAGTTCACGTACACAACGTGATTTTCACTATTAACTAAAGAGCATCTATGTAAGAGATGCTGTGGTTTGTTACAGTTTAATGAGCAGAGTTCAAGTAGATATGGTCCGTATGAGTAGGAAACACAATTCTTTTTTTCTGTACATGCTCATATTTCATGCTGTATTGCAGACTCTGGAAAGAAGAGGATGCTTTTTGCATTAAAACAGAGGGTGTTTCATGGATGAGAACTCTGGTCTGAATTTTCCATCAGAAACGGAGTGAAACCAAAGCCTCTGTGTCTTCCGACAAGCAAGAGTTCATTTCTGGTAAACACAGGGTTTTTCGGCTCAAATGAATTTACACAGTTCATAAACCCAACACGTTTTTCACTATTAACTTAACTGCATCTATGTAAGAGATGCTGTGGTTTGTTACAGTTTCATAAGCAGAGTTCAACTAGATTAAGTCCGTATCAGTTGGAAACACAGTTCTTTTTTTCTGGGCATGCTCATGTTTCTTGCTGTATTGGAGACACTGGAAAGAAGAGCATGCTTCTTGCGTTAAAACAGAGTATTTTTCATAGATGAGAACACCGGTCTGAATTTCCCTTCACAAACGGAGTTAAACCAAATGCTCTGTGTCTTCCTACAAGCAAGAGTTCCTTTCCGGTAAACCCATTGATTTTTCGGCTCAAAGGAATTTACACAGTTCACGAACCCAACACGATTTTCACTATTAACTAAAGAGCATCTATGTAAGAGATGCTGTGGTTTGTTACAGTTTAATGAGCAGAGTTCAAGTAGATATGGTCCGTATGAGTAGGAAACACAGTTCTTTTTTTCTGGGCATGCTCATGTTTCTTGCTGTATTAGAGATGCTGGAAAGAAGAGCATGCTTCTTGCGTTAAAACAGAGGGTGTTTCATGGATGAGAACTCTGGTCTGAATTTCACTTCACTAACGGAGTTAAACCAAACCCTGTGACTTCCTACAAGCTAGAGTTCATTCCGGTAAACCCAGGGTTTTTCGGCTGAAATGAATTTACACAGGTCACGAACCCAACACGATTTTCACTATTAACTAAAGAGCATCTATGTAAGAGATGCTGTGGTTTGTTACAGTTTACTGAGTAGAGTTCAACTAGACATGGTCCGTATCAGTTGGAAACACAGTTCTTTTTTTCTGGGCATGCTCATGTTTCTTGCTGTATTGAAGATGCTGGAAAGAAGAGCATGCTTCTCGCGTTAGAACAGAGTATGTTTCATGGATGAGAACACCGGTGTGAATTTTCCATCAGAAACGGAGTTAAACCAAAGGCTCTGAGTCTTCCTACAAGCAAGAGTTCATTTGTGGTAATCCCAGTGAGTTTTCGGCTCAAATGAATTTACACAGTTCAAGAACCCAACATGTTTTTCACTATTAACTAAAGAGCATCTATGTAAGAGATGCTGTAGTTTGTTACAGTTTCATGATCAGAGTTCAACTAGATATGGTCCGTATGAGTAGGAAACACAGTACATTTTTTCTGGACATGCTCATATTTCTTGCTGTATTGCATATTCTGGGCAGAAGAGGATGCTTCTTGCGTTAAAACAGAGGGTGGTTCATGGATGAGAACACTGGTCTGAATTTCCCTTCACAAACGGAGTTAAACCAAAGCCTCTGTGTCTTCCTACAAGCAAGAGTTCATTTCCGGTAAACCCAGTGATTTTTTGGCTCAAATGATTTTACACAGTTCACGAACCCAACAAGATTTTCACTATTAACTAAACAGCATCTATGTAAGAGATGCTGTGGTTTGTTACAGTTTCATAAGCAGAGTTCAACTAGATAAAGTCCATATCAGTTGGAAAGACAGTTCTTTTTTTCTGGACATGCTCATGTTTCTTGCTGTATTGGAGACGCTGGAAAGAAGAGAATGCTTCTTGCGATAAAACAGAGTATGTTTCATAGATGAGAACACCGGTCTGAATTTCCCTTCACAAACGGAGTTAAACCAAATACTCTGTGTCTTCCTACAAGCAAGAGTTCCTTTCCAGTAAACCCAGTGATTTTTCGGCTCAAATGAATTTACACAGTTCACGAACCCAACACGATTTTCACTATTAACTAAAGAGCATCTATGTAAGAGATGCTGTGGTTTGTTACAGTTTATTGAGTAGAGTTCAACTAGACAGGGTCCGTATGAGAAGGAAACACAGTTCTTTTTTTCTGGGCATACTCAGATTTCTTGCTGTATTAGAGATGCTGGACAGAAGAGCATGCTTCTCGCATTAAAACAGAGTGTGTTTCATGGATGAGAACTCTGGTCTGAATTTCCCTTCACAAACGGAGTTAAACCAAAGGCTCTTTGTCTTCCTAGAAGCAAGAGTTCATTTCCGGTAAGATCCAGTGATATTTCGCTGAAATTAATTTACACAGTTCACGAACCCAACGCGTTTTTCACTATTAACTAAAGAGCATCTATGTAAGAGATGCTGTAGTTTGTTACACTTTCATAATCAGAGTTCAACTAGTATGGTCCATGTGAGTAGGAACCACAGTACATTTTTTCTGAACCTGCTCATATTTCTTGCTGTATTGCAGATTCTGGGCAGAAGAGGATCCTTCCTGCGTTAAAACGGAGGGTGTTTCATGGATGAGAACACTGGTGTGAATTTCCCTTCACAAACGGAGTTAAACCAAAGGCTCTGTGTCTTCCTACAAGCAAGAGTTCATTTCCGGAAAGCCAAGTGATTTTTCGGCTCAAATGAATTTACACAGTTCAAGAACCCAACAATATTTTCACTCTTAACTAAAGAGCATCTATGTAAGAGATGCTGTAGTTTGTTACAGTTACATAAACAGAGTTCAAATAGATATGGTCCGAATGAGTAGGAAACACAGTTCATTTTATCTGGACATACTCATATTTCTGGCTGTATTGCAGATTCTGGACAGAAGTGGATGCTTCTTGTGTTAAAACAGAGGGTGTTTCATGGATGAGAACACTGGTCTGAATTTCCCTTCACAAACGGAGTTAAACCAAATCCTCTGTGTCTTCCTACAAGCAAGAGTTCATTTCCGGTAAACCCAGTGATTTTTTGGCTCAAATGATTTTACCCAGTTCACGAACCCAACACGATTTTCACTATTAACTAAACAGCATCTATGTAAGAGATGCTGTGGTTTGTTACAGTTTCATAAGCAGAGTTCAACTAGAAAGTCCATATCAGTTGGAAAGACTGTTCTTTTTTTCTGGACATGCTTATGTTTCTTGCTGTATTGGAGTCGCTGGAAAGAAGAGAATGCTTCTTGCGTTAAAACAGAGTATGTTTCATAGATGAGAACACCGGTCTGAATTTACCTTCACAAATGGAGTTAAACCAAATGCTCAGTGTCTTCCTTCAAGCAAGAGTTCCTTTCCGGTAAACCCAGTGATTTTTCGGCTCAAATGAATTTACACAGTTCACGAACCAAACACGATTTTCACTATTAACTAAAGAGCATCTATGTAAGAGATGCTGTTGTTTGTTACAGTTTATTGAGTAGAGTTCAACTAGACATGGTCCGTATGAGAAGGAAACACAGTTCTTTTTTTCTGGGCATACTCATGTTTCTTGCTGTATTAGAGATGCTGGACAGAAGAGCATGCTTCTTGTGTTAAAACAGAGTGTGTTTCATGGATGAGAACTCTGGTCTGAATTTCCCTTCACAAACGGAGTGAAACCAAAGGCTCTTTGTCTTCCTACAAGCAAGAGTTCACTTCCGGTAAAGCCAGTGATTTTTCGGATCAAATGAATTTACACAGTTCACGAACCCAACACGTTTTTCACTATTAACTAATTAGCATCTATGTAAGAGATGCTGTGGTTTGTTACAGTTTCATAATCAGAGTTCAACTAGATATGGTCCGTATGAGTAGGAAACACAGTTCATTTTTTCTGGACTTGCTCATATTTCTTGCTGTATTGTGGACTCTGCAAAGAAGAGGATGCGTCTTGCGTTAAAAAAGAGTGTGTTTCATGGATGAGATAAGTGGTCTGAATTTTCCTTCAGAAATGGAATTAAACCAAACTCTCTGTGTCTTTCTACATGCAAGAGTTCATATTCGGTAAACCCAGTGATTTTTCGGCTCAAATGAATTCACACAGTTCACGAACCCAACACGTTTTCCACTATTAACTAAAGAGCATCTACATAAGAGATGCTGTGGTTTGTTAGAATTTCATAAGCAGCGTTCAACTAGATAATGTCCGTATCAGTTGGAAACACAGTTCTTTTTTTCTGGGCATGCTCATTTTTCTTGCTGTATTAGAGAAGCTGGAAAGAAGAGCATGCTTCTCGCGTTAAAACAGAGTATGTTTCATGGATGAGAACACTGGTCTGTATTTTCCATCAGAAACGGAGTTAAACCAAAGGCTCTGTGTCTTCCTACAAACAAGAGTTCATTTTTGGTAAGGCCAGTGATTTTTCGGCTCAAATGAATTTACACAGTTCACATACACAACGTGATTTTCACTATTAACTAAAGAGCATCTATGTAAGAGATGCTGTGGTTTGTTACAGTTTAATGAGCAGAGTTCAAGTAGATATGGTCCGTATGAGTAGGAAACACAATTCTTTTTTTCTGGACATGCTCATATTTCATGCTGTATTGCAGACTCTGGAAAGAAGAGGATGCTTTTTGCGTTAAAACAGAGGGTGTTTCATGGATGAGAACACTGGTCTGAATTTCCCCTCACAAACGGAGTTAAACCAAATCCTCTGTGTCTTCCTACAAGCAAGAGTTCATTTCCGGTAAACCCATTGATTTTTTGGCTCAAATGATTTTACACAGTTCACGAACCCAACACGATTTTCACTATTAACTAAACAGCATCTATGTAAGAGATGCTGTGGTTTGTTACAGTTTCATAAGCAGACTTCAACTAGATAAAGTCCATATCAGTTGGAAACACAGTTCTTTTTTTCTGGGCATGCTCATGTTTCTTGCTGTATTGGAGACACTGGAAAGAAGAGCATGCTTCTTGCGTTAAAACAGAGCATTTTTCATAGATGAGAACACCGGTCTGAATTTCCCTTCACAAACGGAGTTAAACCAAATGCTCTGTGTCTTCCTGCAAGCAAGAGTTCCTTTCCGGTAAACCCAGTGATTTTTCGGCTCAAAGGAATTTACACATTTCACGAACCCAACACGATTTTCACTATTAACTAAAGAGCATCTATGTAAGAGATGCTGTGGTTTGTTACAGTTTAATGAGCAGAGTTCAAGTAGATATGGTCCGTATGAGTAGGAAACACAGTTCTTTTTTTCTGGGCATGCTCATGTTTCTTGCTGTATTAGAGATGCTGGAAAGAAGAGCATGCTTCTTGCGTTAAAACAGAGGGTGTTTCATGGATGAGAACTCTGGTCTGAATTTCCCTTCACAATCGGAGTTAAACCAAACCCTGTGACTTCCTACAAGCTAGAGTTCATTTCGGGTAAACCCAGGGTTTTTCGGCTGAAATGAATTTACACAGTTCACGAACCAAACACGATTTTCACTATTAACTAAAGAGCATCTATGTAAGAGATGCTGTGGTTTGTTACAGTTTACTGAGTAGAGTTCAACTAGACATGGTCCGTATCAGTTGGAAACACAGTTCTTTTTTTCTGGGCATGCTCATGTTTCTTGCTGTATTGAAGACGCTGGAAAGAAGAGCATGCTTCTCGCGTTAGAACAGAGTATGTTTCATGGATGAGAACACCGGTGTGAATTTTCCATCAGAAACGGAGTGAAACCAAAGGCTCTTTGTCTTCCTACAAGCAAGAGTTCACTTCTGGTAAACCCAGTGATTTTTCGGCTCAAATTAATTTACACAGTTCACGAAACCAACACGTTTTTCACTATTAACCAAAGAGCATCTATGTAAGAGATGCTGTAGTTTGTTACAGTTTCATAATCAGAGTTCAAGTAGATATGGTGCGAATGAGTAGGAAACACAGTTCATTTTTCTGGACATCCTCATATTTCTTGATGTATTGCAGATTCTGGTTAGAAGAGGATGCTTCTTGCGTTAAAACAGAGGGTGTTTCATGGATGAGAACACTGGTCTGAATTTCCCTTCACAAACGGAGTTAAACCAAAGCCTCTGTGTCTTCCTACAAGCAAGAGTTCATTTCCGGTAAACCCAGTGATTTTTCGGCTCAAATTAATTTACACAGTTCACGAACCCAACGCGTTTTTCACTATTAACTAAAGAGCATCTATGTAATAGATGCTGCAGTTTGTTACAGTTTCATAATCAGAGTTCAACTAGATATGGTCCGTATGAGTAGGAAACACAGTACATTTTTTCTGGACATGCTCATATTTCTTGCTGTATTGCAGATTCTGGGCAGAAGAGGATGCTTCTTGCGTTAAAACAGAGGGTGTTTCATGGATGAGAACACCGGTCTGAATTTCCCTTCACAAACGGAGTTAAACCAAAGCCTCTGTGTCTTCCTACAAGCAAGAGTTCATTTCCGGTAAACCCAGTGATTTTTTGGCTCAAATGATTTTACACAGTTCACGAACCCAACACGATTTTCACTATTAACTAAACAGCATCTATGTAAGAGATGCTGTGGTTTGTTACAGTTCCATAAGCAGAGTTCAACTAGATAAAGTCCATATCAGTTGGAAAGACAGTTCTTTTTTTCTGGACATGCTCATGTTTCTTGCTGTATTGGAGACGCTGGAAAGAAGAGAATGCTTCTTGCAATAAAACAGAGTATGTTTCATAGATGAGAACACCGGTCTGAATTTCCCTTCACAAACGAAGTTAAACCAAATGCTGTGTGTGTTCCTACAAGCAAGAGTTCCTTTCCGGTAAATCCAGTGATTTTTCGGCTCAAATGAATTTACACAGTTCACGAACCCAACACGATTTTCACTATTAACTAAAGAGCATCTATGTAAGAGATGCTGTTGTTTGTTACAGTTTATTGAGTAGAGTTCAACTAGACATGGTCCGTATGAGAAGGAAACACAGTTCTTTTTTTCTGGGCATACTCAGGTTTCTTGCTGTATTAGAGATGCTGGACAGAAGAGCATGCTTCTTGAGTTAAAACAGAGTGTGTTTCATGGATGAGAACTCTGGTCTGAATTTCCCTTCACAAACGGAGTGAAACCAAAGCATCTGTGTCTTCCTACAAGCAACAGTTCATTTCCGGTAAAGCCAGTGATTTTTCGGCTCAAATGAATTTACACAGTTCACGAACCCAACACGTTTTTCACTATTAACTAATTAACATCTATGTAAGAGATGCTGTCGTTTGTTACAGTTTCATAATCAGAGTTCAACTAGATATGGTCCGTATGAGTAGGAAACACAGTTCATTTTTTCTGGACATGTTCATATTTCTTGCTGTATTGCAGATTCTGGACAGAAGAGGATGCTTCTTGCGTTAAAACGGAGGGTTTTTCATGAATGAGAACACTGGTCTGAATTTCCCTTCACAAACGGAGTGAAACCAAAGGCTCTTTGTCTTCCTAGAAGCAAGAGTTCATTTCCGGTAAGATCCAGTGATTTTTCGCTGAAATTAATTTACACAGTTCACGAACCCAATGCGTTTTTCACTATTAACTAAAGAGCATCTATGTAAGAGATGCTGTACTTTGTTACAGTTTCAAAATCAGAGTTCAACTAGTATGGTCCGTGTGAGTAGGAACCACAGTACATTCTTTCTGGACCTGCTCATATTTCTTGCTGTATTGCAGATTCTGGGCAGAAGAGGATGCTTCCTGCGTTAAAACGGAGGGTGTTTCATGGATGAGAACACTGGTGTGAATTTCCCTTCACAAACGGAGTTAAACCAAAGGCTCTGTGTCTTCCTACAAGCAAGAGTTCATTTCCGGAAAGCCAAGTGATTTTTCGGCTCAAATGAATTTACACAGTTCAAGAACCCAACAATATTTTCACTCTTAACTAAAGAGCATCTATGTAAGAGATGCTGTAGTTTGTTATAGTTACATAAACAGAGTTCAACTAGATATGGTCCGAATGAGTAGGAAACACAGTTCATTTTTTCTGGACATACTCATATTTCTGGCTGTATTGCAGATTCTGGACAGAAGTGGATGCTTCTTGCGTTAAAACAGAGGGTGTTTCATGGATGAGAACACTGGTCTGAATTTCCCCTCACAAACGGAGTTAAACCAAATCCTCTGTGTCTTCCTACAAGCAAGAGTTCATTTCCGGTAAACCCAGTGATTTTTTGGCTCAAATGATTTTACACAGTTCACGAACCCAACACGATTTTCACTATTAACTAAACAGCATCTATGTAAGAGATGCTGTGGTTTGTTACAGTTTCATAAGCAGAGTTCAACTAGAAAGTCCATATCAGTTGGAAAGACTGTTCTTTTTTTCTGGACATGCTCATGTTTCTTGCTGTATTGGAGTCGCTGGAAAGAAGAGAATGCTTCTTGCGTTAAAACAGAGTATGTTTCATAGATGAGAACACCGGTCTGAATTTACCTTCACAAATGGAGTTAAACCAAATGCTCAGTGTCTTCCTTCAAGCAAGAGTTCCTTTCCAGTAAACCCAGTGATTTTTCGGCTCAAATGAATTTACACAGTTCACTAACCCAACACGATTTTCACTATTAACTAAAGAGCATCTATGTAAGAGATGCTGTTGTTTGTTATAGTTTATTGAGTAGAGTTCAACTAGACATGGTCCGTATGAGAAGGAAACACAGTTCTTTTTTTCTGGGCATACTCATGTTTCTTGCTGTATTAGAGATGCTGGACAGAAGAGCATGCTTCTTGCGTTAAAACAGAGTGTGTTTCATGGATGAGAACTCTGGTCTGAATTTCCCTTCACAAACGGAGTGAAACCAAAGGCTCTTTGTCTTCCTACAAGCAAGAGTTCACTTCCGGTAAACCCAGTGATTTTTCGGCTCAAATTAATTTACACAGTTCATGAAACCAACATGTTTTTCACTATTAACCAAAGAGCATCTATGTAAGAGATGCTGTAGTTTGTTACAGTTTCATAATCAGAGTTCAACTAGATATGGTGCGAATGAGTAGGAAACACAGTTCATTTTTTCTGGACATCCTCATATTTCTTGATGTATTGCAGATTCTGGTTAGAAGAGGATGCTTCTTGCGTTAAAACAGAGGGTGTTTCATGGATGAGAACACTGGTCTGAATTTCCCTTCACAAACGGAGTGAAACCAAAGGCTCTTTGTCTTCCTACAAGCAAGAGTTCACTTCCGGTAAACCCAGTGATTTTTCGGCTCAAATGATTTTACACAGTTCACGAACCAAACACGATTTTCACTATTAACTACACAGCATCTATGTAAGAGATGCTGTGGTTTGTTACAGTTTCATAAGCGGAGTACAACTAGATAAAGTCCATATCAGTTGGAAACACAGTTCTTTTTTTCTGGGCATGCTCATTTTTCTTGCTGTATTGGAGACACGGGAAAGAAGAGCATGCTTCTTGCGTTAAAACAGAGTATTTTTCAAAGATGAGAACACCGGTCTGAATTTCCCTTCACAAACGGAGTTAAACCAAATGCTCTGTGTCTTCCTACAAGCAAGAGTTCCTTTCCGGAAAGCCCAGTGATTTTTCGGCACAAATGAATTTACACAGTTCACGAACACAACACGATTTTCACTATTAACTAAAGAGCATCTATGTAAGAGTTGCTGTGGTTTGTTACAGTTTATTGAGTAGAGTTCAACTAGATTAAGTCCGTATCAGTTGGAAACACAGTTAATTTTTTCTGGACATACTCATATTTCTGGCTGTATTGCAGATTCTGGACAGAAGAGGATGCTTCTTGCGTTAAAACAGAGGGTGTTTCATGGATGAGAACACCGGTCTGAATTTCCCTTCACAAACGGAGTTAAACCAAATGCTCTGTGTCTTCCTACAAGCAAGAGTTCATTTCCGGTAAACCCAGTGATTTTTTGGCTCAAATGATTTTACACAGTTCACGAACCCAACACGATTTTCACTATTAACTAAACAGCATCTATGTAAGAGATGCTGTGGTTTGTTACAGTTCCATAAGCAGAGTTCAACTAGATAAAATCCATATCAGTTGGAAAGACAGTTCTTTTTTTCTGGACATGCTCATGTTTCTTGCTGTATTGGAGACGCTGGAAAGAAGAGAATGCTTCTTGCAATAAAACAGAGTATGTTTCATAGATGAGAACACCGGTCTGAATTTCCCTTCACAAACGAAGTTAAACCAAATGCTGTGTGTGTTCCTACAAGCAAGAGTTCCTTTCCGGTAAATCCAGTGATTTTTCGGCTCAAATGAATTTACACAGTTCACGAACCCAACACGATTTTCACTATTAACTAAAGAGCATCTATGTAAGAGATGCTGTTGTTTGTTACAGTTTATTGAGTAGAGTTCAACTAGACATGGTCCGTATGAGAAGGAAACACAGTTCTTTTTTTCTGGGCATACTCAGGTTTCTTGCTGTATTAGAGATGCTGGACAGAAGAGCATGCTTCTTGAGTTAAAACAGAGTGTGTTTCATGGATGAGAACTCTGGTCTGAATTTCCCTTCACAAACGGAGTGAAACCAAAGCATCTGTGTCTTCCTACAAGCAACAGTTCATTTCCGGTAAAGCCAGTGATTTTTCGGCTCAAATGAATTTACACAGTTCACGAACCCAACACGTTTTTCACTATTAACTAATTAGCATCTATGTAAGAGATGCTGTCGTTTGTTACAGTTTCATAATCAGAGTTCAACTAGATATGGTCCGTATGAGTAGGAAACACAGTTCATTTTTTCTGGACATGTTCATATTTCTTGCTGTATTGCAGATTCTGGACAGAAGAGGATGCTTCTTGCGTTAAAACGGAGGGTTTTTCATGAATGAGAACACTGGTCTGAATTTCCCTTCACAAACGGAGTGAAACCAAAGGCTCTTTGTCTTCCTAGAAGCAAGAGTTCATTTCCGGTAAGATCCAGTGATTTTTCGCTGAAATTAATTTACACAGTTCACAAACCCAATGCGTTTTTCACTATTAACTAAAGAGCATCTATGTAAGAGATGCTGTACTTTGTTACAGTTTCAAAATCAGAGTTCAACTAGTATGGTCCGTGTGAGTAGGAACCACAGTACATTCTTTCTGGACCTGCTCATATTTCTTGCTGTATTGCAGATTCTGGGCAGAAGAGGATGCTTCCTGCGTTAAAACGGAGGGTGTTTCATGGATGAGAACACTGGTGTGAATTTCCCTTCACAAACGGAGTTAAACCAAAGGCTCTGTGTCTTCCTACAAGCAAGAGTTCATTTCCGGAAAGCCAAGTGATTTTTCGGCTCAAATGAATTTACACAGTTCAAGAACCCAACAATATTTTCACTCTTAACTAAAGAGCATCTATGTAAGAGATGCTGTAGTTTGTTACAGTTACATAAACAGAGTTCAACTAGATATGGTCCGAATGAGTAGGAAACACAGTTCATTTTTTCTGAACATACTCATATTTCTGGCTGTATTGCAGATTCTGGACAGAAGTGGATGCTTCTTGCGTTAAAACAGAGGGTGTTTCATGGATGAGAACACTGGTCTGAATTTCCCCTCACAAACGGAGTTAAACGAAATCCTCTGTGTCTTCCTATAAGCAAGAGTTCATTTCCGGTAAACCCAGTGATTTTTTGGCTCAAATGATTTTACACAGTTCACGAACCCAACACGATTTTCACTATTAACTAAACAGCATCTATGTAAGAGATGCTGTGGTTTGTTACAGTTTCATAAGCAGAGTTCAACTAGAAAGTCCATATCAGTTGGAAAGACTGTTCTTTTTTTCTGGACATGCTCATGTTTCTTGCTGTATTGGAGTCGCTGGAAAGAAGAGAATGCTTCTTGCGTTAAAACAGAGTATGTTTCATAGATGAGAACACCGGTCTGAATTTACCTTCACAAATGGAGTTAAACCAAATGCTCAGTGTCTTCCTTCAAGCAAGAGTTCCTTTCCAGTAAACCCAGTGATTTTTCGGCTCAAATGAATTTACACAGTTCACTAACCCAACACGATTTTCACTATTAACTAAAGAGCATCTATGTAAGAGATGCTGTTGTTTGTTATAGTTTATTGAGTAGAGTTCAACTAGACATGGTCCGTATGAGAAGGAAACACAGTTCTTTTTTTCTGGGCATACTCATGTTTCTTGCTGTATTAGAGATGCTGGACAGAAGAGCATGCTTCTTGCGTTAAAACAGAGTGTGTTTCATGGATGAGAACTCTGGTCTGAATTTCCCTTCACAAACGGAGTGAAACCAAAGGCTCTTTGTCTTCCTACAAGCAAGAGTTCACTTCCGGTAAACCCAGTGATTTTTCGGCTCAAATTAATTTACACAGTTCATGAAACCAACATGTTTTTCACTATTAACCAAAGAGCATCTATGTAAGAGATGCTGTAGTTTGTTACAGTTTCATAATCAGAGTTCAACTAGATATGGTGCGAATGAGTAGGAAACACAGTTCATTTTTTCTGGACATCCTCATATTTCTTGATGTATTGCAGATTCTGGTTAGAAGAGGATGCTTCTTGCGTTAAAACAGAGGGTGTTTCATGGATGAGAACACTGGTCTGAATTTCCCTTCACAAACGGAGTGAAACCAAAGGCTCTTTGTCTTCCTACAAGCAAGAGTTCACTTCCGGTAAACCCAGTGATTTTTCGGCTCAAATGATTTTACACAGTTCACGAACCAAACACGATTTTCACTATTAACTACACAGCATCTATGTAAGAGATGCTGTGGTTTGTTACAGTTTCATAAGCGGAGTACAACTAGATAAAGTCCATATCAGTTGGAAACACAGTTCTTTTTTTCTGGGCATGCTCATGTTTCTTGCTGTATTGGAGACACGGGAAAGAAGAGCATGCTTCTTGCGTTAAAACAGAGTATTTTTCAAAGATGAGAACACCGGTCTGAATTTCCCTTCACAAACGGAGTTAAACCAAATGCTCTGTGTCTTCCTACAAGAAAGAGTTCCTTTCCGGAAAGCCCAGTGATTTTTCGGCACAAATGAATTTACACAGTTCACGAACCCAACACGATTTTCACTATTAACTAAAGAGCATCTATGTAAGAGTTGCTGTGGTTTGTTACAGTTTATTGAGTAGAGTTCAACTAGATTAAGTCCGTATCAGTTGGAAACACAGTTAATTTTTTCTGGACATACTCATATTTCTGGCTGTATTGCAGATTCTGGACAGAAGAGGATGCTTCTTGCGTTAAAACAGAGGGTGTTTCATGGATGAGAACACCGGTCTGAATTTCCCTTCACAAACGGAGTTAAACCAAATGCTCTGTGTCTTCCTATAAGCAAGAGTTCCTTTCCGGTAAACACAGTGATTTTTTGGCTCAAATGATTTTACACAGTTCATGAACCCAACACGATTTTCACTATTAACTAAACAGCATCTATGTAAGAGATGCTGTGGTTTGTTACAGTTTATTGAGTAGAGTTCAACTAGACATGGTCCGTGTGAGTAGGAAACACAGTTCTTTTTTTCTGGGCATACTCATGTTTCTTGCTGTATTAGAGATGCTGGACAGAAGAGCATGCTTCTTGAGTTAAAACAGAGTGTGTTTCATGGATGGGAACACTGGTCTGAATTTCCCATCACGAACGGAGTTAAACCAAAGGCTCTGTGTCTTCCTACAAGCAAAAGTTCATTTCCGGAAAGCCCAGTGATTTTTCGGCTCAAATGAATTTACACAGTTCACGAACCCAACAATATTTTCACTATTAACTAAAGAGCATCTATGTAAGAGATGCTGTAGTTTGTTACAGTTTCATAATCAGAGTTCAACTAGATATGGTCTGAATGAGTAGGAAACACAGTTCATTTTTTCTGGACATCCTCATATTTCTTGATGTATTCCAGATTCTGGATAGAAGAGGATGCTTCTTGCGTTAAAACAGAGGGTGTTTCATGGATGAGAACACTGGTCTGAATTTCCCTTCACAAACGGAGTTAAACCAAACCCTCTGTGTCTTCCTACAAGGAAGAGTTCATTTCCGGTAAACCCAGTGATTTTTTGGCTCAAATGATTTTACACAGTTCACGAACCCAACACGATTTTCACTATTAACTAAACAGCATCTATGTAAGAGATGCTGTGGTTTGTTACAGTTTCATAAGCAGAGTTCAACTAGATAAAGTCCATATCAGTTGGAAACACAGTTCTTTTTTTCTGGACATGCTCATGTTTATTGCTGTATTGGAGACGCTGGAAAGAAGAGAATGCTTCTTGCGTTAAAACAGAGTATGTTTCATAGATGAGAACACCGGTCTGAATTTATCTTCACAAACAGAGTTAAACCAAATGCTCTGTGTCTTCCTACAAGCAAGAGTTCCTTTCCGGTAAACCCAGTGATTTTTCGGCTCAAATGAATTTACACGGTTCACGAACCCATCAAGATTTCCACTATTAACTAAAGAGCATCTATGTAAGAGATGCTGTGGTTTGTTACAGTTTATTGAGTAGAGTTCAACTAGACATGGTCCGTATGAGTAGGAAACACAGTTCTTTTTTTCTGGGCATACTCATGTTTCTTGCTGTATTAGAGATGCTGGACAGAAGAGCATGCTTCTTGCGTTAGAACAGAGTATGTTTCATGGATGAGAACTCTGGTCTGAATTTCCCATCACAACCCGAGTTAAACGCCATGATCTGTGTCGTCATACCAGCAAGAGTTCATTTCTGGCAAACCAAGTGAATTTCGGCTCAAATGACTTTACACAGTTCTAGAACCCAAGGCGATTATCACTATTAACTAAAGAGCATTTAGGTAAGAGGAGCTGTGTTCTTTATCAGTCTCATAAGCAGAGTTGAACTAAATATGGTACGTATGAATAGGAAACACAGTTCTTTTTTTCAGGTCATGCTCATGGTTCTTGCTCTATTTTTGACTCTGGAAAGAAGAGCTTGCTTCTTGCGTTAAAACATAGTGTGTTTCAAAGATGAGAACTCTGGTCTGAATTTCCTGCAGAAATGGAGTTAAACCCCAGGATCTGTGTATTCTTACAACCAAGAGTTCATTTCTGGTAAACCTAGTGAATTTTGGGCTCAAATGATTTTTTGCAGTTCAAGAACCCTACGCTAGTCTCACTATTAACTAAAGAGGATTTATGACAGAAGAGCTGTGGTTGTATCAGTTTCATAAGCAGAGTTGAACTACATATGGTCTGTATGAGTAGGAAACAGTTCTTTTTTTCAGGGCATGCTCATGTTTCTTACTATATTGTAGACGCTGGAAAGAAGAGGAGGATTCTTGCCTTAAAACAGAGTGTTTTTCAGGGACGAGAACTCTGGTCTTAATTTCCCTTCACAAACAGAGTTAAACACCATGATCTGTGTCTTCCTACCAGCAAGAGTTCATTTCTGGTAAACCAAGTGAATTTCAGCTCAAATGACTTTACACAGTTAAAGAACCCAAGGCGATTATCATTATTAACTAAAGAGCATTTAGGTGGGAGGTGCTTTGGTCTGTATCATTTCAAAAACAGCATTGAACAACATAGGGTCCGTATGAGTAGGAAACACAGTACTTTTTTTCAGGGCATGCTCATAGTTCTTGTTGTATTGGAGACCCTTGAAAGAAGAACTTGCTTCTTGCCTTAAAACCGAGTGTTTTTCAGGGAGGAGAACTCTGGTCTGAATATGCCTTCAGAAACGAAGTTAAACCCCAGGATATGTGTCTTCCTACACAAGAGTTCATTTCTGGTAAACCCAGTGAATTTTCGGCTCAAATGATTTTACACAGTTCTAGAACCCAACGCGATTATCACTATTAACTAAAGAGCATTTATGTAAGAGGAGCTGTGGTTTGTATGAGTTTCATAAGCAGTGTTGGACTACATATGGTCCGTATGAGTAGGAAACACTGTTCTTTTTTTCAGGGCATGCTCATGGTTCTTGCTGTATTTTAGACTCTGGAAATAAGAGCTTGCTTCTTGCATTAAAACAGAGTGTGTTTCATGGAGGAGAACTCTGGTCTGAATTTCCCTTCACAAACGGATTTAAACCCGATGATCTGTGTCTTCCTACCAGCAAGAGTTCATTTATGGTAATCCAAGTGAATTTTCTGCTCAAATGACTTTACGCAGTTCTAGAACCCAACACGATTATCACTATTAAATAAAGAGCAATTATGTAAGAGTAGGTGTGGTCTGTATCAGTTTCTTAAGCAGAGTTTAACTACTTATGGTCCTTATGAGTAGGAAACACAGATCTTTTTTTCAGGGCATGCTCATGGTTCTTGCTGTATTTTAGACTCGGAAAGAAGAGCTTGCTTCTTGAGTTATAACATAGTGTGTTTTAGGGATGAGAACTCTGGTCTGAATTTCCCTTCAGAAACGGAGTTAACCCCAGGATCTGTGTCTTCCTACAAGCAAGAGTTCATTTCTTGTAAACCTAGTGAATTTTGGGCTCAAATGATTTTTCACAGTTCACGACCCTACGCAATTCTCACTATTAACTAAATTGCAATTTTGTAAGAGGAGCCGTGGTTTGTATCAGTTTCATAAGCAGAGTTGAACTACATATTGTCCTTATGTGTAGGAAACACCGTTCTTTTTTTCAGGGCATGCTCATGGTTCTTGCTGAATTTTAGAATCTGGAAAGAAGAGCTTGCTTCTTGTTTTAAAACAGAGTGTGTTTCAGGGATGAGAACTCTGGTCTGAATTTCCCTTCAGAAACGGAGTTAAACCCCAGGATTTTTGTCTTCCTACAAGCAAGAGTTCATTTCTGGTTATCCCATTGAATTTTGGGCTCAAATGATTTTTTGCAGTTCACGAACCCTACGCAATTCTCACTATAAACTAAAGAGGATTTATGTAAGAGGAGCTGTGGTTTGTATCAGTTTCATAAGCAGAGTTGAACTTCATATGGTCTGTATGAGTAGGAAGCAATTCTTTTTTTCAGGGGATGCTCATGTTTCTTACTATATTGGAGACACTGGAAAGAAGAGGAGGATTCTTGCCTTAAAACAGAGTGTTTCTCAGGGATGAGAACTCTGGTCTGAATTTCCCTTCACAATCAGAGTTAAACACCATTATCAGTGTCTTCCTACCAGCAAGAGTTCATTTCTCGTAAACCTAGTGAATTTTGGCTCAAATGACTTTAAACAGTTCTAGATCCCAAGGCGATTATCACTATTAACTAAAGAGCAATTAGGTAAGAAGAGCTGTGGTCTGTATCAGTTTCATAAGCAGAGTTGCAATAAATATGGTACGTATGAATGGGAAACATAGTTCTTTTTTTCAGGCCATGCTCATGGTTCTTGCTATATTGGAGACGTTGGAAAGAAGATCTTGCTTCTTGCAATAAAACAGAGTGTGTTTAATGGATGAGAACTCTGGTCTGAATTTACTTCAGAAACGGAGTAAAACCCCATGATCTGTGTCTTCCTACCAGCAAGAGTTCATTTCTGGTAAACCAAGTGAATTTTTGGCTCAAATGATTTTTTCGCAGTTCAAGAACCCTATGCTATTCTCACTATTAACTAAAGAGGATTTATGACAGAGGAGCTGTGGTTGTATCAGTTTCATAAGCAGAGTTGGACTACATATGGTCTGTATGAGTAGGAAACAGTTCTTTTTTTCAGGGCATGCTCATGTTTCTTACTATATTGGAGACGCTGGAAAGAAGAGGAGGATTCTTGCCTTAAAACAGAGTGTTTCTCAGGGATGAGAACTCTGGTCTGAATTTCCCTTCACAAACAGAGTTAAACACCATTATCAGTGTCTTCCTACCAGCAAGAGTTCATTTCTCGTAAACCTAGTGAATTTTGGCTCAAATGACTTTACACAGTTCTAGAACCCAAGGCGATTATCACTATTAACTAAAGAGCAATTAGGTAAGAGGAGCTGTGGTCTGTATCATTTCATAAGCACAGTTGAACTACATATGGTCCGTATGAGTAGGAAACACAGTTCTTTTTTTCAGGGCATGCTCATGGTTCTTGTTGTATTGGAGATGCTTGAAAAAAGAGCTTGCTTCTTGCCTTAAAATAGAGTGTTTTTCAGGGAGGAGAACTCTGGTCTGAATATGCCTTCAGAAACGGAGTTAAACCCCAGGATCTGTGTCTTCCTACAAGTAAGAGTTCAGTTCTTGTAAACCCAGTGTATTTTGGGCTTAAATGATTTTTCATAGTTCAAGAACCCAGCGCTATTCTCACTATTAACTAAAGAGCAGTTATGTAAGAGGAGTTGTGGTCTGTATCAGTTTCATAAGCAGAGTTGAACTAAATACGGTACGTATGAATAGGCAACACAGTTCTTTTTTCAGGTCATGATCATGGTTCTTCCTGTATTTTAGACTCTGGAAAGAAGAGCTTGCTTCTTGCGTTAAAACATAGTGTGTTTCAAAGATGAGAACTCTGGTCTGAATTTCCCTGCAGAAACGGAGTTAAACCCCAGGATCTGTGTCTTCCTACAAGCAAGAGTTCATTTCTGGTAAACTCAGTGAATTTTCGGCTCAAATGATTTTACACAGTTTTAGAACCCAACGCGATTATCACTATTAACTAAAGAGCATTTATGTAAGAGGAGGTGTGGTCTGTATCAGATTCATAAGCAGTGTTGGACTACATAAGGTCCGTATGAGTAGGAAACACAGTTCTTTTTTTCAGGGCATGCTCATGGTTCTTGCTGTATTTTAGACTCTGGAAATAAGAGCTTGCTTCTCGCATAAAACAGTGTGTGTTACATGGAGGAGAACTCTGGTCTTAATTTCCCTTCACAAACGGAGTTAAGCCCCATGATCTGTGTCTTCCTACCAGCAAGAGTTCATTTCTGGTAATCCAAGTGAATTTTCGGCTCAAATGACTTTACACAGTTCTAGAACCCAACACGATTATAACTATTAAATAAAGAGCAATTGTGTAAGAGGAGGTGTGGTCTGTATCAGTTTCATAAGCAGAGTTGCAATAAATATGGTACGTATGAATAGGAAACATAGTTCTTTTTTTCAGGCCATGCTCATGGTTCTTGCTATATTGGAGACGTTGGAAAGAAGAGCTTGCTTCTTGCAATAAAACAGAGTGTGTTTAATGGATGATAACTCTGGTCTGAATTTACTTCAGAAACAGAGTAAAACCCCATGATCTGTGTCTTCCTACCAGCAAGAGTTCATTTCTGGTAAACCAAGTGAATTTCGGCTCAAATGATTTTACACAGTTCTAGAACCCAAGGCGATTATCACTATTAACTAAAGAGCAATTAGGTAAGAGGAGCTGTGGTCTATATCATTTCATAAGCAGAGATGAACTACATATGGTCCGTAAGAGTAGGAAACACAGTTCTTTTTTTCAGGGCATGCTCATGGTTCTTGTTGTATTGGAGATGCTGGAAAGAGGAGCTTGCTTCTTGCCTTAAACCAGAGTGTTTTTCAGGGAGGAGAGCTCTGGTCTGAATATGCCTTCAGAAACGGAGTTAAACCCCAGGATCTGTGTCTTCCCACATGCAAGAGTTCAGTTCTTGTAAACCCAGTGAATTTTGGGCTCAAATGATTTTTCACAGTTCACTAACCCAACGCTATTCTCACTATTAACTAAAGAGCAGTTATGTAAGAGGAGGTGTGGTCTGTATCACTTTCATAAGCAGAGTTGAACTAAATATGGTACTTATGAATAGGCAACATAATTCTTTTTTTCAGGTCATGATCATGGTTCTTGCTGTATTTTAGACTCTGGAAAGAAGAGCTTGCTTCTTGCGTTAAAACATAGTGTGTTTCAAAGATGAGAACTCTGGTCTGAATTTCCCTGCAGAAATGGAGTTAAACCCCAGGATCTGTGTATTCTTACAACCAAGAGTTCATTTCTGGTAAACCTAGTGAATTTTGGGCTCAAATGATTTTTTCGCAGTTCAAGAACCCTATGCTATTCTCACTATTAACTAAAGAGGATTTATGACAGAGGAGCTGTGGTTGTATCAGTTTCATAAGCAGAGTTGGTATATATGGTCTGTATGAGTAGGAAACAGTTCTTTTTTTCAGGGCATGCTCATGTTTGTTACTATATTGGAGACGCTAGAAAGAAGAGGAGGATTCTTGCCTTAAAACAGAGTGTTTTTCAGGGACGAGAACTCTGGTCTTAATTTCCCTTCACAAACAGAGTTAAACACCATGATCTGTGTCTTCCTACCAGCAAGAGTTCATTTCTGGTAAACCAAGTGAATTTCAGCTCAAATGACTTTACACAGTTAAAGAACCAAAGGCGATTATCATTATTAACGAAAGAGCATTTAGGTGGGAGGTGCTTTGGTCTGTATCATTTCATAAGCAGAGTTGAACAACATAGGGTCCATATGAGTAGGAAACACAGTACTTTTTTTCAGGGCATGCTCATGGTTCTTGTTGTATTGGAGACGCTGGAAAGAAGAACTTGCTTCTTGCCTTAAATCCGAGTGTTTTTCAGGGAGGAGAACTCTGGTCTGAATATGCCTTCAGAAACGGAGTTAAACCCCAGGATATGTGTCTTCCTACACAAGAGTTCATTTCTGGTAAACCAAGTGAATTTCGGCTCAAATGATTTTACACAGTTCTAGAACCCAAGGCGATTATCACTATTAACTAAAGAGCAATTAGGTAAGAGGAGCTGTGGTCTATATCATTTCATAAGCAGAGATGAACTACATATGGTCCGTAAGAGTAGGAAACACAGTTCTTTTTTTCAGGGCATGCTCATGGTTCTTGTTGTATTGGAGATGCTGGAAAGAGGAGCTTGCTTCTTGCCTTAAACCAGAGTGTTTTTCAGGGAGGAGAGCTCTGGTCTGAATATGCCTTCAGAAACGGAGTTAAACCCCAGGATCTGTGTCTTCCCACATGCAAGAGTTCAGTTCTTGTAAACCCAGTGAATTTTGGGCTCAAATGATTTTTCACAGTTCACTAACCCAACGCTATTCTCACTATTAACTAAAGAGCAGTTATGTAAGAGGAGGTGTGGTCTGTATCACTTTCATAAGCAGAGTTGAACTAAATATGGTACTTATGAATAGGCAACATAATTCTTTTTTTCAGGTCATGATCATGGTTCTTGCTGTATTTTAGACTCTGGAAAGAAGAGCTTGCTTCTTGCGTTAAAACATAGTGTGTTTCAAAGATGAGAACTCTGGTCTGAATTTCCCTGCAGAAATGGAGTTAAACCCCAGGATCTGTGTATTCTTACAACCAAGAGTTCATTTCTGGTAAACCTAGTGAATTTTGGGCTCAAATGATTTTTTCGCAGTTCAAGAACCCTATGCTATTCTCACTATTAACTAAAGAGGATTTATGACAGAGGAGCTGTGGTTGTATCAGTTTCATAAGCAGAGTTGGTATATATGGTCTGTATGAGTAGGAAACAGTTCTTTTTTTCAGGGCATGCTCATGTTTGTTACTATATTGGAGACGCTAGAAAGAAGAGGAGGATTCTTGCCTTAAAACAGAGTGTTTTTCAGGGACGAGAACTCTGGTCTTAATTTCCCTTCACAAACAGAGTTAAACACCATGATCTGTGTCTTCCTACCAGCAAGAGTTCATTTCTGGTAAACCAAGTGAATTTCAGCTCAAATGACTTTACACAGTTAAAGAACCCAAGGCGATTATCATTATTAACGAAAGAGCATTTAGGTGGGAGGTGCTTTGGTCTGTATCATTTCATAAGCAGAGTTGAACAACATAGGGTCCATATGAGTAGGAAACACAGTACTTTTTTTCAGGGCATGCTCATGGTTCTTGTTGTATTGGAGACGCTGGAAAGAAGAACTTGCTTCTTGCCTTAAATCCGAGTGTTTTTCAGGGAGGAGAACTCTGGTCTGAATATGCCTTCAGAAACGGAGTTAAACCCCAGGATATGTGTCTTCCTACACAAGAGTTCATTTCTGGTAAACCCAGTGAATTTTCGGCTCAAATGATTTTACACAGTTCTAGAACCCAACGCGATTATCACTATTGACTAAAGAGCATTTATGTAAGAGGAGCTGTGGTCTGTATCAGTTTCATAAGCAGAGATGGACTACATATGGTCCGTATGAGTAGGAAACACAGTTCTTTTTTTCAGGGCATGCTCATGGTTCTTGCTGTAATTTAGACTCTGGAAAGAAGAGCTTGCTTCTTGTGTTAAAGCAGAGTGTGTTTCATGGAGGAGAACTCTGGTCTGAATTTCCCTTCAAAAACGGAGTTAAACCCCATGATCTGTGTCTTCCTACCAGCAAGAGTTCATTTATAGTAATCCAAGTGAATTTTCTGCTCAAATGACTTTATGCAGTTCTAGAACCCAACACGATTATCACTATTAAATAAAGAGCAATTATGTAAGAGGAGGTGTGGTCTGTATCAGTTTCTTACGCAAAGTTTAACTACATATGGTCCTTATGAGTAGGAAACACAGATCTTTTTTTCAGGGCATGCTCATGGTTCTTGCTGTATTTTAGACTCTGGAAAGAAGAGCTTGCTTCTTGTTTTAAAACAGAGTGTGTTTCAGGGATGAGAACTGTGGTCTGAATTTCCCTTCAGAAACGGAGTTAATCCCCAGGATTTGTGTCTTCCTACAAGCAAGAGTTCATTTCTGGTTATCCTAGTGAATTTTGGGCTCAAATGATTTTTCGCAGTTCACGAACCCAACGCGATTCTCACTATAAACTAAAGAGGATTTATGTAAGAAGAGCTGTGGTTTGTATCAGTTTCATAAGCAGAGTTGAACTACATATGCTCCGTATGAGTAGGAAACACTGTTCTTTATTTCTGTGTATGCTCATGGTTCTTGATATATTGGAGACACTGGTAAGAAGAGCTTGCTTCGTGCATTAAAACAGAGTGTGTTTCATGGATGAGAACTCTGGTCTGAATTTACTTAAGAAACGGAGTTAAATAAAGAGCAATTATGTAAGAGGAGCTGTGGTTTGTATCAGTTTCATAAGCAGAGATGGACTACATATGGTCCGTATGAGTAGGAAACACAGTTCATTTGTTCAGGGCATGATCATGGTTCTTGCTGTAGTTTAGACTCTGGAAATAAGAGCTTGCTTCTTGCGTTAAAACAGAGTGTGTTTCAGGGATGAGAACTTTGGTCTGAATTTCCCTTCAGAAACGGAGTTAAACCCGAGGATCTGTGTATTCCTACAACCAAGAGTTCATTTCTGGTAAACCCAGTGAATTTTGGGCTCAAATGTTTTTTCGCAGTTCTAGAACCGAACATGATCATCAATATTAACTAACGAGCATTTGTGTAAGAGGAGATGTGGTCTGTATCAGTTTCATAAAAAGAGTTGGACTACATGTGGTCTGTATGAGTAGGAAACACAGTTCTTTTTTTTTGTTGCATGCTTATGGTTCATAATGTATTGGAAACCCTGGACAGAAGAGGATGATTCTTGCCTTAAAACAGAGTGTTTTTCCAGGTTGAGAATTCTTGTCTGAATTTGTCTTCAGAAACGGAGTTAAACCCCAGGATCTGTGTCTTCCTACAAGCACGAGTTCAGTTCTGGTAAACCAAGTGAATTTTGGGCTCTAATGATTTTTCGCAGTTCAGGAACCCAACGCTATTCTCACTATTAACTAAAGAGAATTTATGTAAGAGGATCTGTGGTTTGTTTCAGTTTCATAAGCAGAGTTGAACTGCATATTGTCCGTATGATTAGGAAACACAGTTCTTTTTTTCAGGACATGCTCATGGTTGTTGATGTATTGGAGATGCTGGAAAGAAGAGCTTGCTTCTTGCGTGAAAACAGAGTGTGTTTCATGGATGAGAACACTGGTCTGAATTTCCCTTCAGAAACGGAGTTAAACCAAAGGGTCTGTGTCTTCCAACAAGCAAGAGTTCATTTCTGGTAAACCCAGTGAATTTTGGGCTCAAATGATTTTACAGACTTCACGAATCAAATATGATTCTCACTATTAACTAAAGAGCTTTTATTTAAGACGTGCTGTGGTTTGTATCAGTTTCATAAGCAGAGTGTAACTACATATGGTCCGTATGAGTAGGAAAATCAGTTATTTTTTACAGGGCATGCTCATGGTTCTTGCTGTATTTTAGACTCTGGAAAGAAGAGCTTGCTTCTTGCGTTAAAACAGAGTGTGTTTCATGGATGAGAACACTGGTCTGAATTTCCCTTCAGAAACGGAGTTAAACCAAAGGGTCTGTGTCTTCCAACAAGCAAGAGTTCATTTCTGGGAAACCCAGTGAATTTTGGGCTCAAATGATTTTACAGACTTCACGAATCAAATATGATTCTCACTATTAACTAAAGAGCTTTTATTTAAGACGTGCTGTGGTTTGTATCAGTTTCATAAGCAGAGTGTAACTACATATGGTCCGTATGAGTAGGAAAATCAGTTATTTTTTACAGGGCATGCTCATGGTTCTTGCTGTATTTTAGACTCTGGAAAGAAGAGTTTGCTTCTTGCATTAAAACAGAGTGTGTTTCAGGGATGAGAACTCTGGTCAGAATTTCCCTGCAGAAACGGAGTTAAACCCCAGGATCTATGTCTTCCTACAAGCAAGAATTCATTTCTGGTAAACCTAGTGAATTTTGGGCTCAAATGTTTTTTTGCAGTTCACGAACCCTACGCAATTCTCACTATAAACTAAAGAGGATTTATGTAAGAGGAGCTGTGGTTTCTATCAGTTTCATAAGCAGAGTTGAACTACATATGGTCTGTATGAGTAGGAAACAGTTCTTTTTTTCATGGCATGCTCATGTTTCTTACTATATTGGAGACACTGGAAAGAAGAGGAGGATTCTTGCCTTAAAACAGAGTGTTTTTCAGGGATGAAAACTCTGGTCCGAATTTCCCTTCACAAACGGAGTTAAACACCATGATCTGTGTCTTCCTGCCAGCAAGAGTTCATTTCTGGTAAACCAAGTGAATTTCAGCTCAAATGACTTTACACAGTCCTAGAACCCAAGGCGATTATCACTATTAACTAAAGAGCATTTAGGTAAGAGCAGCTGTGGTCTGTATCATTTCATAAGCAGAGTTGAACTACATATGATCTGTATGAGTAGGAAACACAGTTCTTTTTTTCAGGGCATGCTCATGGTTCTTGTTGTATTGGAGACGCTGGAAAGAAGAGCTTGCTTCTTGCCTTAAAACAGAGTGTTTTTCAGGGAGGAGAACTCTGGTCTGAATATGCCTTCAGAAACGGGGTTAAACCCCAGGATCTGTGTCTTCCTAAAAGCAAGAGTTCAGTTCTGGTAAACCCAGTGAATTTTGGGCTCAAATGATTTTTCGCAGTTCAGGAACCCAACGCTATTCTCACTATTAACTAAAGAGCAGTTATGTAAGAGGAGGTGTGGTCTGTATCAGTTTCATAAGCAGAGTTGAACTAAATACGGTACGTATGAATAGGAAACACAGTTCTTTTTTTCACGTCATGCTCATGGTTCTTGCTGTATTTTAGAATCTGGAAAGAAGAGCTTGCTTCTTGCTTTAAAACATAGTGTGTTTCAAAGATGAGAACTCTAGTCTGAATTTCCCTGCAGAAACGGAGTTAAACTCCAGGATATGTGTCTTCCTACAAGCAAGAGTTCATTTCTGGTAAACCCAGTGAATTTTCGGCTCAAATGATTTTACACAGTTCTAGAACCCACCGCGATTATCACTATTAACTAAAGTGCATTTATTTAAGAGGAGCTGTGGTCTGTATCAGTTTCATAAGCAGAGTTGGACTACATATGGTCCGTATGCGTAGGAAACACAGTTCTTTTTTTCAGGGCATGGTCATGGTTCTTGCTGTATTGGAGACCAAGGCCAGAAGAGGATGATTCATGCCTAAAACAGAGTGTTTTTCGGGGTTGAGAATTCTTGTCTGAATTTGTCTTCAGAAACGGAGTTAAACCCCAGGATCTGTGTCTTCCTACAAGGAAGAGTTCAGTTCTGGTAAAACAAGTGAATTTTGGGCTAAAATCATTTTTTGCAGTTCAGCAACCCAACGCTATTCTCACGATTAACTAAAGAGCATTTTTGTAAGAGGAGCTGTGGTTCGTATCAGTTTCTTAAGAAGAGTTGAACTACATATGGTCCGTATGAGTAGGAAACACAGTTCTTTTTTTCAGGGCATGCTCATGGTTCTTGCTGTATTTTAGACTCTGGAAATAAGAGCTTGCTTCTTGCATTAAAACAGAGTGTGCATCATGGATGACAACTCTGGTCTGAATTTACTTCAGAAATGGAGTTAAACCCCATTATCTGTGTCTTCCTACAATCAAGAGTTCATTTCTGGTAAACCCAGTGAATTTTCGGCTCAAATGATTTTACACAGTTCTAGAACCCAACGCGATTATCAGTATTAACTAAAGAGCATTTATGTAAGAGGAGCTGTGGTCTGTATCAGTTTCTTAATCAGAGTTGGACTACATATGGTCCGTATGAGTAGGAAACACAGTTCATTTGTTCAGGGCATGCTCATGGTTCTTGCTGTATTTTAGACTCGGAAATAAGAGCTCGCTTCTTGCATTAAAACAGAGTGTGTTTCAGGGATGAGACCTCTGGTCTGAATTTGTCTACAGAAACGGAGTTAAACCCCAGGATCTCTGTCTTCCTACAAGCAAGAGTTCATTTCTGTTAAACCCAGTGAATTTTGGGCTCAAATGATTTTACACAGTTCACGAACTCAACGCGATTCTCACTAATAAATAAAGAGCATTTATGTAAGAGGAGTTGTTGTTTGTTTCAGTTTCATAGGCAGAGTTGAACTACGTATGGTCCGTATGAGTAAGATACACAGTTCTAATTTTCTGGGCATGCTCATGCTTCTTGATGTAGTGGAGACGGTGGAAAGAAGAGCTTGCTTCTTCGATAAAACAGAGTGTGTATCAGGGATGAGACCTCTGGACTGTATTTCACTTCAGAAACGAAGTTAAACCCCATGATCTGAGCCTTCACACAAGCAAGAGTTCATTTCTGGTAAACCAAGTGAATTTTCGGCTCAAATTTCTTTACACAGTTCTAGAAACCACCGCGATTATCACTATTAACTAAAGGGCTTTTACGTAAGAGGAGCTCTGGTCTGTATCATTTCATAAGCAGAGTTGAACTACATATGGTCCGTATGAATACAAAACACAGTGCTTTTTTTCAGGGCATGCTCATGGTTCTTACTGTTTTGGAGACGTTGGAAAGAAGTGGATAATTCTTGCCTTAAAACAGAGTGTTTTTCAGCGATGAGAACTCTGGTCTTAATTTGCCTTCAGAAACGGAGTTAAACCCCGGGATCTGAGTAACCCTACAAGCAACAGTTCATTTCTGGTAAACCAATGAATTTTGGGCTAAAATAATTTCACACAGTTCAAAAACCAAATGTGATTCTCACTTTCTACTAAAGAGCATTTATTTAAGTGGAGCTGTGGTTTGTATCAGTTTCATAAGCACAGTTGAACTACATATGGTCTGCATAAGTAGGAAACACAGTTCTTTTTTTCAGGGCATGCTCATGTTTCTGGCTGTATTGGATACGCTGGAAAGAAGAGCTTGCTTCTTGCGTTAAAATAGAGTGTGTTTTTTGGATGAGAACACGGGTCTGAATTTCCCTTCAGAAACGGAGTTAAACCCCAGATTCAGTGTCTTCCCTCAAGCAAGAGTTCAATTCTGGTAAACCAAGTAAATTTTTTGCTCAAATGCTTTTACACAGTACAAAAACCTAATGAGATTCTCACTATTAACTTAAGAGCATTTAATTAAGAGGTGCTGTGGTTTGTATCAGTTTCTTAAGCAGAGATGATCTACATATGGTCTGTATGAGTAGGAAACATGGTTCTTTTTTGAGGGCATGCTCATGTTTCTTGCTGTATTGGAGACGCTGGAAAGAAGAGCTTGCTTCTTGCATTAAAACAGAGCGTGTTTCATGGATGAGAACTCTGCTCTGAATTTCTCTTCAGAAACGGAGTTAAACCCTAGGATCTGTGTCTTCCTAAAAGCAAGAGTTCATTTCAGGTAAACCAAGTGAATATTCGGCTCAAATGATTTATCGCAGTTCACGAAACCAATGCGATTCTCACTTTTAACTAAATATTATTTATTTAAGAGGTGCTCTGGTTTGTATCAGTTTCATAAGCAGAGTTGAACTACATATGGTCATTATGAGTAGGAAACCCAGTTCTTTTTTTCAGGTCATGCTCATGGTTCTTGCTGTATTTTAGACTCTGGAGCTTGCTTCTTGTGTTAAAACAGAGTGTGTTTCAGGGATGAAAACTCTGGTATCAATTTCTCTTCAGAAACGGAGTTAAACCCAAGGATCTGTGTCTTCCTACAAGCAAGAGTTCATTTCTGGTAAACCAAGTGAATTTTGTGCTCAAATGCTTTTACACAGTTCAAAAACCCAATGTGATTCTCACTATTAACTAAAGAGCATTTATGTAAGAGGAGCTGTGGTTTGTATCAGTTTCATAAGCAGAGTTGAACTACATATTGTCCGTATTTGTAGGAAACACAGTTCTTTGTTTCTGGGCATGCTCATGGTTCTTGATGTATTGGAGCCTCTGGAAAGAAGAGCTTGCTTCTTGCGTGAAAACAGAGTGTATTTCATGGACGAGAACACTGGACTGAATTTACTGTCAGAAACGGAGTTAAACCCCAGGATCTGTGTTTTCCCACAAGCAAGAGTTGATTTCTGGTAAACCCAGGGAATTTTGGGTTCAAGTGATTTTACACAGTTCACGAACCCAACGCGATGCTAACTATTAACTAAAGAGCCCTTATGTAAGAGTAGCTGTGGTTTGTTTCAGTTTCATAAGCAGAGTTGAACTAAATATGTTCCGTATGAGTAGGAAACACAATTCTTTATTTCTAGTCATGCTCATGGTTCTTGCTGTTTTGGAGACGCTGGAAAGAAGAGCTTGCTTCTTGCGTTATAACAGAGTGTATTTTCTGGATGAGAACTCTGGACTGAATTTCCCTTCAGAAACGGAGTTAAACCCCATGATCTGTGTCTTCCTACAACCCAGAGTTGATTTCTGGTAAACCCAGTGAATTTTGGGCTCAATTGATGTTACACAGTTCTCGAACCCAGCGCTATTATCACTACTAACTAAAGAGCACTTACGTAAGAGGAGCTGTGGTTTGTTTCAGTTTCATAAGCAGAGTTGAACTAAATATGGTCTGTATGAGTAGGAAACACAATTCTTTATTTCTAGGCATGCTCATTGTTCTCGCTGTATTGGAGACGCAAGAAAGAAAAGCTTCTTTCTTGTGTTAAAACAGAGTGTGTTTCATGGATGAGAACACTGGTCTGAATTTCCCTTCAGAAACGGAGTTTAACCCCAGGATCTGTGTCTGCCTACAAGCAAGCGTTCATTTCTGCAACACCAAGTGAATTTTGGGCTCAAATTATTTTACACAGTTCAAAAACCCAATGTGATTCTCACTATTAACTAAACAGCATTTATTTAAGAGGTGCTGTGGTTTGTATCAGTTTCATAACGAGAGTTGATCTACATATGGTCTGTATGAGTAGGAAACACAGTTCTTTTTTCTGGGCTTGCTCATGGTTCTTGATGTATTGGAGCCGCTGGAAAGAAGAGCTTGCTTCTTGCGTGAAAACAGAGTGTTTTTCATGGATGACAACACTGGTCTGAATTTCCCTTCAGAAACGGAGTTAAACCCCATGATCTGTGTCTTCCTACAACCCAGAGATGATTTCTGGTAAACCCAGTGAATTTTGTGCTCAAATGATTTTTCGCAGTTCTCGAACCCAACAGGATTCTCACTATTAACTAAAGAGCATTTATGTAAGAGGCGCTGTGGTTTGTATCAGTTTCATGAGCAGAGTTGAACTACATATGCTCCCTATGAATAGGAAACACAGTACTTTTTTTCCGGGCATGCTCATGGTTCTTCTGTATTTTAGACTCTGGAATGATGTGCTTGCTTCTTGCGTTAAATCAGAGTGTTTTTCATGGCTGAGAACTGTGGTCTCAATTTGACTTCAGAAATGGTGTTTAACCCCAGGATCAGTGTCTTCCTACAGGCAAGAGTTCAATTCTGGTAAACCGAGTGAATTTTGTGCTCAAATGCTTTTACACATTTCAAAAACCCAATGTTATTCTCACTATTAACTAAAGTGCATTTATTTAAGAGTTGCTGTGGTTTGTATCAGTTTCATGAGCAGAGTTGATCTACATATGGTCTGTATGAGTAGAAAACACAGTTCTTTTTTGAGGGTATGCTCATTGTTCTTCCTATATTGAGGAAGCAGGAAAGAAGAGCTTGCTTCTTGCATTAAAACAGAGTGTGTTTCATGGATGAGAACTCTGGTATGAATTTCCCTTCAGAAACAGAGTTAAACCCCAGGATCTGTGTCTTCCTACAAGCAAGAGTTCATTTCTGGTAAACCAAGTGAATTTTCGGCTCAAATGATTTTTCGCAGTTCACGAACCCAACGCAATTCTCACTATTAACTAAAGAGGATTTATGTAAGAGGAGCTGTGGTTTGTATCAGTTTCATAAGCAGAGTTGAACTACATATGGTCCGTATGAGTAGGAAACACAGTGCTTTTGTTCAGGGCATGCTCATGGTTCTTGCTGTGTTGGAGACATTGGAAAGAACAGCTTGCTACTTGCGTGAAAATAGAGTGTGTTTCATGGATGAGAACATGGTCTGAATTTACCTTCAGAATCAGAGTCAAAATCCAGGATATGTTTCTTCCTACATGGAAGAGTTCATTTCTGGTAAATCAAGTGAATTTTGGACTCAAATGATTTTACACAGTTCAAAAACCCAATGCGATTCTCACTATTAACTAAACAGCATTTATTTAAGAGGTGCTGTGGTTTGTATCAGTTTCATAACCAGAGTTGATCTACATATGGTGTGTATTAGTAGGAAACACAGTTCTTTTTTTCTGGGCATGCTCTTGGTTCTTACTGTATTGGAGACACAGGAGAGAAGTGCTTGCTTCTTGCGTTAAAGCAGAGTGTGTTTCAGGAATAAGAACTCTGGTCTGAATTTCCCTTCAGGAATGGAGTTAAACCCCAGGATCTGTGTCTTCCTACAAGCAAGAGTTCATTTCTGCTAAATCAAGTGAATTTTGGACTGAAATGATTTTAAACAGTTCAAAAACCCAATGCGATTCTCACTATTAACTAAAGAGCATTTATTTAAGAGTTGCTGTGGTTTGTATCAGTTTCATAATCAGAGTTGATCTACGTATGGTCTGTATGAGTAGAAAACACAGTTCTTTTTTGAGGGCATGCTCATGGTTCTTGCTGTGTTGGAGACATTGGAAAGAAGAGCTTGCTTCTTGCGTGAAAATAGAGTGTGTTTCATGGATGAGAACATGGTCTGAATTTACCTTCAGAATCGGAGTTAAAATCCAGGATATGTTTCTTCCTACACGGAAGAGTTCATTTCTGGTAAACCAAGTGAATTTTGGACTCAAATGATTTTACACAGTTCAAAAACCCAATGCGATTCTCACTATTAACTAAACAGCATTTATTTAAGAGGTGCTGTGGTTTGTATCAGTTTCATAACCAGAGTTGATCTACATATGGTCTGTATTAGTAGGAAACACAGTTCTTTTTTTCTGGGCATGCTCTTGGTTCTTACTCAATTGGAGACACAGGAGAGAACAGCTTGCTTCTTGCAGTAAAGCAGAGTGTGTTTCAGGAATGAGAACTGTGGTCTGAATTTCCGTGGTGAAACGGAGTTAAACCCCAGGATCTGTGTCTTCCTATAAGAAAGAGTTCATTTCTGGTAAATCCAGTGAATTTTGGGCTCAAATGATTTTTTCACAGTTCACAAAACCAAACCGCTTCTCATTATTATCTAAAGAGCATTTATGTAAGAGGAGCTGTGGTTTGTATCAGTTTCATGAGCAGAGTTGAACTACATATGGTCCGTATGTGTAGGAATCACAATTCTTTTTTTCTAGTCATGATCATTGTTCTTGCTGTATTGGAGACGCTGGAAAGAAGAGCTTCCTTCTTGCTATAAAACAGCGTGTGTTTCATGGATGAGAACACTGGTCTGACTTTCCCTTCAGGAACGGAGTTAAACCCCAGGATCTGTGTCTTCCTACAAGCAAGAGTTCATGTCTGGTAAACCAAGTGATTTTTTGGCTCAAATTACTTTACACAGTTCTATAAACCAACGTGATTCTCATTATTAACTAAAGAGCATTTATGTAAGAGGAGGTGTGGTCTGTATCATTTCATAAGCAAAGTTGAACACCATATTGTCCCTATGAATACGAAACACAGTCCTTTTTTCTGGGCATGCTCATGAATCTGACTGTATTGGAGACGCTGGTAAGAAGAGATTGATTCTTGCCTTAAAACAGAGTGTTTTTCAGGGATGGGAACTCTGGTATGAATTTGCCTTCAGAACCGGAGTTAAACCCCAGGATCTGTGTCTTCCTACAAGCAAGAGTTCATTTCAGGTAAACCCAGTTTATTTTTGGCTCAAATGTTTTTTCGCAGTTCATGAACCCAACGCAATTCTCACTATTAACTAAAGAGGATTTATGTAAGCGGAGCTGGGTTTTGTATTAGTTTCATAAGCAGAGTGGAACTACATATGGTCCGTCTGAGTAGGAAACACAGTTCTTTTTTTCAGGGCATGCTCATGGTTTTTGCTGCATTTTAGACTCTGGCGCTTGCTTCTTGCGTTAAAACAGAGTGTGTTTCATGGATGAGAACACTGGACTGAATTTCCCTTCAGAAACTGAATTAAACCCCATGATCTGTGCCTTTAGACAAGCAAGAGTCCATTTCTGGTAAACCAAGTGAAGTTTTGGCTCAAATTACTTTACACAGTTCTATAAAACAACGCGATTCTCACTATTAACTAAAGAGCATTTATATAAGAGGAGCTGTGGTCTGTATCATTTCATAAGCAGAGTTGAACACCCTATTGTCCCTATGAATACGAAACACAGTACTTTTTTCTGGGCATGCACAAGAATCTTACTGTATTGCAGACACTGGAAAGAAGAGGAAGATTCTTGCCTTAAAACAGAGTTTGTTTCAGGCATGAGAACTCTGGTCTGAATTTCCCTTCAGAAATGGAGTTAAACCCCAGGATATGTGTCTTCCTACATGCAAGAGTTCATTTCTGGTTAACCCAATGAATTTTGGGCTCAAATGATGTTTTACAGTTCACGAACCCAACGCGATTCTCACTATTAACAGAAGAGGATTTATGTAAGAGGAGCTGTGGTTTGTATCAGATTCATAGGCCGAGTGGGACTACATATGGTCCGTCTGAGTAGGAAACAGTTCTTTTTTTCAGGGCATGCTCATGGATCTTGCTGTATTTCAGACTCTGGAAAGAAGAGCTTGCTACTTGCGTTAAAGCATAGTGTGTTTCAGGGATGAGAACTCTGGTCTGTATTTCCCGTCAGAAATGGAGTTAAACCCCAGGATATGTGTCTTCCTACAAGCAAGAGTTCTTTTCTGGTAAACCCAGGGAATTTTTGGGTCAAATGATTTTTCGCAGTTCACGATCCAAAACGCGATTATCATATTAACTAAAGAGTATTTATGTAGGCGGAGCTGTGGTTTTTATCACTTTAATATGCAGAGTTGAACTACATATGGTCCGTATGAATAGGAAACACAATTCTTTTTTTATAGGCATGATCATGGTTCTTGCTGTATTGGAGACACTGGAAAGAAGAGTTTGAAACTTGAGTTAAAACAGTGTGTTTCATGGATGAGAACACTGGTCTGAATTTCCCTTCAGGAATGGAGTTAAACCCCAGGATCTCTTTATTCCTACAAGCAAGAGTTCATTTCTGGTTAACCCACGGAATTTTGGGCTCAAATGATTTTTCGCAGTTCACGAAACAAAACGCCATTCTCTCTATTAACTAAAGAGGATTTATGTAAGAGGAGCTGTGGTTTGTATCAGTTTCATAAGCAGAGTTGAACTGCATATGGTCTGTATGAGTAGGAAACACAGTTCTTTTTTTCTGGGCATGCTCATGGTTCTTACTGTACTGGAGAAGCTGGAAAGAAGAGGATGATTCTTGCCTTAAAACAGAGTGTTTGTCAGGGATGAGAACTCTTTTCTGAATTTCACTTCAGAAATGGAGTTAAACCCCAGGATCTGTGTCTTCCTACAAGCAAGAGTTCATTTCTGGTTAACTCAGTGAATTATGGGCTCAAATGATTTTTTACAGTTCACGAACCCAACGCGATTCTCACTATTAACTGAAGAGGATTTATGTAAGACGAGCTGTGGTTTGTATCAGTTTCATAAGCCGAATTGAACTACATATAGGCCCAATGAGTAGGAAACACAGTTCTTTTTCTCTGTGCTTGCTCATGGTTCATGCTGTATTTTAGAGTCTGAAAAGAAGAGCTTGCTTCTTGTGTCAAAGCAGAGTGTGTTTCAGGGATGAGAACTGTGGTCTGAATTCCCCTTCAGAAATGGAGGTAAACCCCAGGACCTGTGTCTTCCTACAAGCAAGAGTTCATTTCTGGTAAAGCAAGTGAATTTTGGGCTCAAATGATTTTTCACCGTTCAGCAACCCAAACCGCTTCTCACTATTAACTAAAGAGCATTTATGTAAGAGGAGCTGTAGTTTTTATCAGTTTCCTAAGCAGAGTTGAACTACATATGATCCGTATGAGTAGGAAACACAGTTCTTTTTTTCTGGGCATGCGCATGGTTCTTGATGTATTGGAGCTGCTGGAAAGAAGAGCTTGCCTCTTACGTGAAAACAGAGTGTGTTTCCTGGATGAGAACACAGGTTTGAACTTCCGTTCAGAAAAGTATATAAACCCCAGGATCTGTGTCTTCCTACAAGCAAGAGTTCATTTCTGGTAAACAAAGAGAATTTTGGCCTCAAATGGTTATACAGAGTTCAGAAACCCATCGCGTTCTCAATATTAACTAAAGAGCATTTATGTATGCGGAGCTGTGGTTTGTGTCAGTTTCATAAGCAGAGTGGAACTACATATGGTCCTTCTGAGTAGGAAACAGTTCTTTTTTTCAGGGCATTCTCATGGTTCTTGCTGTATTTCAGACTCTGGAAAGAAGAGCTTGCTTCTTGCATTAAGGCAGAGTGTGTTTCAGGCATGAGAACTCTGGTCTGAATTTCCCGTCAGAAACGGAGTTAAACCCCAGGATATGAGTCTTCCTACAAGCAAGAGTTCTTTTCTGGTAAAACCATGGAATTTTTGGCTCAAATGATTTTTCGCAGTTCATGAAACAAAACGCCATTCTCTCTATTAACTAAAGAGGATTTATGTAAGAGGAGCTGTGGTTTGTATCAGTTTCATAAGCAGAGTTGAACTGCATATGGTCTGTATGAGTAGGAAACACAGTTATTTTTTTCTGGGCATGCTCATGGTTCTTACTGTACTGGAGAAGCTGGAAATAAGAGGATGATTCTTGCCTTAAAACAGAGTGTTTGTCAGGGATGGGAACATTTTTCTGAATTTCCCTTCAGAAATGGAGTTAAACACCAGGATCTGTGTCTTCCTACAAGCAAGAGTTCATTTCTGGTTAACCCAGTGAATTTTGGGCTCAAATGATATTTTACAGTTCACGAACCCAACTCGATTCTCACTATTAACTAAAGAGCATTTATGTAAGAGGAGCTGTAGTTTTTATCAGTTTCATAAGCAGAGTTGAACTACATATGGTCCGTATGAGTAAGAAACACAGTTCTTGTTCTCAGGGCATTCTCATGGTTCTTGCTGTATTTTTGACTCTGGAATGAACAGCTTGCCTCTTGTGTTAATACAGAGTGTGTTTCAGGGATGAGAACTCTGGTCTGAATTTCCCATCAGAAACGGAGTTAAACCCCAGGATATGTGTCTTCCTACAAGCAAGAGTTCTTTGCTGGTAAACCCAGGGAATTTTTGGCTCAAATGATTTTTTGCAGTTCACGAAACAAAACGCCATTCTCTCTATTAAATAAAGAGGATTTATGTAATAGGAGCTGTGGTTTGTATCAGTTTCATAAGCAGAGTTGAACTGCATATGGTCTGTATGAGTAGGAAACACAGTTATTTTTTTCTGGGCATGCGCATGGTTCTTACTGTACTGGAGAAGCTGGAAAGAAGAGGATGATTCTTGCCTTAAAACAGAGTGTTTGTCAGGGATGAGAACACTTTTGTGAATTTCCCTTCAGAAATGAAGTTAAACCCCAGGATCTGTGTCTTCCTACAAGCAAGAGTTCATTTCTGGTAAACAAAGAGAATTTTGGCCTCAAATGGTTATACAGAGTTCAGAAACCCATCGCGATTCTCACTATTAACTAAAGAGCATTTATGTAATCGGAGCAGTTGTTTGTATCAGTTTCATAAGCAGAGTGGGACTACATATGGTCCGTCTGAGTCGGAAACAGTTCATTTTTTCAGGGCATGCTCATGGTTCTTGCTGTATTTTAGACTCTGGAAAGAAGAGCTTGCTTCTTGCGTTAAAGCAGAGTGCGTTCAGGGATGAGAACTCTGGTCTTTATTTCCCTTCAGAAACGGAGTTAAACCCAAGGATATGTGTCCTCCTACAAGCAAGAGTTGTTTTCTGGAAAACCCAGGGAATTTTTGGCTCAAACGATTTTTCGCAGTTCAAGAACCAAAATGCGATTATCACTATTAACAAAAGAGGATTTATGTAAGAGGAGCTGTGGTTTGTATCAGTTTCATAAGCAGAGTTGAACTACGTATGGTCTGTATTAGTAGGAAACATAGTTATTTTTTTTTCTGGGCATGCTCATGGTTCTTGATGTATTGGAGCTGCTAGAAAGAAGAGCTTGCCTCTTGCGTGAAAACAGAGTGTGTTTCATGGATGAGAACACTGGTCTAAATTTCCGTTCAGAAAAGGATATAAACCCCAGGATCAGTGTCTTCCTACAAGCAAGAGTTCATTTCTGGTTAACCCATGGAATTTTGGGCTCAAATGATTTTTCGCAGTTCACGAACCAAAACGCGATTCTCTCTATTAACTAAAGAGGTATTATGTAGGAGGAGCTGTGGTGTGTATCAATTTCATAAGCAGAGTTGAACTGCATATGGCCTGTATGAGTAGGAAACACAGTTATATTTTTCTGGCCATGCTCATGGTTCTTACTGTACTGGAGAAGCTGGAAAGAAGTGGATGATTCTTGCCTTAAAACAGAGTGGTTTTCAGGGATGAGAATTCTGGTCAGAATTTCCCTACAGAAATGGAGGTAAACAACAGGATCTGTGTCTTCCAACAAACAAGAGTTCACTTCTGGTAAACCCAGTGAATTTTGGGCTCAAATGATTTTTCGAATTCCACGAACCCAACGCGATTCTCACTATTAACTAAAGAGCATTTATGTAATCGGAGCTGTGATTTGTATCAGTTTCATAAGCAGAGTGGGACTACATATGGTCCTCTGAGTAGGAAACAGTTGTTTTTTTCAGGGCATGCTCATGGTTCTTGCTATATTTTAGACTCTGGAAAGAAGACCTTGCTACTTGCGTTAAAGCAGAGTGTGTTCGTGGATGAGATCTCTGGTCTGTATTTCCCTTCACAAACGGAGTTAAACACCAGGATATGTGTCTTCCTACAAGCAAGACTTCTTTTCTGGAAAACCCAGGGAATTTTTGACTCAAATGATTTTTCGCAGTTCACGAACCAAAACGCGATTATCACTATTACCAAAAGAGGATTTATGTAAAGGAGCTGTGGATTGTATCAGTTTAATATGCAGAGTTGAACTACATATGGTCCGTATAAATAGGAAACACAATTCTTTTTTTCTAGGCATGCTCATGGTTCTTGCTGTATTGGAGACGCTGGAAAGAAGAGCTTGCTTCTTGCGTGAAAATAGAGTGGGTTTCATGGATGAGACCATGGTCTGAATTTACCTTCAGTAACAGAGTTAAAATCCCAGATCTGTGTCTTCCTACATGGAAGAGTTCATTTCTGGTAAGCCATGTGAATTTTGGACTCAAATGATTTTACAGAGTTCAAAAACCCAATGCGATTCTCACGATTAACTAAACAGCATTTATTTAAGAGGTGCTCTTGTTTGTATCAGTTTCATAGGCAGAGTTGAACTACATATGATATGTATGAGTAGGAAACACAGTTCTTTTTTCTGGGAATGCTCATGGTTTTTGCTGTATTTTAGAATCTGGAAAGAAGAGCTTGCTTCTTGCGATAAAACAGAGTGTTTTTCAGGGATGAGAACTCTGGTTGAATTTGCCTTCAGAAACAGAGTTAAACTTCAGGATCTGTGTCTTCCTAAAAGCAAGTGTACATTTCTGGTAAAGCAAGTGAATTTTGGGCTCAAATGATTTTTCGCAGTTCACCAACACAAACCGATTCTCACTATTAACTTAAGAGCATTTATGTAAGAGGAGCTGTGGTTTGTATCAGTTTCATAAGCAGAGTTGAACTACATATGGTCCCTATGAGTAGGAAACAAAGTTCTATTTTTCTGGTAATGCTCATGGTACTTACTGTATTGGAGATGCTGGAAAGAAGAGCTTGCTACTTGCGTTAAAGCAGAGTGTGTTTCAGGGATGAGAACTCTGGTCTGTATGTCCTGTCAGAAACGGAGTTAAACCCCAGGATACGTGTCTTCCTATAAGCAAGAGTTCTTTTCTGGTAAACCCAGGGAATTTTTGGCTCAAATGATTTTTCACAGTTCACGAACCAAAACGCGATTCTCACTATTAACAAAAGAGGATTTATGTAAGAGTAGCTGTGGTTTGTATCAGTTTCATAAGCAGAGTGGAACTACATATGGTCCGTCTGAGTAGGAAATAGTTCTTTTTTTTCAGGGCATGCTCATGGTTCTTGCTGTATTTTAGACTCTGGAAAGAAGAGCTTGCTTCTTGCGTTAAAGCAGAGTGAGTTTCAGGCATGAGAACTCTGGTCTGAATTACCCTTCAGAAACGTAGTTAAAACCCAGGATCTGTGTCTTCCTACAAGCAAGAGTTCATTTCTGGTAAACCAAGTGAATTTTGGCTCAAATGATATTTCGCAGTCCACAAATCCAAGCGAATCTCACTATTAACTAAAGAGGATTTATGTAAGAGGAGCTGTGGTTTGAATCAGTTTCATAAGCAGAGTTGAACTACAATAGGTCTGTATGAGTAGGAAACACAGTTCTTTTTCTCAGTGCATGCTCATGGTTCTTGCTGTATTTTAGACTCTGGAAAGAAGAGCTTGCTTCTCGCGTCAAAGCATAGAGTGTTTCAGGGATGAGAACTCTGATCTGCATTTCCCTTCAGAAATGGAGTTTAACTCCAGAACCTGTGTCTTCCTACAAGTAAGAGTTCATTTCTGGTAAAGGAAGTGAATTTTTGGCTCAAGTGCTTATTCGCAGTTCACGAACCAAAACGTGATTCTCTCTATTAACTAAAGAGGATTTATGTAAGAGGAGCTGTGGTTTGTATCGGTTTCATAAGCAGAGTTGAACTGCATATGGTCTGTATGAGTAGGAAACACAGTTATTTTTTTCTGGCATGCTCATGTTTCTTACTGTACTGGAGAAGCTGGAAAGAAGGGGATGATTCTTGCCTTAAAACAGAGTGTTCTTCAGGGATGAGATTTCTGGGCGGAATTTCCCTTCAGAAATGGAGGTAAACCCCAGCATCTGTGTCTTCCTACAAGCAAGAGTTCATTTCTGGTTAACCCAGTGAATTTTGGGCTCAAATGATTTTTCGCATTCCATGAACGCAACGCGATTTTCACTATTAACTAAAGAGCATTTAGGTAAGTGGAGCTGTGGTTTTATCAGTTTCATAGGCAGATTGGGACTACATATGGTCCGTCTTAGTAGGAAACAGTTCTTTTTTTCAGGGCATGCTCATGGTTCTTGCTGTATTTTAGACTCTGGAAAGAAGACCTTGCTACTTGTGTTAAAGCAGAGTGTGTTTCATGGATGAGAACACTGGTCTGAATTTCCCTTCAGGAACGGAGTCAAACCCCAGGATCTGTGTCTTCCTACAAGCAAGAGTTCATTTCTGGTAAACAAAGATAATTTTGGCCTCAAATGGTTATACAGAGTTCAGAAACCCATCGCGTTCTCAATATTAACTAAAGAGCATTTATGTATGTGGAGCTGTGGTTTTTATCAGTTTCATAAGCAGAATGGAACTACATATGGTCCGTCTGAGTAGGAAACAGGTCTTTTTTGCAGGGCATGCTCATGGTTCTTGCTGTAATTTAGACTCTGGAAAGAAGAGCTTGCTTCTTGTGTTAAAGCAGAGTGAGTTTCAGGCATGAGAACTCTGGTCTGAATTTCCCATCAGAAACGGAGTTAAAACCCAGGATCTGTGTCTTCCTACAAGCAAGAGTTCATTTCTGGTAAACCAAGTGAATTTTGACTCAAATGATTTTTCGCAGTTCACGAATCCAAGCGATTCTCACTATTAACTAAAGAGGATTTATGTAAGAGGAGCTGTGGTTTGAATCAGTTTCATAAGCAGAGTTGAACTGCATGTGGTCTGTATGAGTAGAAAACACAGTTCTTTTTTTCTGGGCATGCTCATGGTTCTTACACTATTGGAGATGCTGGAAAGAAGAGGATGATTCTTGCCATAAAACATAGTGTTTTTCATGGAAGAGAACTCTGGTCAGAATTTATCTTAAGAAACGGAGTTAAACCCCAGGATCTGTGTCTTCCTACAAGCAAGAGTTCATTTCTGGTAAACCCAGTGAATTTGGGCCTGAAATGATTTTTCTCAGTTCACGAACCCAACGCGATTCTCACCATTAACTAAAGAGCATTCATGTAAGAGGAGCTGTTGTTTCCATCAGTTTCATAAGCAGAGTTAAACTACATATGGTCCGAATGAGTAGAAAACACAGTGCTTTTTTTTAGGGCATGCTCATGTTTCTTGCTGTATTTTAGATTCTGGAAGGAAGTGTTTGCTTCTTGCGTTAAAACAGAATTTGTTGTAGGGATGAGAACTTTGGTCTGAATTTACCTTCAGATATGTAATTAAGCTCCAGGATCTGTGTCTTCCTACAAGCAAGAGTACTTTTCAGGTAAAGCCACGGAACTTTGGGCTCAAATGTTTTTTCGCAGTTCACGAACCAAAACGTGATTCTCACTATTAACTAAAGAGCATTTATGTAAGAGGAGCTGTAGTTTGTATCAGTTTCATAAGTAGATTTGAACTACATATGGTCCGTATGAGTAGGAAACACAGTTCTTTTTTTCCGGGCATGCTCATGGTTCTTGATGTGTTGGAGCTGCTCGAAGGAAGAGATTGCTTCATGCGTGAAAACAGAGTATGTTTCATGGATGAGAACACTGGACTGAATTGTCCTTCAAAAACGGAGTTAAACCCCAGGATCTGTGTCTTCCTACATGGAAGAGTTCATATATGGTAAGAAAAGTGATTTCGGACTCAAATGATTTTGCACAGTTCAAAAACCCAATGCGATTCTCACGATTAACTAAACAGCATTTATTTAAGAGGCGCTCTGGTTTGTATCAGTTTCATAGGCAGAGTTGAACTACATATGGTATGTATGAGTAGGAAACACAGTTCTTTTTTCTGGGAATGCTCATGGTTTTTGCTGTAATTTAGAATCTGGAAAGAAGAGCTTGCTTCTTGCGTTAAAGCAGAGTGTGTTTCAGGAATGAGAACTCTGGTCTGAATTTCCCTTCAGAAACAGAGTTATACCCCAGGATCTATGTCTTCCTACAAGCAAGAGTTCATTTCTGGTAAACCAAGTGAATTTTGGGCTCAAATGATTTTTTGCACTTCACCAACCCAAACCGATTCTGAATATTAACTAAAGAGCATTTATGTAAGATTAGCTGTGGTTTGTATAAGTTTCATAAGCAGAGTTAAACATCATATAGTGCATATGAGTAGGAAACACAGTTGTTTTTTTCTGGGCATGCTCATGGTTCTTACCGTATTGGAGACACTAGAAAGAAGGGGATTATTCTTGCCTTAAAACAGAGTGTTTTTCAGGGATGAGAATTCTGGTGTGAATTTGCCTTCAGAAACGGAGTTAAACCCCAGGATCTGTGTCTTCCTACAAGCAAGAGTTCATTTCTGGTAAACCCATGGAATTTTGGGCTCAAATGATTTTACACAGTTCAAAAACCCAATGCGATTCTCATGATTTACTAATCAGCATTTATTTAAGAAGTGCTCTGGTTTGTATCAGTTTCATAGGCAGAGTTGATCTACATATGGTATGTATGAGTATGAAACACAGTTCTTTTTTTCTGGGAATGCTCATGGTTCTTGCTGTATTTTAGACTCTGGAAGGAAGGGTTTACTTCTTGCGTTAAATCAGAATGTGTTTCAGGGATGAGAACTTTGGTCTGAATTTACCTTCAGAAAAGGAATTAAGCCCCAGGATCTGTGTCTTCCTACAAGCAAGAGTACTTTTCTGGTAAACCCATGGAACTTTGGGCTCAAATGTTTTTTCGCAGTTCACGAACCAAAACGTGATTCTCATATTAATCAAAGAGGATTTATGTAAGAGGTGCTGTGGTTTGTGTGAATTTATAAGCAGAGTTGAACTATATAGAGTCCGTATGAATAGGAAACACAGTTTTTTTTTTCTGGGCATGATCATGGTTCTTGATGTATTGGAGCTGACGGAAAGAAGAGCTTGCTTCATGCGTGACAACAGAGTGTGTTTCATGGATGAGAACATGGTCTGAATTTCCCTTCAGAAACGGAAGTAAACCCCAGAATCAGTGTCTTCCTACAATCAAGAGTTCATTTCTGGTTAACCCAGTGAATTTTGGGCTCAAATGATTTTTCCAGTTCACTAACCCAATGCAATTCTCACTATTACCTAAAGAGCATTTATGTAAGCGGAGCTGTGGTTTGTATCAGTTTCATAAGCAGATTTGAAATACATATGGTCCCTAGGAGTAGGAAACAAAGTTGTATTTTTCTGGGAATGCTCATGGTACTTACTCTATTGGAGACGCTGGAAAGAAGAGGATTATTCTTACGTTAAAACAGAGTGTTTTTTCAAGGATGAGAACTCTGGTCTGAATTTGCCTTCAGAAATGGAGTTAAACCCTAGGATCTGTGTCTTCCTACAAGCAAAAGTCATTTCTGGTAAACCAAGTGAATTTTGGGCTCAAATGATTTTTCGCAGTTCACCATCCCAAACCAAATCTCACTATTAACTAATGAGCATTTATGTATGAGGAGCTGTGGTTTGTATCAATTTCATAAGCAGAGTTGAACTACATATGGTCCGTATGATTTGGAAACACAGTTCTTTTTTTCTGGGCATGCTCATGGTTCTTGATGTATTGGAGCTGCTGGAAAGAAGAGCGTGCTTCATTCGTGAAAACAGAGTGTGTTTCATGGATAAGAACACTGGTCTGAATTTCCCTTAAAAAAGGAGTTAATCCCCAGGATCTCTGTCTTCCTACAAGCAAGAGTTCATTTCTGGTTAACCCAGTGAATTTTGGGCTGAAATGATTTTTCGCAGTTCACGAACCCAACGCGATTCTCACTATTAACTAAAGAGCATTTATGTAAGAGGAGCTGTTGTTTCTATCAGTTTCATAAGCAAAGTTGAACTACATATGGTCCGAATGAGTAGGAAACACAGTTCTTTTTTTTAGGGCATGCTCATGGTTCTTGCTGTATTTTAGATTCTGGAAGGAAGTGTTTGCTTCCTGCGTTAAATTTGAATGTGTTTCAGGGATGAGACTTTGGTCTGAATTTACATTCAGAAACGGAATTAAGCTCCAGGATCTATGTCTTCCTACAAGCAAGAGTACTTTTCAGGTAAACCCATGGAACTTTGGGCTCAAATGTTTTTTCGCAGTTCACGAACCATAACGTGATTCTCACTATTAACTAAAGAGCATTTATGTAAGAGGAGGTGTGGTTTGTATCAGTTTCATATGCAGAGTTGAACTACATATGGTCCGTATGAGTAGGAAACACAGTTCTTTTTTTCCGGGCATGCTCATTGTTCTTGATGTATTGGAGCTGCTGGAAAGAAGAGCTTGCTTCATGTGTAAAAACAGAGTGTGTTTCATGGATGAGAACACAGGTCTGAATTTCCCTTCAGAAACGGAGTTAAACACTAGGATCTGTGTCTTCCTACAAGCAAGAGTTCATTTCTGGTTAACCCACTGAATTTTTGGCTCAAATGATTTTTCGTAGTTTACGACCAAACGCGATTCTCACTATTAACTAAAGAGCATTAATGTAAGAGGAGCTGTGGTTTGTATCAGTTTCATAAGCAGATTTGAACTACATATGGTCCGTATGAGTAGGAAACACAGTTTTTTTTTTCAGGGCATGCTCATGGTTCTTGCTGTATTTTAGATTCTGGAAGGAAGGGTTTGCTTCTTGCGTGAAATCAGAATGTGTTTCCGGGATGAGAACATTGGTCTGAATTTACCTTCAGAAAAGGAATTAAGCCCCAGGATCTGTGTCTTCCTACAAGCACAAGTACTTTTCTGGTAAATCCACGGAACTTTGGGCTCAAATGTTTTTTCGCAGTTCACGAACCAAAACGCGATTCTCACGATTAACTAAAGAGCATTTATGTAAGAGGAGCTGTGGTTTGTGTCAGTTTCATAAGCAGAGTTGAACTACATATGGTCTGTATGAGTTGAAACACAGTTCTTTCTTTCTGGGCATGCTCATGGTTCTTGATGTGTTGGAGCTGCTCGAAGGAAGAGATTGCTTCATGCGTGAAAACAGAGTATGTTTCATGGATGAGAACACTGGACTGAATTGTCCTTCAAAAACGGAGTTAAACCCCAGGATCTGTGTCTTCCTACATGGAAGAGTTCATTTCTGGTAAGCCAAGTGAATTTTGGACTCAAATGATTTTACACAGTTCAAAAACCCAATGCGATTCTCACGATTAACTAAACAGCATTTATTTAAGAGGTGCTCTGGTTTGTATCAGTTTCATAGGCAGAGTTGAACTACATATGGCATGTATGAGTAGGAAACACAGTTCTTTTTTCTGGGAATGCTCATGGTTTTTGCTGTAATTTAGAATCTGGAAAGAAGAGCTTGCTTCTTGCGTTAAAGCAGAGTGTGTTTCAGGAATGAGAACTCTGGTCTGAATTTCCCTTCAGAAACGGAGTTATACCCCAGGATCTATGTCTTCCTACAAGCAAGAGTTCATTTCTGGTAAACCAAGTGAATTTTGGGCTCAAATGATTTTTCGCAATTCACCAACCCAAACCGATTCTGAATATTAACTAAAGAGCATTTATGTAAGATTAGCTGTGGTTTGTATAAGTTTCATAAGCAGAGTTAAACATCATATAGTCCATATGAGTAGGAAACACAGTTGTTTTTTTCTGGGCATGCTCATGGTTCTTACCTTTTGGAGACACTAGAAAGAAGGGGATTATTCTTGCCTTAAAACAGAGTGTTTTTCAGGGATGAGAATTCTGGTCTGAATTTGCCTTCAGAAACGGAGTTAAACCCCAGGATCTGTGTCTTCCTACAAGCAAGAGTTCATTTCTGGTAAACCAAGTGAATTTTGTGTTCAAATGATTTTTCGCAGTTCACGAACCCAACGCGATTCTCACTATTAACTAAAGAGCATTTATTTAATAGGAGCTGTGGTTTGTATCAGTTTCATAAGCAGAGTTGACCTACATATGGTCCGTATGAGTAGGAAACACAGTTCTTTTTTTCTGGACATGCTTATGGTTCTTGATGTATTGGAGCAGCTGGAAAGAAGAGCTGCTTCTTGCGTGAAAACAGAGTGTGTTTCATGGATGAGAACACTTGTCTGAATTTCCCCTTGGAAACGGAGTTAAACCCCAGGATCTGTGTCTTCCTACAAGCAAGGGTTCATTTCTTGTTAACCCAGTGAATTTTGGGCTCAAATGATTTTACACAGTTCACGAACCCAACGCGATTCTCACTATTAACTAAAGAGCATTTATGTAAGAGGAGCTGTAGTGTGTATCAGTTTCATAAGCAGAGTTGAATTACATATGGTCCGCATGAGTAGGAAACCCTGTGCTTTTTTTCAGGGCATGCTCATGGTTCTTGCTGTATTGGATACGCTGGAAAGAAGAGCTTGCTTCTTGCGTTAAAACAGAGTGTGTTTCATGGATGAGATCATGGTGTGAATTTACCTTCAGAATCAGAGTTGAAATCCAGGTTGTGTGTCTTCCTACATGCAAGAGTTCATTTCTGGTGAACCAAGTGAATTTTGGACTCAAATTATTTTTGACAGTTCAACAACCCAATGCGATTCTCACTATTAAATAAACAGCATTTATTTAAGAGGTGATGTGGTTTGCATCAGTTTCATATCCATAGTTGATCTACATGTGGTCTGCATGAGTAGGAAACACAGTTCTTTTTTTCTGGGCATGCTTATGGTTCTTGCTGTATTTTAGACTCTGGAAAGAAGAGCTTGCTTCTTGCGGGAAAACAGAGTGTGTTTCATGGAGGAGAACACTGGTCTGAATTTCCCCTCAGAAATGGAGTTAAACCCCAGCTTCTGTGTCTTCCGACAAGCAAGAGTTCATTTCTTGTTAAGGCAGTGAATTTTGGGCTCAAATGATTTTACACAGTTCATGAACCCAACGCGATTCTCACTATTAACTAAAGAGCATTTATGTAAGACGAGCTGTAGTGTGTATCAGTTTCATAAGCAGAGTTGAATTACATATGGTCCGTATGAGTAGGAAACACAGTGCTTTTTTTCATGGCATGCTCATGGTTCTTGCTGTATTGGAGACGTTGGAAAGAAGAGCTTGCTTCTTGCGTTAAAACAGACTGTGTTTCATGGATGAGATCATGGTGTGAATTTACCTTCAGAATCAGAGTTGAAATCCAGGTTCTGTATAGTCCTACATGCAAGAGTTCATTTCTGGTGTACCAATTGAATTTTGGACTCAAATGATTTTAGACAGTTCAAAAACCCAATGCGATTCTCACTATTAACTAAACAGCATTTATTTAAGAGGTGCGGTGGTTTGTATCAGTTTCATAACCAGAGTTGATCTACATAAGGTCTGCAGGAGTAGGAAACACAGTTCATTTTCTCAGGGCATGCTCATGGTTCTTGCTGTATTTTAGACTCTGGAAAGAAGAGCTTGCTTCTTGAGTTAAAGAAGAGTGTGTTTCATGTATGAGAACTCTGGTCTGAATTTCCCTACAGACATGGAGTTAATCCCCAGGATCTTTGTCTTCCTACAAGCAAGAGTTCATTTCTGGTAAACCAAGTAAATTTTAGGCTCAAATGATTTTTTGCAGTTCACCAACCCAAAACGATTTTCACTATTAACTAAAGAGCATTTATGTAAGAGGAGATATGTTTTGTATCAGTTCCATAAGCAGAGTTGACCTACATATGGTCCGTATGAGAAGGAAACACAGTTCTTTTTTTCTGGGCATGCTCATGGTTCTTGATGTATTGGAGCAGCTGGAAAGAAGAGCTTGCTTCTTGTGTGAAAACAGAGTGTGTTTCATGGATGAGAACACTGGTCTGAATTTCCCCTCAGAAACGGAGTTAAACCCCAGGATCTGTGTCTTCCTACAAGCAAGAGATCTTTTATGGTTAACCCATTGAATTTTGGGCTCAAATGATTTTTCACAGGTCACGAACCAAATCGATTCTCACTATTAACTAAACAGCATTTATTTAAGAGGTGCTGTGGTTTGTATCAGGTTCATCACCAGAGTTGATCTACATATGGTCTTCATGAGTTGGAAACACAGTTCTTTTTTTCTGGGCATGCTCATATTTCTTACAGTATTGGAGACACTGGAAAGAAGAGGATGAGTCTTGCCTTAAAAAAGAGTGTTTTTCAGGGATGAGAATTCTCATCTGAATTTCCTTCAGTAATGGAGTTAAACCCCAGGATCGATGTCTTCCTACAAGCAAGAGTTTATTTCAGGTAAACCCAGTGAATTTGGGGATCAAATGATTTTCGGAGTTCAAGAACCCAACGTGATTCTCACTATTAGCTAAAGAGGATTTATGTAAGAGGAGCTGTGGTTTGAATCAGTTTCATAAGCAGAGTTGAACTACATATGGTATGTATGAGTAGGAAACACAGTTCTTTTTTCCTGGGAATGCTCGTGGTTCTTACTGTATTGGAAACACTGGAAAGAAGAGGATGATTCAGGCCTTAAAACAGAGTGTTTTTCAGGGATGAGAACTCTGGTCTGAATTTGCCTTCAGAAACGGAGTTAAACCCCAGGATCTGTTTCTTCATACAAGCAATAGTTCATTTCTGATTAACACAGTGAATTTTGGGCTCAAATGGTGTTACACAGTTCAAAAACCCAATGCAATTCTCTCTATTAACTAAATGGCATTTATAAAAGAGGTGCTGTGGTTTGTATCAGTATCATAACCAGAGTTGATCTACATATGGTCTGCATGAGTAGGAAACACAGTTCTTTTTTTCTGGGCATGCTCATGGTTCTGGATGTATTGGAGCAGCTGGAAAGAAGAGCTTGCTTCTTGCGTGAAAACAGAGTGTGTTTCATGGATGAGAACACTTGTCTGAATTTCGCCTCAGAAACGGAGTTAACCCCCAGGATCTGTGTCTTCCTACAAGCAAGAGATCATTTCTTGTTAACCCATTGAATTTTGGGCTCAAATGATTTTTCAGAGGTCACCAACCCAACGCGATTCTCACTATTACCTTAAGAGCATTTAAGTAAGAGGAGCTGTAGTGTATCAGTTTCATAAGCAGAGTTGAATTACATATGTTCCTCATGAGTAGGAAACACAGTGCTTTTTTTAAGGGCATGCTCATAGTTCTTGCTGTATTGGAGACGCTGGAAAGAAGAGCTTGCTTCTTGCGTTAAAACTGAGTGTGTTTCATGAATGAGATCATGGTGTGAATTTACGTTCAGAATCAGAGTTAAAATCCAGGATCTGTGTCTTCCTACATGGAAGAGTTCATTTCTGGTAAACCAAGTGAATTTTGGACTCAAATGATTTTACACAGTCCAAAAACCCAATGCGATTCTCACTATTAACTAAACAGCATTTATTTAAGAGGTGCTGTGGTTTGTATCAGTTTCATAACCAGAGTTGATCTACATAGGGTCTGCAAGAGTAGGAAACACAGTTCTTTTTTTCTGGGCATGCTCATGGTTCTTGCTATATTTTAGACTCTGGAAAGAAGAGCTTGCTTCTTGAGTTAAAGCAGAGTGTGTTTCATGTATGAGAACTCTGGTCTGAATTTCCCTACAGAGACGAAGTTAAACCCCAGGATCTGTATCTTCCTACAAGCAAGAGTTCATTTCTTGTAAATCAAGTGAATTTTGGGCTCAAATGATTTTTCACATTAACCAACCCAATGCGATTCTCACTATTAAGTTAAGAGCATTTAATTAAGAGGTGCTGTGGTTTGTATCAGTTTCATAAGCAAAGTTGACCTACATATGGTCTGTATGAGTTGGAAGCACAGTTCTTTTTTGAGGGCATGTACATAGTTCTTGCTGTATTGGAGACGCTGGAAAGAAGAGCTTGCTTCTTGCGTTAAAACAGAGTGTGTTTCATGGATGAAAACACTGGTCTGAATTTCCCTTTAGAAATGGATTTAAACCACAGGATCTGTGTCTTCCTACAAGCAAGAGTTCACTTCTGGTAAACCCAGTAAATTTTTGGATAAAATGATTATAAAGAGTTCAAAAACCTAATGCAATTCTCACTATTAACTAAAGAGCATTTATGTATGAGGAGCTGTTGTTTGTATCAGTATCATAAGACGAGTTGTACTACATATGGTCCCTATGAGTAGGAAACACAGTGGTTTTTTTCAGTGTATGAGCATGGTTCTTGCTGTTTTGGATACGCTGGAAAGAAGAGCTTGCTTCTTGCGTTAAATCAGAGTGTGTTTCAGGGATGAGAACTCTAGTCTGAATTTCCCTTCGAAACGGAGTTGAATCCAGGATCTCTGTCTTCCTATAAGCAAGAGTTCATTTCTGGTAAACGAAGTGAATTTGGGCCTCAAATGATTTTCACAGTTCACCAACCCAACGCGATTCTCACTATTAAATAAAGAGCATTTATGTAAGAGGAGCTGTGATTTGTTTCAGTTTCATAAGCAGAGTTGAACTACATATGGTCCGAATGAGTACGAAACACAATTCTTATTTTCTGGGCATGCTCATGGTTTTTGCTGTATTGGAGACGCTGGAAAGAAGAGCTTGCTTCTGTGTTTAAACAGAGTGTGTTTCAGGGATGAGAACTCTGATCTGAATTTCCCTGCAGAAACGGAGTTCAACCCCATGATCTGGTCTTCAGACAAGCTAGAGTTCATTTCTGGTAAACCAAGTGAATTTTCGGCTCAAATTACATTACACAGATGTAGAAACCAACGCGATTCTCACTACTAACTAAAGTGCATTTATTTAAGAGGAGCTGTGGTTTGTATCAGTTTCATAAGCAGAGTTGAACTACATATGGTCTGTATAAGTAGGAAACACAGTTCATTTTTCTGGGCATGCTCATGGTTCTTACTGTATTGGAGACGCTGGAAAGAAGAGGATGATTCTTGCCTTAAAACAGAGTATTTTTCAGGGATGAGAACTCTGGTCAGAATTAGCCTTCAGAAATGGAGTTAAACACCAGGATCTTTGTCTTCCTACAAGCAAGAGTTCATTTCTGGTAAACCGAGTGAATTTTGGGCTGAAATGATTTTCTGCACTTCAAGAACCCAGCGCCTTCCTAACTATTAACTAAAGAGCATTTATGTAAGAGGATCTGTTGTTTGTATCAGTTTCATAAGCAGAGTTTAACTACCTATCGTCCATATGAGTAGGAAACACAGTTCTTTTTTCCATGGCATGCTCATGGTTCCAGCTGTATTTTCGACTCTGGAAAGAAGAGCTTGCTTCTTGCGTTAGTACAGAGTGTGTTTCAGGGTTGAGAACTCTGGTCTGAATTTCCCTTGAGAAACAGAGTTAAACCCCAGCATCTGTGTCTTCCTACAAGCAAGAGTTCATTTCTGGTAAACCCAGTAAATTTTGGGCTCAAATGAGTATAAACAGTTCAAAAACCTAATACGATTCTCACTATTAACTAAAGAGCATTTATTTATTAGGAGCTATTCTTTGTATCAGTTTCATAAGCAGAGTTGAACTACATATGGTCCGTATGAGTAGGAAACACATTTCTTTTTTCATGGCATGCTCATGGTTCTCACTGTTTTGGGGAAGTGGGAAAGAATAGGATGATTCTTGCTTTAGAACATAGTGTTTTTCAGGGTTGAGAATTCTGGTCTGAATTTGCCTTCAGAAACGGAGTTAAACCCCAGGATCTGTGTCTTCTTACAAGCAAGAGTTCATTTCTGGTAAACCGAGTGAATTTTGGGCTGAAATGATTTTTTGCACTTCAAGAACCCAGCGCCTTCCTAACTATTAACTAAAGAGCATTTATGTAAGAGGATCTGTTGTTTGTATCAGTTTCATAAGCAGAGTTTAACTACCTATCGTCCGTATGAGTAGGAAACACAGTTCTTTTTTCCATGGCATGCTCATGGTTCCAGCTGTATTTTCGACTCTGGAAAGAAGAGCTTGCTTCTTGCGTTAGTACAGAGTGTGTTTCAGGGTTGAGAACTCTGGTCTGAATTTCCCTTGAGAAACAGAGTTAAACCCCAGCATCTGTGTCTTCCTACAAGCAAGAGTTCATTTCTGGTAAACCCAGTAAATTTTGGGCTCAAATGAGTATAAACAGTTCAAAAACCTAATACGATTCTCACTATTAACTAAAGAGCATTTATTTATTAGGAGCTATTCTTTGTATCAGTTTCATAAGCAGAGTTGAACTACATATGGTCCGTATGAGTAGGAAACACATTTCTTTTTTCATGGCATGCTCATGGTTCTCACTGTTTTGGGGAAGTGGGAAAGAATAGGATGATTCTTGCTTTAGAACATAGTGTTTTTCAGGATTGAGAATTCTGGTCTGAATTTGCCTTCAGAAACGGAGTTAAACCCCAGGATCTGTGTCTTCTTACAAGCAAGAGTTCATTTCTGGTAAACCGAGTGAATTTTGGGCTGAAATGATTTTCTGCACTTCAAGAACCCAACGCCTTCCTAACTATTAACTAAAGAGCATTTATGTAAGAGGATCTGTTGTTTGTATCAGTTTCATAAGCAGAGTTTAACTACATATCGTCCATATGAGTAGGAAACACAGTTCTTTTTTCCATGGCATGCTCATGGTTCCAGCTGTATTTTCGACTCTGGAAAGAAGTGCTTGCTTCATGCGTTAGTACAGAGTGTGTTTCAGGGTTGAGAACTCTGGTCTGAATTTCCCTTGAGAAACGGAGTTAAACACCAGGATCTGTGTCTTGCTACAAGCAAGAGTTCATTTCTGGTAAACCCAGTAAATTTTGGGCTCAAATGAGTATAAACAGTTCAAAAACCTAATACGATTCTCACTATTAAATAAAGAGCATTTATTTATTAGGAGCTATTCTTTGTATCAGTTTCATAAGCAGAGTTGAACTACATATGGTCCGTATGAGTAGGAAACACATTTCTTTTTTCATGGCATGCTCATGGATCTCACTGTTTTGGGGACGTGGGAAAGAATAGGATGATTCTTGCTTTAAAACATACTGTTTTTCAGGGTTGAGAATTCTGGTCTGAATTTGCCTTCAGAAACGGAGTTAAACCCCAGGATCTGTGTCTTCTTACAAACAAGAGTTCATTTGTGGTAAACCAAGTGAATTTTGGGCTCAAATGATTTTTCGCAGTTCACCAACCCATAGGGATTCCCACTATTAACTAAAGAGCATTTAATTAAGAGGTGCTGTGGTTTGTATCAGTTTCATAAGCAAAGTTGATGTACATATGGTCTGTATGAGTTGGAAACACAGATCTTTTTTGAGGGCATGTTCATGGTTCTTGCTGTATTGGAGACGCTGGAAAGAAGACCTTGCCTCTTGCGTTAAAACGAAGTGTGTTTCATGGATGAAAACTCTGGTCTGAATTTCCCTTTAGAAACGGAGTTAAACCATAGGATGTGTGTCTTCCTACAACAAGAGGTCATTTCTGGTAAACCAAGTAAATTTTTGGATCAAATGATTATAAACAGTTCAAAAACATAATGCGATTCTCACTATTAACTAAAGAGCATTTATGTAAGAGGAGCTGTTATTTGTATAAGTTTCATAAGCCGAGTTGAACTACATATGGTCTGTATGAGTAGAAAACCCAGTGCTTTTTTTCAGGGTATGCTCATGGTTCTTGCTGTATTTAGACTCTGGAAAGAAGAGCTTGCTTCTTGCGTTAAATCAGAGTGTGTTTCTGGGATGAGAACTCTAGACTGAATTTCCGTTCAGAAACGGAATTGAACCCCAGGATCTGTGTCTTCCTACAAGCAAGAGGTCATTTCGGGTAAACCAAGTGAATTTTGGGCTCAAATGATTTTACACAATTCAAAAACCCAATGCGATTCTCACTATTAACTAAAGAGCATTTATTTAAGAGGTGCTGTGTTTTGTATCAGTTTCATAAGGAAAGTTGACATACATATGGTCTGTATGAGTAGGAAACACAGTTCTTTTTCTCAGGGCATTCTCATGGTTCTTGCTGTATTTTAGATTCTGGAAAGAAGAGCTTGCTTCTTGAGTTAAATCAGAGTGTGTTTCATGGATGAATACTCTGGTCTGAATTTCCCTTCAGAAACGGAGTTAAACCCCAGGATCTGTGTCTTCCTACAAGCAAAAGTTCATTTCTGGTAAACCAAGTGATTTTGGGCTCAAATTATTTTTCGCAGTTCACCAACCCAAACTGATTCTCACTATTAACTAAAGAGCATTTATGTAAGTGGAGCTGTGGTTTGTATCAGTTTCATAAGCAGAGTTGAACTACATATGGTCCGTATGAGTAGGAAACACAGTTCTTTTTTTCATGGCATGCTCATGGTTCTCACTGTATTGGAGATGCTGGAAAGAAGAGGATGATTCTTGCTTTAAAACATAGTGTTTTTCAGGGTTGAGAATTCTGGTCTTAATTTGCCTTCAGAAATGGAGTTAAACCCCAGGATTTGTTTCTTCCTACAAGCAAGAGTTTATTTCTGGTGATCCAAGTCAATTTTGTGCTTAAATGATTTTACACAGTTCAAAAACCCAATGCGATTCTCACTATTAACTTAAGAGCATTTATTAAGAGGTGCTGTGGTTTGTATCAGTTTCACAAGCAAAGTTGACCTACATATGGTCTGTATGAGTAAGAACCACAGTTCTTATTTTCTGGGCATGCTCATGGTTCTTACTCTACTGGAGACGCTGTAAAGAAGAGCTTGATTCTTCGTTTAAGCACAGTGTTTTTCAGGGATTAGAACTCTGGTCTGAATTTGCCTTCAGAAACAGAGTTAAACACCACGATCTGTGTCTTCCTACAAGTAAGAGTTCATTTCTGGTAAAACAAGTGAATTTTGGGCTGAAATGATTTTCCGCACTTCAAAAACCCAACGCATTTCTAACTATTAACTAAAGAGTATTTATGTAAGAGGAGCAGTTGTTTGTATCAGTTTCATAAGCAGAGTTGAACTACATATGGTCAGTATGTGTAGGCAACTCAGTGCTTTTTTTCAGGGTATGCTCATGGTTCTTGCTGTATTGGAAACGCTGGAAAGAAGAGCTTGCTTCTTGCGTGAATATAGAGTGTGTTTCATGGATGAAAACATGGTCTGAATTTACCTTCAGAATCGGAGTTAAAATACAGGATCTGTGTCTTCCTACATGGAAGAGTTCATTTCTGGTAAACCAAGTGAATTTTGGATTCAAATGATTTTACACAGTTCAAAAACCCAATGCGATTCTCACTTTTAACTAAACAGCATTCATTTAAGAGGTGCTGTGGTTTGTATCATTTTCATAACCAGAGTTGATCTAAATATGGTCTGCATGAGAAGGAAACACAGTTCTTTTTTTCTGGGCATGCTCATGGTTCTTAATGTATTGGAGACACTGGAAAGAAGAGGATGATTCTTGGGTTAAAACAGAGTGTTTTTCAGGGATGAGAACTGTGGTCTGAATTTGCTTACAGAAACGGAGTTAAAGCCCAGGATCTGTGTCTTCCTACAAGCAAGAGTTCATTTCTGGTAAACCGAGTGAATTTTGGGCTGAAATGATTTTCCGCACTTCACGAACCCAACGCAATTATCATTATTAAGTAAAGAGCATTTATGTAAGAGGGTCTGTTGTTTGTATCAGTTTCATAAGCAGAGTTGAACTACATATGGTCTGTATGAGTTGGAAGCACAGTTCTTTTTTGAGGGCATGTACATAGTTCTTGCTGTATTGGAGACGCTGGAAAGAAGAGCTTGCTTCTTGCATTAAAACAGAGTGTGTTTCATGGATGAAAACACTGGTCTGAATTTCCCTTTAGAAACGGATTTAAACCACAGGATCTGTGTCTTCCTACAAGCAAGAGTTCACTTCTGGTAAACCCAGTAAATTTTTGGATAAAATGATTATAAAGAGTTCAAAAACCTAATGCAATTCTCACTATTAACTAAAGAGCATTTATGTATGAGGAGCTGTTGTTTGTATCAGTATCATAAGACGAGTTGTACTACATATGGTCCCTATGAGTAGGAAACACAGTGGTTTTTTTCAGTGTATGAGCATGGTTCTTGCTGTTTTGGATACGCTGGAAAGAAGAGCTTGCTTCTTGCGTTAAATCAGAGTGTGTTTCAAGGATGAGAACTCTAGTCTGAATTTCCCTTCGAAACGGAGTTGAATCCAGGATCTCTGTCTTCCTATAAGCAAGAGTTCATTTCTGGTAAACGAAGTGAATTTGGGCCTCAAATGATTTTCACAGTTCACCAACCCAACGCGATTCTCACTATTAAATAAAGAGCATTTATGTAAGAGGAGCTGTGATTTGTTTCAGTTTCATAAGCAGAGTTGAACTACATATGGTCCGAATGAGTACGAAACACAATTCTTATTTTCTGGGCATGCTCATGGTTTTTGCTGTATTGGAGACGCTGGAAAGAAGAGCTTGCTTCTGTGTTTAAACAGAGTGTGTTTCAGGGATGAGAACTCTGATCTGAATTTCCCTGCAGAAACGGAGTTCAACCCCATGATCTGGTCTTCAGACAAGCTAGAGTTCATTTCTGGTAAACCAAGTGAATTTTCGGCTCAAATTACATTACACAGATGTAGAAACCAACGCGATTCTCACTACTAACTAAAGTGCATTTATTTAAGAGGAGCTGTGGTTTGTATCAGTTTCATAAGCAGAGTTGAACTACATATGGTCTGTATAAGTAGGAAACACAGTTCATTTTTCTGGGCATGCTCATGGTTCTTACTGTATTGGAGACGCTGGAAAGAAGAGGATGATTCTTGCCTTAAAACAGAGTATTTTTCAGGGATGAGAACTCTGGTCAGAATTAGCCTTCAGAAATGGAGTTAAACACCAGGATCTTTGTCTTCCTACAAGCAAGAGTTCATTTCTGGTAAACCGAGTGAATTTTGGGCTGAAATGATTTTCTGCACTTCAAGAACCCAGCGCCTTCCTAACTATTAACTAAAGAGCATTTATGTAAGAGGATCTGTTGTTTGTATCAGTTTCATAAGCAGAGTTTAACTACCTATCGTCCGTATGAGTAGGAAACACAGTTCTTTTTTCCATGGCATGCTCATGGTTCCAGCTGTATTTTCGACTCTGGAAAGAAGAGCTTGCTTCTTGCGTTAGTACAGAGTGTGTTTCAGGGTTGAGAACTCTGGTCTGAATTTCCCTTGAGAAACAGAGTTAAACCCCAGCATCTGTGTCTTCCTACAAGCAAGAGTTCATTTCTGGTAAACCCAGTAAATTTTGGGCTCAAATGAGTATAAACAGTTCAAAAACCTAATACGATTCTCACTATTAACTAAAGAGCATTTATTTATTAGGAGCTATTCTTTGTATCAGTTTCATAAGCAGAGTTGAACTACATATGGTCCGTATGAGTAGGAAACACATTTCTTTTTTCATGGCATGCTCATGGTTCTCACTGTTTTGGGGAAGTGGGAAAGAATAGGATGATTCTTGCTTTAGAACATAGTGTTTTTCAGGGTTGAGAATTCTGGTCTGAATTTGCCTTCAGAAACGGAGTTAAACCCCAGGATCTGTGTCTTCTTACAAGCAAGAGTTCATTTCTGGTAAACCGAGTGAATTTTGGGCTGAAATGATTTTTTGCACTTCAAGAACCCAGCGCCTTCCTAACTATTAACTAAAGAGCATTTATGTAAGAGGATCTGTTGTTTGTATCAGTTTCATAAGCAGAGTTTAACTACATATCGTCCATATGAGTAGGAAACACAGTTCTTTTTTCCATGGCATGCTCATGGTTCCAGCTGTATTTTCGACTCTGGAAAGAAGTGCTTGCTTCATGCGTTAGTACAGAGTGTGTTTCAGGGTTGAGAACTCTGGTCTGAATTTCCCTTGAGAAACGGAGTTAAACACCAGGATCTGTGTCTTGCTACAAGCAAGAGTTCATTTCTGGTAAACCCAGTAAATTTTGGGCTCAAATGAGTATAAACAGTTCAAAAACCTAATACGATTCTCACTATTAAATAAAGAGCATTTATTTATTAGGAGCTATTCTTTGTATCAGTTTCATAAGCAGAGTTGAACTACATATGGTCCGTATGAGTAGGAAACACATTTCTTTTTTCATGGCATGCTCATGGATCTCACTGTTTTGGGGACGTGGGAAAGAATAGGATGATTCTTGCTTTAAAACATACTGTTTTTCAGGGTTGAGAATTCTGGTCTGAATTTGCCTTCAGAAACGGAGTTAAACCCCAGGATCTGTGTCTTCTTACAAACAAGAGTTCATTTGTGGTAAACCAAGTGAATTTTGGGCTCAAATGATTTTTCGCAGTTCACCAACCCATAGGGATTCCCACTATTAACTAAAGAGCATTTAATTAAGAGGTGCTGTGGTTTGTATCAGTTTCATAAGCAAAGTTGATGTACATATGGTCTGTATGAGTTGGAAACACAGATCTTTTTTGAGGGCATGTTCATGGTTCTTGCTGTATTGGAGACGCTGGAAAGAAGACCTTGCCTCTTGCGTTAAAACGAAGTGTGTTTCATGGATGAAAACTCTGGTCTGAATTTCCCTTTAGAAACGGAGTTAAACCATAGGATGTGTGTCTTCCTACAACAAGAGGTCATTTCTGGTAAACCAAGTAAATTTTTGGATCAAATGATTATAAACAGTTCAAAAACATAATGCGATTCTCACTATTAACTAAAGAGCATTTATGTAAGAGGAGCTGTTATTTGTATAAGTTTCATAAGCCGAGTTGAACTACATATGGTCTGTATGAGTAGAAAACCCAGTGCTTTTTTTCAGGGTATGCTCATGGTTCTTGCTGTATTTAGACTCTGGAAAGAAGAGCTTGCTTCTTGCGTTAAATCAGAGTGTGTTTCTGGGATGAGAACTCTAGACTGAATTTCCGTTCAGAAACGGAATTGAACCCCAGGATCTGTGTCTTCCTACAAGCAAGAGGTCATTTCGGGTAAACCAAGTGAATTTTGGGCTCAAATGATTTTACACAATTCAAAAACCCAATGCGATTCTCACTATTAACTAAAGAGCATTTATTTAAGAGGTGCTGTGTTTTGTATCAGTTTCATAAGGAAAGTTGACATACATATGGTCTGTATGAGTAGGAAACACAGTTCTTTTTCTCAGGGCATTCTCATGGTTCTTGCTGTATTTTAGATTCTGGAAAGAAGAGCTTGCTTCTTGAGTTAAATCAGAGTGTGTTTCATGGATGAATACTCTGGTCTGAATTTCCCTTCAGAAACGGAGTTAAACCCCAGGATCTGTGTCTTCCTACAAGCAAAAGTTCATTTCTGGTAAACCAAGTGATTTTGGGCTCAAATTATTTTTCGCAGTTCACCAACCCAAACTGATTCTCACTATTAACTAAAGAGCATTTATGTAAGTGGAGCTGTGGTTTGTATCAGTTTCATAAGCAGAGTTGAACTACATATGGTCCGTATGAGTAGGAAACACAGTTCTTTTTTTCATGGCATGCTCATGGTTCTCACTGTATTGGAGATGCTGGAAAGAAGAGGATGATTCTTGCTTTAAAACATAGTGTTTTTCAGGGTTGAGAATTCTGGTCTTAATTTGCCTTCAGAAATGGAGTTAAACCCCAGGATTTGTTTCTTCCTACAAGCAAGAGTTTATTTCTGGTGATCCAAGTCAATTTTGTGCTTAAATGATTTTACACAGTTCAAAAACCCAATGCGATTCTCACTATTAACTTAAGAGCATTTATTAAGAGGTGCTGTGGTTTGTATCAGTTTCACAAGCAAAGTTGACCTACATATGGTCTGTATGAGTAAGAACCACAGTTCTTATTTTCTGGGCATGCTCATGGTTCTTACTCTACTGGAGACGCTGTAAAGAAGAGCTTGATTCTTCGTTTAAGCACAGTGTTTTTCAGGGATTAGAACTCTGGTCTGAATTTGCCTTCAGAAACAGAGTTAAACACCACGATCTGTGTCTTCCTACAAGTAAGAGTTCATTTCTGGTAAAACAAGTGAATTTTGGGCTGAAATGATTTTCCGCACTTCAAAAACCCAACGCATTTCTAACTATTAACTAAAGAGTATTTATGTAAGAGGAGCAGTTGTTTGTATCAGTTTCATAAGCAGAGTTGAACTACATATGGTCAGTATGTGTAGGCAACTCAGTGCTTTTTTTCAGGGTATGCTCATGGTTCTTGCTGTATTGGAAACGCTGGAAAGAAGAGCTTGCTTCTTGCGTGAATATAGAGTGTGTTTCATGGATGAAAACATGGTCTGAATTTACCTTCAGAATCGGAGTTAAAATACAGGATCTGTGTCTTCCTACATGGAAGAGTTCATTTCTGGTAAACCAAGTGAATTTTGGATTCAAATGATTTTACACAGTTCAAAAACCCAATGCGATTCTCACTTTTAACTAAACAGCATTCATTTAAGAGGTGCTGTGGTTTGTATCATTTTCATAACCAGAGTTGATCTAAATATGGTCTGCATGAGAAGGAAACACAGTTCTTTTTTTCTGGGCATGCTCATGGTTCTTAATGTATTGGAGACACTGGAAAGAAGAGGATGATTCTTGGGTTAAAACAGAGTGTTTTTCAGGGATGAGAACTGTGGTCTGAATTTGCTTACAGAAACGGAGTTAAAGCCCAGGATCTGTGTCTTCCTACAAGCAAGAGTTCATTTCTGGTAAACCGAGTGAATTTTGGGCTGAAATGATTTTCCGCACTTCACGAACCCAACGCAATTATCATTATTAAGTAAAGAGCATTTATGTAAGAGGGTCTGTTGTTTGTATCAGTTTCATAAGCAGAGTTGAACTACATATGGTCTGTATGAGTTGGAAGCACAGTTCTTTTTTGAGGGCATGTACATAGTTCTTGCTGTATTGGAGACGCTGGAAAGAAGAGCTTGCTTCTTGCATTAAAACAGAGTGTGTTTCATGGATGAAAACACTGGTCTGAATTTCCCTTTAGAAACGGATTTAAACCACAGGATCTGTGTCTTCCTACAAGCAAGAGTTCACTTCTGGTAAACCCAGTAAATTTTTGGATAAAATGATTATAAAGAGTTCAAAAACCTAATGCAATTCTCACTATTAACTAAAGAGCATTTATGTAAGAGTAGCTGTGGTTTGTATCAGTTTCAGAAGCAGAGTTGAACTACATATCATCTCTATGAGTAGAAAACACATTTCATTTTATAGGGCATGCTCATGGTTCTTGCTGTATTTTATATGCTGAAAAGAAGAGCTTCCTTCTTGGCTGAAAACAGAGTGTGTTTCATGGATGAGATCACTGGTCTGAATTTCCTTTCAGAAACGGAGTTAAACCCCAGGATCTGTGACTTCCAACAAGCAAGAGTTCATTTCTGTTAAACCCAGTGAATATAGGGCTCAAATGGATTTACACAATTCACAAACCGAAAGTGATTCCCACTATTAACTAAAGAGCATTTATGTAAGAGGAGCTGTGTTTTGTATCAGTTGCATAAGCAGAGTTGAATTGCATATGGTCCATATAAGTAGGAAACTCAGTTCTTTTTTTCTGGGCATGCTCATATTTCTTGCTGTATTGGAGACGCTGGAAAGAAGAGCTTGCTTCTTGGGTGAAAACAGACTGTGTTTCATAGATGAGAACCCAGGTCTGAATTTTCCTTCAGAAACGGAGTTAAAACACAGGATCTTGTCTTCCTACAAGCAAGAGTTCATTTCTGGTAAACAAGTGAATTTTGGGATCAAATGATTTTACACAGTTCAAAAACCCATCGCGATTCTCACTATTACCTAAAGAGCATTTATGTAAGAGGAGCTCTGGGTTGTATCAGTTTCATAAGGAGAGTGGAACTACATATGGTCCATATGATTACGAAACATAGTTCTTTTTTGGGGGGGGGCGTTCTCATGGTTCTTATTGTATTTGAGACGCTAGAAAGAAGAGGATGCTTCTTGCATTAAAACTGAGGGTGTTTCAGGGATGAGAACGCTGGTCTGAATTTCCCTTCAGAAACGAAGTTAAACCCCAGGATCTGTGTCTTCCTACAAGCAAGAGTTCATTTCTGGTAAACCAAGTGAATTTTGGGCTCAAATGATTTTACACAGTTTATGAATCCAACGCATTTCTCACTATTAACTAAAGAGCATGTAGGTAAGAGGAGCTGTGTTTTGTATCACTTTCATAAGCACAGTTGAACTACATATGGTCTCTATGAGTAGGATACACAGTTCTTTTTTTCAGCAAATGCTCATGTTTCTTGCTGTATTGGATAGGCATGAAAGAAGAGGATGCTTCATTCGTTAAAACAGCATGTGTTTCATGGATGAGAACAGTCCTCTGAATTTCCCTTCAGTTACAGAGTTAAACCCCATGCTCTGTGTCTTCCTACACACAAGAGTTCATTTCTAGTAAACCCAGTGAATATTGGGCTCAAATGAATTTACACAGTTCACGAACTCAATGGGTTTCTCACTATTAACTAAAGAGCATTTAAGTAAGAGGAATTGGGGTTTGTATCAGTTTCATAAGCAGAGTTGAACTGCACATGGTACGAATGAGTAGCAAACACAGTTTTTTTTTTCTCTGCATGCTCATGGTTCTTGTTGTATTGGAGACGCTGGAAAGAAGAGATTTCCTCTTGCGTTAAAACAGCATGTGTTTCTTCAATGAGAACACAGGTCTGTATTTCCCTTTAGAAACGTAGTTAAACCCCAGGATCTGTGTCTTCCTACAAGCAAGAGTTCATTTCTGGTAAACCTGGTGAATTTTGGGCTCAAATGATTTAAACAGTTCAAGAACCCATAGTAATTGTAACTATTAACTAAAGAGCATTTCTGTAAGAGGAGCTGTGGTTTGTATCAGTTTCATAAGCAGAGTTGAACTATATATGGTCCTTATGAGTAGGAAACACAGTTCTTTTTTTCAGCGCATGCTCATGTTTTTTGCTGTATTGGACACGCTGGTAAGAAGAGCTTTCTTCTTCTGGTAAAACAGATTATGTATCATGGATGAGAACACTGGTCTTAATTTCCCTTCAGAAACGGAATTAAACACCAGGATCTGTGTCTTCTTACAAGCTAGCATTCATTTCTGGTAAATAAAGGGAGTTTGGGGCTCAAATAATTTTACACAGTTCAAAATCCATTGCGATTCTCACTATTAACTAAAGAGCACTTATGTAAGAGTAGCGGTGGTATGTATCAGTTTTGTAAGCAGAGTTGAACTGCATTTGGTCTGTATGATTAGGAAACATAGTTCTTTTTTTCTGGGAATTCTCATGGTTCTTGCTGTTTTGGATTCGCTGGAAAGAAGTGGATGCTTCTATCGTTAAAACAACATGTGTTTCATGGATGAGAACACTGGTCTGAATTTATCTTCAGAAACAAAGTTAAACCACAGGATCTTTGTCTCCCTACAAGCAAGAGTTCATTTCTGGTAATTCCATTGAATTATGGGCTCAATTGATTTTTTGCAGTTCAAGACCCCAACGTGATTCTCACTATTAACTAAAGAGCATTTCTGTAAGAGGAGCTGTGGATTGTATCAGATTCATGAGTAGATTTTAAATAGATATGGTCCATATGAGTAGGAAACACAGTTTTTTTTTCTGGGCATGCTCATGTTTCTTGCTGTATTGGAGACAATGTAAAGGAGAGCTTGGTTCTTGCGTTAAAACAGAGTGTGTTTCATGGATTTGAACATTGGTAAGAATTTCCCTTGAGAATCGGAGTTGAACCCCAAGATCTGTGTCTTCCTACATGCAAGAGATCATTTCTGGTAAACCCAGTGAATTTTGTGCTCAAATGATTTTACACTGTTCTAGAATACAATGCGATTATCACTATTAACTAAAGAGCATTTATGTAAGAGGAGCTCTGGTCCTTATCAGTTTCATAAGCAGAGTTGAACTACAGATGGTCCGTATGAGTAGGAAACTCAATATTTTTATTCTGGGCATGCTCATGGTTTTTGCTGTATTGGACATGCTGGTAAGAATAACTTGCTTCTTGCGTTAAAAGAGAGTGTGTTTCATGGATGAGAACACTGGTCTGAATTTCCCTTCAGAAATGGAGTTAAACCCCAGGAACTGTGTCTTCATACAAGCAAGAGTTCATTTCTGGTAAACCAAGTGAATTTTGGGCTCAAATGATTTTACAAAGTTCAAGAACCCAATGTCATTCTCACTGTTAACTAAAGAGCATTTATTTAACAGGAGCTGTGGTTTGTAATAATTTCATAAGCAGAGTTGAACTACATATGGTCCGTATGAGTAGGAAACACAGTTCTTTTTTTCTGGGTATGAATATGGTTCTTGCTGTATTGGACAAGCTGGAAAGAAGTGCTTGCTTCTTGGGTTAAAACTTAGTGTGTTTCAAGGATGAGAACACTGGTCAGAATTTCGCTACAGAAACGGAATTAAACCACAGGATCTGTGTCCTCCTACAAGCACGAGGTCATTTCTGGTAGACCAAGTGAATTTTGGTCTCAAATGATTTTACACAGTTCTAGATCCCAACGCGATGATCACTATTAACTAAAGAGCATTTATGTAACAGGAGCTGTGGTCTGTATCAGTTTCATATGCAGAGTTGAACTACATATGGTCCATATGAGTAGGAAACTCAGGTCTTTTATTCTGGGCATTCTCATGGTTCTTGCTGTATTGGAGATGCTGGAAAGAAGAGCTTGCATCTTGCGTGAAAACAGAATGTGTTTCATGGATGAGAACTCTGGTATTATTTTCCCTTCAGAATCGGAGTTAAACCCCAGGATCTGTGTCTTCCTACAAGCAAGAGTTCCTTTCTGGTAAACCCAGTGAATTTTGGACTCAAATGATTTTACACAGTTCAAAAACCCAATGCGATTCTCACTTTTAACTTAACAGCATTCATTTAAGAGGTGCTGTGGTTTGTATCATTTTCATAACCAGAGTTGATCTAAATATGGTCTGCATGAGAAGGAAACACAGTTCTTTTTTTCTGGGCATGCTCATGGTTCTTAATGTATTGGAGACACTGGAAAGAAGAGGATGATTCTTGGTTTAAAACAGAGTGTTTTTCAGGGATGAGAACTGTGGTCTGAATTTGCTTACAGAAACGGAGTTAAAGCCCAGGATCTGTGTCTTCCTACAAGCAAGAGTTCATTTCTGGTAAACCAAGTGAATTTTGGGCTGAAATGATTTTCCGCACTTCACGAACCCAACGCAATTATCATTATTAAGTAAAGAGCATTTATGTAAGAGGGTCTGTTGTTTGTATCAGTTTCATAAGCAGAGTTGAACTACATATTGTCCGTATGAGTAGGAAACACAGTTCTTTTTTACCGGGCATGCTCATGGTACAACCTGTATTTTAGTCTCTGGAAGAAGAGCATGCTTCTTGCAGTAATACATAGTATGTTTCAGGAAAGAGAATTCTGGTCTGAATTTCCCTTCAGAATCAGAGTTAAACCCCAGGAAATGTGTCTTCCTACAATCACGAGTTCATTTATGGTAAACCCAGTGAATTTTGGATCAAATGATTATACACAGTTCACGAATCCAACGTGATTCTCACTATTAACTAAAGAGCATTTATGTAAGAGCAGGTGTGGTTTGTACCAGTTTCACAAGCAGAGTTGAACTACATATGGTCCGTTTGAGTAGGAAACACAGTTCTTTTTTTCATGGCATGAGTATGGTTATTGCTGTATTGGACACGCTGGAAAGTAGAGCTTGCTTCTTCCGTTAAATCAGAGTATGTTTCATGGATGAGAACACTGGTCTGAATTTCCCTTCAGAAACGGAATTAATCCCCAGTATCTGTGTCTTCTTACAAGCAAGAGTTCATTTCTTGTAAACCAAGTGAATTTTGGGCTCAAATGATTTTACACAGTCCTCGAACCCAACGTGATTCTCACTATTAACTAAAGAGCATTTAAGTAAGAGGATCTGTGGTTTGTTTCAGTTTCATGAGCACTTTTGAACTACATATGTTCTGTATAAGTAGTAAACACAGTTCTTTTTTCTTGGCATTTTCATGGTTCTTGCTGTATTGGAGACTCTGGAAAGAAGATGCTGCTTCTTGCGTTAAAACAGCATGTGTTTCATGGATGAGAACACTTGGTCTGAATTTCCCTTCAGAAACGGAGTTAAACCCCAGAATCTGTGTTCTTACAAGCAAGAGTTCATTTCTGGTAAACCCAGTGAATTTTGGGCTCAAATGATTTTACAGAGTTCTCGAACCCAACACGATTATCACAATCAAGTAAAGAGCATTTATGTAAGAGGAGCTCTGATTTGTATCAGTTTTGTAAGCAGAGTTGAACTACATAGAGTCCATATGACTAGGAAACACAGTTCTTATTTTCTGGGCATGATCATGGTTTTTGCTGTATTGGAGACGCTGGAAAAAAGAGCTTGCTTCCTGCGTTAAAACAGAGTGTGTTTCATGGATGAGAACACTGGTCTGAATTTCCCATCAGAAACGGAGTTATACCCCAGGATCTGGGTCTTCCTACAGGTTAGAGTTCATTTCTGGTAAACCCAGTGAATTTTGGGCTCAAATGATTTTACACAGTTCTAGAACCCAACACAATTCTCACTATTACCTAAAGAGCATTTTTGTAAGTGGAGCTGTGTTTTGTATCCGTTTCATAAGCAGAGTTGAACTACATATGGTCCCTATAATGGGAAACACAGTTCTTTTTTTGAGGGCATGATCATTTTCCTTGCTGTATTGGAGACGCTGGAAAGAAGACCTTGCTTGTTGTGTTAAAACAGAGTGTGTTTCATTGATGAGAACACTGGTCTGAATTTCCCTTCAGAAACGTAGTTAAATACCAGGATCTGTGTCTTCCTACAAACAAGAGTTCATTTCTGGTAAACCCACTGAATTTTGGGCTCAAATGGTTTTTCAAATTTCTAGATCCCAACGTGATTTTCACTATTAACTATAGAGAATTTATGTAAGAGGAGCTCTGGTTTGTATCAGTTTCATAAACAGTGTTGATCTACATATGGTCCGTATGAGTAGGAAACCCAGTTTTTTTTTGGTAGGCATGCTCCGGGTACTTGCTGTATTAGAGATTCTGGAAAGAAGTTTTTGCTTCTTGCGTTAAAACAGAGTGTGTTTCATGGATGAGAACACTGGTCTGAATTTCCCTTCAGAAACGGAGTAAAACCCCATGATATGGGTCTTCCTAAAGGCAAAGTTCATTTCTGGTAAACCAAGTGAATATTGGCTCAAATGATTTTACACAGTTCAGATACCCAACGCGATGCTCACTATTAACTAAAGAGCATTTATGTAAGAGGAGCAGTGGTTTATATCAGTTTCATAAACAGAATTGAACTACATATAGTCCGTATGTGTAGGAAACACAGTTCTTTTTTCTGGGCATGCTCATGGTTCTTGCTGTATTGGAGACGCTGCAAAGAACAGCTTGCTTCTTGAGTTAAAACAGAGTGTGTTTCATGGATGAGAACAGTTTTCTGAATTTCCCTTCAGAAATTGTGTTAAACCCCAGGTTCTGGGTGTTCCTACAAGCAAGAGTTCATTTCTGGTAAACCCAGTGATTTTGGGCTCAAATGATTTTACACATTTCAGGATCCCAACGCGATTCTCACTATTACCTAAAGAGCATTTATGTAAGAGAAGCTGTCGTTTTTATCAGTTCCATAAGTAGAGTTCAACTACATATAGTCCGTATGAGTAGGAAACACAGTTCTTTTTTTCCAGGCATTGACATTTTTCTTGCTGTATTTGAGACCATGGAAAGAAGAGTATGCTTCTTGCTTGAAAACAGAGAGTGTTTCAGGGATGAGAACTCTGGTCTGAATTTCCCTTCAGAAACAGAGTTAAACACCTGGATCTGGGTTTTCCTAGAAGCAAGAGTTCATTTTTGGTAAATGAAGTGAATTTTGGGCTCAAATGATTTTACACAGTTCTCAAACCCAACGAGAATCTCACTATTAACTAAAGAGCATTTATGTAAGAGTAGCAGTGGTTTGTATCAGTTTCATAAGCAGAGTTGACCTACATATGGTCGGTATGAGTAGGAAACACAGTTCTTTTTTTCAGGGCATGCTCATGGTCCTTGCTGTATTGGAGACGCTGGAAAGAAGAGCTTGCTTCCTGCATTAAAACAGAGTGTGTTTCATGGATGAAAACTGTGGTCTGAATTTTCGGTCAGAAATTGAGTTAAGGCCCAGGGTCTGTGTCTTCCTACAAGCAAGAGTTCATTTCTGGTAAACGAAGAGAATTTTGGGCTCAAATGATTTTACACATTTCAGGAACCCAACGCGATTCGCACTATTACCGAAAGAGCATTTATGAAAGTTGAGCTGTGGTTTCTTTCAGTTTCATTAGCAGAGTTGAACTACATATATTCCGTATGAGTAGGAAACACAGTTCTTTTTTTCAGGGCATGCTCATGGTACTTGCTGTATTGGAGACGCTCAAAAGAAGAGCTTGCTTCTTGTGTTAAAACAGAGTGTGTTTCATGGATGAGAACACTGGTCTAAATATCCCTTCAGAAATGGAGTTAAACCCCACGATCGGTGTCTTCCTACAAGCAAGAGTTCATTTCTGGTAAACAAAGTGAATTTTGGGTTTAAATGATTTTACACAGTTCTGAAACCCATCGCGATTCACTATTAACTAAAGAGCATTTATGTAAGAGGAGCTGTGGTTTGGATCAGTTAAATAAGCAGAGTTGAACTACATATAGTCGTTTGAGTATGAAACAAAGGTCTTTTTTTCTGGGCATGAACATGGTTCTTGCTTTATTGGAGACGCTGGAAAAAAGAGCGTGCTCCCTGCGTTAAAACAGAGTGTATTTCATGGATGAGAACAGTGGTATGAATTTCCCTTCAGAAACGGAGTTAAACCCCAGGATCTGTGTATTCCTACAAACAAGTGTTCATTTCTTGTAAACAAAGTGAATTTTGGGCTCAAATGATTTTACACAAATCTCGAACCCAACCCGATTCTCACTAGTAACTCAAGAGCATTTATGTAAGAGGAGCTGTGGTTTGTATCAGTTTCATAACCAGAGTTGATCTACATATTGTCCCTATGAGTAGGAAACACAGTTCTTTTTTTCAGGGCATGCTCATGGCTCTTGCTGTATTTGAGACCAAGGAAAGAAGACCTTCCTTCTTGGTGTAAAACAGAGTGGGTTTCAGGGATGGGAACTCTGGTCTGAATTTCCCTTCAGAAACGAAAATAACCTCAGGATCTGTTTCTTCCTACAAGCAAGAGTATATTTCTGGTAAACCCAGTGAATTTTGACTCACCTGGTTTTTATCAGTTCAGGACCACAACGCAATTCTCATTATCAACTCAAGAGAATTTACGTAAGAGGAGCTGTGGTTTGTATCAGTTAAATAAGCAGAGTTGAACTACATATTGTCCGTATGAGTAGGAAACACAGGTCTTTTTTTCTGGGCATGAACTTGGTTCTTGCTCTATTGCAGACCCTCGAAAGAAGAGCTTGCTTATAGCGATAAAACACAGTGTGTTTCATGGATGAGAACACTGGTCTGCATTTTCCTTCAGAAACGGAGTTAAACCCCAGGATCTGTGTCTTCCTACAAGCAAGAGTTCATTTCTGGTAAACCAAGTGAATTATGGGCTCAAATGATATTCCACAGTTCAAGAACCCAATGCAATTCTCGATATTACCTAAAGAGCATTTATTTAAGTGGAGCTCTGGTTTGTATCAGTTTCATAATCAGAGTTGATCTACATATGTTCCGTATGAGTAGGAAACACAGTTCTTTTTTTCAGGGCATACTCATGGTTCTTGATCTATAGGAGACTCTGGAAAGAAGAGGATGCTTCTTTCGTTAAAACAGCATGAGTTTCATTGATGAGAACACTGGTCTGATTTTCCCTTCAGAAACGGAGTTAAACTCCAGGATCTGTGTCTTCCTACAAGCAAGAGTTCATTTCTGGTAAATCCAGTGAATTTGGGGCTCAAATGATTTTACAGTTCTCGAACCCAACACGATTCTCATCATTGACAAAAGAGCATTTATGTAAGAGGAGCATTGATTTGTATCAGTTTCATAATCAGAGTTGATTATCATATGGTCCATATGAGTGGAAAACACAGTTCTTTTTTTCAGGGCATGCTCATGCTTCTTGCAATATTGGAGACGCTGGAAAAAAGAGCTTGCTTCCTGCGTTAAAACAGAGTGTATTTCATGGATGAGAACACTGGTCTGAATTTCCCTTCAGAAACGGAGTTAAACCCCAGGATCTGGGTCTTACTACAAGCAAGAGTTCATTTCTGGTAAACCCAGTGAATTTAGGGCTCAAATGATTTTACAATGTTATGGAACCCATCGCGATTCTCACTATTAACTAAAGAGCGTTTATGTAGGAGCTGTGGTGTGTATCAGTTTCATAAGCACAGTTGAACTGCATATGATCTGTATGAGTAGGAAACACATTTCTTTTTTTCTGGGCATTCTCATGGTTCTTGCTGTATTGGAGACTCTGGAAAGAAGAGCTTGCTTCTTGCCTTAAAACAGCATGTGTTTCATGGATGAGAACATTGGTCTGAATTTCCTTCAGAAATGGAGTAAAACCCCAGGATCTGTGTCTTCCTACAAGCAAGAGTTCATTTCTGGTAAACCCAGTGAATTTTGGGCTCAAATGATTTTACAGTTCTCGAAACCAACACGATTCTCATCATTAACTAAAGAGCATTTATGTAAGAGGAGCATTGATTTGTATCAGTTTCATAATCAGCGTTGATTATCATATGGTCCCTATGAGTGGGAAACACAGTTCTTTTTTTCTGGGCATGCTCATGGTTCTTGCAATATTGCAGACGCTGGAAAAAAGAGCTTGCTTCCTGCGTTAAAACAGAGTGTGTTTCATGGATGAGAACCCTGGTCTGAATTTCCCTTCAGAAATGGAGTTAAACCACAGGTTCTGGGTCTTCCTACACGCAAGAGTTCATTTCTTGTAAACAAAGTGAATTTTGGGCTCAAATGATTTTACACAAATCTCGAACCCAACCCGATTCTCACTATTAACTCAACAGCATTTATGTAAGAGGAGCTGTGGTTTGTATCAGTTTCATAACCAGAGTTGATCTACATCTTGTCCCTATGAGTAGGAAACACAGTTCTTTTTTTCAGGGCATGCTCAGGGCTCTTGCTGTATTTGAGACCAAGGAAAGAAGACCTTCCTTCTTGGTCTATAACAGAGTGGGTTTCAGGGATGAGAACTCTGGTCTGAATTTCCCTTCAGAAACGGAAATAACCTCAGGATCTGTTTCTTCCTACAAGCAAGAGTATATTTCTAGTAAACCCAGTGAATTTTGGCTCACCTGATTTTTATCAGTTCAGGACCCCAACGTAATTCTCATTATCAACTCAAGAGAATTTACGTAAGAGGAGTTGTGGTTTGTATCAGTTAAATAAGCAGAGTTGAACTACATATTGTCTGTATGAGTAGGAAACACAGGTCTTTTTTTCTGGGCATGAACTTGGTTCTTGCTCTATTGCAGACCCTCGAAAGAAGAGCTTGCTTATTGCGATAAAACACAGTGTGTTTCATGGATGAGAACACTGGTCTGCATTTTCCTTCAGAAACGGAGTTAAACCCCAGGATCTGTGGCTTCCTACAAGCAAGAGTTCATTTCTGGTAAACCAAGTGAATTATGGGCTCAAATGATATTCCACAGTTCAAGAACCCAATGCGATTCTCGATATTACCTAAAGAGCATTTACTTAAGTGGAGCTCTGGTTTGTATCAGTTTCAAAATCAGAGTTGATCTACATATGTTCCGTATGAGTAGGAAACACAGTTCTTTTTTTCAGGGCATACTCATGGTTCTTGATCTATAGGAGACTCTGGAAAGAAGAGGATGCTTCTTTCGTTAAAACAGCATGAGTTTCATTGATGAGAACACTGGTCTGATTTTCCCTTCAGAAACGGAGTTATACCCCAGGATCTGGGTCTTACTACAAGCAAGAGTTCATTTCTGGTAAACCCAGTGAATTTAGGGCTCAAATGATTTTACAATGTTATGGAACCCATCGCGATTCTCACTATTAACTAAAGAGCATTTATGTAGGAGCTGTGGTGTGTATCAGTTTCATAAGCACAGTTGAACTGCATATGATCTGTATGAGTAGGAAAAACATTTCTTTTTTTCTGGGCATTCTCATGGTTCTTGCTGTATTGGAGACTCTGGAAAGAAGAGCTTGCTTCTTGCATTACAACAGCATGTGTTTCATGGATGAGAACACTGGTCTGAATTTCCTTCAGAAATGGAGTAAAACCCCAGGATCTGTGTCTTCCTACAAGCAAGAGTTCATTTCTGGTAAACCCAGTGAATTTTGGGCTCAAATGATTTTACAGTTCAAGAACCCAACATGATTCTCATCATTAACTAAAGAGCATTTATGTAAGAGGAGCATTGATTTGTATCAGTTTCATAATCAGAGTTGATTATCATATGGTCCGTATGAGTAGGAAACACAGTTCTTTTTTGCAGGGCATGCTCATGGTTCTTGCTGTATTGGAGACGCTGGAAAGAAGAGCTTGCTTCCTGCATTAAAAGAGAATGTGTTTCATGGATGAAAACTGTGGTCTGAATTTTCCGTCAGAAATTGAGTTAATGCCCAGGGTCTGTGTCTTCCTACATGCAAGAGTTCATTTCTGGTAAACGAAGAGAATTTTGGGCTCAAATGATTTTACACATTTCAGGAACCCAACGCGATTCTCACTGTTACCGAAAGAGCATTTATGAAAGTTGAGCTGTGGTTTCTTTCAGTTTCATAAGCAGAGTTGAACTATATATGTTCCGTATGAGTAGGAAACACAGTCCTTTTTTTCAGGGCATGCTCATGGTACTTGCTGTATTGGAGACGCTCAAAAGAAGAGCTTGCTTCTTGTGCTAAAACAGAGTGTGTTTCATGGATGAGAACACTGGTCTAAATTTCCCTTCAGAAATGGAGTTAAACCCCACGATCGGTGTCTTCCTACAAGCAAGAGTTCATTTCTGGTAAACAAAGTGAATTTTGGGTTTAAATGATTTTACACAGTTCCGAAACCCATCGCGATTCACTATTAACTAAAGAGCATTTATGTAAATGGAGCTGTGGTTTTGATCAGTTAAATAAGCAGAGTTGAACTACATATTGTCGTTTGAGTATGAAACAAAGGTCTTTTTTTCTGGGCATGAACATGGTTCTTGCTTTATTGGAGATGCTGGAAAAAAGAGCTTGCTCCCTGCGTTAAAACAGCGTGTGTTTCATGGATGAGAACAGTGGTATGAATTTCCCTTCAGAAACGGAGTTAAACCCCAGGATCTGTGTATTCCTACAAACAAGTGTTCATTTCTTGTAAACAAAGTGAATTTTGGGCTCAAATGATTTTACACTAATCTCGAACCCAACCCGATTCTCACTATTAACTCAAGAGCATTTATGTAAGAGGAGCTGTGGTTTGTATCAGTTTCATAACCAGAGTTGATCTACATATTGTCCCTATGAGTAGGAAACACAGTTCTTTTTTTCAGGGCATGCTCATGGCTCTTGCTGTATTTGAGACCAAGGAAAGAAGACCTTCCTTCTTGGTGTAAAACAGAGTGGGTTTCAGGGATGGGAACTCTGGTCTGAATTTCCCTTCAGAAACGAAAATAACCTCAGGATCTGTTTCTTCCTACAAGCAAGAGTATATTTCTGGTAAACCCAGTGAATTTTGACTCACCTGGTTTTTATCAGTTCAGGACCACAACGCAATTCTCATTATCAACTCAAGAGAATTTACGTAAGAGGAGCTGTGGTTTGTATCAGTTAAATAAGCAGAGTTGAACTACATATTGTCCGTATGAGTAGGAAACACAGGTCTTTTTTTCTGGGCATGAACTTGGTTCTTGCTCTATTGCAGACCCTCGAAAGAAGAGCTTGCTTATTGCGATAAAACACAGTGTGTTTCATGGATGAGAACACTGGTCTGCATTTTCCTTCAGAAACGGAGTTAAACCCCAGGATCTGTGTCTTCCTACAAGCAAGAGTTCATTTCTGGTAAACCAAGTGAATTATGGGCTCAAATGATATTCCACAGTTCAAGAACCCAATGCGATTCTCGATATTACCTAAAGAGCATTTATTTAAGTGGAGCTCTGGTTTGTATCAGTTTCATAATCAGAGTTGATCTACATATGTTCCGTATGAGTAGGAAACACAGTTCTTTTTTTCAGGGCATACTCATGGTTCTTGATCTATAGGAGACTCTGGAAAGAAGAGGATGCTTCTTTCGTTAAAACAGCATGAGTTTCATTGATGAGAACACTGGTCTGATTTTCCCTTCAGAAACGGAGTTAAACTCCAGGATCTGTGTCTTCCTACAAGCAAGAGTTCATTTCTGGTAAATCCAGTGAATTTGGGGCTCAAATGATTTTACAGTTCTCGAACCCAACACGATTCTCATCATTGACAAAAGAGCATTTATGTAAGAGGAGCATTGATTTGTATCAGTTTCATAATCAGAGTTGATTATCATATGGTCCATATGAGTGGAAAACACAGTTCTTTTTTTCAGGGCATGCTCATGCTTCTTGCAATATTGGAGACGCTGGAAAAAAGAGCTTGCTTCCTGCGTTAAAACAGAGTGTATTTCATGGATGAGAACACTGGTCTGAATTTCCCTTCAGAAACGGAGTTAAACCCCAGGATCTGGGTCTTACTACAAGCAAGAGTTCATTTCTGGTAAACCCAGTGAATTTAGGGCTCAAATGATTTTACAATGTTATGGAACCCATCGCGATTCTCACTATTAACTAAAGAGCGTTTATGTAGGAGCTGTGGTGTGTATCAGTTTCATAAGCACAGTTGAACTGCATATGATCTGTATGAGTAGGAAACACATTTCTTTTTTTCTGGGCATTCTCATGGTTCTTGCTGTATTGGAGACTCTGGAAAGAAGAGCTTGCTTCTTGCCTTAAAACAGCATGTGTTTCATGGATGAGAACATTGGTCTGAATTTCCTTCAGAAATGGAGTAAAACCCCAGGATCTGTGTCTTCCTACAAGCAAGAGTTCATTTCTGGTAAACCCAGTGAATTTTGGGCTCAAATGATTTTACAGTTCTCGAACCCAACACGATTCTCACTATTAACTAAAGAGCATTTATGTAAGAGGAGCATTGATTTGTATCAGTTTCATAATCAGCGTTGATTATCATATGGTCCGTATGAGTGGGAAACACAGTTCTTTTTTTCTGGGCATGCTCATGGTTCTTGCAATATTGCAGACGCTGGAAAAAAGAGCTTGCTTCCTGCGTTAAAACAGAGTGTGTTTCATGGATGAGAACACTGGTCTGAATTTCCCTTCAGAAATGGAGTTAAACCACAGGTTCTGGGTCTTCCTACACGCAAGAGTTCATTTCTGATAAACCCAGTGACTTTTGGGCTCAAATGATTTTACACAGTTCTAGAACCCAACACAATTATCACTATTAACTAAAGAGCATTTATGGAAGAGGAGCTGTGGTTTGTATCAGTTTCATGAGCAGTGTTGAACTACATATGTTCTGTATAAGAAGTAAAAACAGTTCTTTTTTCTGGGCATTCTCATGGTTCTTGCTGTATTGGAGATTCTGGAAAGAAGATGCTGCTTCTTGCGTTAAAACAGCACGTGTTTCATGGATGAGAACACTTGATCTGAATTTCCCTTCAGAAACGGAGTTAAACCCTAGGATCTGTGTTCCTACAAGCAAGAGTTCATTTCTGGTAAACCCAGTGAATTTTGGTCTCAAATGATTTTACGGTGTTCTCGAACCCAACGCAATTCTCACAATAAACTAAAGAGCATTTATGTAAGAGGAGCTCTGGTTTGTATCAGTTTAATAAGCAGAGTTGAACTACATACAGTCCGTATGACTAGGAAACACAGTTCTTCTTTTCTGGGCATGATCATGGTTTTTGCTGTATTTGAGACATTGGAAAGAAGAGCTTGCTTCCTGCGTTAAAACAGAGTGTATTTCATGGATGAGAACACTGGTCTGAATTTCCCTTCAGAAACGGAGTTAAACCCCAGGATCTGGGTCTTACTACAAGCAAGAGTTCATTTCTGGTAAACCCAGTGAATTTAGGGCTCAAATGATTTTACAATGTTATGGAACCCATCGCGATTCTCACTATTAACTAAAGAGCGTTTATGTAGGAGCTGTGGTGTGTATCAGTTTCATAAGCACAGTTGAACTGCATATGATCTGTATGAGTAGGAAACACATTTCTTTTTTTCTGGGCATTCTCATGGTTCTTGCTGTATTGGAGACTCTGGAAAGAAGAGCTTGCTTCTTGCCTTAAAACAGCATGTGTTTCATGGATGAGAACATTGGTCTGAATTTCCTTCAGAAATGGAGTAAAACCCCACGATCTGTGTCTTCCTACAAGCAAGAGTTCATTTCTGGTAAACCCAGTGAATTTTGGGCTCAAATGATTTTACAGTTCTCGAAACCAACACGATTCTCATCATTAACCAAAGAGCATTTATGTAAGAGGAGCATTGATTTGTATCAGTTTCATAATCAGCGTTGATTATCATATGGTCCCTATGAGTGGGAAACACAGTTCTTTTTTTCTGGGCATGCTCATGGTTCTTGCAATATTGCAGACGCTGGAAAAAAGAGCTTGCTTCCTGCGTTAAAACAGAGTGTGTTTCATGGATGAGAACACTGGTCTGAATTTCCCTTCAGAAATGGAGTTAAACCACAGGTTCTGGGTCTTCCTACACGCAAGAGTTCATTTCTTGTAAACAAAGTGAATTTTGGGCTCAAATGATTTTACACAAATCTCGAACCCAACCCGATTCTCACTATTAACTCAACAGCATTTATGTAAGAGGAGCTGTGGTTTGTATCAGTTTCATAACCAGAGTTGATCTACATCTTGTCCCTATGAGTAGGAAACACAGTTCTTTTTTTCAGGGCATGCTCAGGGCTCTTGCTGTATTTGAGACCAAGGAAAGAAGACCTTCCTTCTTGGTCTATAACAGAGTGGGTTTCAGGGATGAGAACTCTGGTCTGAATTTCCCTTCAGAAACGGAAATAACCTCAGGATCTGTTTCTTCCTACAAGCAAGAGTATATTTCTAGTAAACCCAGTGAATTTTGGCTCACCTGATTTTTATCAGTTCAGGACCCCAACGTAATTCTCATTATCAACTCAAGAGAATTTACGTAAGAGGAGTTGTGGTTTGTATCAGTTAAATAAGCAGAGTTGAACTACATATTGTCTGTATGAGTAGGAAACACAGGTCTTTTTTTCTGGGCATGAACTTGGTTCTTGCTCTATTGCAGACCCTCGAAAGAAGAGCTTGCTTATTGCGATAAAACACAGTGTGTTTCATGGATGAGAACACTGGTCTGCATTTTCCTTCAGAAACGGAGTTAAACCCCAGGATCTGTGGCTTCCTACAAGCAAGAGTTCATTTCTGGTAAACCAAGTGAATTATGGGCTCAAATGATATTCCACAGTTCAAGAACCCAATGCGATTCTCGATATTACCTAAAGAGCATTTACTTAAGTGGAGCTCTGGTTTGTATCAGTTTCATAATCAGAGTTGATCTACATATGTTCCGTATGAGTAGGAAACACAGTTCTTTTTTTCAGGGCATACTCATGGTTCTTGATCTATAGGAGACTCTGGAAAGAAGAGGATGCTTCTTTCGTTAAAACAGCATGAGTTTCATTGATGAGAACACTGGTCTGATTTTCCCTTCAGAAACGGAGTTATACCCCAGGATCTGGGTCTTACTACAAGCAAGAGTTCATTTCTGGTAAACCCAGTGAATTTAGGGCTCAAATGATTTTACAATGTTATGGAACCCATCGCGATTCTCACTATTAACTAAAGAGCATTTATGTAGGAGCTGTGGTGTGTATCAGTTTCATAAGCACAGTTGAACTGCATATGATCTGTATGAGTAGGAAAAACATTTCTTTTTTTCTGGGCATTCTCATGGTTCTTGCTGTATTGGAGACTCTGGAAAGAAGAGCTTGCTTCTTGCATTACAACAGCATGTGTTTCATGGATGAGAACACTGGTCTGAATTTCCTTCAGAAATGGAGTAAAACCCCAGGATCTGTGTCTTCCTACAAGCAAGAGTTCATTTCTGGTAAACCCAGTGAATTTTGGGCTCAAATGATTTTACAGTTCAAGAACCCAACACGATTCTCATCATTAACTAAAGAGCATTTATGTAAGAGGAGCATTGATTTGTATCAGTTTCATAATCAGAGTTGATTATCATATGGTCCGTATGAGTAGGAAACACATTTCTTTTTTGCAGGGCATGCTCATGGTTCTTGCTGTATTGGAGACGCTGGAAAGAAGAGCTTGCTTCCTGCATTAAAAGAGAATGTGTTTCATGGATGAAAACTGTGGTCTGAATTTTCCGTCAGAAATTGAGTTAATGCCCAGGGTCTGTGTCTTCCTACATGCAAGAGTTCATTTCTGGTAAACGAAGAGAATTTGGGGCTCAAATGATTTTACACATTTCAGGAACCCAACGCGATTCTCACTGTTACCGAAAGAGCATTTATGAAAGTTGAGCTGTGGTTTCTTTCAGTTTCATAAGCAGAGTTGAACTATATATGTTCCGTATGAGTAGGAAACACAGTCCTTTTTTTCAGGGCATGCTCATGGTACTTGCTGTATTGGAGACGCTCAAAAGAAGAGCTTGCTTCTTGTGCTAAAACAGAGTGTGTTTCATGGATGAGAACACTGGTCTAAATTTCCCTTCAGAAATGGAGTTAAACCCCACGATCTGTGTCTTCCTACAAGCAAGAGTTCATTTCTGGTAAACAAAGTGAATTTTGGGTTTAAATGATTTTACACAGTTCCGAAACCCATCGCGATTCACTATTAACTAAAGAGCATTTATGTAAATGGAGCTGTGGTTTTGATCAGTTAAATAAGCAGAGTTGAACTACATATTGTCGTTTGAGTATGAAACAAAGGTCTTTTTTTCTGGGCATGAACATGGTTCTTGCTTTATTGGAGATGCTGGAAAAAAGAGCTTGCTCCCTGCGTTAAAACAGCGTGTGTTTCATGGATGAGAACAGTGGTATGAATTTCCCTTCAGAAACGGAGTTAAACCCCAGGATCTGTGTATTCCTACAAACAAGTGTTCATTTCTTGTAAACAAAGTGAATTTTGGGCTCAAATGATTTTACACTAATCTCGAACCCAACCCGATTCTCACTATTAACTCAAGAGCATTTATGTAAGAGGAGCTGTGGTTTGTATCAGTTTCATAACCAGAGTTGATCTACATATTGTCCCTATGAGTAGGAAACACAGTTCTTTTTTTCAGGGCATGCTCATGGCTCTTGCTGTATTTGAGACCAAGGAAAGAAGACCTTCCTTCTTGGTGTAAAACAGAGTGGGTTTCAGGGATGGGAACTCTGGTCTGAATTTCCCTTCAGAAACGAAAATAACCTCAGGATCTGTTTCTTCCTACAAGCAAGAGTATATTTCTGGTAAACCCAGTGAATTTTGACTCACCTGGTTTTTATCAGTTCAGGACCACAACGCAATTCTCATTATCAACTCAAGAGAATTTACGTAAGAGGAGCTGTGGTTTGTATCAGTTAAATAAGCAGAGTTGAACTACATATTGTCCGTATGAGTAGGAAACACAGGTCTTTTTTTCTGGGCATGAACTTGGTTCTTGCTCTATTGCAGACCCTCGAAAGAAGAGCTTGCTTATTGCGATAAAACACAGTGTGTTTCATGGATGAGAACACTGGTCTGCATTTTCCTTCAGAAACGGAGTTAAACCCCAGGATCTGTGTCTTCCTACAAGCAAGAGTTCATTTCTGGTAAACCAAGTGAATTATGGGCTCAAATGATATTCCACAGTTCAAGAACCCAATGCGATTCTCGATATTACCTAAAGAGCATTTATTTAAGTGGAGCTCTGGTTTGTATCAGTTTCATAATCAGAGTTGATCTACATATGTTCCGTATGAGTAGGAAACACAGTTCTTTTTTTCAGGGCATACTCATGGTTCTTGATCTATAGGAGACTCTGGAAAGAAGAGGATGCTTCTTTCGTTAAAACAGCATGAGTTTCATTGATGAGAACACTGGTCTGATTTTCCCTTCAGAAACGGAGTTAAACTCCAGGATCTGTGTCTTCCTACAAGCAAGAGTTCATTTCTGGTAAATCCAGTGAATTTTGGGCTCAAATGATTTTACAGTTCTAGAATCCAAAACGATTCTCATCATTGACAAAAGAGCATTTATGTAAGAGGAGCATTGATTTGTATCAGTTTCATAATCAGAGTTGATTATCATATGGTCCATATGAGTGGAAAACACAGTTCTTTTTTTCAGGGCATGCTCATGCTTCTTGCAATATTGGAGACGCTGGAAAAAAGAGCTTGCTTCCTGCGTTAAAACAGAGTGTATTTCATGGATGAGAACACTGGTCTGAATTTCCCTTCAGAAACGGAGTTAAACCCCAGGATCTGGGTCTTACTACAAGCAAGAGTTCATTTCTGGTAAACCCAGTGAATTTAGGGCTCAAATGATTTTACAATGTTATGGAACCCATCGCGATTCTCACTATTAACTAAAGAGCGTTTATGTAGGAGCTGTGGTGTGTATCAGTTTCATAAGCACAGTTGAACTGCATATGATCTGTATGAGTAGGAAACACATTTCTTTTTTTCTGGGCATTCTCATGGTTCTTGCTGTATTGGAGACTCTGGAAAGAAGAGCTTGCTTCTTGCCTTAAAACAGCATGTGTTTCATGGATGAGAACATTGGTCTGAATTTCCTTCAGAAATGGAGTAAAACCCCAGGATCTGTGTCTTCCTACAAGCAAGAGTTCATTTCTGGTAAACCCAGTGAATTTTGGGCTCAAATGATTTTACAGTTCTCGAACCCAACACGATTCTCATCATTGACAAAAGAGCATTTATGTAAGAGGAGCATTGATTTGTATCAGTTTCATAATCAGAGTTGATTATCATATGGTCCATATGAGTGGAAAACACAGTTCTTTTTTTCAGGGCATGCTCATGCTTCTTGCAATATTGGAGACGCTGGAAAAAAGAGCTTGCTTCCTGCGTTAAAACAGAGTGTATTTCATGGATGAGAACACTGGTCTGAATTTCCCTTCAGAAACGGAGTTAAACCCCAGGATCTGGGTCTTACTACAAGCAAGAGTTCATTTCTGGTAAACCCAGTGAATTTAGGGCTCAAATGATTTTACAATGTTATGGAACCCATCGCGATTCTCACTATTAACTAAAGAGCGTTTATGTAGGAGCTGTGGTGTGTATCAGTTTCATAAGCACAGTTGAACTGCATATGATCTGTATGAGTAGGAAACACATTTCTTTTTTTCTGGGCATTCTCATGGTTCTTGCTGTATTGGAGACTCTGGAAAGAAGAGCTTGCTTCTTGCCTTAAAACAGCATGTGTTTCATGGATGAGAACATTGGTCTGAATTTCCTTCAGAAATGGAGTAAAACCCCAGGATCTGTGTCTTCCTACAAGCAAGAGTTCATTTCTGGTAAACCCAGTGAATTTTGGGCTCAAATGATTTTACAGTTCTCGAACCCAACACGATTCTCACTATTAACTAAAGAGCATTTATGTAAGAGGAGCATTGATTTGTATCAGTTTCATAATCAGCGTTGATTATCATATGGTCCGTATGAGTGGGAAACAGAGTTCTTTTTTTCTGGGCATGCTCATGGTTCTTGCAATATTGCAGACGCTGGAAAAAAGAGCTTGCTTCCTGCGTTAAAACAGAGTGTGTTTCATGGATGAGAACACTGGTCTGAATTTCCCTTCAGAAATGGAGTTAAACCACAGGTTCTGGGTCTTCCTACACGCAAGAGTTCATTTCTGATAAACCCAGTGACTTTTGGGCTCAAATGATTTTACACAGTTCTAGAACCCAACACAATTATCACTATTAACTAAAGAGCATTTATGGAAGAGGAGCTGTGGTTTGTATCAGTTTCATGAGCAGTGTTGAACTACATATGTTCTGTATAAGAAGTAAAAACAGTTCTTTTTTCTGGGCATTCTCATGGTTCTTGCTGTATTGGAGATTCTGGAAAGAAGATGCTGCTTCTTGCGTTAAAACAGCACGTGTTTCATGGATGAGAACACTTGATCTGAATTTCCCTTCAGAAACGGAGTTAAACCCTAGGATCTGTGTTCCTACAAGCAAGAGTTCATTTCTGGTAAACCCAGTGAATTTTGGTCTCAAATGATTTTACGGTGTTCTCGAACCCAACGCAATTCTCACAATAAACTAAAGAGCATTTATGTAAGAGGAGCTCTGGTTTGTATCAGTTTAATAAGCAGAGTTGAACTACATACAATCCGTATGACTAGGAAACACAGTTCTTCTTTTCTGGGCATGATCATGGTTTTTGCTGTATTTGAGACATTGGAAAGAAGAGCTTGCTTCCTGCGTTAAAACAGAGTGTATTTCATGGATGAGAACACTGGTCTGAATTTCCCTTCAGAAACGGAGTTAAACCCCAGGATCTGGGTCTTACTACAAGCAAGAGTTCATTTCTGGTAAACCCAGTGAATTTAGGGCTCAAATGATTTTACAATGTTATGGAACCCATCGCGATTCTCACTATTAACTAAAGAGCGTTTATGTAGGAGCTGTGGTGTGTATCAGTTTCATAAGCACAGTTGAACTGCATATGATCTGTATGAGTAGGAAACACATTTCTTTTTTTCTGGGCATTCTCATGGTTCTTGCTGTATTGGAGACTCTGGAAAGAAGAGCTTGCTTCTTGCCTTAAAACAGCATGTGTTTCATGGATGAGAACATTGGTCTGAATTTCCTTCAGAAATGGAGTAAAACCCCAGGATCTGTGTCTTCCTACAAGCAAGAGTTCATTTCTGGTAAACCCAGTGAATTTTGGGCTCAAATGATTTTACAGTTCTCGAAACCAACACGATTCTCATCATTAACTAAAGAGCATTTATGTAAGAGGAGCATTGATTTGTATCAGTTTCATAATCAGCGTTGATTATCATATGGTCCCTATGAGTGGGAAACACAGTTCTTTTTTTCTGGGCATGCTCATGGTTCTTGCAATATTGCAGACGCTGGAAAAAAGAGCTTGCTTCCTGCGTTAAAACAGAGTGTGTTTCATGGATGAGAACACTGGTCTGAATTTCCCTTCAGAAATGGAGTTAAACCACAGGTTCTGGGTCTTCCTACACGCAAGAGTTCATTTCTTGTAAACAAAGTGAATTTTGGGCTCAAATGATTTTACACAAATCTCGAACCCAACCCGATTCTCACTATTAACTCAACAGCATTTATGTAAGAGGAGCTGTGGTTTGTATCAGTTTCATAACCAGAGTTGATCTACATCTTGTCCCTATGAGTAGGAAACACAGTTCTTTTTTTCAGGGCATGCTCAGGGCTCTTGCTGTATTTGAGACCAAGGAAAGAAGACCTTCCTTCTTGGTCTATAACAGAGTGGGTTTCAGGGATGAGAACTCTGGTCTGAATTTCCCTTCAGAAACGGAAATAACCTCAGGATCTGTTTCTTCCTACAAGCAAGAGTATATTTCTAGTAAACCCAGTGAATTTTGGCTCACCTGATTTTTATCAGTTCAGGACCCCAACGTAATTCTCATTATCAACTCAAGAGAATTTACGTAAGAGGAGTTGTGGTTTGTATCAGTTAAATAAGCAGAGTTGAACTACATATTGTCTGTATGAGTAGGAAACACAGGTCTTTTTTTCTGGGCATGAACTTGGTTCTTGCTCTATTGCAGACCCTCGAAAGAAGAGCTTGCTTATTGCGATAAAACACAGTGTGTTTCATGGATGAGAACACTGGTCTGCATTTTCCTTCAGAAACGGAGTTAAACCCCAGGATCTGTGTCTTCCTACAAGCAAGAGTTCATTTCTGGTAAACCAAGTGAATTATGGGCTCAAATGATATTCCACAGTTCAAGAACCCAATGCGATTCTCGATATTACCTAAAGAGCATTTACTTAAGTGGAGCTCTGGTTTGTATCAGTTTCATAATCAGAGTTGATCTACATATGTTCCGTATGAGTAGGAAACACAGTTCTTTTTTTCAGGGCATACTCATGGTTCTTGATCTATAGGAGACTCTGGAAAGAAGAGGATGCTTCTTTCGTTAAAACAGCATGAGTTTCATTGATGAGAACACTGGTCTGATTTTCCCTTCAGAAACGGAGTTAAACTCCAGGATCTGTGTCTTCCTACAAGCAAGAGTTCATTTCTGGTAAACCCAGTGAATTTTGGGCTCAAATGATTTTACAATGTTATGGAACCCATCGCGATTCTCACTATTAACTAAAGAGCATTTATGTAGGAGCTGTGGTGTGTATCAGTTTCATAAGCACAGTTGAACTGCATATGATCTTTATGAGTAGGAAACACAGTTCTTTTTTTCTGGGCATTCTCATGGTTCTTGCTGTATATGAGACTCTGGAAAGAAAAGCTTGCTTCTTGCGTTAAAACAGCATGTGTTTCATGGATGAGAACACTTGGTCTGAATTTCCCTTCAGAAACGGAGTTAAACCGCAGGATCTGTGTTCCTACAAGCAAGTGTTCATTTCTGGTAAACCCAGTGAATTTTTGTCTCAAATGATTTTACAGAGTTCTCGAACCCAACGGAATTTTCACAATAAACTAAAGAGCATTTATGTAAGAGGAGTTCTGGTTTGTATCAGTTTAATAAGCAGAGTTGAACTACATACAATCCGTATGACTAGGAAACACAGTTCTTATTTTCTGGGCATGATCATGGTTTTTGCTGTATTTGATACATTGGAAAGAAGAGCTTGCTTCTTGCGTTAAAAAGTGGGTGATTCATGGATGAGAACACTGGTCTGAATTTCCCTTCAGAAGCAGAGATAAACCACCGGATCTGTGTCTTCCTACAAGCAAGAGTTCATTTCTGGTAAACAAATTGAAATTTGTCTCTAATGATTTTACACAGTTCAAGAACCCAACACTATTCTCACTATTACCTAAAGAGCTTTTTTGTTAGTGGAGCTGTGGTTTGTATCAGTAAATAAGCAGAGTTGAACTACATATGGTCCCTATAATGGGAAACACAGTTCTTTTTTTGAGGGCATGCTCATTTTTCTTGCTGTATTGGAGACGCTGGAAAGAAGAGTTAGCTTCTTGCTTGAAAACAGAGTGTGTTTCAGGGATGAAAACTGGTCTGAATTTCCCTTCAGAAACGGAATTAAATCCCAGGATCTGTGTCTTCCTACAAGCAAGATTTCTTTTCCGGTAAACAAATAGAATTTTGGGCTCAAATGATATTAGCATTTCGGTACCCAACGCCATTCTCACTAATAACTAAAGAGAATTTACATAAGAGGGGCTGTGGTTTGTATCAATTAAATAAGCAGATTTGAACTACATATGGTCCGAACGAGTAGGAAACACAGGTCTTTTTTTCTGGGCATGAACTTGGTTCTTGCTCTATTGGAGATGCTGGAAAGAAGAGCTTCCGTCTTGCATTAAAACAGAGTGTGTTTCATGGATGAGAACTCTGGTCTAAATTTCCCTTCTGAAACAGAGTTAAATCCCATGATATATGTCTTCCTACAAGCAAGAGGTCATTTCTTGTAAACCAAGTGAATTTTGGGCTCAAATGATTTTACACAGTTCAAGAACTCAACGCGATTGTCACTATTAACTAAACAGCATTTTTGTAAGTGGAGCTGTGGTTTGTATCAGTTCCATAAACAGAGTAGAACTACATATGGTCCATATGAGTGGGAAACACAGTTCTGTTTTTCATGGCATGCTCATGGTACTTGCTGTATTGGAGATGTTGGAAATAAGAGCTTGCTTCTTGCGTTAAATCCGAGTGTGTTTCAAGGATGAGAACACTGGTCTGAATTTCCCTTCAGAAACGGAGTTATACCCCATGATCTGGGTCTTACTACAAGCAAGAGTTCATTTCTGGTAAACCCAGTGAATTTAGGGCTCAAATGATTATACAGAGTTCTCGAACCCAACACGATTCTCACAATAAACTAAAGAGCATTTATGTAAGATGAGCTCTGGTTTGTATCAGTTTTGTAAGCAGAGTTGATCTACATATAGTCCGTATGACTAGGAAACACAGTTCTTATTTTCTGGGCATATTCATGGTTTTTGCTGTATTGGAGACGCTGGAAAAAAGAGCTTACTTCTTCCGTTAAAACAGAGTATGTTTTATGGATGAGAACAGTGGTCTGAACTTCCCTTCAGAATTGGAGTTAAACCCCAAGAACTGTGTCTTCCTAAAAGCAAGAGTTCATTTCTGGTAAACCCAGTGAATTTTGGGTCAAATGATTTTACACAGTTCACGAATGCAACGCGATTCTCTCTATTAACTAGAGAGCATTTATGTAAGAGCAGCTTTGGTTTGTACCAGTTTCATAAGCAGAGTTGAACTACATACGGTCCGTTTGAGTAGGAAACACAGTTCTTTTTTTCAGGGCATGAATATGGTTCTTGCTGTATTGGACACGCTGGAGAGAAGAGCTTTCTTCTTCCATTCAAACAGAGTATGTTTCATGGATGAGAACACTGGTCTGAATTTCCCTTCAGAAACGGAATTAATCCCCAGTATCTGTGTCTTCTTACAAGCAAGAATTAATTTCTGGTAAAAAAAAAAAAAAAAGGAATTTTGGGCTCAAAATATTTTACACAGTTCACAATCCACCGCGATTCTCACTATTAACTAAAGAGCATTTATGTAAGAGGAGCTGGGGTTTGTATCAGTTTCATAAGCAGAGTTGAACTACATATGGTCCATATGAGTAGGAAACACAGTTCTTTTTTTCAGGGCATTCTCATGCTTCTTGCTGTGTTGAACACACGGGAAAGAAGAGCTTGCTTCTTGCATTAAAACAGAGTGTGTTTCATTAATGAAAACACTGGTCTGAATTTCCCTTCAGAAACGGAGTTAAACCCCAGAATATGTGTCTTCCTAAAGGCAAGAGTTCATTTCCGGTAAACCCAGTGAATTTTGGGCTCAAATGATTTTTAGCACTTCATGAACCCAATGCGATTCTCACTATTAACTGAAGAGCATTTATGTAAGAGGAGCTGTGGTTTGCATCAGTTTCAGAAGCAGAGTTGAACTACATATGGTCCGTATGAGTAGGAAACACAGTTCTTTCTTTCTGGGCATGCTCATTCTTCTTCCTGGATTAGAGACGCTGGAAAGAAGAGCTTGCTTCTTGGGTTAAAACTAAGTGTGTTTCAAGGATGAGAACACTGGTCAGAATTCGCTACAGAAACGGAGTTAAACCACAGGATCTGTGTCCTTCTACAAGCACGAGTTCATTTCTGGTAGACCAAGTGAATTTTGGTCTCAAATGATTTTACACAGTTCTAGAACCCAACGCGATGATCACTATTAACTAAAGAGCATTTATGTAACAGGAGCTGTGGTCGTATCAGTTTCATATGCAGAGTTGAACTACATATGGTCCGTATGAGTAGGAAACTCAGGTCTTTTATTCTGGGCATTCTCATGGTTCTTACTGTATTGGAGATGATGGAAAGAAGAGCTTGCTTTTTGCGTGAAAACACAATGTGTTTCATGGATGAGAACTCTGGTCTTATTTTCCCTTCAGAATCGGAGTTAAACCCCAGGATCTGTGTCTTCCTACAAGCAAGAGTTCATTTCTGGTAAACCCAGTGAATTTTGGGTCAAATGATTTTACACAGTTCACAAACCCAACGCGATTCTCAATATTATCTAAAGAGCATTTATGTAACATGAGCTGTGGTTGGTACCAGTTTCATAAGTAGAGTTGAACTTCTTATGGTCCGTATGAGTTGGAAACACAGTAAATTATTCAGGGCATGAATATGGTTCTTGCTGTATTGGACATGCTAGAAAGAAGAGCTTGCTTCTTCCGTTAAAACAGAGTATGTTCCATGGATGAGAACACTTGTCTGAATTTCCCTTCAGAAACGGAATTAAACCCCAGGATCTGTGTCTTCTTACAAGCAAGAATTCCTTTCTGGTAAGCAAAGGGAATTTTGGGTCAAATGATTTACACAGTTCACAATCTACGGCGATTCTCACTAATAACTAAAGAGCATTTATGTAAGAGGAGCTGGGGTTTGTATCAGTTTCATAAGCAGAGTTGAACTCCATATGGTCCGTATGAGTAGGAAACACAGTTCTTTTTTTCAGGGCATTCTCATGCTTCTTGCTATGTTGAACACACGGGAAAGAAGAGCTTGCTTCTTGCGTTAAAAGAGAGTGTGTTTCATTAATGAGAACACTGGTCTGAATTTCCCTTCAGAAACGGAGTTCAACCCCAGAATATGTGTCTTCCTAAAAGCAAGAGTTCATTTCGGGTAAACCCAGTGAATTTTGGGCTCAAATGATTTTTAGCACTTCATGAACCCAATGCGATTCTCACTATTAACTGAAGAGCATTTATGTAAGAGGAGCTGTGGTTTGCATCAGTTTCAGAAGCAGAGTTGAACTACATATGGTCCGTATGAGTAGGAAACACAGTTCTTTCTTTCTGGGCATGCTCATTCTTCTTCCTGGATTAGAGACACTGGAAAGAAGAGCTTGCTTCTTGGGTTAAAACTTAGTGTGTTTCAAGGATGAGAACACTGGTCAGAATTTCGCTACAGAAACGGAGTTAAACCACAGGATCTGTGTCCTCCTACAAGCACGAGGTCATTTCTGGTAGACCAAGTGAATTTTGGTCTCAAATGATTTTACACAGTTCTAGAACCCAACGCGATGATCACTATTAAATAAAGAGCATTAATGTAACAGGAGCTGTGGTCGTATCAGTTTCATATGCAGAGTTGAACTACATATGGTCCTTATGAGTAGGAAACTCAGGTCTTTTATTCTGGGCATTCTCATGGTTCTTGCTGTATTGGAGATGATGGAAAGAAGAGCTTGCTTCTTGCGTAAAAACACAATGTGTTTCATGGATGAGAACTCTGGTCTTATTTTCTCTTCAGAATCGGAGTTAAACCCCAGGATCTGTGTCTTCCTACAAGCAAGAGTTCATTTCTGGTAAACCCAGTGAATTTTGGGTCAAATGATTTTACACAGTTCACAAATCCAACGCGATTCTCAATATTATCTAAAGAGCATATATGTAACATGAGCTGTGATTTGTACGAGTTTCATAAGTAGAGTTGAACTTCTTATGGTCCGTATGAGTTGGAAACACAGTACATTTTTCAGGGCATGAATATGGTTCTTGCTGTATTGGACATGCTGGAAAGAAGAGCTTGCTTCTTCCGTTAAAACAGAGTATGTTCCATGGATGAGAACACTTGTCTGAATTTCTCTTCAGAAACGGAATTAAACCCCAGGATCTGTGTCTTCTTACAAGCAAGAATTCCTTTCTGGTAAGCAAAGGGAATTTTGGGTCAAATGATTTTACACAGTTCACATTCCACGGCGATTATCACTCTTAACTAATGAGCATTTATGTAAAAGGCGCTTTGGTTTGTATCAGTTTCATAAGCAGAGTTGAACTCCATATGGTCCGTATGAGTAGGAAACACAGTTCTTTTTTTCAGGGAATTCACATGGTTCTTGCTGTATTGAACACGCTCGAAAGAAGAGCTTGCTTCTTGCGTTAAAAGAGAGTGTGTTTCATTAATGAGAACACTGGTCTGAATTTCCATTCAGAAACGGAGTTAAACCCCATAATCTGTGTCTTCCTACAATCAAGAGTTCATTTCTGGTAAAAAAAAAAAAAAGTGAATTTTGGGCTCAAATTATTTTACACAGTTCACAAACCCATCGCGATTCTCACTATTAATTAAAGAGCATTTATGTTAGAGGAGCTGTAGTATTATCAGTTTCATAAGCAGAGTTGAAGTGCATATGGTGTGTATGAGGTGGAAACACAGTTCTTTTATTCTGGGCATTCTCATGGTTCTTGCTGTATTGGAGATGATGGAAAGAAGAGCTTGCTTCTTGCATGATAACAGATTGTCTTTTATGGATGAGAACACAGGTCTGAATTTCCCTTCAGAATCGGAGTTATACCCAACGATCTGTGTCTTCCTACAAGCAAGAGTTCTTTTCTGGTAAACCCAGTGAATTTTGGGTCAAATGGTTTTACACAGTTCACTAACCCAACGCGATTCTCACTATTCACCAAAGAGCATTTATGTAAGAGGAGATGTGGTTTGTATCAGTTTCATAAGAAGAGTTGAACTACATATGGTCGTTATGAGGAGGAATCACAGTTCTTTTTTTCTGGGGATGCTCATGGTCTTGCTGTATTGGGGACGCATGAAAGAAGAGCTTGCTTCTTTAGGGAAACAGTGTGTGTATCATGGAAGAAAACAGTGGTCTGAATTTTCCTTCATAAGCAGAGTTAAACCACAGGTTCTGTGTCTTCCTACAAGCAACAGTTAATTTCTGGTAAACCGAGTGAATTTTGGGCTCAAATGATATTTCACAGTTCAAGATCCCAACGCCCTTCTCACTGTTATCTAAAGAGCATTTATGTAGTTGGAGCTGTAGTTTTTATCAGTTTCATAAGCAAAGTTGAACTACATATCGTCCGTATGAGTAGAAAACACAGTTCTTTTTTTCAGGGCATTCTCATGGTTCTTGCTGTATTGGACACACTGGAAGGAAGAGCTTGCTTCTTGCCTTAAACAGAGTGTGTTTCATTAATGAGAACACTACTCTGAATTTCCCTTCAGAAAAGGAGTTCACCCCAGGATCTGTGTCTTCCTACAAGCAAGAGTTCATTTCTCGTAAACCAATGAATTTTGGGCTCAAATAATTTGCACACTTCTAGAACCAAACATGATGATCACTATTACCTAAAGAGCATTTATGTAACAGGAGCTGTGGTCTGTATCAGTTTCATAAGCAGAGTTGAACTAAATATGGTCCGTATGAGTAGGAAACACAGTTCTTTTTTTCAGGGCATGAATATGGTTCTTGCTGTATTGGACACTCTTGAAAGAAGAACTTTTTTCTGGCATTAAAACAATGTGTGTTTCATCGATGAGAACACTGCTCTGAATTTCCCTTCAGAAACGGAGTTAAACCCCAGGATCTGTGTCTTTATACAAGCAAGAATTCATTTCTGGTAAACCAAGTGAATTTTGGGCTCAAATGATTTTACACAGTTCAAGAACCCAATGTGATTCTCACTATTAATTAAAGACCATATATGTAACATGAGCTGTGGTTTGTACCAGTTGCATAAGCAGAGTTGAACTTCATATGGTCCGTATGAGTAGGAAACACAGTACCTTTTTTCAGGGCATGAATATGTTTCTTGTTGTATTGGAAACGCTGGAAAGAAGAACTTGCTTCTTCTGATACAACAGAGAATGTTTCTTGGATGAGAACACTGGTCTGAATTTCCCTTCAGAAACGGAATTAAACCCCAGGATCTGTGTCTTCTTACAAGCAAGAATTCATTTCTGGTAAACAAAAGTAATTTTGGGATCAAATTATTTTACACAGTTCACAATCAACCGCGATTCTCACTATTAACTAAATAGCATTTATGTAAGAGGAGCTATGGTTTGTATCAGTTTCATAAGCAGAGTTGAACTACATATGATCTGTATGATTAGGAAACACAGTGCTTTATTTCAGTCATGTTCATGGTACTTGCTGCTTTGGAGACACTGGAAAGAAGAGCCTGCTTCTTGGGTTAAAACTTAGTGTGTTTCATGGATGAGAACACTGGTCTGAATTTCCCTACAGAAACGGAGTTAAACCCCAGGGTCTGTGTCTTCCTACAAGCAAGAGTTCATTTCTGGTAAACCCAGTGAATTTTGGTCTTAAATGATTTTTAGCACTTCACGAACCCAATGCAATTCTCACTAAAGAGCATTTATGTAGGAAGAGCTGTGGTTTTTATCAGTTTCAGAAACTGAGTAGAACTGAATATGATCTGTATGAGTAGGCAACACAGTTCTACTTTTTCATGGCATGAATATGGTTCTTGCTGTATTTGACACACTGGAAAGACGAGCTTGCTTTTTGCGTTAAAACTGAGTGTGTTTCATGGATGAAAACACTGTTCTGAATTTCCCTTCAGAAACGGAGTTAAACCACAGAATCTGTGTCTTCCTACAAGCAAGAGTTCATTTCTGGTAAACCCCATGAATTTTGGGCTCATTTATTTACACAGTTCAGAAAACCATCGCGATTCTAACTATTAACAAAAGAGCATTTATATAATAGGGTCTTTGGTTTGTATCCGTTTCATAAGCACAGTTGATCTATATATGGTCCATATGATTATGAAACACAGTTCTTTTTTCTGGGCATTCTCATGGTTCTTGCTCTATTGGCGACTCTAGAAAAATAGCTTGCTTCATGAGAGCATACAGAGTGTGTTTCATGGATGAGAACACTGGAGTGAATTTCTCTTCAGAAACGGAGTGAAACCCACGGATCTGTGTCTTCCTACAAGCAGGAGTTCATTTCTGGTAAACCAAGTGAATTTGGGCTCAAATCATTTTACACAGTGCAAGAACCCAACGCTATTCTCACTATTAACTAAAGAGCATTTATGTAAGAGGAGCTGTGGTTTTCATCAGTTCCAGAAGCAGAGTTCAACTACATATGGTCCGTATGAGTATGAAACACAGATCTTTTTCTCAGGGCATGCTCATGGTACTTGCTGTTTTGGAGACGCTGGAAAGAAGAGCTTGCTTCTTGCATTATAAATGAGTATGTTTAATGGATGAGATCAATGGTCTGAATTTCCCTTCAGAAACGGAGTTAAATCCCAGAATCTGTGTCTTCCTACAAGCAAGAGTTACTTTCTGGTAAACAAAGTGAATTTTGGGCTCAAATATTTTACACAGTTCTGAAACCCATCGGGATTCTCACTATTAACTAAAGAGTATTTATGTAAGAGGAGCTGTGCTTTGTATCAGTTTCATAAGCAGAGTTGAACTGCATATGATCTGTATGAGTAGGAAACACAGTTCTTTTTTTCTGGGCATTCTCATGTTTCTTGCTGTATTGGAGAGTCTGGAAAGAAGAGGCTGCTTCTTCCGTTAAAATAGCATGAGTTTCATAGATGACAACACTGGTCTGAATTTCCCTTCAAAAACGGAGTTAAACCCCAGGATCTGTGTCTTCCTACAAGCAAGAGTTCATTTCCTGAAAACCAAGTGAATATTGGGCTCAAATGATTTTACATAGTTCTCGAACCCAACGCGATTCTCACCATTAACTAAAGAGCATTTATGTAAGAGGAGCTGGGGTTTGTATCAGTTTCATAAGCAGAGATGAACTACATATGTTCCGTATGAGTAGGAAACACAGTTCTTTTTTTAGGGCATGCTCATGGTACTTGCTGTATTGGAGACTCTGGAAAGAAGAGCTTGCTTCTTGCACTAAAACAGAGTGTGTTTAATGGATGAGAACACTGGTCTGAATTTCCCTACAGAAACGGAGATAAACCCCATGATCTGTGTCTTCCTACAAGCAAGAGTACATTTCTGGTAAACAAAGTGAATGTTGGGCTCAAATGATTTTACACAGTTCTGGAATCCAACGCGATTCTCACTATTAACTAAAGCGCCTTTATGTAAGAGGAGCTGTGGATTGTATCTTTTCATAAGCAGAGTTGAAATACATATGGTCCGTATGAGTAGGAAACAAAGTTCTTTTTTTCTGGGCATGCTCATGGTCTTGCTGCATTGGAGATTTTGGAAAGAATAGCTTGCTTCTTGAGTTAAAAAGATTGTGTTTCATAGGTAGATCTCTGTACTGAATTTCCCTTCAGAAACGGAGTGAAACTCGAGGATCTGTTTCTTGGTACAAGCAGGAGTTCATTTCTGGTAAACCAAGTGAATTTTGGGCTCAAATGATTTTACACAGTTCTGGAACCCAACGCGATTCTCACTGTTAACTAAAGAGCATTTATGTAAGAGTAGCTGGGGTTTGTATCAGTTTCCTAAGCAGAGATGAACTACATATGTTCCATATGAATAGGAAACTCAGTCCTTTTTTTTAGGGCATGCTCATGGTACTTGCTGTATTGGATCGCTGGAAAGAAGAGCTTGCTTCTTGAGTGAAAACACAGAGTGTTTTTCATGGATTAGAACCCTGTTCTGAATTTCCCTTCAGAAACGGAGTTAAACGCCAGGGTCTGTGTCTTTCTACAAGCAAGAGTTCATTTATTGTCAAATCAGTGAATTTTGGGCTCAAATGATTTTTAGCATTTCACAAACCCAATGAGATTCTCACTATTAACTAAAGAGCATTTATGTAAGAGGAGCTGTGGTTTGTATCAGTTTCATAAGGAGAGTTGAACTGCATATGATCTGTATGAGTAGGAAACACAGTTCTTTTTTTCTGGGCATTCTCATAGTTCTTGCTGTATTAGAGACTCTGGATAGAAGAGCTTGCTTCTTGCGCTAAAACAGATTGTGTTTCATGGATGAGAACATTGGTCTGAATTTCCCTTCAGAAACGGAGTTAAACCCCAGCATCTGTGTCTTCCTACAAGCAAGAGTACTTTTCTGGTAAACAAAGTGAATATTGGGCTCAAATGATTTTACACAGTTCTGGAATCCAACGCGATTCTGACTATTAACTAAAGAGCCTTTATGTAAGAGGACCTGTGGATTGTATCGTTTCATAAGCAGAGTTGAAGTACATATGGTCCGTATGAGTAGGAAACACAGTTCTTCTTTTTCAGGGCATGAATATGTTTCTTGGTGTATTAGACACGCTGGAAAGAAGAGCTTGCTTCTTGCGTTAAACCAGAGTGTGTTTCATGGATGAGAACTCTGGTCTGAATTACCCGTCAGAAACGGAGTTAATCCCCACGGTCTGTGTCTTCCTACAAGCAAGAGTTCATTTCTGGTAAACCCAGTGAATTTTGGTCTCAAATGATTTTTAGCACTTCATGACCGAACGCGATTCTCACTATTACCTAAGGAGCATTTATGTAAGTAGAGCTGTGGTTTGTATCAGATTCATAAGCAGAGTTGAACTACATATTGTCCGTATGAATTGGAAACACAGATCTTTTTTTCAGGGCATGCTTATTGTACTTGCTGTTTTGGAGACGCTGGAAAGAAGAGCTTGCTTCTTGCGTTAAAACTGAGTGTGTTTCATGGATGAGAACTCTGGTCTGAATTTCCCTTCAGAAACGGAGTTCAACCCCAAGATATGTGTCTTCCTACAAGCAAGAGTTCATTTCTTGTTAACCCAGTGAATTTTGGGCTCAAATTATTTTTAGTAGTTCAACAACCCAACCTGCTTCTCACTATTAACTAAAGAGCATTTGCCGCAGACCACCCAGAGGTAGACCACCACTGTGGGAGAACAAGGGAGAAGGCTCAAGGAGAAGTCAGGAATTGGCGAGGAGAATGACAGACAGACACATATGATGTGCTGCTGCAATTTTACTTCTGTATAGGCAATTGTTATATACTTTTACAATCAAGGAACTTGGCAGGGGGGTACATCAGACCATTATTTTTTACAATTACTCAGAATCAGCAAGAAACAATAACAAGAGACATCCATATCTATTTTTGTGTATCACTTCCGCAGCAGGAGTTCACTGTGGCTATTGTCTGAGGGCATGATCTCAGAATTTGGTGAAATCTGCTCGCGCCAGTGACCACATCTGTGCGGAGCCAAACTCTTGCCAGTCTGGGTTATATTTTACTATCATATGCCCATTTGCTTTCCAAGCAATTTTTCCCTTCATAATTTACCCATCTATTCCCAACTACAGCATAACTTCCTGTGTATGGGAGCGGCTCTAGGTAACTTCCACTTTCGTGGGTCCTCCTAGGGGCTGTCTACCAGCTCCCTCCTAAAAGGTACTGTGTTTCTCCCCCGGGAAGTGTGTGTTGGGGAATTTTTCTCTAACTCTTTCTCTCTAGAATGGTCTGGCACACTATGTTTACTCCCTTGTAACATTTTTATTTTTTACTTTCATTTTTGGGCTCTCTGGCTGTTTCTGACAAGAGCTCGCGCTGCTCTACTCTAAACAGGAACGACCCCAGACATATATTTGAGGAAGTCTTTTGAGCTTCCTTATACACTGGTCTGATAAATCGAGGTGCTCCGCGTACAGATGACCTGGTTCAGTCATGTTGGTGCCGACCTGTACTGGTCGTGTTGTTAACTGGAGAACACACAGATAAGACATACAGAGAAAGATCATGATTAGTGCCAACAAGGACTGTCGTCAAGGCCATTTCGTTTTCCAGGGCTTGCTGGGATCCTCATGCGGCATGACAATCGCTGATTATGGGGGAACCGCTTGAGGCCATGCTCCAGGAAACTCTAACCTCAACCCTTCAGCTGCTGGGCTCCAGCGCAGCGGCATACTTGCTACAGCTAAACAGGTGTCACAGCTGTGGGCTTAGCAAGCATTTAAGAAAGAGGAGCTGTGGTTTGTATCAGTTTCATAAGCAGATTTGAACTGCACATGATCTGTATGAGTAGGAAACACAGTTCTTTTTTTCTGGGCATTCTCATGGTTCTTGCTCTATTGGAGACTATGGAAAGAAGAGGATGCTTCTTGTGTTATAACAGCATGAATTTCATGGCTGAGAACACTGGTTTGAATTTCCCTTCAGAAACGGAGTTAAACCACAGGATCTGTGTCTTCCTACAAGCCAGAGTTCAATTCTAGTAAACCAAGTGAATTTTGGGCTCAAATGATTTTACAAAGTTTGAGAAACAACACGATTTTCACTATTAACTAAAGAATATTTATGTAAGAGGAGCTGTGCTTTGTATCAGTTTCATAAGCAGAGTTGAACTGCATATGATCTGTAGGAGTAGGAAACACAGTTCTTTTTTTCTGGGCATTCTCATGTTTCTTGCTGTATTGGAGAGTCTGGAAAGAAGAGGCTGCTTCTTCCGTTTAAATAGCATGAGTTTCATAGATGACAACACTGGTCTGAATTTCCCTTCAAAAACGGAGTTAAACCCCAGGATCTGTGTCTTCCTACAAGCCAGAGTTCAATTCTAGTAAACCAAATGAATTTTGGGCTCAAATGATTTTACAAAGTTTGAAAAACAACACGATTTTCACTATTAACTAAAGAGCATTTATGTAAGTGGAGCTGTGGTTTGTATCAGTTTCATAAGCAGAGTTGAACTAAATATGGTCCCTATGAGTAGGAAACACAGTTCTTTTTTCTGGGCATGCTCATGGTTTTTGCTGTATTGGAAATGCTGGAAAAAATAGCTTGCTTCTTGCGTGAAAACAGAGTGTGTTTCATGGATGAGAACTGTGGTCTTAATTTCCCTTCAGAAACAGAGTTAAACCCAGGATCTGTATCTTCCTACAAGCAAGAGTTCATTTCTAGTAAACCCAGTGTATTTTGGGCTCAAATGATTTTACACAGTTCTCAAACCCAACGCTATTCTCACTATTAACTAAAGAGCATTTATGGAAGAGGAGCTGTGGTTTGTATCAGTTTCATAAGCAGAGTTGAACTACATATGGTCCGATGAGTAGGAAACCCAGTTCTTAATTTCTGGTTCTGCTCATGGTTCTTTCTGTGTTGGAGACTCTGGAAAGTAGAGGATGCTTCTTGTGTTAAAACAGCATGAGTTTCATGGATGAGAACACTGGTCTGAATTTCCCTTCAGAAACGGAGTTAAACCCCATGATCTGTGTCTTCCTACAAGCAAGAGTTCATTTCTGGTAAACCCAGTGAATTTTGGGATCTAATGATTTTACACATTTCAGAAACCCATCGCGATTGTCACTATTAACTAAAGAGCATTTTTGTAAGAGGAGCTGTGGTTTGTATCAGTTTCATAAGCAGAGTTGATCTACATATGGTCTCTATGAGTAGGAAACACAGTTCTTTTCTTGAGGGCATGCTCATTGTTTTTGCTTTATTGGAGTCGCTGGAAAGAAGAGCTTGCTTCTTGCTTGAAAAGAGAGTGTGTTTGAGGGATGAGAACTCTGGTCTGTATTTCCCATCAGACACAGAGTTAAACCCCAGCGTCTGTGTCTTCCTAAAGCAAGAGTTCATTTCTGGTATACCAAGTGAATTTAGGGCTAAAATGATTTTACACAGTTCTCGAACCCATCGCGATTGTCACTATTAACTAAAGAGTATTTATGTAAGAGGAACTGTGGTTTGTATCAGTTTCATAAGCAGAGTTCATCTACTTATGGTCCCTATGAGTAGGAAACACAGTTGTTTTATTGAGGGCATTCTCATTGTTCTTGCTTTATTGGAGACACTGGAATGAAGATGCTGCTTCTTGCGTTAAAATAGAGTGTGTTTCATGGATGAGAACACTGCTCTGAATTTCCCTTCTGGAACGGAGTTCAACCCCACGATCTCTGTCTTCCTACAAACAAGAGTTCATTTCTGGTAAACCCAGTGAATTTTGGGCTCAAATGATTTTACACAGTTCAGAAACCCACCACGATTCTCACTATTAACTAAAGAGCATTTATGTAAGAGGAGCTGTGGTTTGTATCAGTTTCATAATCAGACTTCAGCTACATATGGTCCCTATGAGTAGGAAACTCAGTTCTTTTATTGAGGGCATGCTCATTGTTCTTGCTTTATTGGAGACACTGGAATGAAGAGCTTGCTTCTTGCGTTAAAATAGAGTGTGTTTCATGGAAGAGAACTCTGGTCTGAATATCCTGTCTGAAATGGAGTTAAACCCCAGGGTCTGTGTCTTCCTACAAGCAAGAATTCATTTCTGGGAAACCAAGTGAATTTTGGGTTCAAATGATTTTACAGATTTCTAGAACCAACGCGATTCTCACTATTCACTAAAGAGCATTTATGTAAGTGGAGCTGCGTTTTGTATCTGTTTCATGAGCAGAGTTGAACTACATATGGTCCATATGAGTAGGAAACACAGTTCTTTTTTTCAGGTCATGCTCATGGAACTTGCTGAATTGAAGACCCTGGAAATAAGAGCTTGCTTCTTGCGATAAAACAGAGTGTGTTTCATGGATGAGACCACTGGTCCGAATTTCTCTTCAGAAACGTATTTAAACCCCAGGATCTCTGTCTTCCTACAAGCAAGAGTTCTTTTCTGGTAAACCCAGTTAATTTGGGGCTCAAATGAATTTACACAGTTCAGAAACCCATCACGATTCTCACTATTAACTAAAGAGCATTTATGTAAGAGGAGCTGTGGTTTGTATCAGTTTTATAAGCAGAGTTGAACTGAATATAATCCGCATAAGTAGGAAACACAGTACTTTTTTTCTGGGCATTCTCATGGTTCCTGCTGTATTGGAGACTCAGGAAAGAAGAAGAAACTTCTTGTGATAAAACAACATGAGTTTCATGGATGAGAACACTGGTCTGAATTTCCCTTTAGAAATGGAGTTAAACCCAAGGATCTGAGTCTTCCTACATGCAAGAGTTCTTTTCTGGTAAACCCAGTGAATTTTGGGCTCAAATGATTTTACACAGTTCAGAAACACATAGCGATTCTCACTATTAACTAAAGAGCATTTATGTAAGAGGAGCTGTGGTTTTTATCAGTTAAATAAGCAGAGTTGAACTACATATGATCCATATGTGTAGGAAACACAGTTCTTTTTTTCTGGGCATGCAAATGGTTTTTGCTGTATTGGATACGCTGGAAAGAAGACCTTGCTTCTTGCCTTAAAACAGAATGTGATTCATGGATGAGAACAGTGGTCTGAATTTCCCTTCAGAAACAGAGTTAAACCACAGGATCTGTGTCTTCCTACAAGCAAGAGTTAATTTCTGGTAAACCAAGTGAATTTTTGGCTCAAATGAATTTCCACAGTTCTAGAACCCAATGCGATTATCCCTATTAGCTAAAGAGCATTTATGTAAGAGGAGCTGAGGTCTGTATCAGTTTCATAAGTAGAGTTGAACTACACATGTTCCATATGAGTAGGAAACACAGTTCTTTTTTTCAGGGCATGCTCATGGTACTTGCTGTATTGGAGACGCTGGAAAGAAGAGCTTGCTTCTTGCGTTAACACAGAGTGTGTTTCATGGATGAGATCTCTGGTCTGAATTTCCCTTCAGAAATGGAGTTAAACCCCAGTATCTATGTCTTCCTACAAGCAAGAGTTCATTTCTGGTAAACCAAGTGAATTTTCAGCTCAAATGATTTTACACAGTTCTAGAACCCAACGCGATTATCACTACTAACTAAAGACAATTTAAGTAATAGGAGCTGTGCTCTGTATCACTTTCATAAGGAGAATTGAACAACCTATGGTCCGTAAGGGTAGGAAACACAGTTATTTTTTTCAGGGCATGCTCATGGTTCTTGCTGTAATGTAGACGCTGGAAAGAAGAGCTTACTTCTTGAGTTGAAACAGAGTGTGTTTCATGGATGAGAACTCGGGTCTGAATTTCCCTTTAGAAACAGAGTTAAAGCCCAGGATCTGTGTATTCCTTCAAGGAAGAGTTCATTTCTGGTAAACCAAGTGAATTTTGGGCTCAAATGATTTTTCACAGCTCAAGAACCCAACGAGATTCTCACTTTTAACTAAAGAGCATTTATGTAAGAGGTGCTGTGGTTTGTATCAGTTTCATTAGCAGAGTTGAACTACATATGGTTTGTATGAGTAGGAAACACAGTTCTTTATTTCAGGGCATTCATATGATTCTTGCTGTATTGGACACCCTGGAAAGAAGACCTTGCTTCCTGCGTTAAAACAGAGTGTGTTTCATTAATGAGAACACTGGTCTAAATTTCCCTTCAGAAACCCAGTTTAACCACAGGATCTGTGTCTTCCTACAAGAAAGAGTTCATTTCTTTTAAACCAAGTGAATTTTCAGCTCAAATGATGTTACACTGTTCAAAAACTATATCGATTCTGCCTATTAACTAAAGAGAATGCACTTATATAATAGTTGCAGTGGTTTGCATCAGTTTCATAAGGAGAGTTGAACTACATATGGTCTGTATGAGTAGGAAACACAGTTCTTTTATGAGGGCATGCTCATGGTTCTTTGTGTATTGGAGATGATAGAAAGATGAGCTTGCTTCCTGCGTTAAAAAACAGTGTGTTTCATGGATTAGAACAATGGTCTGAATTTACTACCAGAATCGGAGTTAAACCCCAGGATTACTGTCTTCCTACATGCAAGAGTTCATTTCTGGTAAACCAAGTGAAGTTTCAGCTCAAATGGTTTTACACAGTTCTAGAACCCAACGCGATTCTCACTATTAACTAAAGAGCACCTATGTAAGAGGAGCTGTGGTCTGTATCAGTTTCATAAGCAGAGTTGACCTACATATGATCCGTATGAGTAGGAAACACAGTTCTTTTTTTCAGGGCATGCTCATGGTTCTTGCTGTATTGTAGGCTCTGGAAAGGGAGCTTGCTTCTTGCGATAAAACAGAGTTTGTTTCAGGGATGAGAACTATGGTCTGAATTTCCCTTCATAAACGGAGTTAACCCCCAGGATCTGTGTCTTCCTACAAGCAAGAGTTCATTTCTGGTAAGCCAAGTGAATTTTGGGATCAAATGATTTTACACAGTTCTAGGGCCCAATGCGATTATCACTATTTACTAAAGAGGATTTATGTAGGAGGAGCTGTGGTCTGTGTCAGTTTCATAAGCAGAGTTGTATTACATGTGGTCCGTATGATCAGGAAACACAGTCTTTTTCTCTGGTCATGCTCATGGTTCTTGCTGTATTGGAGCCGCTGAAAAGAAGAGCTTGCTTCTTGAGTGAATACAGAGTGTATTTCAAGGATGAGAACATTGGTCTGAATTAACCTTCAGAGTCGGAGTTAACCCCCAGGATCTGTGTCTTCCTACAAGCAACAGTTCATTTCTGGTAAACCCACGTAATTTTTGGCTCATATCATTTTACAAGTTCATGAACACAACGCGATTCTCACTATTAACTAAAGACCTTTTATTTAAGAGGAGCTGTGGTTTGTATCACTTTCATAAACAGAGATGATCTACATATGGTCTGTATGAGTAGGAAAAACAGTTCTTTTTTGAAGGCATGCTCTTGGTTCTTGCTGTATTGGAGACGCTGGAAAGAAGAGCTTCCTTCTTGAATTAAAACAGAGTGTATTTCATGAATGGGAACTCTGGTGTGAATTTCCCTTCAGAAACAGAGTTAAACCCCAGGATCTGTATCTTCCTACAAGCAGGAGTTCATTTCTGGTAAACCAAGTGAATTTTTGTCTCAAATGATTTTACACTGTTCAGAAACCCATCGCGATTCTCACTATTAACTAAAGAGAATTTATGTAAGAGGAGCTGTGGTTTGTGTCAGTTTCATAAGCAGAGTTGAACTGCATATGGTCAGTTTGAGGAGGAAACACAGTTCTTTTTTTCAGGGTGTGCTCATAGTTCTTGCTCTATTGGAGACTCTGGAATGAAGAGCTTCCTTCTTGAGTTAAAAGAGAGTGTGTTTCAGGGATGAGAACTCTGGTCTGAATCTCCATTCAGAAACGGAGTTAACCCCTCGTTGTGTGTCTTCCTACAAGCAAGAGTTCATTTCTGGTAAACCCAGTGTATTTTGGGCTCAAATGATTTTTCGTAGGTCACCAACCTAAGGCGATTATCACTATTAACTAAAGAGCATTTATGTAAGAGGAGCTGTGTTTTGTATCAGTTTCATAAGCAGAGTTGAACTACATATGGTGCGTATGAGTAGGAAACAGTTCTTTTTTACAGGGCATGCTCATGGTTCTTGCTGTATTTTAGACTCTGGAAAGAAGTGCTTGCTTCTTGCGTGAAAACTGTGTGTTTTAGGGATGAGAACTCTGGTCGGAATTTCCCTTCAGAAATGGAGTTAAACCCCAGGATCTGTGTCTTCTTACAAGCAAGAGTTCATTTCGGGTACACCCAGTGAATTTTGGGCTCAAATATTTTTTTGCAGTAGAGGAACTCAATACAATTCTCACTATTAACTAAAGAGCCTTTATAAGAGGAGCTGTGGTTTTATCAGTTTCATAAGCAGCCTTCAACTACATATGGTCCATATGAGGAGGAAACAGTTCTTTTTTTCTGTGCATGCTCATCATTCTTGCGGTATTGGAGACGCTGGAAAGAAGAGATTGCTTCTTGCGGGAAAAAAGAGTCTGTTTCATGGATGAGAACACTGGTCTGAATTTCCTTCAGAAACAGAGTTAAACTCCCTGATCTGTGTCTTCCAAAAAGCAAGAGATCTTTTCTGGTAAACCAAGTGAAGTTTGGGCTCAAATGATTTTTCACAGTTCAGAAACCCATTGCGATTCTCACTATTAACTAAAGAGCATTTATGTAAGAGGAACTGTGGTTTGTGTCACTTTCATGACCAGAGTTGAACTGCATATGGTCTGTATGAGGAGGAAACACAGTTTTTATTTTTCTCGGCATTCTCATGATTTTCCGGTATTGGAGACGCTGGAAAGAAGAGTATTCTTCTTGCGTTAAAATAGCATGTCTTTCATGGATGAGAACACTGGTCTGAATTTACCTTCAGAATCGGAGTTAAACCCCAAGATCTGTGTTTTCCTAAAAGTAAGAGTAAATTTCTGGTAAACCTAGAGAATTTGGGGCTCAAATGATTTTACACAGTGCAAGAATACAAACAATTCTAACTATTAACTAAAGAGCATATATGTAAAGGAGCTCTGGTTTGTATCAGTTTCATAAGCAGAGTTGAACTACATATGGACCGTATGAGTAGGAAACACAGTTCTTTTTTTTCTGGGCATGCTCCTGGTTCTTGCTGTACTGGAGACTCTGGAAAGAAAAGCTTGCTTCTTCGTTTAAACAGAGTGTGTTTCAGGGATGAGAACTCTGGTCTGAATTTTCCTTCAGAAATGGAGTTAAACCCCAGAATCTGTGTCTTCCTACAAGCAAGAGTTTATTTCTTGTAAACCCAGTGAATTTTGGGCTCAAAATTTTTTTGCAGTTCACGAACGCAACGCAATTCTCAATATTAACTAAAGAGCATTTATGTAAGAGGAGCTATGGTTTGTATCAGTTTCATAAGGAGAGTTTAACTACATATTGTCCGTATGAGTAGGAAACACAGTTCCTTTTTTCTGTGCATGCTCATGATTCTTGCTGTTTTGAAAACGCTGGAAAGACGAGATTGCTTCTTGCGTGAAAACAGAGTGTGTTTCATGGATGAGAACACTGGTCTGAATTTCCTTCAGAAACAGAGTTCAACCACAGGATATGTGTCTGCCTACAAGCAAGAGTTCATTTCTGGTAAACCAAGTGAATTTTGGGCTCAAATGATTTTTCACAGTTCAGCAACCAATGCGATTCTCACTATTAACTCAAGAGCATTTATGTAAGAGGAGCTGTGGTTTGTGTCAGTTTCATAAGCAGAGTTGAACTGCATATGGTCTGTATGAGGAGGAAACACAGTTATTTATTTCTGGGCATTCTCATGATTCTTACTGTATTAGAGACTCTGGAAAGTAGAGGATGCTTCTTGAGTTAAAACAGCATGTGTTTCATGGATGAGATCACTGGTCTTAATTTACCTTCAGAATCAGAGGTAACCCAGGATCTGTGTCTTCCTACAAGCAAGATATCATTTCTGGTAAACCCAGGGAATTTTGGGCTCAAATGATTTTTCACAGTTCAGAAACCCATCGCGATTCTCACTATTAACTAAAGAGAATTTATGTAAGAGGAGCTGTGGTTTGTGTCAGTGTCATAAGCAGAGTTGAACTGCATATGGTCTGTATGAGGAGGAACACAGTTATTTTTTCTGTCCATCCACAAATTTCTTGGTTTAGTTTAGACTCAGGAAAGAAGACATTGCTTCTTGCCTTAAAACAAAGTGAGTTTCAGTGATGAGAACTCTGGTCTGAATTTACTTTCAGAAACGGAGTTAAACCCCAGGATCTGTGTCTTCCTACAAGCAAGAGTTTATTTCTTGAAAAGCTAGTGAATTTTGGGCTCAAATAATTTTTCGCAGTTCACGAACTCAACGCAATTCTCACTATTAACTAAAGAGCATTTATGTAATAGGAGCTGTGGTTTGTATCAGTTTCAGAAGGAGAGTTGAACAACATATGGTCCGTATGACTAGGAAACACAGTTCTTTTTTTCGGGGCATGCTCATGGTTATTGCTGTATTGGAGACTCTGGAAAGAAAAGCTTGCTCCTGCATTAAAACAGAGTGTTTCATGAATGAGATCTCTGGTCTGAATTTCCCTTCAGAAACGGAGTTAAACCACAGGATCTGTATCTTCCTACAAGCAAGAGTTTGTTTCTGGTAAACTGAGTGAATATTTGGCTCAAATGATTTTACACAGTTCTAGAACCAAACATGATTATCACAATTAACTAAAGAGAATTTATGTAAGAGGAGCTGTGGTTTGTATCAGTTTCATAAGCAGAGTTAAACTACATATGGTATGTATGAGTAGGAAACACAGTTCTTTTTTGCTAGGCATGCTCATGGTTCTTATTGTATTGGAGACGCTGGAAAGAAGAGGATGATTCTTGCCTTAAAACAGAGTGTTTTTCAGGGATGAGAACTCTGGTCTGAATTTGACTTCAGAAATGGAGTTAATCACCAAGATCTGTGTCTTACTACAAGCAAGAGTTCATTTCTGGTAAACCAAGTGAATTTTGGGCTCAAATGATTTTTCACAGTTCAGAAGCCCATCGCGATTCTCACTATTAACTAAAGTGAATTTATGTAAGAGGAGCTGTGGTTTGTGTCAGTATCATAAGCAGAGTAGAACTGCATATGGTCTGTATGAGGAGGAAACACAGTTATTTTGTTCTTTCCATTCTCATGTTTCTTGGTGTATTTTAGACTCAGGAAAGAAGACGTTGCTTCTTGCGTTAAAACAGAGTGTGTTTCAGGAATGAGAACTCTGGTCTGAATTTCCCTTCAGAAGCAGAGTTAAACCCCAGGATCTGTGTCGTTCTACAAGCAAGAGGTTATTTCTTGTAAACCCAGTGAATTTTGTGCTCAAATAATTTTTTGCAGTTCACGAAGGCAACGCAATTCTCACTATTAACTAAAGAGCATTTATGTAAGAGGAGCTGTGGTTTGTATCAGTTTCATAAGCATAGTTGAACTACATATGATCCGTATGAGTTGGAAACACAGTTCCTTTTCCGGTGCATGCTCATGGTTCTTGCTGTATTGAAGACGCAGGAAAGAACAGCTTGCTTCCTGCGTGAAAACAGTGTGTGTTTCAAGGATGAGAACACTGGTCTGAATTTCCTTCAGAAACAGAGTTAAACCACAAGATCTGTGTCTGCCTACAAGCAAGAGTTAATTTCTGGTAAACCAAGTGAATTTGGGCTCAAAAGATTTTTCACAGTTCAGAAACCAATTGCGATTCTCACTATTAACTAAAGAGCATTTATGTAAGAGGAGCTGTGGTTTGTGTCAGTTTGATAAGCAGAGTTGAACTGCATATGGACTGTATAAGGAGGAAACACAGTTATTTTTTTCTGTCCATGCTCATGTTTCTTGGTGTATTTTAGACTCAGGAATGAAGACCTTGCTTCTTGCATTAAAACAGAGTGTGTTTCAGGATGAGAACTCTGGTCAGAATTTGCCTTCAGAAACTGAGTTAATCCCCAGGATCTGTGTCTTCCTACAAGCAAGATATCATTTCTGGTAAACCCAGTGAATTTTGGGCTCAAAAGATTTTTCGCAGTTCATGAACCCAACGCGATTCTCACTATAAACTACAGAGAATTTATGTAAGAGGAGCAGTGGGGTGTGTCAGTATCATAAGCAGAGTTGAACTGCATATGGTCTGTATTAGGAGGAAACACAGTTATTTTTTTCTGTCCATGCTCATGTTTCTTGGTGTATTTTAGACTCAGGACAGAAGACCTTGCTTCTTGCATTAAAACAGATTGTGTTTCAGGATGAGAACTCTGGTCAGAATTTGCCTTCAGAAACGGAGTTAAACCCCAGGATCTGTGTCTTCCTACAAGCAAGAGGTTATTTCTTGTAAACCCAGTGAATTTTGTGCTCACATAATTTTTCGCAGTTCACGAAGGCAACACAATTCTCACTATTAACTAAAGAGCATTTATGTATGAGGAGTTGGGGTTTGTATCAGTTTCATAAGCAGAGTTGAACTACATATGATCCGTATGAGTAGGAAACACAGTTCTTTTTTTCTGTGCATGCTCATGTTTCTTGCTGTTTGAAGACGCTGGAAAGAAGAGAGTGCTTCTTGCGTGAAAAGAGAGTGTGTTTCATGGATGAGAACACTGGTCTGAATTTCCTTCAGAAACAGAGTTAAATCACAGGATCTGTGTCTGCCTACAAGCAAGAGTTCATTTCTGGTAAACCAAGTGAATTTTGGGCTCAACTGATTTTACACAGTTTATGAATCCAACACATTTCTGACTATTAACTAAAGAGCATGTAGGTAAGAGGAGCTGTGGGTTGTATCACTTTTATAAGCACAGTTGAACTACATATGGTCTCTATGAGTAGGATACACAGTTCTTTTTTTCAGCGCATGCTCATGTTTCTTGTTGTTTTGGATACGCATGAAAGAAGAGGATGCTTCTTTCGTTAAAACAGCATGTGTTTCATGGATGAGAACACTCGTCTGAATTTCCCTTCAGTTACAGAGTTAAACCCCACGCTCTGTGTCTTCCTACACACAAGAGTTCATTTCTGGTAAACCCAGTGAATATTGGGCTCAAATGAATTTACACAGTTCACGAATTCAACAGGTTTCTCACTATTAACTAACGAACATTTAAGAAAGAGGAATTGTGGTTTGTATCAGTTTCATAAGCAGAGTTGAACTGCACATGGTACGAATGAGTAGCAAACACAGTTTTTTTTTTTTCTGGGCATGCTCATGGTTCTTGTTGTATTGGAGACGCTGGAAAGAAGAGATTTCCTCTTTTTTAAAACAGCATGTGTTTCTTTGATGAGAACACAGGTCTGAATTTCCCTTTAGAAACGGAGTTAAACCCCAGGATCTGTGTCTTCCTACAAGCAAGAGTTCATTTCTGGTAAACCCAGTGAATTTTGGGCTCAAATGATTTTCACAGTTCAAGAACCCATCGTAATTGTAACTATTAACTAAAGAGCATTACTGTAAGACGAGCTGTGGTTTGTATCAGTTTCATAAGCAGAGTTGAACTACATACGGTCCTTATGAGTAGGAAACACAGTTCTTTTTTTCAGCGCATGCTCATGTTTCTTGCTGTATTGGACATGCTGTTAAGAAGAGCTTGCTTCTTCCAGTAAAACAGATTATGTTTCATCGATGAGAACACTGGTCTTAATTTCCCATCAGAAACGTAATTAAACGCCAAGATGTGTGTCTTCGTACAAGCCAGCATTCATTTCTGGTAAATAAAGGGAGTTTTGGGCTCAAATTATTTTACACAGTTCAAAATCCATTGCGATTCTCACTATTAACTAAAGAGCATTTATGTAAGAGTAGCGGTGGTCTGTATCAATTCCGTAAGCAGAGTTGAACTGCGTTTGGTCTGTATGATTAGGAAACATAGTTCTTTTTCTCTGGGCATTCTCATGGTTCTTGCTGTTTTGGATTCACTGGAAAGAAGTGGATGCTTCTAGCGTTAAAAAAACATGTGTTTCATGGATGAGAACACTGGTCTGAATTTATCTTCAGAAACAAAGTTAAACCACAGGATCTTTGTCTCCCTACAAGCAAGAATTCATTTCTGGTAATCCCAGTGAATTATGGGCTCAATTGATTTTTTGCAGTTCACGACCCCAACGTGATTCTCACTATTAACTAAAGAGCATTTCTGGAAGAGGAGCTGTGGATTGTATCAGTTTCATGAGCAGATTTGAAATAGATATGGTCCATATGAGTAGGAAACACAGTTTTTTTTTTTCTGGGCATGCTCATGTTTCTTGCTGTATTGGGAACGATGGAAAGGAGAGCTTGGTTCTTGCGTTAAAACAGAGTGTGTTTCATGGATTTGAACATGGGTCTGAATTTCCCTTGAGAATTGGAGTTGAACCCCAGGATCTGTGTCTTCCTACAAGCAAGAGTTCATTTCTGGTAAATCCAGTGAATTTTGGGCTCAAATGATTTTACACTGTTCTAGAACACAACGCGATTATCACTATTAACTAAAGAGCATTTATGTAAGAGGAGCTGTGGTCCGTATCAGTTTCATAAGCAGAGCTGAACTACATATGGCCCGTATGAGTAGGAAACTCAATATTATTTTTCTGGCCATGCTCGTGGTTCTTGCTGTATTGGACAGGCTGGTAAGAATAACTTGCTTCTTGCGTTAAAAGAGAGTGTGTTTCATGGATGAGAACACTGGTCTGAATTTCCCTTCAGAAATGGAGTTAAACCCCAGGATCTGTGTCTTCATACAAGCAAGAGTTCATTTCTGGTAAACCATTTTAATTTTGGGCTCAAATGATTTTACACAGTTCAAGAACCAATTGTGATTCTCACTGTTAACTAAAGAGCATTTATTTAACAGGAGCTGTGGTTTGTAACAATTTCATAAGCAGAGATGAACTACATATGGTCCGTTTGAGTAGGAAACACAGTTCTTTTTTTCTGGGCATGAATATTGTTCTTGCTGTACTGGAGAAGCAGGAATGAAGTGCTTGCTTCTTCCGTTAAAACAGAGTATGTTTCATGGATGAGAACACTGGTCTGAATTTCCCTTCAGAAACGGATTTAAACCCCAGGATTTGTGTCTTCCTACAAGCAAGAGTTCATTTCTGGTAAACCCAGTGAATTTTGGGTCAAATGATTTTACACAGTTCATGAACCCAACGCGATTCTCAATATTTTCTAAAGAGCATTCATGTAACATGAGCTGTGGTTTGTACCAGTTTCATAAGTAGAGTTGAACTTTTTATGGTCAGTATGAGTAGGAAAGAAAGTACATTTTTCAGGGCATGAATATGGTTCTTGCTGTATTGGACACATTAGAAAAAGAGCTTGCTTCTTCCGTTAAAAGAGTATGTTTCATGGATGAGAACACTGGTCTGAATTTCCCTTCAGAAACGGAATTAAACCCCAGTATCTGTGTCTACTTTCAAGCAAGAATTCATTTCTGGTTAAAAAAAAAGGAATTTTGGGCTCAAAATATTTTACACAGTTCACAATCTACCACGATTCTCACTATTAACTAAAGAGCATTTATGTAAGAAGAGCTGGGGTTTGTATCATTTTCATAAGCAGAGTTGAACTACATATGGTCCGTATGAGTAGGAAACACAGTTCATTTTTTCTGGGCATGAATATGGTTCTTGCCATATTGGACACATTAGAAAAAGAGCTCGCTTCTTGCGTTAAAACAGAGTGAGTTTCATTAATGAGAACACTGGTATAAATTTCCCTTCAGAAACAGATTTAAACCCCAGGATCTGTGTCTTCCTACAAGCAAGATTTCATTTATGGTAAACCCAGTGAATTTTGGGCTCAAATGATTTACACAGTTCTAGAACCCAATGCTATGATCACTATTTCCTAAAGAGCATTTATGTAAGAGCAGCTGTGGTCTGTATCAGTTTCATAATCAGAGTTGTACTACATATGGTCCATAAGAGTAGGAAACACAGTTCTTTTTTTCAGGGCATGAATATAGTTCTTGCTTATTGGACACGCTGGAAAGAAGAGCTTGCTTCTTCTGTTAACACAGAGTATGTTTCATGGATGAGAACACAGGTCTGAATTTCCCTTCAGAAACGGAACTAAACCCCAGTATCTGTGTCTTCTTTCAAGCAAGAATTCATTTCTGGTAAAAAAAAAAAAAAGGAATTTTGGGCTCAAAATATTTTACACAGTTCACAATCCACCGCGATTCTCACTATTAACTAAAGAGCATTTATGTAAGAGGAGCTGGGGTTTGTATCAGTTTCATAAGCAGAGTTGAACTACATATGGTCCATATGAGTAGGAAACACAGTTCTTTATTTCAGGGCATTCTTATGCTTCTTGCTGTGTTGAACACACGGGAAAGAAGAGCTTGCTTCTTGAGTTAAAAGAGATTGTGTTTCATTAATGAGGACACTGGTCTGAATTTCCCTTCAGAAACGGAGTTAAACGCCAGAATATGTGTCTTCCTAAAAGCAAGAGTACATTTCGGGTAAACCCAGTGAATTTTGGGCTCAAATTCTTTTTAGCACTTCATGAACCCAATGCGATTCTCACTATTAACTGAAGAGCATTTATGTAAGAGGAGCTGTGGTTTGCATCAGTTTCAGAAGCAGAGTTGAACTACATATGGTCCGTATGAGTAGGAAACACAGTTCTTTCTTTCTGGGCATGCTCATGGTTCTTCTTGGATTAGAGACGCTGGAAAGAAGAGCTTGCTTCTTGGGTTAAAACTTAGTGTGTTTCAAGGATGAGAACACTGGTCAGAATTTCGCTACAGAAACAGAGTTAAACCACAGGATCTGTGTCCTCCTACAAGCATGAGGTCATTTCTGGTAGACCAAGTGAATTTTGGTCTCAAATGATTTTACACAGTTCTAGAACCCAACGCGATGATCACTATTAACTAAAGAGCATTTATGTAACAGGAGCTGTGGTCTGTATCAGTTTCATATGCAGAGTTGAACTACATATGGTCCGTATGAGTAGGAAACTCAGGTCTTTTATTCTGGGCATTCTCATGGTTCTTGCAGTTTTGGAGATGCTGGAAAGAAGAGCTTGCTTTCTCCTTGAAAACAGAATGTGTTTTATTTATGAGAACTCTGGTCTTATTTTCCCTTCAGAATCAGAGTTAAACCCCAGGATCTGTGTCTTCCTACAAGCAAGAGTTCATTTCTGGTAATCCCAGTGAATTTTGGGCTCAAATGATTTACACAGTTCTAGAACCCAATGCTATGATCACTATTAACTAAAGAGCATTTATGTAAGTGCAGCTGTGGTATGTATCAGTTCCATAAGCAGAGTTGAACTTCTTATGGTCCGTATGAGTAGGAAACAAAGTACATTTTTCCAGGCATGAATATGGTTCTTGCTGTATTGGACATTCTGGAAAGAAGAGCTTTCTTCTTCCGTTAAAGCAGAGTATGTTTTATGGATGAGAACAGTGGTCTGAATTTCCCTTCAGAATCGCAGTTAAACCCCAGGATCTGTGTCTTCCTAAAAGCAATAGTTCACTTCTGGTAAACCCAGTGAATTTTGGGTCAAATGATTTTGCACAGTTCACGAATCCAACGCGATTCTCACTGTTAACTAAATAGCATTTATGTAAGAACAGCCTGGTTTTACCAGTTTCATAAGCAGAGTTGAACTACATATGGTCCGTTTGAGTAGGAAACACAGTTCTTTTTTTCAGGGTATGAATATAGTTCTTGCTGTATTGGACACGCTGGAAAGAAGAGCTTGCTTCTTCTGTTAAAACAGAGTATGTTTCATGGATGAGAACACTGGTCTGAATTATCCTTCAGAAACGGAATTAAACCCCAGTATCTGTGTCTTCTTTCAAGCAAGAATTCATTTTCTGGTAAAAAAAAAAAAAAGTAATTTTGGGCTCAAAATATTTTTCACAGTTCACAATCCACCGTGATTCTCACTATTAACTAAAGAGCATTTATGTAAGAGGAGCTGGGGTTTGTATCAATTTCATAAGCAGAGTTGAACTACATATGGTCCATATGAGTAGGAAACGCAGTTCTTTTTTTCAGGGCATTCTCATGCTTCTTGCTGTGTTGAACACACGGGAAAGAAGAGCTTGCTTCTTGCGTTAAAACAGAGTGTGTTTCATTAATGAGAACACTGGTCTGAATTTCCCTTCAGAAACGGAGTTAAACCCCAGAATATGTGTCTTCCTAAAAGCAAGAGTTCATTTCGGGTAAACCCAGTGAATTTTGGGCTCAAATGATTTTTAGCACTTCATGAACCCAATGCGATTCTCATTATTAACTGAAGAGCATTTATGTAAGAGGAGCTGTGGTTTGCATCAGTTTCAGAAGCAGAGTTGAACTACTTAAGGTCCATATGAGTAGGAAACACAGTTCTTTCTTTCTGAGCATGCTCATGGTTCTTCCTGGATTAGAGACGCTGGAAAGAAGAGCTTGCTTCTTGGGTTAAAACTTAGTGTGTTTCAAGGATGAGAACACTGGTCAGAATTTCGCTACAGAAACGGAGTTAAACCACAGGATCTGTGTCCTCCTACAAGCACGAGGTCATTTCTGGTAGACCAAGTGAATTTTGGTCTCAAATGATTTTACACAGTTCTAGAACCCAACGCGATGATCTCTATTAACTAAAGAGCATTTATGTAACAGGAGCTGTGGTCTGTATCAGTTTCATATGCACAGTTGAACTACATATGGTCCGTATGAGTAGGAAACTCAGGTCTTTTATTCTGGGCATTCTCATGGTTCTTGCAGTTTTTGAGATGCTGGAAAGAAGAGCTTGCTTTCTCCTTGAAAACAGAATGTGTTTTATTTATGAGAACTCTGGTCTTATTTTCCCTTCAGAATCAGAGTTAAACCCCAGGATCTGTGTCTTCCTACAAGCAAGAGTTCATTTCTGGTAATCCCAGTGAATTTTGGGCTCAAATGATTTACACAGTTCTAGAACCCAATGCTATGATCACTATTAACTAAAGAGCATTTATGTAAGTGCAGCTGTGGTCTGTATCAGTTCCATAAGCAGAGTTGAACTTCTTATGGTCCGTATGAGTAGGAAACAAAGTACATTTTTCCAGGCATGAATATGGTTCTTGCTGTATTGGACATTCTGGAAAGAAGAGCTTTCTTCTTCCGTTAAAGCAGAGTATGTTTTATGGATGAGAACAGTGGTCTGAATTTCCCTTCAGAATCGCAGTTAAACCCCAGGATCTGTGTCTTCCTAAAAGCAATAGTTCACTTCTGGTAAACCCAGTGAATTTTGGGTCAAATGATTTTGCACAGTTCACGAATCCAACGCGATTCTCACTGTTAACTAAATAGCATTTAAGTAAGAACAGCCTGGTTTTACCAGTTTCATAAGCAGAGTTGAACTACATATGGTCCGTTTGAGTAGGAAACACAGTTCTTTTTTTCAGGGTATGAATATAGTTCTTGCTGTATTGGACACGCTGGAAAGAAGAGCTTGCTTCTTCTGTTAAAACAGAGTATGTTTCATGGATGAGAACACTGGTCTGAATTATCCTTCAGAAACGGAATTAAACCCCAGTATCTGTGTCTTCTTACAAGCAAGAATTCATTTCTGGTAAAAAAAAAAAAAGTAATTTTGCGGTCAAAATATTTTACACAGTTCACAATCCACCGTGATTCTCACTATTAACTAAAGAGCATTTATGTAAGAGGAGCTGGGGTTTGTATCACTTTCATAAGCATAGTTGAACTAGATATGGTCCATATGAGTAGGAAACACAGTTCTTTTTTTCAGGGCATTCTCATGCTTCTTGCTGTGTTGAACACATGGGAAAGAAGAGCTTGCTTCTTGCGTTAAAACAGAGTGTGTTTCATTAATGAGAACACTGGTCTGAATTTCCCTTCAGAAACGGAGTTAAACCCCAGAAGATTTGTCTTCCTAAAAGCAAGAGTTCATTTCGGGTAAACCCAGTGAATTTTGGACTCAAATGCTTTTTAGCACTTCATGAACCCAATGAGATTCTCATTATTAACTGAAGAGCATTTATGTAAGAGGAGCTGTGGTTTGCATCAGTTTCAGAAGCAGAGTTGAACTACATATGGTCCGTATGAGTAGGAAACACAGTTCTTTCTTTGTGGGCATGCTCATGGTTCTTCCTGGATTAGAGACGCTGGAAAGAAGAGCTTGCTTCTTGGGTTAAAACTTAGTGTGTTTCAAGGATGAGAACACTGGTCAGAATTTCGCTACAGAAACGGAGTTAAACCACAGGATCTGTGTCCTCCTACAAGCACGAGTTCATTTCTGGTAGACCAAGTGAATTTCGGTCTCAAATGATTTTACACAGTTCTAGACCCCAACGCGATGATCACTATTAACTAAAGAGAATTTATGTAACAGGAGCTGTGTTCTGTATCAGTTTCATATGCAGAGTTGAATTACATATGGTCCGTATGAGTCGGAAACTCAGGTCTTTTATTCTGGGCATTCTCATGGTTCTTGCTGTATTGGAGATGCTGGAAAGAAGAGCGTGCTTTTTGCGTGAAAACAGAATGTGTTTCATGGATGAGAACTCTGGTCTTATTTTCCCTTCAGAATCAGAGTTAAACCCCAGGATCTGTGTCTTCCTACAAGCAAGAGTTCATTTCTGGTAAACCCAGTGAATTTTGGGTCAAATGATTTTACACAGTTCACGAACCAAACGCGATTCTGAATATTATCTAAAGAGCATTTATGTAACATGAGCTGTGGTTTGTACCAGTTTCATAAGTAGAGTTGAACTTATTATGGTCCGTATGAGTAGGAAACAAAGAACATTTTTCAGGGCACGAATATGGTTCTTGCTATATTGGACATTCCTGAAAGAAGAGCTTTCTTCTTCCGTTAAAAGGGAGTATGTTTTATGGATGAGAACAGTGGTCTGAATTTCCCTTCAGAATCGCAGTTAAACCCCAGGATCTGTTTCTTCCTAAAAGCAAGAGTTCACTTCTGGTAAACCCAGTGAATTTTGGGTCAAATGATTTTACACAGTTCACGAATCCAACGCGATTCTCACTATTAACTTAAGAGCATTTATGTAAGAGGAGCTGGGGTTTGTATCAGTTTCATAAGCAGAGTTGAACTACACATGGTCCATATGAGTAGGAAACACAGTTCTTGTATTCAGGGCATTCTCATGCTTCTTGCTGTGTTGAACACACGGGAAAGAAGAGCTTGCTTCTTGCGTTAAAACAGAGTGTGTTTCATTAATGAGAACACTGGTCTGAATTTCCCTTCAGAAACGGAGTTAAACCCCAGAAGATGTGTCTTCCTAAATGCAAGAGTTCATTTCGGGTAAACCCAGTGAATTTTGGGCTCAAATGCTTTTTAGCACTTCATGAACCCAATGCGATTCTCACTATTAACTGAAGAGCATTTATGTAAGGGGAGCTGTGGTTTGCATCAGTTTCAGAAGCAGAGTTGAACTACATATGGTCAGTATGAGTAGGAAACACAGTTCTTTCTTTCTGGGCATGCTCATGGTTCTTCTTGGATTAGAGACGCTGGAAAGAAGAGCTTGCTTCTTGGGTTAAAACTTAGTGTGTTTCAAGGATGAGAACAATGGTCAGAATTTCGCTACAGAAATGGAGTTAAACCACAGGATCTGTGTCCTCCTACAAGCACGAGGTCATTTCTGGTAGACCAAGTGAATTTTGGTCTCAAATGATTTTACACAGTTCTAGAACCCAACGCTATGATCACTATTAACTCAAGAGCATTTATGTAACAGGAGCTGTGGTCTGTATCAGTTTCATAAGCAGAGTTGAACTAAATATGGTCCGTATGAGTAGGAAACACAGTTCTTTTTTCAGGGCATGAAAATGTTTCTTGCTGTATTGGACACGCTTGAAAGAAGAACTTGTTTCTGGCTTAAAACAGCGTGTGGTTCATCGATGAGAACACTGGTCTGAATTTCCCTTCAGAAATGGAGTTAAACCCCAGGATCTGTGTCTTTATACAAGCAAGAATTCATTTCTGGTAAACCCAGTGAATTTTAGGTCAAATGATTTTACACAGTTCACGAACCCAACGCGATTCTCACTATTAACCAAAGAGCATTTATGTAAGAGGAGATGTGGTTTGTATCAGTTTCATAAGAAGAGTTGAACAACATATGGTCGGTATGAGGAGGAAACACAGTTCTTTTTTTCTGGGCATGCTCATGGTCTTGCTGTATTGGAGACGCATAAAAGAAGAGCTTGCTTCTTTAGGGAAAACAGTGTGTGTTTCATGGAAGAATACAATGGTCTGAATTTTCCTTCAGAAGCAGAGTTAAATCACAAGTTCTGTGTCTTCCTACAAGCAAGAGTTAATTTCTGGTACACCAAGTGAATTTTGGGCTCAAATGATATTTCACAGATCAAGATCCCAACGCCATTCTCACTGTTAACTGAAGAGCATTTATGTAGGTGGAGCTGTAGTTTTTATCAGTTTCATAAGCAGAGTTGAATTACATGTCGTCCATATGAGTAGAAAACACAGTTCTTTTTTTCAGGGCATTCTCATGGTTCTTTCTGTATTGGACACACTGGAAGGAAGAGCTTGCTTCTTGCCTTAAAACAGAGTGTGTTTCATTAATAAGAACACTACTCTGAATTTTCCTTCCGAAAAGGAGTTCACCCCAGGGTCTGTGTCTTCCAACAAGCAAGAGTTCATTTCTGGTAAACCAAGCTAATTTTGGGCTCAAATGATTTACACAGTTCTAGAACCCAACGTGATGATCACTATTAACTAAAGAGCATTTATGTAAGAGGAGCTGTGGTCTGTATCAGTTTCATAAGTAGAGTTGAACTAAATATGGTCCGTATGAGTAGGAAACACAGTACATTTTTTCAGGGCATGAATATGGTTCTTGCTGTATTGGACACGCTTGAAAGAAGAACTTGCTTCTGGCGTTAAAACTTCTTGTGTTTCATCGATGAGAACACTGGTCTGAATTTCCCTTCAGAAACGGAGGTAAACCCCAGGATCTGTGTCTTTATACAAGCAAGAATTCATTTCTGGTAAACCAAGTGAATTTTGGGCTCAAATGATTTTACATATTTCAAGAACCCAATGTGATTCTCACTATTAATTAAAGAGCATTTATGTAACATGAGCTGTGGTTTGTACCAGTTTCTTAAGCAGAGTTGAACTAAATATGGTCCGTATGAGTAGGAAACACAGTACTTTTTTTCAGGGCATGAATAAGTTTCTTGCTGTATTGGAAACGCTGGAAAGAAGAGCTTGCTTCTTCCGATACAACAGAGTATGTTTCTTGGATGAGAACACTGGTCTGAATTTCCCTTCAGAAAAGGAATTAAACCCCAGGATCTGTGTCTTCTTATAAGCAAGAATTCATTTCTGATAAACAAAAGGAATTTTGGGATCAAATTATTTTACACAGTTCACAATCAACCGCTATTCTCATTATTAAATAAATAGCATTTATGTAAGAGGAGCTGTGGTTTGTATCAGTTTCATAAGCAGTGTTGAACTATATATGATCCATATGATTAGGAAACACAGTGCTTTATTTCAGAGCATGCTCATGGTACTTGCTGTTTTGGAGACTCTGGAAAGAAGAGCCTGCTTCTTGGGTCAAAACTGATTGTGTTTCTTGGATGAGAACACTGGTCTGAATTTCCCTACAGAAACGGAGTTAAACCCCAGGGTCTGTGTCTTCCTATAAGCAAGATTTCATTTCTGGTAATCCCAGTGAATTTTGGTCTCAAATGATTTATAGCACTTCACGAACCCAATGTGATTCTCACTATTAACTAAAGAGCATTTATGTAAGAAGTGCTGTGGTTTGCATCAGTTTCAGAAACACAGTTGAACTGAATATGATCTGTATGAGTAGGAAACACAGTTCTTTTTTTCTGGGCATTCTCATGGTTCTTGCTGTATTTGAGAATCTAGAAAAATAGCTTGCTTCTTGAGTGAAAACAGAGTGTGTTTCATGGATGAGAACACTGGACTGAATTTCCCTTAAGAAACGGAGTTAAACCTGAGGTTCTGTGACTTCCTACAAGCAAGAGTTCATTTCTGGTAAACCCAGTGAATTTTGGGTCAAATGATTTTACACAGTTCACGAACCCAACGCGATTCTGAATATTATCTAAAGAGCATTTATGTAACTTGAGCTGTGGTTTGTACCAGTTTCATAAGTAGAGTTGAACTTCTTATGGTCCGTATGAGTAGGAAACAAAGTACATTTTTCAGGGCATGAATATGGTTCTTGCTGTATTGGACACGCTGGAAAGAAGAGCTTGCTTCTTCCGTTAAAACAGAGTGTGTTTCATTAATGAGAACACTGGTCTGAATTTCCCTTCAGACACAGATTTAAACCCCAGGATCTTGGTCTTCCTACAAGCAAGAGATCATTTCTGGTAAACCCAGTGAATTTTGGGCTCAAATGATTTACACAGTTCTAGAACCAAATGCTATGATCACTATTAACTAAAGAGCATTCATGTAACAGGAGCTGTGGTCTGTATCAGTTTCATAAGCAGAGTTGGACTAAATATGGTCCGTATGAGTAGGAAACACAGTTCTTTTTTTCAGGGAATGAATATGGTTCTTGCTGTATTTGACATTCCTGAAAGAAGAGCTTTCTTCTTCTGTTAAAACAGAGTATGTTTTATGGATGAGAACAGTGGTCTGAATTTCCCTTCAGAATCGCAGTTAAACCCGAGGATCTGTTTCTTCCTAAAAGCAAGAGTTCACTTCTGGTAAACCCAGTGAATTTTGGGTCAAATGATTTTGCACAGTTCACGAATCCAACGCGATTCTCACTATTAACTAAAGAGCATTTATGTAAGAGGAGCTGGGGTTTGTATCAGTTTCATAAGCAGAGTTGAACTACACATGGTCCATATGAGTAGGAAACACAGTTCTTGTATTCAGGGCATTCTCATGCTTCTTGCTGTGTTGAACACACGGGAAAGAAGAGCTTGCTTCTTGCGTTAAAACAGAGTGTGTTTCATTAATGAGAACACTGGTCTGAATTTCCCTTCAGAAACGGAGTTAAACCCCAGAAGATGTGTCTTCCTAAATGCAAGAGTTCATTTCGGGTAAACCCAGTGAATTTTGGGCTCAAATGCTTTTTAGCACTTCATGAACCCAATGCGATTCTCACTATTAACTGAAGAGCATTTATGTAAGGGGAGCTGTGGTTTGCGCAGTTTCCGAAGCAGAGTTGAACTACATATGGTCAGTATGAGTAGGAAACACAGTTCTTTCTTTCTGGGCATGCTCATGGTTCTTCCTGGATTAGAGACGCTGGAAAGAAGAGCTTGCTTCTTGGGTTAAAACTTAGTGTGTTTCAAGGATGAGAACAATGGTCAGAATTTCGCTACAGAAACGGAGTTAAACCACAGGATCTGTGTCCTCCTACAAGCACGAGGTCATTTCTGGTAGACCAAGTGAATTTTGGTCTCAAATGATTTTACACAGTTCTAGAACCCAACGCGATGATCACTATTAACTAAAGAGCATTTATGTAACAGGAGCTGTGGTCTGTATCAGTTTCATGAGCAGAGTTGAACTAAATATGGTCCGTATGAGTAGGAAACAAAGTACATTTTTCAGGGCATGAATATGGTTCTTGCTGTATTGGACACGCTGGAAAGAAGAGCTTGCTTCTTCCGTTAAAACAGAGTGTGTTTCATTAATGAGAACACTGGTCTGAATTTCCCTTCAGAAACGGAATTAAACCCCATTATCTGTGTCTTCTTACAAGCAAGAATTCATTTCTGTTAAAAAAAAAAAGGAATTTTGGGGTCAAAATATTTTACACAGTTCACAATCCACCGTGATTCTCACTATTAACTAAAGAGCATTTATGTAAGAGGAGCTGGGGTTTGTATCAGTTTCATAAGCAGAGTTAAACTACATATGGTCCATATGAGTAGGAAACACAGTTCTTTTTTTCAGGGCATTCTCATGCTTCTTGCTGTGTTGAACACATGGGAAAGAAGAGCTTCCTTCTTGCGTTAAAACAGAGTGTGTTTCATTAATGAAAACACTGGTCTGAATTTCCCTTCAGAAACGGATTTAAACCCCAGAATATGTGTCTTCCTAAAAGCAAGAGTTCATTTCGGGTAAACCCAGTGAATTTTGGGCTCAAATGCTTTTTAGCACTTCATGAATCCAATGTGATTCTCATTATTAACTGAAGAGCATTTATGTAAGAGGAGCTGTGGTTTGCATCAGTTTCAGAAGCAAAGTTGAACTACTTAAGGTCCGTATGAGTAGGAAACACAGTTCTTTCTTTCTGGGCATGTTCACGGTCCTTCCTGGATTAGAGACGCTGGAAAGAAGAGCTTGCTTCTTGGGTTAAAACGTAGTGTGTTTCAAGGATGAGAACACTGGTCAGAATTTCGCTACAGAAACGGAGATAAACCACAGGATCTGTGTCCTCCTACAAGCACGATTTCATTTTGGTAGACCAAGTGAATTTTGCTCTCAAATGATTTTACACAGTTCTAGAACCCAACGCGATAATCAGTATTAACTAAAGAGCATTTATGTAACAGGAGCTGTGGTCTGTATCAGTTTCATATGCAGAGTTGAACTACATATGGTCCATATGAGTCGGAAACTCAGGTCTTTTATTCTGGGCATTCTCATGGTTCTTGCTGTATTGGAGATGCTGGAAAGAAGAGCTTGCTTTTTGCGTGAAAACAGAATGTGTTTCATGGATGAGAACTCTGGTCTTATTTTCCCTTCAGAATCGGAGTAAAACCCCAGGATATGTGTCTTCCTACAAGCAAGAGTTCATTTCTGGTAAACCCAGTGAATTTTGGGTCAAATGATTTTACACATTTCACGAACCCAACGCGATTCTGAATATTATCTAAAGAGCATTTATGTAACTTGAGCTGTGGTTTGTACCAGTTTCATAAGTAGAGTTGAACTTCTTATGGTCCGTATGAGTAGGAAACAAAGTACATTTTTCAGGGCATGAATATGGTTCTTGCTGTATTGGACACGCTGGAAAGAAGAGCTTGCTTCTTCCGTTAAAACAGAGTGTGTTTCATTAATGAGAACACTGGTCTGAATTTCCCTTCAGACACGGATTTAAACCCCAGGATCTTGGTCTTCCTACAAGCAAGAGATCATTTCTGGTAAACCCAGTGAATTTTGGGCTCAAATGATTTACACAGTTCTAGAACCCAATGCTATGATCACTATTAACTAAAGAGCATTCATGTAAGAGCAGCTGTGGTCTGTATCAGTTTCATAAGCAGAGTTGAACTACATATGGTCCGTATGAGTAGGAAACACAGTTCTTTTTTTCAGGGAATGAATATGGTTCTTGCTGTATTTGACATTCCTGAAAGAAGAGCTTTCTTCTTCTGTTAAAACAGAGTATGTTTTATGGATGAGAACAGTGGTCTGAATTTCCCTTCAGAATCGCAGTTAAACCCCAGGATCTGTTTCTTCCTAAAAGCAAGAGTTCACTTCTGGTAAACCCAGTGAATTTTGGGTCAAATGATTTTACACAGTTCACGAATCCAACGCGATTCTCACTATTAACTTAAGAGCATTTATGTAAGAGGAGCTGGGGTTTGTATCAGTTTCATAAGCAGAGTTGAACTACACATGGTCCATATGAGTAGGAAACACAGTTCTTGTATTCAGGGCATTCTCATGCTTCTTGCTGTGTTGAACACACGGGAAAGAAGAGCTTGCTTCTTGCGTTAAAACAGAGTGTGTTTCATTAATGAGAACACTGGTCTGAATTTCCCTTCAGAAACGGAGTTAAACCCCAGAAGATGTGTCTTCCTAAATGCAAGAGTTCATTTCGGGTAAACCCAGTGAATTTTGGGCTCAAATGCTTTTTAGCACTTCATGAACCCAATGCGATTCTCACTATTAACTGAAGAGCATTTATGTAAGGGGAGCTGTGGTTTGCGCAGTTTCCGAAGCAGAGTTGAACTACATATGGTCAGTATGAGTAGGAAACACAGTTCTTTCTTTCTGGGCATGCTCATGGTTCTTCCTGGATTAGAGACGCTGGAAAGAAGAGCTTGCTTCTTGGGTTAAAACTTAGTGTGTTTCAAGGATGAGAACAATGGTCAGAATTTCGCTACAGAAACGGAGTTAAACCACAGGATCTGTGTCCTCCTACAAGCACGAGGTCATTTCTGGTAGACCAAGTGAATTTTGGTCTCAAATGATTTTACACAGTTCTAGAACCCAACGCGATGATCACTATTAACTAAAGAGCATTTATGTAACAGGAGCTGTGGTCTGTATCAGTTTCATAAGCAGAGTTGAACTAAATATGGTCCGTATGAGTAGGAAACACAGTTCTTTTATTCAGGGCATGAATATGGTTCTTGCTGTATTGGACACGCTTGAAAGAAGAACTTGTTTCTGGCGTTAAAACAGCGTGTGGTTCATCGATGAGAACACTGGTCTGAATTTCCCTTCAGAAGTGGAGTTAAACCCCAGGATCTGTGTCTTTATACAAGCAAGAATTCATTTCTGGTAAACCCAGTGAATTTTAGGTCAAATGATTTTACACAGTTCACGAACCCAACGTGATTCTCACTATTAACCAAAGAGCATTTATGTAAGAGGAGATGGGGTTTGTATCAGTTTCATAAGAAGAGTTGAACAACATATGGTCGGTATGAGGAGGAAACACAGTTCTTTTTTTCTGGGCATGCTCATGGTCTTGCTGTATTGGAGACGCATAAAAGAAGAGCTTGCTTCTTTAGGGAAAACAGTGTGTGTTTCATGGAAGAATACAATGGTCTGAATTTTCCTTCAGAAGCAGAGTTAAATCACAGGTTCTGTGTCTTCCTACAAGCAAGAGTTAATTTCTGGTACACCAAGTGAATTTTGGGCTCAAATGATATTTCACAGATCAAGATCCCAACGCCATTCTCACCGTTAACTGAAGAGCATTTATGTAGGTGGAGCTGTAGTTTTTATCAGTTTCATAAGCAGAGTTGAATTACATATCGTCCATATGAGTAGAAAACACAGTTCTTTTTTTCAGGGCATTCTCATGGTTCTTGCTGTATTGGACACACTGGAAGGAAGAGCCTGCTTCTTGCCTTAAAACAGAGTGTGTTTCATTAATGAGAACACTACTCTGAATTTCCCTTCAGAAAAGGAGTTCACCCCAGGATCTGTGTCTTCCAACAAGCAAGAGTTCATTTCTGGTAAACCAAGCTAATTTTGGGCTCAAATGATTTTACACAGTTCACGAACCCAACGCGATTCTGAATATTATCTAAAGAGCATTTATGTAACTTGAGCTGTGGTTTGTACCAGTTTCATAAGTAGAGTTGAACTTCTTATGGTCCGTATGAGTAGGAAACAAAGTACATTTTTCAGGGCATGAATATGGTTCTTGCTGTATTGGACACGCTGGAAAGAAGAGCTTGCTTCTTCCGTTAAAACAGAGTGTGTTTCATTAATGAGAACACTGGTCTGAATTTCCCTTCAGACACGGATTTAAACCCCAGGATCTTGGTCTTCCTACAAGCAAGAGATCATTTCTGGTAAACCCAGTGAATTTTGGGCTCAAATGATTTACACAGTTCTAGAACCCAATGCTATGATCACTATTAACTAAAGAGCATTCATGTAAGAGCAGCTGTGGTCTGTATCAGTTTCATAAGCAGAGTTGAACTACATATGGTCCGTATGAGTAGGAAACACAGTTCTTTTTTTCAGGGAATGAATATGGTTCTTGCTGTATTTGACATTCCTGAAAGAAGAGCTTTCTTCTTCTGTTAAAACAGAGTATGTTTTATGGATGAGAACAGTGGTCTGAATTTCCCTTCAGAATCGCAGTTAAACCCCAGGATCTGTTTCTTCCTAAAAGCAAGAGTTCACTTCTGGTAAACCCAGTGAATTTTGGGTCAAATGATTTTACACAGTTCACGAATCCAACGCGATTCTCACTATTAACTAAAGAGCATTTATGTAAGAGGAGCTGGGGTTTGTATCAGTTTCATAAGCAGAGTTGAACTACACATGGTCCATATGAGTAGGAAACACAGTTCTTGTATTCAGGGCATTCTCATGCTTCTTGCTGTGTTGAACACACGGGAAAGAAGAGCTTGCTTCTTGCGTTAAAACAGAGTGTGTTTCATTAATGAGAACACTGGTCTGAATTTCCCTTCAGAAACGGAGTTAAACCCCAGAAGATGTGTCTTCCTAAATGCAAGAGTTCATTTCGGGTAAACCCAGTGAATTTTGGGCTCAAATGCTTTTTAGCACTTCATGAACCCAATGCGATTCTCACTATTAACTGAAGAGCATTTATGTAAGGGGAGCTGTGGTTTGCGCAGTTTCCGAAGCAGAGTTGAACTACATATGGTCAGTATGAGTAGGAAACACAGTTCTTTCTTTCTGGGCATGCTCATGGTTCTTCCTGGATTAGAGACGCTGGAAAGAAGAGCTTGCTTCTTGGGTTAAAACTTAGTGTGTTTCAAGGATGAGAACAATGGTCAGAATTTCGCTACAGAAACGGAGTTAAACCACAGGATCTGTGTCCTCCTACAAGCACGAGGTCATTTCTGGTAGACCAAGTGAATTTTGGTCTCAAATGATTTTACACAGTTCTAGAACCCAACGCGATGATCACTATTAACTAAAGAGCATTTATGTAACAGGAGCTGTGGTCTGTATCAGTTTCATAAGCAGAGTTGAACTAAATATGGTCCGTATGAGTAGGAAACACAGTTCTTTTATTCAGGGCATGAATATGGTTCTTGCTGTATTGGACACGCTTGAAAGAAGAACTTGTTTCTGGCGTTAAAACAGCGTGTGGTTCATCGATGAGAACACTGGTCTGAATTTCCCTTCAGAAATGGAGTTAAACCCCAGGATCTGTGTCTTTATACAAGCAAGAATTCATTTCTGGTAAACCCAGTGAATTTTAGGTCAAATGATTTTACACAGTTCACGAACCCAACGCGATTCTCACTATTAACCAAAGAGCATTTATGTAAGAGGAGATGGGGTTTGTATCAGTTTCATAAGAAGAGTTGAACAACATATGGTCGGTATGAGGAGGAAACACAGTTCTTTTTTTCTGGGCATGCTCATGGTCTTGCTGTATTGGAGACGCATAAAAGAAGAGCTTGCTTCTTTAGGGAAAACAGTGTGTGTTTCATGGAAGAATACAATGGTCTGAATTTTCCTTCAGAAGCAGAGTTAAATCACAGGTTCTGTGTCTTCCTACAAGCAAGAGTTAATTTCTGGTACACCAAGTGAATTTTGGGCTCAAATGATATTTCACAGATCAAGATCCCAACGCCATTCTCACTGTTAACTGAAGAGCATTTATGTAGGTGGAGCTGTAGTTTTTATCAGTTTCATAAGCAGAGTTGAATTACATATCGTCCATATGAGTAGAAAACACAGTTCTTTTTTTCAGGGCATTCTCATGGTTCTTGCTGTATTGGACACACTGGAAGGAAGAGCTTGCTTCTTGCCTTAAAACAGAGTGTGTTTCATTAATGAGAACACTACTCTGAATTTCCCTTCAGAAAAGGAGTTCACCCCAGGATCTGTGTCTTCCAACAAGCAAGAGTTCATTTCTGGTAAACCAAGCTAATTTTGGGCTCAAATGATTTTACACAGTTCACGAACCCAACGCGATTCTGAATATTATCTAAAGAGCATTTATGTAACTTGAGCTGTGGTTTGTACCAGTTTCATAAGTAGAGTTGAACTTCTTATGGTCCGTATGAGTAGGAAACAAAGTACATTTTTCAGGGCATGAATATGGTTCTTGCTGTATTGGACACGCTGGAAAGAAGAGCTTGCTTCTTCCGTTAAAACAGAGTGTGTTTCATTAATGAGAACACTGGTCTGAATTTCCCTTCAGACACGGATTTAAACCCCAGGATCTTGGTCTTCCTACAAGCAAGAGATCATTTCTGGTAAACCCAGTGAATTTTGGGCTCAAATGATTTACACAGTTCTAGAACCCAATGCTATGATCACTATTAACTAAAGAGCATTCATGTAAGAGCAGCTGTGGTCTGTATCAGTTTCATAAGCAGAGTTGAACTACATATGGTCCGTATGAGTAGGAAACACAGTTCTTTTTTTCAGGGAATGAATATGGTTCTTGCTGTATTTGACATTCCTGAAAGAAGAGCTTTCTTCTTCTGTTAAAACAGAGTATGTTTTATGGATGAGAACAGTGGTCTGAATTTCCCTTCAGAATCGCAGTTAAACCCCAGGATCTGTTTCTTCCTAAAAGCAAGAGTTCACTTCTGGTAAACCCAGTGAATTTTGGGTCAAATGATTTTACACAGTTCACGAATCCAACGCGATTCTCACTATTAACTAAAGAGCATTTATGTAAGAGGAGCTGGGGTTTGTATCAGTTTCATAAGCAGAGTTGAACTACACATGGTCCATATGAGTAGGAAACACAGTTCTTGTATTCAGGGCATTCTCATGCTTCTTGCTGTGTTGAACACACGGGAAAGAAGAGCTTGCTTCTTGCGTTAAAACAGAGTGTGTTTCATTAATGAGAACACTGGTCTGAATTTCCCTTCAGAAACGGAGTTAAACCCCAGAAGATGTGTCTTCCTAAATGCAAGAGTTCATTTCGGGTAAACCCAGTGAATTTTGGGCTCAAATGCTTTTTAGCACTTCATGAACCCAATGCGATTCTCACTATTAACTGAAGAGCATTTATGTAAGGGGAGCTGTGGTTTGCGCAGTTTCCGAAGCAGAGTTGAACTACATATGGTCAGTATGAGTAGGAAACACAGTTCTTTCTTTCTGGGCATGCTCATGGTTCTTCCTGGATTAGAGACGCTGGAAAGAAGAGCTTGCTTCTTGGGTTAAAACTTAGTGTGTTTCAAGGATGAGAACAATGGTCAGAATTTCGCTACAGAAACGGAGTTAAACCACAGGATCTGTGTCCTCCTACAAGCACGAGGTCATTTCTGGTAGACCAAGTGAATTTTGGTCTCAAATGATTTTACACAGTTCTAGAACCCAACGCGATGATCACTATTAACTAAAGAGCATTTATGTAACAGGAGCTGTGGTCTGTATCAGTTTCATAAGCAGAGTTGAACTAAATATGGTCCGTATGAGTAGGAAACAAAGTACATTTTTCAGGGCATGAATATGGTTCTTGCTGTATTGGACACGCTGGAAAGAAGAGCTTGCTTCTTCCGTTAAAACAGAGTGTGTTTCATTAATGAGAACACTGGTCTGAATTTCCCTTCAGAAACGGAATTAAACCCCAGTATCTGTGTCTTCTTACAAGCAAGAATTCATTTCTGGTAAAAAAAAAAAAGGAATTTTGGGGTCAAAATATTTTACACAGTTCACAATCCACCGTGATTCTCACTATTAACTAAAGAGCATTTATGTAAGAGGAGCTGGGGTTTGTATCAGTTTCATAAGCAGAGTTGAACTAGATATGGTCCATATGAGTAGGAAACACAGTTCTTTTTTTCAGGGCATTCTCATGCTTCTTGCTGTGTTGAACACATGGGAAAGAAGAGCTTGCTTCTTGCGTTAAAACAGAGTGTGTTTCATTAATGAAAACACTGGTCTGAATTTCCCTTCAGAAACGGATTTAAACCCCAGAATATGTGTCTTCCTAAAAGCAAGAGTTCATTTCGGGTAAACCCAGTGAATTTTGGGCTCAAATGCTTTTTAGCACTTCATGAACCCAATGCGATTCTCATTATTAACTGAAGAGCATTTATGTAAGAGGAGCTGTGGTTTGCATAAGTTTCAGAAGCAAAGTTGAACTACTTAAGGTCCATATGAGTAGGAAACACAGTTCTTCTTTCTGGGCATGTTCACGGTCCTTCCTGGATTAGAGACGCTGGAAAGAAGAGCTTGCTTCTTGGGTTAAAATGTAGTGTGTTTCAAGGATGAGAACACTGGTCAGAATTTCGCTACAGAAACGGAGATAAACCACAGGATCTGTGTCCTCCTACAAGCACGATTTCATTTCTGGTAGACCAAGTGAATTTTGCTCTCAAATGATTTTACACAGTTCTAGAACCCAACGCGATGATCACTATTAACTAAAGAGCATTTATGTAACAGGAGCTGTGGTCTGTATCAGTTTCATATGCAGAGTTGAACTACATATGGTCCATATGAGTCGGAAACTCAGGTCTTTTATTCTGGGCATTCTCATGGTTCTTGCTGTATTGGAGATGCTGGAAAGAAGAGCTTGCTTTTTGCGTAAAAACAGAATGTGTTTCATGGATGAGAACTCTGGTCTTATTTTCCCTTCAGAATCGGAGTAAAACCCCAGGATATGTGTCTTCCTACAAGCAAGAGTTCATTTCTGGTAAACCAAGCTAATTTTGGGCTCAAATGATTTTACACAGTTCACGAACCCAACGCGATTCTGAATATTATCTAAAGAGCATTTATGTAACTTGAGCTGTGGTTTGTACCAGTTTCATAAGTAGAGTTGAACTTCTTATGGTCCGTATGAGTAGGAAACAAAGTACATTTTTCAGGGCATGAATATGGTTCTTGCTGTATTGGACACGCTGGAAAGAAGAGCTTGCTTCTTCCATTAAAACAGAGTGTGTTTCATTAATGAGAACACTGGTCTGAATTTCCCTTCAGACACAGATTTAAACCCCAGGATCTTGGTCTTCCTACAAGCAAGAGATCATTTCTGGTAAACCCAGTTAATTTTGGGCTCAAATGATTTACACAGTTCTAGAACCCAATGCTATGATCACTATTAACTAAAGAGCATTCATGTAAGAGCAGCTGTGGTCTGTATCAGTTTCATAAGCAGAGTTGAACTACATATGGTCCGTATGAGTAGGAAACACAGTTCTTTTTTTCAGGGAATGAATATGGTTCTTGCTGTATTTGACATTCCTGAAAGAAGAGCTTTCTTCTTCTGTTAAAACAGAGTATGTTTTATGGATGAGAACAGTGGTCTGAATTTCCCTTCAGAATCGCAGTTAAACCCCAGGATCTGTTTCTTCCTAAAAGCAAGAGTTCACTTCTGGTAAACCCAGTGAATTTTGGGTCAAATGATTTTACACAGTTCACGAATCCAACGCGATTCTCACTATTAACTAAAGAGCATTTATGTAAGAGGAGCTGGGGTTTGTATCAGTTTCATAAGCAGAGTTGAACTACACATGGTCCATATGAGTAGGAAACACAGTTCTTGTATTCAGGGCATTCTCATGCTTCTTGCTGTGTTGAACACACGGGAAAGAAGAGCTTGCTTCTTGCGTTAAAACAGAGTGTGTTTCATTAATGAGAACACTGGTCTGAATTTCCCTTCAGAAACGGAGTTAAACCCCAGAAGATGTGTCTTCCTAAATGCAAGAGTTCATTTCGGGTAAACCCAGTGAATTTTGGGCTCAAATGCTTTTTAGCACTTCATGAACCCAATGTGATTCTCATTATTAACTGAAGAGCATTTATGTAAGAGGAGCTGTGGTTTGCATCAGTTTCAGAAGCAACGTTGAACTACTTAAGGTCCGTATGAGTAGGAAACACAGTTCTTTCTTTCTGGGCATGTTCACGGTTCTTCCTGGATAAGAGACGCTGGAAAGAAGAGCTTGCTTCTTGGGTTAAAACGTAGTGTGTTTCAAGGATGAGAACACTGGTCAGAATTTCGCTACAGAAACGGAGATAAACCACAGGATCTGTGTCCTCCTACAAGCACGATTTCATTTTGGTAGACCAAGTGAATTTTGCTCTCAAATGATTTTACACAGTTCTAGAACCCAACGCGATGATCACTATTAACTAAAGAGCATTTATGTAACAGGAGCTGTGGTCTGTATCAGTTTCATATGCAGAGTTGAACTACATATGGTCCATATGAGTCGGAAACTCAGGTCTTTTATTCTGGGCATTCTCATGGTTCTTGCTGTATTGGAGATGCTGGAAAGAAGAGCTTGCTTTTTGCGTGAAAACAGAATGTGTTTCATGGATGAGAACTCTGGTCTTATTTTCCCTTCAGAATCGGAGTAAAACCCCAGGATATGTGTCTTCCTACAAGCAAGAGTTCATTTCTGGTAAACCCAGTGAATTTTGGGTCAAATGATTTTACACATTTCACGAACCCAACGCGATTCTGAATATTATCTAAAGAGCATTTATGTAACTTGAGCTGTGGTTTGTACCAGTTTCATAAGTAGAGTTGAACTTCTTATGGTCCGTATGAGTAGGAAACAAAGTACATTTTTCAGGGCATGAATATGGTTCTTGCTGTATTGGACACGCTGGAAAGAAGAGCTTGCTTCTTCCGTTAAAACAGAGTGTGTTTCATTAATGAGAACACTGGTCTGAATTTCCCTTCAGACACGGATTTAAACCCCAGGATCTTGGTCTTCCTACAAGCAAGAGATCATTTCTGGTAAACCCAGTGAATTTTGGGCTCAAATGATTTACACAGTTCTAGAACCCAATGCTATGATCACTATTAACTAAAGAGCATTCATGTAAGAGCAGCTGTGGTCTGTATCAGTTTCATAAGCAGAGTTGAACTACATATGGTCCGTATGAGTAGGAAACACAGTTCTTTTTTTCAGGGAATGAATATGGTTCTTGCTGTATTTGACATTCCTGAAAGAAGAGCTTTCTTCTTCTGTTAAAACAGAGTATGTTTTATGGACGAGAACAGTGGTCTGAATTTCCCTTCAGAATCGCAGTTAAACCCCAGGATCTGTTTCTTCCTAAAAGCAAGAGTTCACTTCTGGTAAACCCAGTGAATTTTGGGTCAAATGATTTTACACAGTTCACGAATCCAACGCGATTCTCACTATTAACTTAAGAGCATTTATGTAAGAGGAGCTGGGGTTTGTATCAGTTTCATAAGCAGAGTTGAACTACACATGGTCCATATGAGTAGGAAACACAGTTCTTGTATTCAGGGCATTCTCATGCTTCTTGCTGTGTTGAACACACGGGAAAGAAGAGCTTGCTTCTTGCGTTAAAACAGAGTGTGTTTCATTAATGAGAACACTGGTCTGAATTTCCCTTCAGAAACGGAGTTAAACCCCAGAAGATGTGTCTTCCTAAATGCAAGAGTTCATTTCGGGTAAACCCAGTGAATTTTGGGCTCAAATGCTTTTTAGCACTTCATGAACCCAATGCGATTCTCACTATTAACTGAAGAGCATTTATGTAAGGGGAGCTGTGGTTTGCGCAGTTTCCGAAGCAGAGTTGAACTACATATGGTCAGTATGAGTAGGAAACACAGTTCTTTCTTTCTGGGCATGCTCATGGTTCTTCCTGGATTAGAGACGCTGGAAAGAAGAGCTTGCTTCTTGGGTTAAAACTTAGTGTGTTTCAAGGATGAGAACAATGGTCAGAATTTCGCTACAGAAACGGAGTTAAACCACAGGATCTGTGTCCTCCTACAAGCACGAGGTCATTTCTGGTAGACCAAGTGAATTTTGGTCTCAAATGATTTTACACAGTTCTAGAACCCAACGCGATGATCACTATTAACTAAAGAGCATTTATGTAACAGGAGCTGTGGTCTGTATCAGTTTCATAAGCAGAGTTGAACTAAATATGGTCCGTATGAGTAGGAAACACAGTTCTTTTATTCAGGGCATGAATATGGTTCTTGCTGTATTGGACACGCTTGAAAGAAGAACTTGTTTCTGGCGTTAAAACAGCGTGTGGTTCATCGATGAGAACACTGGTCTGAATTTCCCTTCAGAAATGGAGTTAAACCCCAGGATCTGTGTCTTTATACAAGCAAGAATTCATTTCTGGTAAACCCAGTGAATTTTAGGTCAAATGATTTTACACAGTTCACGAACCCAACGCGATTCTCACTATTAACCAAAGAGCATTTATGTAAGAGGAGATGGGGTTTGTATCAGTTTCATAAGAAGAGTTGAACAACATATGGTCGGTATGAGGAGGAAACACAGTTCTTTTTTTCTGGGCATGCTCATGGTCTTGCTGTATTGGAGACGCATAAAAGAAGAGCTTGCTTCTTTAGGGAAAACAGTGTGTGTTTCATGGAAGAATACAATGGTCTGACTTTTCCTTCAGAAGCAGAGTTAAATCACAGGTTCTGTGTCTTCCTACAAGCAAGAGTTAATTTCTGGTACACCAAGTGAATTTTGGGCTCAAATGATATTTCACACATCAAGATCCCAACGCCATTCTCACCGTTAACTGAAGAGCATTTATGTAGGTGGAGCTGTAGTTTTTATCAGTTTCATAAGCAGAGTTGAATTACATATCGTCCATATGAGTAGAAAACACAGTTCTTTTTTTCAGGGCATTCTCATGGTTCTTGCTGTATTGGACACACTGGAAGGAAGAGCTTGCTTCTTGCCTTAAAACAGAGTGTGTTTCATTAATGAGAACACTACTCTGAATTTCCCTTCCGAAAAGGAGTTCACCCCAGGATCTGTGTCTTCCAACAAGCAAGAGTTCATTTCTGGTAAACCAAGCTAATTTTGGGCTCAAATGATTTTACACAGTTCACGAACCCAACGCGATTCTGAATATTATCTAAAGAGCATTTATGTAACTTGAGCTGTGGTTTGTACCAGTTTCATAAGTAGAGTTGAACTTCTTATGGTCCGTATGAGTAGGAAACAAAGTACATTTTTCAGGGCATGAATATGGTTCTTGCTGTATTGGACACGCTGGAAAGAAGAGCTTGCTTCTTCCGTTAAAACAGAGTGTGTTTCATTAATGAGAACACTGGTCTGAATTTCCCTTCAGACACAGATTTAAACCCCAGGATCTTGGTCTTCCTACAAGCAAGAGATCATTTCTGGTAAACCCAGTGAATTTTGGGCTCAAATGATTTACACAGTTCTAGAACCCAATGCTATGATCACTATTAACTAAAGAGCATTCATGTAAGAGCAGCTGTGGTCTGTATCAGTTTCATAAGCAGAGTTGAACTACATATGGTCCGTATGAGTAGGAAACACAGTTCTTTTTTTCAGGGAATGAATATGGTTCTTGCTGTATTTGACATTCCTGAAAGAAGAGCTTTCTTCTTCTGTTAAAACAGAGTATGTTTTATGGATGAGAACAGTGGTCTGAATTTCCCTTCAGAATCGCAGTTAAACCCCAGGATCTGTTTCTTCCTAAAAGCAAGAGTTCACTTCTGGTAAACCCAGTGAATTTTGGGTCAAATGATTTTACACAGTTCACGAATCCAACGCGATTCTCACTATTAACTAAAGAGCATTTATGTAAGAGGAGCTGGGGTTTGTATCAGTTTCATAAGCAGAGTTGAACTACACATGGTCCATATGAGTAGGAAACACAGTTCTTGTATTCAGGGCATTCTCATGCTTCTTGCTGTGTTGAACACACGGGAAAGAAGAGCTTGCTTCTTGCGTTAAAACAGAGTGTGTTTCATTAATGAGAACACTGGTCTGAATTTCCCTTCAGAAACGGAGTTAAACCCCAGAAGATGTGTCTTCCTAAATGCAAGAGTTCATTTCGGGTAAACCCAGTGAATTTTGGGCTCAAATGCTTTTTAGCACTTCATGAACCCAATGCGATTCTCACTATTAACTGAAGAGCATTTATGTAAGGGGAGCTGTGGTTTGCGCAGTTTCCGAAGCAGAGTTGAACTACATATGGTCAGTATGAGTAGGAAACACAGTTCTTTCTTTCTGGGCATGCTCATGGTTCTTCCTGGATTAGAGACGCTGGAAAGAAGAGCTTGCTTCTTGGGTTAAAACTTAGTGTGTTTCAAGGATGAGAACAATGGTCAGAATTTCGCTACAGAAACGGAGTTAAACCACAGGATCTGTGTCCTCCTACAAGCACGAGGTCATTTCTGGTAGACCAAGTGAATTTTGGTCTCAAATGATTTTACACAGTTCTAGAACCCAACGCGATGATCACTATTAACTAAAGAGCATTTATGTAACAGGAGCTGTGGTCTGTATCAGTTTCATAAGCAGAGTTGAACTAAATATGGTCCGTATGAGTAGGAAACAAAGTACATTTTTCAGGGCATGAATATGGTTCTTGCTGTATTGGACACGCTGGAAAGAAGAGCTTGCTTCTTCCGTTAAAACAGAGTGTGTTTCATTAATGAGAACACTGGTCTGAATTTCCCTTCAGAAACGGAATTAAACCCCAGTATCTGTGTCTTCTTACAAGCAAGAATTCATTTCTGGTAAAAAAAAAAAAAGGAATTTTGGGGTCAAAATATTTTACACAGTTCACAATCCACCGTGATTCTCACTATTAACTAAAGAGCATTTATGTAAGAGGAGCTGGGGTTTGTATCAGTTTCATAAGCATAGTTGAACTAGATATGGTCCATATGAGTAGGAAACACAGTTCTTTTTTTCAGGGCATTCTCATGCTTCTTGCTGTGTTGAACACATGGGAAAGAAGAGCTTGCTTCTTGCGTTAAAACAGAGTGTGTTTCATTAATGAAAACACTGGTCTGAATTTCCCTTCAGAAACGGATTTAAACCCCAGAATATGTGTCTTCCTAAAAGCAAGAGTTCATTTCGGGTAAACCCAGTGAATTTTGGGCTCAAATGCTTTTTAGCACTTCATGAACCCAATGCGATTCTCATTATTAACTGAAGAGCATTTATGTAAGAGGAGCTGTGGTTTGCATAAGTTTCAGAAGCAAAGTTGAACTACTTAAGGTCCATATGAGTAGGAAACACAGTTCTTTCTTTCTGGGCATGTTCACGGTTCTTCCTGGATTAGAGACGCTAGAAAGAAGAGCTTGCTTCTTGGGTTAAAACGTAGTGTGTTTCAAGGTTGAGAACACTGGTCAGAATTTCGCTACAGAAACGGAGATAAACCACAGGATCTGTGTCCTCCTACAAGCACGATTTCATTTCTGGTAGACCAAGTGAATTTTGCTCTCAAATGATTTTACCCAGTTCTAGAACCCAACGCGATGATCACTATTAACTAAAGAGCATTTATGTAACAGGAGCTGTGGTCTGTATCAGTTTCATATGCAGAGTTGAACTACATATGGTCCATATGAGTCGGAAACTCAGGTCTTTTATTCTGGGCATTCTCATGGTTCTTGCTGTATTGGAGATGCTGGAAAGAAGAGCTTGCTTTTTGCGTAAAAACAGAATGTCTTTCATGGATGAGAACTCTGGTCTTATTTTCCCTTCAGAATCGGAGTAAAACCCCAGGATATGTGTCTTCCTACAAGCAAGAGTTCATTTCTGGTAAACCAAGCTAATTTTGGGCTCAAATGATTTTACACAGTTCACGAACCCAACGCGATTCTGAATATTATCTAAAGAGCATTTATGTAACTTGAGCTGTGGTTTGTACCAGTTTCATAAGTAGAGTTGAACTTCTTATGGTCCGTATGAGTAGGAAACAAAGTACATTTTTCAGGGCATGAATATGGTTCTTGCTGTATTGGACACGCTGGAAAGAAGAGCTTGCTTCTTCCATTAAAACAGAGTGTGTTTCATTAATGAGAACACTGGTCTGAATTTCCCTTCAGACACAGATTTAAACCCCAGGATCTTGGTCTTCCTACAAGCAAGAGATCATTTCTGGTAAACCCAGTGAATTTTGGGCTCAAATGATTTACACAGTTCTAGAACCCAATGCTATGATCACTATTAACTAAAGAGCATTCATGTAAGAGCAGCTGTGGTCTGTATCAGTTTCATAAGCAGAGTTGAACTAAATATGGTCCGTATGAGTAGGAAACACAGTTCTTTTTTTCAGGGAATGAATATGGTTCTTGCTGTATTTGACATTCCTGAAAGAAGAGCTTTCTTCTTCTGTTAAAACAGAGTATGTTTTATGGATGAGAACAGTGGTCTGAATTTCCCTTCAGAATCGCAGTTAAACCCCAGGATCTGTTTCTTCCTAAAAGCAAGAGTTCACTTCTGGTAAACCCAGTGAATTTTGGGTCAAATGATTTTACACAGTTCACGAATCCAACGCGATTCTCACTATTAACTAAAGAGCATTTATGTAAGAGGAGCTGGGGTTTGTATCAGTTTCATAAGCAGAGTTGAACTACACATGGTCCATATGAGTAGGAAACACAGTTCTTGTATTCAGGGCATTCTCATGCTTCTTGCTGTGTTGAACACACGGGAAAGAAGAGCTTGCTTCTTGCGTTAAAACAGAGTGTGTTTCATTAATGAGAACACTGGTCTGAATTTCCCTTCAGAAACGGAGTTAAATCCCAGAAGATGTGTCTTCCTAAATGCAAGAGTTCATTTCGGGTAAACCCAGTGAATTTTGGGCTCAAATGCTTTTTAGCACTTCATGAACCCAATGCGATTCTCACTATTAACTGAAGAGCATTTATGTAAGGGGAGCTGTGGTTTGCGCAGTTTCCGAAGCAGAGTTGAACTACATATGGTCAGTATGAGTAGGAAACACAGTTCTTTCTTTCTGGGCATGCTCATGGTTCTTCCTGGATTAGAGACGCTGGAAAGAAGAGCTTGCTTCTTGGGTTAAAACTTAGTGTGTTTCAAGGATGAGAACAATGGTCAGAATTTCGCTACAGAAACGGAGTTAAACCACAGGATCTGTGTCCTCCTACAAGCACGAGGTCATTTCTGGTAGACCAAGTGAATTTTGGTCTCAAATGATTTTACACAGTTCTAGAACCCAACGCGATGATCACTATTAACTAAAGAGCATTTATGTAACAGGAGCTGTGGTCTGTATCAGTTTCATAAGCAGAGTTGAACTAAATATGGTCCGTATGAGTAGGAAACACAGTTCTTTTATTCAGGGCATGAATATGGTTCTTGCTGTATTGGACACGCTTGAAAGAAGAACTTGTTTCTGGCGTTAAAACAGCGTGTGGTTCATCGATGAGAACACTGGTCTGAATTTCCCTTCAGAAATGGAGTTAAACCCCAGGATCTGTGTCTTTATACAAGCAAGAATTCATTTCTGGTAAACCCAGTGAATTTTAGGTCAAATGATTTTACACAGTTCACGAACCCAACGCGATTCTCACTATTAACCAAAGAGCATTTATGTAAGAGGAGATGGGGTTTGTATCAGTTTCATAAGAAGAGTTGAACAACATATGGTCGGTATGAGGAGGAAACACAGTTCTTTTTTTCTGGGCATGCTCATGGTCTTGCTGTATTGGAGACGCATAAAAGAAGAGCTTGCTTCTTTAGGGAAAACAGTGTGTGTTTCATGGAAGAATACAATGGTCTGAATTTTCCTTCAGAAGCAGAGTTAAATCACAGGTTCTGTGTCTTCCTACAAGCAAGAGTTAATTTCTGGTACACCAAGTGAATTTTGGGCTCAAATGATATTTCACAGATCAAGATCCCAACGCCATTCTCACCGTTAACTGAAGAGCATTTATGTAGGTGGAGCTGTAGTTTTTATCAGTTTCATAAGCAGAGTTGAATTACATATCGTCCATATGAGTAGAAAACACAGTTCTTTTTTTCAGGGCATTCTCATGGTTCTTGCTGTATTGGACACACTGGAAGGAAGAGCTTGCTTCTTGCCTTAAAACAGAGTGTGTTTCATTAATGAGAACACTACTCTGAATTTCCCTTCCGAAAAGGAGTTCACCCCAGGATCTGTGTCTTCCAACAAGCAAGAGTTCATTTCTGGTAAACCAAGCTAATTTTGGGCTCAAATGATTTTACACAGTTCACGAACCCAACGCGATTCTGAATATTATCTAAAGAGCATTTATGTAACTTGAGCTGTGGTTTGTACCAGTTTCATAAGTAGAGTTGAACTTCTTATGGTCCGTATGAGTAGGAAACAAAGTACATTTTTCAGGGCATGAATATGGTTCTTGCTGTATTGGACACGCTGGAAAGAAGAGCTTGCTTCTTCCGTTAAAACAGAGTGTGTTTCATTAATGAGAACACTGGTCTGAATTTCCCTTCAGACACGGATTTAAACCCAGGATCTTGGTCTTCCTACAAGCAAGAGATCATTTCTGGTAAACCCAGTGAATTTTGGGCTCAAATGATTTACACAGTTCTAGAACCCAATGCTATGATCACTATTAACTAAAGAGCATTCATGTAAGAGCAGCTGTGGTCTGTATCAGTTTCATAAGCAGAGTTGAACTACATATGGTCCGTATGAGTAGGAAACACAGTTCTTTTTTTCAGGGAATGAATATGGTTCTTGCTGTATTTGACATTCCTGAAAGAAGAGCTTTCTTCTTCTGTTAAAACAGAGTATGTTTTATGGATGAGAACAGTGGTCTGAATTTCCCTTCAGAATCGCAGTTAAACCCCAGGATCTGTTTCTTCCTAAAAGCAAGAGTTCACTTCTGGTAAACCCAGTGAATTTTGGGTCAAATGATTTTACACAGTTCACGAATCCAACGCGATTCTCACTATTAACTAAAGAGCATTTATGTAAGAGGAGCTGGGGTTTGTATCAGTTTCATAAGCAGAGTTGAACTACACATGGTCCATATGAGTAGGAAACACAGTTCTTGTATTCAGGGCATTCTCATGCTTCTTGCTGTGTTGAACACACGGGAAAGAAGAGCTTGCTTCTTGCGTTAAAACAGAGTGTGTTTCATTAATGAGAACACTGGTCTGAATTTCCCTTCAGAAACGGAGTTAAATCCCAGAAGATGTGTCTTCCTAAATGCAAGAGTTCATTTCGGGTAAACCCAGTGAATTTTGGGCTCAAATGCTTTTTAGCACTTCATGAACCCAATGCGATTCTCACTATTAACTGAAGAGCATTTATGTAAGGGGAGCTGTGGTTTGCGCAGTTTCCGAAGCAGAGTTGAACTACATATGGTCAGTATGAGTAGGAAACACAGTTCTTTCTTTCTGGGCATGCTCATGGTTCTTCCTGGATTAGAGACGCTGGAAAGAAGAGCTTGCTTCTTGGGTTAAAACTTAGTGTGTTTCAAGGATGAGAACAATGGTCAGAATTTCGCTACAGAAACGGAGTTAAACCACAGGATCTGTGTCCTCCTACAAGCACGAGGTCATTTCTGGTAGACCAAGTGAATTTTGGTCTCAAATGATTTTACACAGTTCTAGAACCCAACGCGATGATCACTATTAACTAAAGAGCATTTATGTAACAGGAGCTGTGGTCTGTATCAGTTTCATAAGCAGAGTTGAACTAAATATGGTCCGTATGAGTAGGAAACACAGTTCTTTTATTCAGGGCATGAATATGGTTCTTGCTGTATTGGACACGCTTGAAAGAAGAACTTGTTTCTGGCGTTAAAACAGCGTGTGGTTCATCGATGAGAACACTGGTCTGAATTTCCCTTCAGAAATGGAGTTAAACCCCAGGATCTGTGTCTTTATACAAGCAAGAATTCATTTCTGGTAAACCCAGTGAATTTTAGGTCAAATGATTTTACACAGTTCACGAACCCAACGCGATTCTCACTATTAACCAAAGAGCATTTATGTAAGAGGAGATGGGGTTTGTATCAGTTTCATAAGAAGAGTTGAACAACATATGGTCGGTATGAGGAGGAAACACAGTTCTTTTTTTCTGGGCATGCTCATGGTCTTGCTGTATTGGAGACGCATAAAAGAAGAGCTTGCTTCTTTAGGGAAAACAGTGTGTGTTTCATGGAAGAATACAATGGTCTGAATTTTCCTTCAGAAGCAGAGTTAAATCACAGGTTCTGTGTCTTCCTACAAGCAAGAGTTAATTTCTGGTACACCAAGTGAATTTTGGGCTCAAATGATATTTCACAGATCAAGATCCCAACGCCATTCTCACCGTTAACTGAAGAGCATTTATGTAGGTGGAGCTGTAGTTTTTATCAGTTTCATAAGCAGAGTTGAATTACATATCGTCCATATGAGTAGAAAACACAGTTCTTTTTTTCAGGGCATTCTCATGGTTCTTGCTGTATTGGACACACTGGAAGGAAGAGCTTGCTTCTTGCCTTAAAACAGAGTGTGTTTCATTAATGAGAACACTACTCTGAATTTCCCTTCCGAAAAGGAGTTCACCCCAGGATCTGTGTCTTCCAACAAGCAAGAGTTCATTTCTGGTAAACCAAGCTAATTTTGGGCTCAAATGATTTTACACAGTTCACGAACCCAACGCGATTCTGAATATTATCTAAAGAGCATTTATGTAACTTGAGCTGTGGTTTGTACCAGTTTCATAAGTAGAGTTGAACTTCTTATGGTCCGTATGAGTAGGAAACAAAGTACATTTTTCAGGGCATGAATATGGTTCTTGCTGTATTGGACACGCTGGAAAGAAGAGCTTGCTTCTTCCGTTAAAACAGAGTGTGTTTCATTAATGAGAACACTGGTCTGAATTTCCCTTCAGACACGGATTTAAACCCAGGATCTTGGTCTTCCTACAAGCAAGAGATCATTTCTGGTAAACCCAGTGAATTTTGGGCTCAAATGATTTACACAGTTCTAGAACCCAATGCTATGATCACTATTAACTAAAGAGCATTCATGTAAGAGCAGCTGTGGTCTGTATCAGTTTCATAAGCAGAGTTGAACTACATATGGTCCGTATGAGTAGGAAACACAGTTCTTTTTTTCAGGGAATGAATATGGTTCTTGCTGTATTTGACATTCCTGAAAGAAGAGCTTTCTTCTTCTGTTAAAACAGAGTATGTTTTATGGATGAGAACAGTGGTCTGAATTTCCCTTCAGAATCGCAGTTAAACCCCAGGATCTGTTTCTTCCTAAAAGCAAGAGTTCACTTCTGGTAAACCCAGTGAATTTTGGGTCAAATGATTTTACACAGTTCACGAATCCAACGCGATTCTCACTATTAACTAAAGAGCATTTATGTAAGAGGAGCTGGGGTTTGTATCAGTTTCATAAGCAGAGTTGAACTACACATGGTCCATATGAGTAGGAAACACAGTTCTTGTATTCAGGGCATTCTCATGCTTCTTGCTGTGTTGAACACACGGGAAAGAAGAGCTTGCTTCTTGCGTTAAAACAGAGTGTGTTTCATTAATGAGAACACTGGTCTGAATTTCCCTTCAGAAACGGAGTTAAACCCCAGAAGATGTGTCTTCCTAAATGCAAGAGTTCATTTCGGGTAAACCCAGTGAATTTTGGGCTCAAATGCTTTTTAGCACTTCATGAACCCAATGCGATTCTCACTATTAACTGAAGAGCATTTATGTAAGGGGAGCTGTGGTTTGCGCAGTTTCCGAAGCAGAGTTGAACTACATATGGTCAGTATGAGTAGGAAACACAGTTCTTTCTTTCTGGGCATGCTCATGGTTCTTCCTGGATTAGAGACGCTGGAAAGAAGAGCTTGCTTCTTGGGTTAAAACTTAGTGTGTTTCAAGGATGAGAACAATGGTCAGAATTTCGCTACAGAAACGGAGTTAAACCACAGGATCTGTGTCCTCCTACAAGCACGAGGTCATTTCTGGTAGACCAAGTGAATTTTGGTCTCAAATGATTTTACACAGTTCTAGAACCCAACGCGATGATCACTATTAACTAAAGAGCATTTATGTAACAGGAGCTGTGGTCTGTATCAGTTTCATAAGCAGAGTTGAACTAAATATGGTCCGTATGAGTAGGAAACAAAGTACATTTTTCAGGGCATGAATATGGTTCTTGCTGTATTGGACACGCTGGAAAGAAGAGCTTGCTTCTTCCGTTAAAACAGAGTGTGTTTCATTAATGAGAACACTGGTCTGAATTTCCCTTCAGAAACGGAATTAAACCCCAGTATCTGTGTCTTCTTACAAGCAAGAATTCATTTCTGGTAAAAAAAAAAAAAAGGAATTTTGGGGTCAAAATATTTTACACAGTTCACAATCCACCGTGATTCTCACTATTAACTAAAGAGTATTTATGTAAGAGGAGCTGGGGTTTGTATCAGTTTCATAAGCAGAGTTGAACTAGATATGGTCCATATGAGTAGGAAACACAGTTCTTTTTTTCAGGGCATTCTCATGCTTCTTGCTGTGTTGAACACATGGGAAAGAAGAGCTTGCTTCTTGCGTTAAAACAGAGTGTGTTTCATTAATGAAAACACTGGTCTGAATTTCCCTTCAGAAACGGATTTAAACCCCAGAATATGTGTCTTCCTAAAAGCAAGAGTTCATTTCGGGTAAACCCAGTGAATTTTGGGCTCAAATGCTTTTTAGCACTTCATGAACCCAATGCGATTCTCATTATTAACTGAAGAGCATTTATGTAAGAGGAGCTGTGGTTTGCATCAGTTTCAGAAGCAAAGTTGAACTACTTAAGGTCCATATGAGTAGGAAACACAGTTCTTTCTCTCTGGGCATGTTCACGGTTCTTCCTGGATTAGAGACGCTGGAAAGAAGAGCTTGCTTCTTGGGTTAAAACGTAGTGTGTTTCAAGGATGAGAACACTGGTCAGAATTTCGCTACAGAAACGGAGATAAACCACAGGATCTGTGTCCTCCTACAAGCACGATTTCATTTCTGGTAGACCAAGTGAATTTTGCTCTCAAATGATTTTACACAGTTCTAGAACCCAACGCGATGATCACTATTAACTAAAGAGCATTTATGTAACAGGAGCTGTGGTCTGTATCAGTTTCATATGCAGAGTTGAACTACATATGGTCCATATGAGTCGGAAACTCAGGTCTTTTATTCTGGGCATTCTCATGGTTCTTGCTGTATTGGAGATGCTGGAAAGAAGAGCTTGCTTTTTGCGTGAAAACAGAATGTGTTTCATGGATGAGAACTCTGGTCTTATTTTCCCTTCAGAATCGGAGTAAAACCACAGGATATGTGTCTTCCTACAAGCAAGAGTTCATTTCTGGTAAACCCAGTGAATTTTGGGTCAAATGATTTTACACATTTCACGAACCCAACGCGATTCTCACTATTAACTAAAGAGCATTTATGTAAGAGGAGCTGGGGTTTGTATCAGTTTCATCAGCAGAGTTGAACTACACATGGTCCATATGAGTAGGAAACACAGTTCTTGTATTCAGGGCATTCTCATGCTTCTTGCTGTGTTGAACACACGGGAAAGAAGAGCTTGCTTCTTGCGTTAAAACAGAGTGTGTTTCATTAATGAGAACACTGGTCTGAATTTCCCTTCAGAAACGGAGTTAAACCCCAGAAGATGTGTCTTCCTAAATGCAAGAGTTCATTTCGGGTAAACCCAGTGAATTTTGGGCTCAAATGCTTTTTAGCACTTCATGAACCCAATGCGATTCTCACTATTAACTGAAGAGCATTTATGTAAGGGGAGCTGTGGTTTGCGCAGTTTCCGAAGCAGAGTTGAACTACATATGGTCAGTATGAGTAGGAAACACAGTTCTTTCTTTCTGGGCATGCTCATGGTTCTTCCTGGATTAGAGACGCTGGAAAGAAGAGCTTGCTTCTTGGGTTAAAACTTAGTGTGTTTCAAGGATGAGAACAATGGTCAGAATTTCGCTACAGAAACGGAGTTAAACCACAGGATCTGTGTCCTCCTACAAGCACGAGGTCATTTCTGGTAGACCAAGTGAATTTTGGTCTCAAATGATTTTACACAGTTCTAGAACCCAACGCGATGATCACTATTAACTAAAGAGCATTTATGTAACAGGAGCTGTGGTCTGTATCAGTTTCATAAGCAGAGTTGAACTAAATATGGTCCGTATGAGTAGGAAACACAGTTCTTTTATTCAGGGCATGAATATGGTTCTTGCTGTATTGGACACGCTTGAAAGAAGAACTTGTTTCTGGCGTTAAAACAGCGTGTGGTTCATCGATGAGAACACTGGTCTGAATTTCCCTTCAGAAATGGAGTTAAACCCCAGGATCTGTGTCTTTATACAAGCAAGAATTCATTTCTGGTAAACCCAGTGAATTTTAGGTCAAATGATTTTACACAGTTCACGAACCCAACGCGATTCTCACTATTAACCAAAGAGCATTTATGTAAGAGGAGATGGGGTTTGTATCAGTTTCATAAGAAGAGTTGAACAACATATGGTCGGTATGAGGAGGAAACACAGTTCTTTTTTTCTGGGCATGCTCATGGTCTTGCTGTATTGGAGACGCATAAAAGAAGAGCTTGCTTCTTTAGGGAAAACAGTGTGTGTTTCATGGAAGAATACAATGGTCTGAATTTTCCTTCAGAAGCAGAGTTAAATCACAGGTTCTGTGTCTTCCTACAAGCAAGAGTTAATTTCTGGTACACCAAGTGAATTTTGGGCTCAAATGATATTTCACAGATCAAGATCCCAACGCCATTCTCACCGTTAACTGAAGAGCATTTATGTAGGTGGAGCTGTAGTTTTTATCAGTTTCATAAGCAGAGTTGAATTACATATCGTCCATATGAGTAGAAAACACAGTTCTTTTTTTCAGGGCATTCTCATGGTTCTTGCTGTATTGGACACACTGGAAGGAAGAGCTTGCTTCTTGCCTTAAAACAGAGTGTGTTTCATTAATGAGAACACTACTCTGAATTTCCCTTCCGAAAAGGAGTTCACCCCAGGATCTGTGTCTTCCAACAAGCAAGAGTTCATTTCTGGTAAACCAAGCTAATTTTGGGCTCAAATGATTTTACACAGTTCACGAACCCAACGCGATTCTGAATATTATCTAAAGAGCATTTATGTAACTTGAGCTGTGGTTTGTACCAGTTTCATAAGTAGAGTTGAACTTCTTATGGTCCGTATGAGTAGGAAACAAAGTACATTTTTCAGGGCATGAATATGGTTCTTGCTGTATTGGACACGCTGGAAAGAAGAGCTTGCTTCTTCCGTTAAAACAGAGTGTGTTTCATTAATGAGAACACTGGTCTGAATTTCCCTTCAGACACGGATTTAAACCCAGGATCTTGGTCTTCCTACAAGCAAGAGATCATTTCTGGTAAACCCAGTGAATTTTGGGCTCAAATGATTTACACAGTTCTAGAACCCAATGCTATGATCACTATTAACTAAAGAGCATTCATGTAAGAGCAGCTGTGGTCTGTATCAGTTTCATAAGCAGAGTTGAACTACATATGGTCCGTATGAGTAGGAAACACAGTTCTTTTTTTCAGGGAATGAATATGGTTCTTGCTGTATTTGACATTCCTGAAAGAAGAGCTTTCTTCTTCTGTTAAAACAGAGTATGTTTTATGGATGAGAACAGTGGTCTGAATTTCCCTTCAGAATCGCAGTTAAACCCCAGGATCTGTTTCTTCCTAAAAGCAAGAGTTCACTTCTGGTAAACCCAGTGAATTTTGGGTCAAATGATTTTACACAGTTCACGAATCCAACGCGATTCTCACTATTAACTAAAGAGCATTTATGTAAGAGGAGCTGGGGTTTGTATCAGTTTCATAAGCAGAGTTGAACTACACATGGTCCATATGAGTAGGAAACACAGTTCTTGTATTCAGGGCATTCTCATGCTTCTTGCTGTGTTGAACACACGGGAAAGAAGAGCTTGCTTCTTGCGTTAAAACAGAGTGTGTTTCATTAATGAGAACACTGGTCTGAATTTCCCTTCAGAAACGGAGTTAAACCCCAGAAGATGTGTCTTCCTAAATGCAAGAGTTCATTTCGGGTAAACCCAGTGAATTTTGGGCTCAAATGCTTTTTAGCACTTCATGAACCCAATGCGATTCTCACTATTAACTGAAGAGCATTTATGTAAGGGGAGCTGTGGTTTGCGCAGTTTCCGAAGCAGAGTTGAACTACATATGGTCAGTATGAGTAGGAAACACAGTTCTTTCTTTCTGGGCATGCTCATGGTTCTTCCTGGATTAGAGACGCTGGAAAGAAGAGCTTGCTTCTTGGGTTAAAACTTAGTGTGTTTCAAGGATGAGAACAATGGTCAGAATTTCGCTACAGAAACGGAGTTAAACCACAGGATCTGTGTCCTCCTACAAGCACGAGGTCATTTCTGGTAGACCAAGTGAATTTTGGTCTCAAATGATTTTACACAGTTCTAGAACCCAACGCGATGATCACTATTAACTAAAGAGCATTTATGTAACAGGAGCTGTGGTCTGTATCAGTTTCATAAGCAGAGTTGAACTAAATATGGTCCGTATGAGTAGGAAACAAAGTACATTTTTCAGGGCATGAATATGGTTCTTGCTGTATTGGACACGCTGGAAAGAAGAGCTTGCTTCTTCCGTTAAAACAGAGTGTGTTTCATTAATGAGAACACTGGTCTGAATTTCCCTTCAGAAACGGAATTAAACCCCAGTATCTGTGTCTTCTTACAAGCAAGAATTCATTTCTGGTAAAAAAAAAAAAAGGAATTTTGGGGTCAAAATATTTTACACAGTTCACAATCCACCGTGATTCTCACTATTAACTAAAGAGTATTTATGTAAGAGGAGCTGGGGTTTGTATCAGTTTCATAAGCAGAGTTGAACTAGATATGGTCCATATGAGTAGGAAACACAGTTCTTTTTTTCAGGGCATTCTCATGCTTCTTGCTGTGTTGAACACATGGGAAAGAAGAGCTTGCTTCTTGCGTTAAAACAGAGTGTGTTTCATTAATGAAAACACTGGTCTGAATTTCCCTTCAGAAACGGATTTAAACCCCAGAATATGTGTCTTCCTAAAAGCAAGAGTTCATTTCGGGTAAACCCAGTGAATTTTGGGCTCAAATGCTTTTTAGCACTTCATGAACCCAATGCGATTCTCATTATTAACTGAAGAGCATTTATGTAAGAGGAGCTGTGGTTTGCATCAGTTTCAGAAGCAAAGTTGAACTACTTAAGGTCCATATGAGTAGGAAACACAGTTCTTTCTCTCTGGGCATGTTCACGGTTCTTCCTGGATTAGAGACGCTGGAAAGAAGAGCTTGCTTCTTGGGTTAAAACGTAGTGTGTTTCAAGGATGAGAACACTGGTCAGAATTTCGCTACAGAAACGGAGATAAACCACAGGATCTGTGTCCTCCTACAAGCACGATTTCATTTCTGGTAGACCAAGTGAATTTTGCTCTCAAATGATTTTACACAGTTCTAGAACCCAACGCGATGATCACTATTAACTAAAGAGCATTTATGTAACAGGAGCTGTGGTCTGTATCAGTTTCATATGCAGAGTTGAACTACATATGGTCCATATGAGTCGGAAACTCAGGTCTTTTATTCTGGGCATTCTCATGGTTCTTGCTGTATTGGAGATGCTGGAAAGAAGAGCTTGCTTTTTGCGTAAAAACAGAATGTGTTTCATGGATGAGAACTCTGGTCTTATTTTCCCTTCAGAATCGGAGTAAAACCCCAGGATATGTGTCTTCCTACAAGCAAGAGTTCATTTCTGGTAAACCCAGTGAATTTTGGGTCAAATGATTTTACACATTTCACGAACCCAACGCGATTCTCACTATTAACTAAAGAGCATTTATGTAAGAGGAGCTGGGGTTTGTATCAGTTTCATCAGCAGAGTTGAACTACACATGGTCCATATGAGTAGGAAACACAGTTCTTGTATTCAGGGCATTCTCATGCTTCTTGCTGTGTTGAACACACGGGAAAGAAGAGCTTGCTTCTTGCGTTAAAACAGAGTGTGTTTCATTAATGAGAACACTGGTCTGAATTTCCCTTCAGAAACGGAGTTAAACCCCAGAAGATGTGTCTTCCTAAATGCAAGAGTTCATTTCGGGTAAACCCAGTGAATTTTGGGCTCAAATGCTTTTTAGCACTTCATGAACCCAATGCGATTCTCACTATTAACTGAAGAGCATTTATGTAAGGGGAGCTGTGGTTTGCGCAGTTTCCGAAGCAGAGTTGAACTACATATGGTCAGTATGAGTAGGAAACACAGTTCTTTCTTTCTGGGCATGCTCATGGTTCTTCCTGGATTAGAGACGCTGGAAAGAAGAGCTTGCTTCTTGGGTTAAAACTTAGTGTGTTTCAAGGATGAGAACAATGGTCAGAATTTCGCTACAGAAACGGAGTTAAACCACAGGATCTGTGTCCTCCTACAAGCACGAGGTCATTTCTGGTAGACCAAGTGAATTTTGGTCTCAAATGATTTTACACAGTTCTAGAACCCAACGCGATGATCACTATTAACTAAAGAGCATTTATGTAACAGGAGCTGTGGTCTGTATCAGTTTCATAAGCAGAGTTGAACTAAATATGGTCCGTATGAGTAGGAAACACAGTTCTTTTATTCAGGGCATGAATATGGTTCTTGCTGTATTGGACACGCTTGAAAGAAGAACTTGTTTCTGGCGTTAAAACAGCGTGTGGTTCATCGATGAGAACACTGGTCTGAATTTCCCTTCAGAAATGGAGTTAAACCCCAGGATCTGTGTCTTTATACAAGCAAGAATTCATTTCTGGTAAACCCAGTGAATTTTAGGTCAAATGATTTTACACAGTTCACGAACCCAACGCGATTCTCACTATTAACCAAAGAGCATTTATGTAAGAGGAGATGGGGTTTGTATCAGTTTCATAAGAAGAGTTGAACAACATATGGTCGGTATGAGGAGGAAACACAGTTCTTTTTTTCTGGGCATGCTCATGGTCTTGCTGTATTGGAGACGCATAAAAGAAGAGCTTGCTTCTTTAGGGAAAACAGTGTGTGTTTCATGGAAGAATACAATGGTCTGAATTTTCCTTCAGAAGCAGAGTTAAATCACAGGTTCTGTGTCTTCCTACAAGCAAGAGTTAATTTCTGGTACACCAAGTGAATTTTGGGCTCAAATGATATTTCACAGATCAAGATCCCAACGCCATTCTCACCGTTAACTGAAGAGCATTTATGTAGGTGGAGCTGTAGTTTTTATCAGTTTCATAAGCAGAGTTGAATTACATATCGTCCATATGAGTAGAAAACACAGTTCTTTTTTTCAGGGCATTCTCATGGTTCTTGCTGTATTGGACACACTGGAAGGAAGAGCTTGCTTCTTGCCTTAAAACAGAGTGTGTTTCATTAATGAGAACACTACTCTGAATTTCCCTTCCGAAAAGGAGTTCACCCCAGGATCTGTGTCTTCCAACAAGCAAGAGTTCATTTCTGGTAAACCAAGCTAATTTTGGGCTCAAATGATTTTACACAGTTCACGAACCCAACGCGATTCTGAATATTATCTAAAGAGCATTTATGTAACTTGAGCTGTGGTTTGTACCAGTTTCATAAGTAGAGTTGAACTTCTTATGGTCTGTATGAGTAGGAAACAAAGTACATTTTTCAGGGCATGAATATGGTTCTTGCTGTATTGGACACGCTGGAAAGAAGAGCTTGCTTCTTCCGTTAAAACAGAGTGTGTTTCATTAATGAGAACACTGGTCTGAATTTCCCTTCAGACACAGATTTAAACCCCAGGATCTTGGTCTTCCTACAAGCAAGAGATCATTTCTGGTAAACCCAGTGAATTTTGGGCTCAAATGATTTACACAGTTCTAGAACCCAATGCTATGATCACTATTAACTAAAGAGCATTCATGTAACAGGAGCTGTGGTCTGTATCAGTTTCATAAGCAGAGTTGAACTAAATATGGTCCGTATGAGTAGGGAACACAGTTCTTTTTTTCAGGGAATGAATATGGTTCTTGCTGTATTTGACATTCCTGAAAGAAGAGCTTTCTTCTTCTGTTAAAACAGAGTATGTTTTATGGATGAGAACAGTGGTCTGAATTTCCCTTCAGAATCGCAGTTAAACCCCAGGATCTGTTTCTTCCTAAAAGCAAGAGTTCACTTCTGGTAAACCCAGTGAATTTTGGGTCAAATGATTTTACACAGTTCACGAATCCAACGCGATTCTCACTATTAACTAAAGAGCATTTATGTAAGAGGAGCTGGGGTTTGTATCAGTTTCATAAGCAGAGTTGAACTACACATGGTCCATATGAGTAGGAAACACAGTTCTTGTATTCAGGGCATTCTCATGCTTCTTGCTGTGTTGAACACACGGGAAAGAAGAGCTTGCTTCTTGCGTTAAAACAGAGTGTGTTTCATTAATGAGAACACTGGTCTGAATTTCCCTTCAGAAACGGAGTTAAACCCCAGAAGATGTGTCTTCCTAAATGCAAGAGTTCATTTCGGGTAAACCCAGTGAATTTTGGGCTCAAATGCTTTTAGCACTTCATGAACCCAATGCGATTCTCACTATTAACTGAAGAGCATTTATGTAAGGGGAGCTGTGGTTTGCGCAGTTTCCGAAGCAGAGTTGAACTACATATGGTCAGTATGAGTAGGAAACACAGTTCTTTCTTTCTGGGCATGCTCACGGTTCTTCCTGGATTAGAAACGCTGGAAAGAAGAGCTTGCTTCTTGGGTTAAAACGTAGTGTGTTTCAAGGATGAGAACACTGGTCATATTTCGCTACAGAAACGGAGATAAACCACAGGATCTGTGTCCTCCTACAAGCACGATTTCATTTCTGGTAGACCAAGTGAATTTTGCTCTCAAATGATTTTACACAGTTCTAGAACCCAACGCGATGATCACTATTAACTAAAGAGCATTTATGTAACAGGAGCTGTGGTCTGTATCAGTTTCATATGCAGAGTTGAACTACATATGGTCCATATGAGTCGGAAACTCAGGTCTTTTATTCTGGGCATTCTCATGGTTCTTGCTGTATTGGAGATGCTGGAAAGAAGAGCTTGCTTTTTGCGTAAAAACAGAATGTGTTTCATGGATGAGAACTCTGGTCTTATTTTCCCTTCAGAATCGGAGTAAAACCCCAGGATATGTGTCTTCCTACAAGCAAGAGTTCATTTCTGGTAAACCCAGTGAATTTTGGGTCAAATGATTTTACACATTTCACGAACCCAACGCGATTCTCACTATTAACTAAAGAGCATTTATGTAAGAGGAGCTGGGGTTTGTATCAGTTTCATCAGCAGAGTTGAACTACACATGGTCCATATGAGTAGGAAACACAGTTCTTGTATTCAGGGCATTCTCATGCTTCTTGCTGTGTTGAACACACGGGAAAGAAGAGCTTGCTTCTTGCGTTAAAACAGAGTGTGTTTCATTAATGAGAACACTGGTCTGAATTTCCCTTCAGAAACGGAGTTAAACCCCAGAAGATGTGTCTTCCTAAATGCAAGAGTTCATTTCGGGTAAACCCAGTGAATTTTGGGCTCAAATGCTTTTTAGCACTTCATGAACCCAATGCGATTCTCACTATTAACTGAAGAGCATTTATGTAAGGGGAGCTGTGGTTTGCGCAGTTTCCGAAGCAGAGTTGAACTACATATGGTCAGTATGAGTAGGAAACACAGTTCTTTCTTTCTGGGCATGCTCATGGTTCTTCCTGGATTAGAGACGCTGGAAAGAAGAGCTTGCTTCTTGGGTTAAAACTTAGTGTGTTTCAAGGATGAGAACAATGGTCAGAATTTCGCTACAGAAACGGAGTTAAACCACAGGATCTGTGTCCTCCTACAAGCACGAGGTCATTTCTGGTAGACCAAGTGAATTTTGGTCTCAAATGATTTTACACAGTTCTAGAACCCAACGCGATGATCACTATTAACTAAAGAGCATTTATGTAACAGGAGCTGTGGTCTGTATCAGTTTCATAAGGAGAGTTGAACTAAATATGGTCCGTATGAGTAGGAAACACAGTTCTTTTATTCAGGGCATGAATATGGTTCTTGCTGTATTGGACACGCTTGAAAGAAGAACTTGTTTCTGGCGTTAAAACAGCGTGTGGTTCATCGATGAGAACACTGGTCTGAATTTCCCTTCAGAAATGGAGTTAAACCCCAGGATCTGTGTCTTTATACAAGCAAGAATTCATTTCTGGTAAACCCAGTGAATTTTAGGTCAAATGATTTTACACAGTTCACGAACCCAACGCGATTCTCACTATTAACCAAAGAGCATTTATGTAAGAGGAGATGGGGTTTGTATCAGTTTCATAAGAAGAGTTGAACAACATATGGTCGGTATGAGGAGGAAACACAGTTCTTTTTTTCTGGGCATGCTCATGGTCTTGCTGTATTGGAGACGCATAAAAGAAGAGCTTGCTTCTTTAGGGAAAACAGTGTGTGTTTCATGGAAGAATACAATGGTCTGACTTTTCCTTCAGAAGCAGAGTTAAATCACAGGTTCTGTGTCTTCCTACAAGCAAGAGTTAATTTCTGGTACACCAAGTGAATTTTGGGCTCAAATGATATTTCACAGATCAAGATCCCAACGCCATTCTCACCGTTAACTGAAGAGCATTTATGTAGGTGGAGCTGTAGTTTTTATCAGTTTCATAAGCAGAGTTGAATTACATATCGTCCATATGAGTAGAAAACACAGTTCTTTTTTTCAGGGCATTCTCATGGTTCTTGCTGTATTGGACACACTGGAAGGAAGAGCTTGCTTCTTGCCTTAAAACAGAGTGTGTTTCATTAATGAGAACACTACTCTGAATTTCCCTTCCGAAAAGGAGTTCACCCCAGGATCTGTGTCTTCCAACAAGCAAGAGTTCATTTCTGGTAAACCAAGCTAATTTTGGGCTCAAATGATTTTACACAGTTCACGAACCCAACGCGATTCTGAATATTATCTAAAGAGCATTTATGTAACTTGAGCTGTGGTTTGTACCAGTTTCATAAGTAGAGTTGAACTTCTTATGGTCCGTATGAGTAGGAAACAAAGTACATTTTTCAGGGCATGAATATGGTTCTTGCTGTATTGGACACGCTGGAAAGAAGAGCTTGCTTCTTCCGTTAAAACAGAGTGTGTTTCATTAATGAGAACACTGGTCTGAATTTCCCTTCAGACACGGATTTAAACCCCAGGATCTTGGTCTTCCTACAAGCAAGAGATCATTTCTGGTAAACCCAGTGAATTTTGGGCTCAAATGATTTACACAGTTCTAGAACCCAATGCTATGATCACTATTAACTAAAGAGCATTCATGTAAGAGCAGCTGTGGTCTGTATCAGTTTCATAAGCAGAGTTGAACTACATATGGTCCGTATGAGTAGGAAACACAGTTCTTTTTTTCAGGGAATGAATATGGTTCTTGCTGTATTTGACATTCCTGAAAGAAGAGCTTTCTTCTTCTGTTAAAACAGAGTATGTTTTATGGATGAGAACAGTGGTCTGAATTTCCCTTCAGAATCGCAGTTAAACCCCAGGATCTGTTTCTTCCTAAAAGCAAGAGTTCACTTCTGGTAAACCCAGTGAATTTTGGGTCAAATGATTTTACACAGTTCACGAATCCAACGCGATTCTCACTATTAACTAAAGAGCATTTATGTAAGAGGAGCTGGGGTTTGTATCAGTTTCATAAGCAGAGTTGAACTACACATGGTCCATATGAGTAGGAAACACAGTTCTTGTATTCAGGGCATTCTCATGCTTCTTGCTGTGTTGAACACACGGGAAAGAAGAGCTTGCTTCTTGCGTTAAAACAGAGTGTGTTTCATTAATGAGAACACTGGTCTGAATTTCCCTTCAGAAACGGAGTTAAACCCCAGAAGATGTGTCTTCCTAAATGCAAGAGTTCATTTCGGGTAAACCCAGTGAATTTTGGGCTCAAATGCTTTTTAGCACTTCATGAACCCAATGCGATTCTCACTATTAACTGAAGAGCATTTATGTAAGGGGAGCTGTGGTTTGCGCAGTTTCCGAAGCAGAGTTGAACTACATATGGTCAGTATGAGTAGGAAACACAGTTCTTTCTTTCTGGGCATGCTCACGGTTCTTCCTGGATTAGAAACGCTGGAAAGAAGAGCTTGCTTCTTGGGTTAAAACGTAGTGTGTTTCAAGGATGAGAACACTGGTCATATTTCGCTACAGAAACGGAGATAAACCACAGGATCTGTGTCCTCCTACAAGCACGATTTCATTTCTGGTAGACCAAGTGAATTTTGCTCTCAAATGATTTTACACAGTTCTAGAACCCAACGCGATGATCACTATTAACTAAAGAGCATTTATGTAACAGGAGCTGTGGTCTGTATCAGTTTCATATGCAGAGTTGAACTACATATGGTCCATATGAGTCGGAAACTCAGGTCTTTTATTCTGGGCATTCTCATGGTTCTTGCTGTATTGGAGATGCTGGAAAGAAGAGCTTGCTTTTTGCGTAAAAACAGAATGTGTTTCATGGATGAGAACTCTGGTCTTATTTTCCCTTCAGAATCGGAGTAAAACCCCAGGATATGTGTCTTCCTACAAGCAAGAGTTCATTTCTGGTAAACCCAGTGAATTTTGGGTCAAATGATTTTACACATTTCACGAACCCAACGCGATTCTCACTATTAACTAAAGAGCATTTATGTAAGAGGAGCTGGGGTTTGTATCAGTTTCATCAGCAGAGTTGAACTACACATGGTCCATATGAGTAGGAAACACAGTTCTTGTATTCAGGGCATTCTCATGCTTCTTGCTGTGTTGAACACACGGGAAAGAAGAGCTTGCTTCTTGCGTTAAAACAGAGTGTGTTTCATTAATGAGAACACTGGTCTGAATTTCCCTTCAGAAACGGAGTTAAACCCCAGAAGATGTGTCTTCCTAAATGCAAGAGTTCATTTCGGGTAAACCCAGTGAATTTTGGGCTCAAATGCTTTTTAGCACTTCATGAACCCAATGCGATTCTCACTATTAACTGAAGAGCATTTATGTAAGGGGAGCTGTGGTTTGCGCAGTTTCCGAAGCAGAGTTGAACTACATATGGTCAGTATGAGTAGGAAACACAGTTCTTTCTTTCTGGGCATGCTCATGGTTCTTCCTGGATTAGAGACGCTGGAAAGAAGAGCTTGCTTCTTGGGTTAAAACTTAGTGTGTTTCAAGGATGAGAACAATGGTCAGAATTTCGCTACAGAAACGGAGTTAAACCACAGGATCTGTGTCCTCCTACAAGCACGAGGTCATTTCTGGTAGACCAAGTGAATTTTGGTCTCAAATGATTTTACACAGTTCTAGAACCCAACGCGATGATCACTATTAACTAAAGAGCATTTATGTAACAGGAGCTGTGGTCTGTATCAGTTTCATAAGGAGAGTTGAACTAAATATGGTCCGTATGAGTAGGAAACACAGTTCTTTTATTCAGGGCATGAATATGGTTCTTGCTGTATTGGACACGCTTGAAAGAAGAACTTGTTTCTGGCGTTAAAACAGCGTGTGGTTCATCGATGAGAACACTGGTCTGAATTTCCCTTCAGAAATGGAGTTAAACCCCAGGATCTGTGTCTTTATACAAGCAAGAATTCATTTCTGGTAAACCCAGTGAATTTTAGGTCAAATGATTTTACACAGTTCACGAACCCAACGCGATTCTCACTATTAACCAAAGAGCATTTATGTAAGAGGAGATGGGGTTTGTATCAGTTTCATAAGAAGAGTTGAACAACATATGGTCGGTATGAGGAGGAAACACAGTTCTTTTTTTCTGGGCATGCTCATGGTCTTGCTGTATTGGAGACGCATAAAAGAAGAGCTTGCTTCTTTAGGGAAAACAGTGTGTGTTTCATGGAAGAATACAATGGTCTGACTTTTCCTTCAGAAGCAGAGTTAAATCACAGGTTCTGTGTCTTCCTACAAGCAAGAGTTAATTTCTGGTACACCAAGTGAATTTTGGGCTCAAATGATATTTCACAGATCAAGATCCCAACGCCATTCTCACCGTTAACTGAAGAGCATTTATGTAGGTGGAGCTGTAGTTTTTATCAGTTTCATAAGCAGAGTTGAATTACATATCGTCCATATGAGTAGAAAACACAGTTCTTTTTTTCAGGGCATTCTCATGGTTCTTGCTGTATTGGACACACTGGAAGGAAGAGCTTGCTTCTTGCCTTAAAACAGAGTGTGTTTCATTAATGAGAACACTACTCTGAATTTCCCTTCAGAAAAGGAGTTCACCCCAGGATCTGTGTCTTCCAACAAGCAAGAGTTCATTTCTGGTAAACCAAGCTAATTTTGGGCTCAAATGATTTTACACAGTTCACGAACCCAACGCGATTCTGAATATTATCTAAAGAGCATTTATGTAACTTGAGCTGTGGTTTGTACCAGTTTCATAAGTAGAGTTGAACTTCTTATGGTCCGTATGAGTAGGAAACAAAGTACATTTTTCAGGGCATGAATATGGTTCTTGCTGTATTGGACACGCTGGAAAGAAGAGCTTGCTTCTTCCGTTAAAACAGAGTGTGTTTCATTAATGAGAACACTGGTCTGAATTTCCCTTCAGACACGGATTTAAACCCCAGGATCTTGGTCTTCCTACAAGCAAGAGATCATTTCTGGTAAACCCAGTGAATTTTGGGCTCAAATGATTTACACAGTTCTAGAACCCAATGCTATGATCACTATTAACTAAAGAGCATTCATGTAAGAGCAGCTGTGGTCTGTATCAGTTTCATAAGCAGAGTTGAACTACATATGGTCCGTATGAGTAGGAAACACAGTTCTTTTTTTCAGGGAATGAATATGGTTCTTGCTGTATTTGACATTCCTGAAAGAAGAGCTTTCTTCTTCTGTTAAAACAGAGTATGTTTTATGGATGAGAACAGTGGTCTGAATTTCCCTTCAGAATCGCAGTTAAACCCCAGGATCTGTTTCTTCCTAAAAGCAAGAGTTCACTTCTGGTAAACCCAGTGAATTTTGGGTCAAATGATTTTACACAGTTCACGAATCCAACGCGATTCTCACTATTAACTAAAGAGCATTTATGTAAGAGGAGCTGGGGTTTGTATCAGTTTCATCAGCAGAGTTGAACTACACATGGTCCATATGAGTAGGAAACACAGTTCTTGTATTCAGGGCATTCTCATGCTTCTTGCTGTGTTGAACACACGGGAAAGAAGAGCTTGCTTCTTGCGTTAAAACAGAGTGTGTTTCATTAATGAGAACACTGGTCTGAATTTCCCTTCAGAAACGGAGTTAAACCCCAGAAGATGTGTCTTCCTAAATGCAAGAGTTCATTTCGGGTAAACCCAGTGAATTTTGGGCTCAAATGCTTTTTAGCACTTCATGAACCCAATGCGATTCTCACTATTAACTGAAGAGCATTTATGTAAGGGGAGCTGTGGTTTGCGCAGTTTCCGAAGCAGAGTTGAACTACATATGGTCAGTATGAGTAGGAAACACAGTTCTTTCTTTCTGGGCATGCTCATGGTTCTTCCTGGATTAGAGACGCTGGAAAGAAGAGCTTGCTTCTTGGGTTAAAACTTAGTGTGTTTCAAGGATGAGAACAATGGTCAGAATTTCGCTACAGAAACGGAGTTAAACCACAGGATCTGTGTCCTCCTACAAGCACGAGGTCATTTCTGGTAGACCAAGTGAATTTTGGTCTCAAATGATTTTACACAGTTCTAGAACCCAACGCGATGATCACTATTAACTAAAGAGCATTTATGTAACAGGAGCTGTGGTCTGTATCAGTTTCATAAGCAGAGTTGAACTAAATATGGTCCGTATGAGTAGGAAACAAAGTACATTTTTCAGGGCATGAATATGGTTCTTGCTGTATTGGACACGCTGGAAAGAAGAGCTTGCTTCTTCCGTTAAAACAGAGTGTGTTTCATTAATGAGAACACTGGTCTGAATTTCCCTTCAGAAACGGAATTAAACCCCAGTATCTGTGTCTTCTTACAAGCAAGAATTCATTTCTGGTAAAAAAAAAAAAAGGAATTTTGGGGTCAAAATATTTTACACAGTTCACAATCCACCGTGATTCTCACTATTAACTAAAGAGCATTTATGTAAGAGGAGCTGGGGTTTGTATCAGTTTCATAAGCAGAGTTGAACTAGATATGGTCCATATGAGTAGGAAACACAGTTCTTTTTTTCAGGGCATTCTCATGCTTCTTGCTGTGTTGAACACATGGGAAAGAAGAGCTTGCTTCTTGCGTTAAAACAGAGTGTGTTTCATTAATGAAAACACTGGTCTGAATTTCCCTTCAGAAACGGATTTAAACCCCAGAATATGTGTCTTCCTAAAAGCAAGAGTTCATTTCGGGTAAACCCAGTGAATTTTGGGCTCAAATGCTTTTTAGCACTTCATGAACCCAATGCGATTCTCATTATTAACTGAAGAGCATTTATGTAAGAGGAGCTGTGGTTTGCATCAGTTTCAGAAGCAAAGTTGAACTACTTAAGGTCCATATGAGTAGGAAACACAGTTCTTTCTTTCTGGGCATGTTCACGGTTCTTCCTGGATTAGAGACGCTGGAAAGAAGAGCTTGCTTCTTGGGTTAAAACGTAGTGTGTTTCAAGGATGAGAACACTGGTCAGAATTTCGCTACAGAAACGGAGATAAACCACAGGATCTGTGTCCTCCTACAAGCACGATTTCATTTCTGGTAGACCAAGTGAATTTTGCTCTCAAATGATTTTACACAGTTCTAGAACCCAACGCGATGATCACTATTAACTAAAGAGCATTTATGTAACAGGAGCTGTGGTCTGTATCAGTTTCATATGCAGAGTTGAACTACATATGGTCCATATGAGTCGGGAACTCAGGTCTTTTATTCTGGGCATTCTCATGGTTCTTGCTGTATTGGAGATGCTGGAAAGAAGAGCTTGCTTTTTGCGTAAAAACAGAATGTGTTTCATGGATGAGAACTCTGGTCTTATTTTCCCTTCAGAATCGGAGTAAAACCCCAGGATATGTGTCTTCCTACAAGCAAGAGTTCATTTCTGGTAAACCCAGTGAATTTTGGGTCAAAAGATTTTACACAGTTCACGAACCCAACGCGATTCTCACTATTAACTAAAGAGCATTTATGTAAGAGGAGCTGGGGTTTGTATCAGTTTCATCAGCAGAGTTGAACTACACATGGTCCATATGAGTAGGAAACACAGTTCTTGTATTCAGGGCATTCTCATGCTTCTTGCTGTGTTGAACACACGGGAAAGAAGAGCTTGCTTCTTGCGTTAAAACAGAGTGTGTTTCATTAATGAGAACACTGGTCTGAATTTCCCTTCAGAAACGGAGTTAAACCCCAGAAGATGTGTCTTCCTAAATGCAAGAGTTCATTTCGGGTAAACCCAGTGAATTTTGGGCTCAAATGCTTTTTAGCACTTCATGAACCCAATGCGATTCTCACTATTAACTGAAGAGCATTTATGTAAGGGGAGCTGTGGTTTGCGCAGTTTCCGAAGCAGAGTTGAACTACATATGGTCAGTATGAGTAGGAAACACAGTTCTTTCTTTCTGGGCATGCTCATGGTTCTTCCTGGATTAGAGACGCTGGAAAGAAGAGCTTGCTTCTTGGGTTAAAACTTAGTGTGTTTCAAGGATGAGAACAATGGTCAGAATTTCGCTACAGAAACGGAGTTAAACCACAGGATCTGTGTCCTCCTACAAGCACGAGGTCATTTCTGGTAGACCAAGTGAATTTTGGTCTCAAATGATTTTACACAGTTCTAGAACCCAACGCGATGATCACTATTAACTAAAGAGCATTTATGTAACAGGAGCTGTGGTCTGTATCAGTTTCATAAGGAGAGTTGAACTAAATATGGTCCGTATGAGTAGGAAACACAGTTCTTTTATTCAGGGCATGAATATGGTTCTTGCTGTATTGGACACGCTTGAAAGAAGAACTTGTTTCTGGCGTTAAAACAGCGTGTGGTTCATCGATGAGAACACTGGTCTGAATTTCCCTTCAGAAATGGAGTTAAACCCCAGGATCTGTGTCTTTATACAAGCAAGAATTCATTTCTGGTAAACCCAGTGAATTTTAGGTCAAATGATTTTACACAGTTCACGAACCCAACGCGATTCTCACTATTAACCAAAGAGCATTTATGTAAGAGGAGATGGGGTTTGTATCAGTTTCATAAGAAGAGTTGAACAACATATGGTCGGTATGAGGAGGAAACACAGTTCTTTTTTTCTGGGCATGCTCATGGTCTTGCTGTATTGGAGACGCATAAAAGAAGAGCTTGCTTCTTTAGGGAAAACAGTGTGTGTTTCATGGAAGAATACAATGGTCTGAATTTTCCTTCAGAAGCAGAGTTAAATCACAGGTTCTGTGTCTTCCTACAAGCAACAGTTAATTTCTGGTACACCAAGTGAATTTTGGGCTCAAATGATATTTCACAGATCAAGATCCCAACGCCATTCTCACCGTTAACTGAAGAGCATTTATGTAGGTGGAGCTGTAGTTTTTATCAGTTTCATAAGCAGAGTTGAATTACATATCGTCCATATGAGTAGAAAACACAGTTCTTTTTTTCAGGGCATTCTCATGGTTCTTGCTGTATTGGACACACTGGAAGGAAGAGCTTGCTTCTTGCCTTAAAACAGAGTGTGTTTCATTAATGAGAACACTACTCTGAATTTCCCTTCCGAAAAGGAGTTCACCCCAGGATCTGTGTCTTCCAACAAGCAAGAGTTCATTTCTGGTAAACCAAGCTAATTTTGGGCTCAAATGATTTTACACAGTTCACGAACCCAACGCGATTCTGAATATTATCTAAAGAGCATTTATGTAACTTGAGCTGTGGTTTGTACCAGTTTCATAAGTAGAGTTGAACTTCTTATGGTCCGTATGAGTAGGAAACAAAGTACATTTTTCAGGGCATGAATATGGTTCTTGCTGTATTGGACACGCTGGAAAGAAGAGCTTGCTTCTTCCGTTAAAACAGAGTGTGTTTCATTAATGAGAACACTGGTCTGAATTTCCCTTCAGACACGGATTTAAACCCCAGGATCTTGGTCTTCCTACAAGCAAGAGATCATTTCTGGTAAACCCAGTGAATTTTGGGCTCAAATGATTTACACAGTTCTAGAACCCAATGCTATGATCACTATTAACTAAAGAGCATTCATGTAAGAGCAGCTGTGGTCTGTATCAGTTTCATAAGCAGAGTTGAACTACATATGGTCCGTATGAGTAGGAAACACAGTTCTTTTTTTCAGGGAATGAATATGGTTCTTGCTGTATTTGACATTCCTGAAAGAAGAGCTTTCTTCTTCTGTTAAAACAGAGTATGTTTTATGGATGAGAACAGTGGTCTGAATTTCCCTTCAGAATCGCAGTTAAACCCCAGGATCTGTTTCTTCCTAAAAGCAAGAGTTCACTTCTGGTAAACCCAGTGAATTTTGGGTCAAATGATTTTACACAGTTCACGAATCCAACGCGATTCTCACTATTAACTAAAGAGCATTTATGTAAGAGGAGCTGGGGTTTGTATCAGTTTCATAAGCAGAGTTGAACTACACATGGTCCATATGAGTAGGAAACACAGTTCTTGTATTCAGGGCATTCTCATGCTTCATGCTTTGTTGAACACACGGGAAAGAAGAGCTTGCTTCTTGCGTTAAAACAGAGTGTGTTTCATTAATGAGAACACTGGTCTGAATTTCCCTTCAGAAACGGAGTTAAACCCCAGAAGATGTGTCTTCCTAAATGCAAGAGTTCATTTCGGGTAAACCCAGTGAATTTTGGGCTCAAATGCTTTTTAGCACTTCATGAACCCAATGCGATTCTCACTATTAACTGAAGAGCATTTATGTAAGGGGAGCTGTGGTTTGCGCAGTTTCCGAAGCAGAGTTGAACTACATATGGTCAGTATGAGTAGGAAACACAGTTCTTTCTTTCTGGGCATGCTCATGGTTCTTCCTGGATTAGAGACGCTGGAAAGAAGAGCTTGCTTCTTGGGTTAAAACTTAGTGTGTTTCAAGGATGAGAACAATGGTCAGAATTTCGCTACAGAAACGGAGTTAAACCACAGGATCTGTGTCCTCCTACAAGCACGAGGTCATTTCTGGTAGACCAAGTGAATTTTGGTCTCAAATGATTTTACACAGTTCTAGAACCCAACGCGATGATCACTATTAACTAAAGAGCATTTATGTAACAGGAGCTGTGGTCTGTATCAGTTTCATAAGCAGAGTTGAACTAAATATGGTCCGTATGAGTAGGAAACAAAGTACATTTTTCAGGGCATGAATATGGTTCTTGCTGTATTGGACACGCTGGAAAGAAGAGCTTGCTTCTTCCGTTAAAACAGAGTGTGTTTCATTAATGAGAACACTGGTCTGAATTTCCCTTCAGAAACGGAATTAAACCCCAGTATCTGTGTCTTCTTACAAGCAAGAATTCATTTCTGGTAAAAAAAAAAAAAGGAATTTTGGGGTCAAAATATTTTACACAGTTCACAATCCACCGTGATTCTCACTATTAACTAAAGAGCATTTATGTAAGAGGAGCTGGGGTTTGTATCAGTTTCATAAGCAGAGTTGAACTAGATATGGTCCATATGAGTAGGAAACACAGTTCTTTTTTTCAGGGCATTCTCATGCTTCTTGCTGTGTTGAACACATGGGAAAGAAGAGCTTGCTTCTTGCGTTAAAACAGAGTGTGTTTCATTAATGAAAACACTGGTCTGAATTTCCCTTCAGAAACGGATTTAAACCCCAGAATATGTGTCTTCCTAAAAGCAAGAGTTCATTTCGGGTAAACCCAGTGAATTTTGGGCTCAAATGCTTTTTAGCACTTCATGAACCCAATGCGATTCTCATTATTAACTGAAGAGCATTTATGTAAGAGGAGCTGTGGTTTGCATCAGTTTCAGAAGCAAAGTTGAACTACTTAAGGTCCATATGAGTAGGAAACACAGTTCTTTCTTTCTGGGCATGTTCACGGTTCTTCCTGGATTAGAGACGCTGGAAAGAAGAGCTTGCTTCTTGGGTTAAAACGTAGTGTGTTTCAAGGATGAGAACACTGGTCAGAATTTCGCTACAGAAACGGAGATAAACCACAGGATCTGTGTCCTCCTACAAGCACGATTTCATTTCTGGTAGACCAAGTGAATTTTGCTCTCAAATGATTTTACACAGTTCTAGAACCCAACGCGATGATCACTATTAACTAAAGAGCATTTATGTAACAGGAGCTGTGGTCTGTATCAGTTTCATATGCAGAGTTGAACTACATATGGTCCATATGAGTCGGGAACTCAGGTCTTTTATTCTGGGCATTCTCATGGTTCTTGCTGTATTGGAGATGCTGGAAAGAAGAGCTTGCTTTTTGCGTAAAAACAGAATGTGTTTCATGGATGAGAACTCTGGTCTTATTTTCCCTTCAGAATCGGAGTAAAACCCCAGGATATGTGTCTTCCTACAAGCAAGAGTTCATTTCTGGTAAACCCAGTGAATTTTGGGTCAAATGATTTTACACAGTTCACGAACCCAACGCGATTCTCACTATTAACTAAAGAGCATTTATGTAAGAGGAGCTGGGGTTTGTATCAGTTTCATCAGCAGAGTTGAACTACACATGGTCCATATGAGTAGGAAACACAGTTCTTGTATTCAGGGCATTCTCATGCTTCTTGCTGTGTTGAACACACGGGAAAGAAGAGCTTGCTTCTTGCGTTAAAACAGAGTGTGTTTCATTAATGAGAACACTGGTCTGAATTTCCCTTCAGAAACGGAGTTAAACCCCAGAAGATGTGTCTTCCTAAATGCAAGAGTTCATTTCGGGTAAACCCAGTGAATTTTGGGCTCAAATGCTTTTTAGCACTTCATGAACCCAATGCGATTCTCACTATTAACTGAAGAGCATTTATGTAAGGGGAGCTGTGGTTTGCGCAGTTTCCGAAGCAGAGTTGAACTACATATGGTCAGTATGAGTAGGAAACACAGTTCTTTCTTTCTGGGCATGCTCATGGTTCTTCCTGGATTAGAGACGCTGGAAAGAAGAGCTTGCTTCTTGGGTTAAAACTTAGTGTGTTTCAAGGATGAGAACAATGGTCAGAATTTCGCTACAGAAACGGAGTTAAACCACAGGATCTGTGTCCTCCTACAAGCACGAGGTCATTTCTGGTAGACCAAGTGAATTTTGGTCTCAAATGATTTTACACAGTTCTAGAACCCAACGCGATGATCACTATTAACTAAAGAGCATTTATGTAACAGGAGCTGTGGTCTGTATCAGTTTCATAAGCAGAGTTGAACTAAATATGGTCCGTATGAGTAGGAAACACAGTTCTTTTATTCAGGGCATGAATATGGTTCTTGCTGTATTGGACACGCTTGAAAGAAGAACTTGTTTCTGGCGTTAAAACAGCGTGTGGTTCATTGATGAGAACACTGGTCTGAATTTCCCTTCAGAAATGGAGTTAAACCCCAGGATCTGTGTCTTTATACAAGCAAGAATTCATTTCTGGTAAACCCAGTGAATTTTAGGTCAAATGATTTTACACAGTTCACGAACCCAACGCGATTCTCACTATTAACCAAAGAGCATTTATGTAAGAGGAGATGGGGTTTGTATCAGTTTCATAAGAAGAGTTGAACAACATATGGTCGGTATGAGGAGGAAACACAGTTCTTTTTTTCTGGGCATGCTCATGGTCTTGCTGTATTGGAGACGCATAAAAGAAGAGCTTGCTTCTTTAGGGAAAACAGTGTGTGTTTCATGGAAGAATACAATGGTCTGAATTTTCCTTCAGAAGCAGAGTTAAATCACAGGTTCTGTGTCTTCCTACAAGCAACAGTTAATTTCTGGTACACCAAGTGAATTTTGGGCTCAAATGATATTTCACAGATCAAGATCCCAACGCCATTCTCACCGTTAACTGAAGAGCATTTATGTAGGTGGAGCTGTAGTTTTTATCAGTTTCATAAGCAGAGTTGAATTACATATCGTCCATATGAGTAGAAAACACAGTTCTTTTTTTCAGGGCATTCTCATGGTTCTTGCTGTATTGGACACACTGGAAGGAAGAGCTTGCTTCTTGCCTTAAAACAGAGTGTGTTTCATTAATGAGAACACTACTCTGAATTTCCCTTCCGAAAAGGAGTTCACCCCAGGATCTGTGTCTTCCAACAAGCAAGAGTTCATTTCTGGTAAACCAAGCTAATTTTGGGCTCAAATGATTTTACACAGTTCACGAACCCAACGCGATTCTGAATATTATCTAAAGAGCATTTATGTAACTTGAGCTGTGGTTTGTACCAGTTTCATAAGTAGAGTTGAACTTCTTATGGTCCGTATGAGTAGGAAACAAAGTACATTTTTCAGGGCATGAATATGGTTCTTGCTGTATTGGACACGCTGGAAAGAAGAGCTTGCTTCTTCCGTTAAAACAGAGTGTGTTTCATTAATGAGAACACTGGTCTGAATTTCCCTTCAGACACAGATTTAAACCCCAGGATCTTGGTCTTCCTACAAGCAAGAGATCATTTCTGGTAAACCCAGTGAATTTTGGGCTCAAATGATTTACACAGTTCTAGAACCCAATGCTATGATCACTATTAACTAAAGAGCATTCATGTAACAGGAGCTGTGGTCTGTATCAGTTTCACAAGCAGAGTTGAACTAAATATGGTCCGTATGAGTAGGGAACACAGTTCTTTTTTTCAGGGAATGAATATGGTTCTTGCTGTATTTGACATTCCTGAAAGAAGAGCTTTCTTCTTCTGTTAAAACAGAGTATGTTTTATGGATGAGAACAGTGGTCTGAATTTCCCTTCAGAATCGCAGTTAAACCCCAGGATCTGTTTCTTCCTAAAAGCAAGAGTTCACTTCTGGTAAACCCAGTGAATTTTGGGTCAAATGATTTTACACAGTTCACGAATCCAACGCGATTCTCACTATTAACTAAAGAGCATTTATGTAAGAGGAGCTGGGGTTTGTATCTGTTTCATAAGCAGAGTTGAACTACACATGGTCCATATGAGTAGGAAACACAGTTCTTGTATTCAGGGCATTCTCATGCTTCTTGCTGTGTTGAACACACGGGAAAGAAGAGCTTGCTTCTTGCGTTAAAACAGAGTGTGTTTCATTAATGAGAACACTGGTCTGAATTTCCCTTCAGAAACGGAGTTAAACCCCAGAAGATGTGTCTTCCTAAATGCAAGAGTTCATTTCGGGTAAACCCAGTGAATTTTGGGCTCAAATGCTTTTTAGCACTTCATGAACCCAATGCGATTCTCACTATTAACTGAAGAGCATTTATGTAAGGGGAGCTGTGGTTTGCGCAGTTTCCGAAGCAGAGTTGAACTACATATGGTCAGTATGAGTAGGAAACACAGTTCTTTCTTTCTGGGCATGCTCACGGTTCTTCCTGGATTAGAGACGCTGGAAAGAAGAGCTTGCTTCTTGGGTTAAAACGTAGTGTGTTTCAAGGATGAGAACACTGGTCATATTTCGCTACAGAAACGGAGATAAACCACAGGATCTGTGTCCTCCTACAAGCACGATTTCATTTCTGGTAGACCAAGTGAATTTTGCTCTCAAATGATTTTACACAGTTCTAGAACCCAACGCGATGATCACTATTAACTAAAGAGCATTTATGTAACAGGAGCTGTGGTCTGTATCAGTTTCATATGCAGAGTTGAACTACATATGGTCCATATGAGTCGGAAACTCAGGTCTTTTATTCTGGGCATTCTCATGGTTCTTGCTGTATTGGAGATGCTGGAAAGAAGAGCTTGCTTTTTGCGTAAAAACAGAATGTGTTTCATGGATGAGAACTCTGGTCTTATTTTCCCTTCAGAATCGGAGTAAAACCCCAGGATATGTGTCTTCCTACAAGCAAGAGTTCATTTCTGGTAAACCCAGTGAATTTTGGGTCAAATGATTTTACACATTTCACGAACCCAACGCGATTCTCACTATTAACTAAAGAGCATTTATGTAAGAGGAGCTGGGGTTTGTATCAGTTTCATCAGCAGAGTTGAACTACACATGGTCCATATGAGTAGGAAACACAGTTCTTGTATTCAGGGCATTCTCATGCTTCTTGCTGTGTTGAACACACGGGAAAGAAGAGCTTGCTTCTTGCGTTAAAACAGAGTGTGTTTCATTAATGAGAACACTGGTCTGAATTTCCCTTCAGAAACGGAGTTAAACCCCAGAAGATGTGTCTTCCTAAATGCAAGAGTTCATTTCGGGTAAACCCAGTGAATTTTGGGCTCAAATGCTTTTTAGCACTTCATGAACCCAATGCGATTCTCACTATTAACTGAAGAGCATTTATGTAAGGGGAGCTGTGTTTTGCGCAGTTTCCGAAGCAGAGTTGAACTACATATGGTCAGTATGAGTAGGAAACACAGTTCTTTCTTTCTGGGCATGCTCATGGTTCTTCCTGGATTAGAGACGCTGGAAAGAAGAGCTTGCTTCTTGGGTTAAAACTTAGTGTGTTTCAAGGATGAGAACAATGGTCAGAATTTCGCTACAGAAACGGAGTTAAACCACAGGATCTGTGTCCTCCTACAAGCACGAGGTCATTTCTGGTAGACCAAGTGAATTTTGGTCTCAAATGATTTTACACAGTTCTAGAACCCAACGCGATGATCACTATTAACTAAAGAGCATTTATGTAACAGGAGCTGTGGTCTGTATCAGTTTCATAAGCAGAGTTGAACTAAATATGGTCCGTATGAGTAGGAAACACAGTTCTTTTATTCAGGGCATGAATATGGTTCTTGCTGTATTGGACACGCTTGAAAGAAGAACTTGTTTCTGGCGTTAAAACAGCGTGTGGTTCATCGATGAGAACACTGGTCTGAATTTCCCTTCAGAAATGGAGTTAAACCCCAGGATCTGTGTCTTTATACAAGCAAGAATTCATTTCTGGTAAACCCAGTGAATTTTAGGTCAAATGATTTTACACAGTTCACGAACCCAACGCGATTCTCACTATTAACCAAAGAGCATTTATGTAAGAGGAGATGGGGTTTGTATCAGTTTCATAAGAAGAGTTGAACAACATATGGTCGGTATGAGGAGGAAACACAGTTCTTTTTTTCTGGGCATGCTCATGGTCTTGCTGTATTGGAGACGCATAAAAGAAGAGCTTGCTTCTTTAGGGAAAACAGTGTGTGTTTCATGGAAGAATACAATGGTCTGAATTTTCCTTCAGAAGCAGAGTTAAATCACAGGTTCTGTGTCTTCCTACAAGCAACAGTTAATTTCTGGTACACCAAGTGAATTTTGGGCTCAAATGATATTTCACAGATCAAGATCCCAACGCCATTCTCACCGTTAACTGAAGAGCATTTATGTAGGTGGAGCTGTAGTTTTTATCAGTTTCATAAGCAGAGTTGAATTACATATCGTCCATATGAGTAGAAAACACAGTTCTTTTTTTCAGGGCATTCTCATGGTTCTTGCTGTATTGGACACACTGGAAGGAAGAGCTTGCTTCTTGCCTTAAAACAGAGTGTGTTTCATTAATGAGAACACTACTCTGAATTTCCCTTCAGAAAAGGAGTTCACCCCAGGATCTGTGTCTTCCAACAAGCAAGAGTTCATTTCTGGTAAACCAAGCTAATTTTGGGCTCAAATGATTTTACACAGTTCACGAACCCAACGCGATTCTGAATATTATCTAAAGAGCATTTATGTAACTTGAGCTGTGGTTTGTACCAGTTTCATAAGTAGAGTTGAACTTCTTATGGTCCGTATGAGTAGGAAACAAAGTACATTTTTCAGGGCATGAATATGGTTCTTGCTGTATTGGACACGCTGGAAAGAAGAGCTTGCTTCTTCCGTTAAAACAGAGTGTGTTTCATTAATGAGAACACTGGTCTGAATTTCCCTTCAGACACGGATTTAAACCCCAGGATCTTGGTCTTCCTACAAGCAAGAGATCATTTCTGGTAAACCCAGTGAATTTTGGGCTCAAATGATTTACACAGTTCTAGAACCCAATGCTATGATCACTATTAACTAAAGAGCATTCATGTAAGAGCAGCTGTGGTCTGTATCAGTTTCATAAGCAGAGTTGAACTACATATGGTCCGTATGAGTAGGAAACACAGTTCTTTTTTTCAGGGAATGAATATGGTTCTTGCTGTATTTGACATTCCTGAAAGAAGAGCTTTCTTCTTCTGTTAAAACAGAGTATGTTTTATGGATGAGAACAGTGGTCTGAATTTCCCTTCAGAATCGCAGTTAAACCCCAGGATCTGTTTCTTCCTAAAAGCAAGAGTTCACTTCTGGTAAACCCAGTGAATTTTGGGTCAAATGATTTTACACAGTTCATGAATCCAACGCGATTCTCACTATTAACTAAAGAGCATTTATGTAAGAGGAGCTGGGGTTTGTATCAGTTTCATAAGCAGAGTTGAACTACACATGGTCCATATGAGTAGGAAACACAGTTCTTGTATTCAGGGCATTCTCATGCTTCTTGCTGTGTTGAACACACGGGAAAGAAGAGCTTGCTTCTTGCGTTAAAACAGAGTGTGTTTCATTAATGAGAACACTGGTCTGAATTTCCCTTCAGAAACGGAGTTAAACCCCAGAAGATGTGTCTTCCTAAATGCAAGAGTTCATTTCGGGTAAACCCAGTGAATTTTGGGCTCAAATGCTTTTTAGCACTTCATGAACCCAATGCGATTCTCACTATTAACTGAAGAGCATTTATGTAAGGGGAGCTGTGGTTTGCGCAGTTTCCGAAGCAGAGTTGAACTACATATGGTCAGTATGAGTAGGAAACACAGTTCTTTCTTTCTGGGCATGCTCATGGTTCTTCCTGGATTAGAGACGCTGGAAAGAAGAGCTTGCTTCTTGGGTTAAAACTTAGTGTGTTTCAAGGATGAGAACAATGGTCAGAATTTCGCTACAGAAACGGAGTTAAACCACAGGATCTGTGTCCTCCTACAAGCACGAGGTCATTTCTGGTAGACCAAGTGAATTTTGGTCTCAAATGATTTTACACAGTTCTAGAACCCAACGCGATGATCACTATTAACTAAAGAGCATTTATGTAACAGGAGCTGTGGTCTGTATCAGTTTCATAAGCAGAGTTGAACTAAATATGGTCCGTATGAGTAGGAAACACAGTTCTTTTATTCAGGGCATGAATATGGTTCTTGCTGTATTGGACACGCTTGAAAGAAGAACTTGTTTCTGGCGTTAAAACAGCGTGTGGTTCATCGATGAGAACACTGGTCTGAATTTCCCTTCAGAAATGGAGTTAAACCCCAGGATCTGTGTCTTTATACAAGCAAGAATTCATTTCTGGTAAACCCAGTGAATTTTAGGTCAAATGATTTTACACAGTTCACGAACCCAACGCGATTCTCACTATTAACCAAAGAGCATTTATGTAAGAGGAGATGGGGTTTGTATCAGTTTCATAAGAAGAGTTGAACAACATATGGTCGGTATGAGGAGGAAACACAGTTCTTTTTTTCTGGGCATGCTCATGGTCTTGCTGTATTGGAGACGCATAAAAGAAGAGCTTGCTTCTTTAGGGAAAACAGTGTGTGTTTCATGGAAGAATACAATGGTCTGAATTTTCCTTCAGAAGCAGAGTTAAATCACAGGTTCTGTGTCTTCCTACAAGCAACAGTTAATTTCTGGTACACCAAGTGAATTTTGGGCTCAAATGATATTTCACAGATCAAGATCCCAACGCCATTCTCACCGTTAACTGAAGAGCATTTATGTAGGTGGAGCTGTAGTTTTTATCAGTTTCATAAGCAGAGTTGAATTACATATCGTCCATATGAGTAGAAAACACAGTTCTTTTTTTCAGGGCATTCTCATGGTTCTTGCTGTATTGGACACACTGGAAGGAAGAGCTTGCTTCTTGCCTTAAAACAGAGTGTGTTTCATTAATGAGAACACTACTCTGAATTTCCCTTCAGAAAAGGAGTTCACCCCAGGATCTGTGTCTTCCAACAAGCAAGAGTTCATTTCTGGTAAACCAAGCTAATTTTGGGCTCAAATGATTTTACACAGTTCACGAACCCAACGCGATTATGAATATTATCTAAAGAGCATTTATGTAACTTGAGCTGTGGTTTGTACCAGTTTCATAAGTAGAGTTGAACTTCTTATGGTCCGTATGAGTAGGAAACAAAGTACATTTTTCAGGGCATGAATATGGTTCTTGCTGTATTGGACACGCTGGAAAGAAGAGCTTGCTTCTTCCGTTAAAACAGAGTGTGTTTCATTAATGAGAACACTGGTCTGAATTTCCCTTCAGACACGGATTTAAACCCCAGGATCTTGGTCTTCCTACAAGCAAGAGATCATTTCTGGTAAACCCAGTGAGTTTTGGGCTCAAATGATTTACACAGTTCTAGAACCCAATGCTATGATCACTATTAACTAAAGAGCATTCATGTAACAGGAGCTGTGGTCTGTATCAGTTTCATAAGCAGAGTTGAACTAAATATGGTCCGTATGAGTAGGAAACACAGTTCTTTTTTTCAGGGAATGAATATGGTTCTTGCTGTATTTGACATTCCTGAAAGAAGAGCTTTCTTCTTCTGTTAAAACAGAGTATGTTTTATGGATGAGAACAGTGGTCTGAATTTCCCTTCAGAATCGCAGTTAAACCCCAGGATCTGTTTCTTCCTAAAAGCAAGAGTTCACTTCTGGTAAACCCAGTGAATTTTGGGTCAAATGATTTTACACAGTTCACGAATCCAACGCGATTCTCACTATTAACTAAAGAGCATTTATGTAAGAGGAGCTGGGGTTTGTATCAGTTTCATAAGCAGAGTTGAACTACACATGGTCCATATGAGTAGGAAACACAGTTCTTGTATTCAGGGCATTCTCATGCTTCTTGCTGTGTTGAACACACGGGACAGAAGAGCTTGCTTCTTGCGTTAAAACAGAGTGTGTTTCATTAATGAGAACACTGGTCTGAATTTCCCTTCAGAAACGGAGTTAAACCCCAGAAGATGTGTCTTCCTAAATGCAAGAGTTCATTTCGGGTAAACCCAGTGAATTTTGGGCTCAAATGCTTTTTAGCACTTCATGAACCCAATGCGATTCTCACTATTAACTGAAGAGCATTTATGTAAGGGGAGCTGTGGTTTGCGCAGTTTCCGAAGCAGAGTTGAACTACATATTGTCAGTATGAGTAGGAAACACAGTTCTTTCTTTCTGGGCATGCTCATGGTTCTTCCTGGATTAGAGACGCTGGAAAGAAGAGCTTGCTTCTTGGGTTAAAACTTAGTGTGTTTCAAGGATGAGAACAATGGTCAGAATTTTGCTACAGAAACGGAGTTAAACCACAGGATCTGTGTCCTCCTACAAGCACGAGGTCATTTCTGGTAGACCAAGTGAATTTTGGTCTCAAATGATTTTACACAGTTCTAGAACCCAACGCGATGATCACTATTAACTAAAGAGCATTTATGTAACAGGAGCTGTGGTCTGTATCAGTTTCATAAGCAGAGTTGAACTAAATATGGTCCGTATGAGTAGGAAACAAAGTACATTTTTCAGGGCATGAATATGGTTCTTGCTGTATTGGACACGCTGGAAAGAAGAGCTTGCTTCTTCCGTTAAAACAGAGTGTGTTTCATTAATGAGAACACTGGTCTGAATTTCCCTTCAGAAACGGAATTAAACCCCAGTATCTGTGTCTTCTTACAAGCAAGAATTCATTTCTGGTAAAAAAAAAAAAAAAGGAATTTTGGGGTCAAAATATTTTACACAGTTCAAAATCCACCGTGATTCTCACTATTAACTAAAGAGCATTTATGTAAGAGGAGCTGGGGTTTGTATCAGTTTCATAAGCAGAGTTGAACTACATATGGTCCATATGAGTAGGAAACACAGTTCTTTTTTTCAGGGCATTCTCATGCTTCTTGCTGTGTTGAACACATGGGAAAGAAGAGCTTGCTTCTTGCGTTAAAACAGAGTGTGTTTCATTAATGAAAACACTGGTCGAATTTCCCTTCAGAAACGGATTTAAACCCCAGATAATGTGTCTTCCTAAAAGCAAGAGTTCATTTCGGGTAAACCCAGTGAATTTTGGGCTCAAATGCTTTTTAGCACTTCATGAACCCAATGCGATTCTCATTATTAACTGAAGAGCATTTATGTAAGAGGAGCTGTGGTTTGCATCAGTTTCAGAAGCAAAGTTGAACTACTTAAGGTCCGTATGAGTAGGAAACACAGTTCTTTCTTTCTGGGCATGTTCACGGTTCTTCCTGGATTAGAGACGCTGGAAAGAAGAGCTTGCTTCTTGGGTTAAAACGTAGTGTGTTTCAAGGATGAGAACACTGGTCAGAATTTCGCTACAGAAACGGAGATAAACCACAGGATCTGTGTCCTCCTACAAGCACGATTTCATTTCTGGTAGACCAAGTGAATTTTGCTCTCAAATGATTTTACACAGTTCTAGAACCCAACGCGATGATCACTATTAACTAAAGAGCATTTATGTAACAGGAGCTGTGGTCTGTATCAGTTTCATATGCAGAGTTGAACTACATATGGTCCATATGAGTCGGAAACTCAGGTCTTTTATTCTGGGCATTCTCATGGTTCTTGCTGTATTGGAGATGCTGGAAAGAAGAGCTTGCTTTTTGCGTGAAAACAGAATGTGTTTCATGGATGAGAACTCTGGTCTTATTTTCCCTTCAGAATCGGAGTAAAACCCCAGGATATGTGTCTTCCTACAAGCAAGAGTTCATTTCTGGTAAACCCAGTGAATTTTGGGTCAAATGATTTTACACATTTCACGAACCCAACGCGATTCTGAATATTATCTAAAGAGCATTTATGTAACTTGAGCTGTGGTTTGTACCAGTTTCATAAGTAGAGTTGAACTTCTTATGGTCCGTATGAGTAGGAAACAAAGTACATTTTTCAGGGCATGAATATGGTTCTTGCTGTATTGGACACGCTGGAAAGAAGAGCTTGCTTCTTCCGTTAAAACAGAGTGTGTTTCATTAATGAGAACACTGGTCTGAATTTCCCTTCAGACACGGATTTAAACCCCAGGATCTTGGTCTTCCTACAAGCAAGAGATCATTTCTGGTAAACCCAGTGAATTTTGGGTTCAAATGATTTACACAGTTCTAGAACCCAATGCTATGATCACTATTAACTAAAGAGCATTCATGTAAGAGCAGCTGTGGTCTGTATCAGTTTCATAAGCAGAGTTGAACTACATATGGTCCGTATGAGTAGGAAACACAGTTCTTTTTTTCAGGGAATGAATATGGTTCTTGCTGTATTTGACATTCCTGAAAGAAGAGCTTTCTTCTTCTGTTAAAACAGAGTATGTTTTATGGATGAGAACAGTGGTCTGAATTTCCCTTCAGAATCGCAGTTAAACCCCAGGATCTGTTTCTTCCTAAAAGCAAGAGTTCACTTCTGGTAAACCCAGTGAATTTTGGGTCAAATGATTTTACACAGTTCACGAATCCAACGCGATTCTCACTATTAACTAAAGAGCATTTATGTAAGAGGAGCTGGGGTTTGTATCAGTTTCATCAGCAGAGTTGAACTACACATGGTCCATATGAGTAGGAAACACAGTTCTTGTATTCAGGGCATTCTCATGCTTCTTGCTGTGTTGAACACACGGGAAAGAAGAGCTTGCTTCTTGCGTTAAAACAGAGTGTGTTTCATTAATGAGAACACTGGTCTGAATTTCCCTTCAGAAACGGAGTTAAACCCCAGAAGATGTGTCTTCCTAAATGCAAGAGTTCATTTCGGGTAAACCCAGTGAATTTTGGGCTCAAATGCTTTTTAGCACTTCATGAACCCAATGCGATTCTCACTATTAACTGAAGAGCATTTATGTAAGGGGAGCTGTGGTTTGCGCAGTTTCCGAAGCAGAGTTGAACTACATATGGTCAGTATGAGTAGGAAACACAGTTCTTTCTTTCTGGGCATGCTCATGGTTCTTCCTGGATTAGAGACGCTGGAAAGAAGAGCTTGCTTCTTGGGTTAAAACTTAGTGTGTTTCAAGGATGAGAACAATGGTCAGAATTTCGCTACAGAAACGGAGATAAACCACAGGATCTGTGTCCTCCTACAAGCACGAGGTCATTTCTGGTAGACCAAGTGAATTTTGGTCTCAAATGATTTTACACAGTTCTAGAACCCAACGCGATGATCACTATTAACTAAAGAGCATTTATGTAACAGGAGCTGTGGTCTGTATCAGTTTCATAAGCAGAGTTGAACTAAATATGGTCCGTATGAGTAGGAAACAAAGTACATTTTTCAGGGCATGAATATGGTTCTTGCTGTATTGGACACGCTGGAAAGAAGAGCTTGCTTCTTCCGTTAAAACAGAGTGTGTTTCATTAATGAGAACACTGGTCTGAATTTCCCTTCAGACACGGATTTAAACCCCAGGATCTTGGTCTTCCTACAAGCAAGAGATCATTTCTGGTAAACCCAGTGAATTTTGGGCTCAAATGATTTACACAGTTCTAGAACCCAATGCTATGATCACTATTAACTAAAGAGCATTCATGTAAGAGCAGCTGTGGTCTGTATCAGTTTCATAAGCAGAGTTGAACTACATATGGTCCGTATGAGTAGGAAACACAGTTCTTTTTTTCAGGGAATGAATATGGTTCTTGCTGTATTTGACATTCCTGAAAGAAGAGCTTTCTTCTTCTGTTAAAACAGAGTATGTTTTATGGATGAGAACAGTGGTCTGAATTTCCCTTCAGAATCGCAGTTAAACCCCAGGATCTGTTTCTTCCTAAAAGCAAGAGTTCACTTCTGGTAAACCCAGTGAATTTTGGGTCAAATGATTTTACACAGTTCACGAATCCAACGCGATTCTCACTATTAACTAAAGAGCATTTATGTAAGAGGAGCTGGGGTTTGTATCAGTTTCATCAGCAGAGTTGAACTACACATGGTCCATATGAGTAGGAAACACAGTTCTTGTATTCAGGGCATTCTCATGCTTCTTGCTGTGTTGAACACACGGGAAAGAAGAGCTTGCTTCTTGCGTTAAAACAGAGTGTGTTTCATTAATGAGAACACTGGTCTGAATTTCCCTTCAGAAACGGAGTTAAACCCCAGAAGATGTGTCTTCCTAAATGCAAGAGTTCATTTCGGGTAAACCCAGTGAATTTTGGGCTCAAATGCTTTTTAGCACTTCATGAACCCAATGCGATTCTCACTATTAACTGAAGAGCATTTATGTAAGGGGAGCTGTGGTTTGCGCAGTTTCCGAAGCAGAGTTGAACTACATATGGTCAGTATGAGTAGGAAACACAGTTCTTTCTTTCTGGGCATGCTCATGGTTCTTCCTGGATTAGAGACGCTGGAAAGAAGAGCTTGCTTCTTGGGTTAAAACTTAGTGTGTTTCAAGGATGAGAACAATGGTCAGAATTTTGCTACAGAAACGGAGTTAAACCACAGGATCTGTGTCCTCCTACAAGCACGAGGTCATTTCTGGTAGACCAAGTGAATTTTGGTCTCAAATGATTTTACACAGTTCTAGAACCCAACGCGATGATCACTATTAACTAAAGAGCATTTATGTAACAGGAGCTGTGGTCTGTATCAGTTTCATAAGCAGAGTTGAACTAAATATGGTCCGTATGAGTAGGAAACAAAGTACATTTTTCAGGGCATGAATATGGTTCTTGCTGTATTGGACACGCTGGAAAGAAGAGCTTGCTTCTTCCGTTAAAACAGAGTGTGTTTCATTAATGAGAACACTGGTCTGAATTTCCCTTCAGAAACGGAATTAAACCCCAGTATCTGTGTCTTCTTACAAGCAAGAATTCATTTCTGGTAAAAAAAAAAAAAAGGAATTTTGGGGTCAAAATATTTTACACAGTTCACAATCCACCGTGATTCTCACTATTAACTAAAGAGCATTTATGTAAGAGGAGCTGGGGTTTGTATCAGTTTCATAAGCAGAGTTGAACTAGATATGGTCCATATGAGTAGGAAACACAGTTCTTTTTTTCAGGGCATTCTCATGCTTCTTGCTGTGTTGAACACATGGGAAAGAAGAGCTTGCTTCTTGCGTTAAAACAGAGTGTGTTTCATTAATGAAAACACTGGTCTGAATTTCCCTTCAGAAACGGATTTAAACCCCAGAATATGTGTCTTCCTAAAAGCAAGAGTTCATTTCGGGTAAACCCAGTGAATTTTGGGCTCAAATGCTTTTTAGCACTTCATGAACCCAATGCGATTCTCATTATTAACTGAAGAGCATTTATGTAAGAGGAGCTGTGGTTTGCATCAGTTTCAGAAGCAAAGTTGAACTACTTAAGGTCCATATGAGTAGGAAACACAGTTCTTTCTTTCTGGGCATGTTCACGGTTCTTCCTGGATTAGAGACGCTGGAAAGAAGAGCTTGCTTCTTGGGTTAAAACGTAGTGTGTTTCAAGGATGAGAACACTGGTCAGAATTTCGCTACAGAAACGGAGATAAACCACAGGATCTGTGTCCTCCTACAAGCACGATTTCATTTCTGGTAGACCAAGTGAATTTTGCTCTCAAATGATTTTACACAGTTCTAGAACCCAACGCGATGATCACTATTAACTAAAGAGCATTTATGTAACAGGAGCTGTGGTCTGTATCAGTTTCATATGCAGAGTTGAACTACATATGGTCCATATGAGTCGGGAACTCAGGTCTTTTATTCTGGGCATTCTCATGGTTCTTGCTGTATTGGAGATGCTGGAAAGAAGAGCTTGCTTTTTGCGTAAAAACAGAATGTGTTTCATGGATGAGAACTCTGGTCTTATTTTCCCTTCAGAATCGGAGTAAAACCCCAGGATATGTGTCTTCCTACAAGCAAGAGTTCATTTCTGGTAAACCCAGTGAATTTTGGGTCAAATGATTTTACACAGTTCACGAACCCAACGCGATTCTCACTATTAACTAAAGAGCATTTATGTAAGAGGAGCTGGGGTTTGTATCAGTTTCATCAGCAGAGTTGAACTACACATGGTCCATATGAGTAGGAAACACAGTTCTTGTATTCAGGGCATTCTCATGCTTCTTGCTGTGTTGAACACATGGGAAAGAAGAGCTTGCTTCTTGCGTTAAAACAGAGTGTGTTTCATTAATGAGAACACTGGTCTGAATTTCCCTTCAGAAACGGAGTTAAACCCCAGAAGATGTGTCTTCCTAAATGCAAGAGTTCATTTCGGGTAAACCCAGTGAATTTTGGGCTCAAATGCTTTTTAGCACTTCATGAACCCAATGCGATTCTCACTATTAACTGAAGAGCATTTATGTAAGGGGAGCTGTGGTTTGCGCAGTTTCCGAAGCAGAGTTGAACTACATATGGTCAGTATGAGTAGGAAACACAGTTCTTTCTTTCTGGGCATGCTCATGGTTCTTCCTGGATTAGAGACGCTGGAAAGAAGAGCTTGCTTCTTGGGTTAAAACTTAGTGTGTTTCAAGGATGAGAACAATGGTCAGAATTTCGCTACAGAAACGGAGTTAAACCACAGGATCTGTGTCCTCCTACAAGCACGAGGTCATTTCTGGTAGACCAAGTGAATTTTGGTCTCAAATGATTTTACACAGTTCTAGAACCCAACGCGATGATCACTATTAACTAAAGAGCATTTATGTAACAGGAGCTGTGGTCTGTATCAGTTTCATAAGCAGAGTTGAACTAAATATGGTCCGTATGAGTAGGAAACACAGTTCTTTTATTCAGGGCATGAATATGGTTCTTGCTGTATTGGACACGCTTGAAAGAAGAACTTGTTTCTGGCGTTAAAACAGCGTGTGGTTCATTGATGAGAACACTGGTCTGAATTTCCCTTCAGAAATGGAGTTAAACCCCAGGATCTGTGTCTTTATACAAGCAAGAATTCATTTCTGGTAAACCCAGTGAATTTTAGGTCAAATGATTTTACACAGTTCACGAACCCAACGCGATTCTCACTATTAACCAAAGAGCATTTATGTAAGAGGAGATGGGGTTTGTATCAGTTTCATAAGAAGAGTTGAACAACATATGGTCGGTATGAGGAGGAAACACAGTTCTTTTTTTCTGGGCATGCTCATGGTCTTGCTGTATTGGAGACGCATAAAAGAAGAGCTTGCTTCTTTAGGGAAAACAGTGTGTGTTTCATGGAAGAATACAATGGTCTGAATTTTCCTTCAGAAGCAGAGTTAAATCACAGGTTCTGTGTCTTCCTACAAGCAAGAGTTAATTTCTGGTACACCAAGTGAATTTTGGGCTCAAATGATATTTCACAGATCAAGATCCCAACGCCATTCTCACCGTTAACTGAAGAGCATTTATGTAGGTGGAGCTGTAGTTTTTATCAGTTTCATAAGCAGAGTTGAATTACATATCGTCCATATGAGTAGAAAACACAGTTCTTTTTTTCAGGGCATTCTCATGGTTCTTGCTGTATTGGACACACTGGAAGGAAGAGCTTGCTTCTTGCCTTAAAACAGAGTGTGTTTCATTAATGAGAACACTACTCTGAATTTCCCTTCCGAAAAGGAGTTCACCCCAGGATCTGTGTCTTCCAACAAGCAAGAGTTCATTTCTGGTAAACCAAGCTAATTTTGGGCTCAAATGATTTTACACAGTTCACGAACCCAACGCGATTCTGAATATTATCTAAAGAGCATTTATGTAACTTGAGCTGTGGTTTGTACCAGTTTCATAAGTAGAGTTGAACTTCTTATGGTCCGTATGAGTAGGAAACAAAGTACATTTTTCAGGGCATGAATATGGTTCTTGCTGTATTGGACACGCTGGAAAGAAGAGCTTGCTTCTTCCGTTAAAACAGAGTGTGTTTCATTAATGAGAACACTGGTCTGAATTTCCCTTCAGACACAGATTTAAACCCCAGGATCTTGGTCTTCCTACAAGCAAGAGATCATTTCTGGTAAACCCAGTGAATTTTGGGCTCAAATGATTTACACAGTTCTAGAACCCAATGCTATGATCACTATTAACTAAAGAGCATTCATGTAACAGGAGCTGTGGTCTGTATCAGTTTCACAAGCAGAGTTGAACTAAATATGGTCCGTATGAGTAGGGAACACAGTTCTTTTTTTCAGGGAATGAATATGGTTCTTGCTGTATTTGACATTCCTGAAAGAAGAGCTTTCTTCTTCTGTTAAAACAGAGTATGTTTTATGGATGAGAACAGTGGTCTGAATTTCCCTTCAGAATCGCAGTTAAACCCCAGGATCTGTTTCTTCCTAAAAGCAAGAGTTCACTTCTGGTAAACCCAGTGAATTTTGGGTCAAATGATTTTACACAGTTCACGAATCCAACGCGATTCTCACTATTAACTAAAGAGCATTTATGTAAGAGGAGCTGGGGTTTGTATCTGTTTCATAAGCAGAGTTGAACTACACATGGTCCATATGAGTAGGAAACACAGTTCTTGTATTCAGGGCATTCTCATGCTTCTTGCTGTGTTGAACACACGGGAAAGAAGAGCTTGCTTCTTGCGTTAAAACAGAGTGTGTTTCATTAATGAGAACACTGGTCTGAATTTCCCTTCAGAAACGGAGTTAAACCCCAGAAGATGTGTCTTCCTAAATGCAAGAGTTCATTTCGGGTAAACCCAGTGAATTTTGGGCTCAAATGCTTTTTAGCACTTCATGAACCCAATGCGATTCTCACTATTAACTGAAGAGCATTTATGTAAGGGGAGCTGTGGTTTGCGCAGTTTCCGAAGCAGAGTTGAACTACATATGGTCAGTATGAGTAGGAAACACAGTTCTTTCTTTCTGGGCATGCTCACGGTTCTTCCTGGATTAGAGACGCTGGAAAGAAGAGCTTGCTTCTTGGGTTAAAACGTAGTGTGTTTCAAGGATGAGAACACTGGTCATATTTCGCTACAGAAACGGAGATAAACCACAGGATCTGTGTCCTCCTACAAGCACGATTTCATTTCTGGTAGACCAAGTGAATTTTGCTCTCAAATGATTTTACACAGTTCTAGAACCCAACGCGATGATCACTATTAACTAAAGAGCATTTATGTAACAGGAGCTGTGGTCTGTATCAGTTTCATATGCAGAGTTGAACTACATATGGTCCATATGAGTCGGAAACTCAGGTCTTTTATTCTGGGCATTCTCATGGTTCTTGCTGTATTGGAGATGCTGGAAAGAAGAGCTTGCTTTTTGCGTAAAAACAGAATGTGTTTCATGGATGAGAACTCTGGTCTTATTTTCCCTTCAGAATCGGAGTAAAACCCCAGGATATGTGTCTTCCTACAAGCAAGAGTTCATTTCTGGTAAACCCAGTGAATTTTGGGTCAAATGATTTTACACATTTCACGAACCCAACGCGATTCTCACTATTAACCAAAGAGCATTTATGTAAGAGGAGATGGGGTTTGTATCAGTTTCATAAGAAGAGTTGAACAACATATGGTCGGTATGAGGAGGAAACACAGTTCTTTTTTTCTGGGCATGCTCATGGTCTTGCTGTATTGGAGACGCATAAAAGAAGAGCTTGCTTCTTTAGGGAAAACAGTGTGTGTTTCATGGAAGAATACAATGGTCTGAATTTTCCTTCAGAAGCAGAGTTAAATCACAGGTTCTGTGTCTTCCTACAAGCAAGAGTTAATTTCTGGTACACCAAGTGAATTTTGGGCTCAAATGATATTTCACAGATCAAGATCCCAACGCCATTCTCACCGTTAACTGAAGAGCATTTATGTAGGTGGAGCTGTAGTTTTTATCAGTTTCATAAGCAGAGTTGAATTACATATCGTCCATATGAGTAGAAAACACAGTTCTTTTTTTCAGGGCATTCTCATGGTTCTTGCTGTATTGGACACACTGGAAGGAAGAGCTTGCTTCTTGCCTTAAAACAGAGTGTGTTTCATTAATGCGAACACTACTCTGAATTTCCCTTCAGAAAAGGAGTTCACCCCAGGATCTGTGTCTTCCAACAAGCAAGAGTTCATTTCTGGTAAACCAAGCTAATTTTGGGCTCAAATGATTTTACACAGTTCACGAACCCAACGCGATTATGAATATTATCTAAAGAGCATTTATGTAACTTGAGCTGTGGTTTGTACCAGTTTCATAAGTAGAGTTGAACTTCTTATGGTCCGTATGAGTAGGAAACAAAGTACATTTTTCAGGGCATGAATATGGTTCTTGCTGTATTGGACACGCTGGAAAGAAGAGCTTGCTTCTTCCGTTAAAACAGAGTGTGTTTCATTAATGAGAACACTGGTCTGAATTTCCCTTCAGACACGGATTTTAACCCCAGGATCTTGGTCTTCCTACAAGCAAGAGATCATTTCTGGTAAACCCAGTGAGTTTTGGGCTCAAATGATTTACACAGTTCTAGAACCCAATGCTATGATCACTATTAACTAAAGAGCATTCATGTAACAGGAGCTGTGGTCTGTATCAGTTTCATAAGCAGAGTTGAACTAAATATGGTCCGTATGAGTAGGAAACACAGTTCTTTTTTTCAGGGAATGAATATGGTTCTTGCTGTATTTGACATTCCTGAAAGAAGAGCTTTCTTCTTCTGTTAAAACAGAGTATGTTTTATGGATGAGAACAGTGGTCTGAATTTCCCTTCAGAATCGCAGTTAAACCCCAGGATCTGTTTCTTCCTAAAAGCAAGAGTTCACTTCTGGTAAACCCAGTGAATTTTGGGTCAAATGATTTTACACAGTTCACGAATCCAACGCGATTCTCACTATTAACTAAAGAGCATTTATGTAAGAGGAGCTGGGGTTTGTATCAGTTTCATAAGCAGAGTTGAACTACACATGGTCCATATGAGTAGGAAACACAGTTCTTGTATTCAGGGCATTCTCATGCTTCTTGCTGTGTTGAACACACGGGACAGAAGAGCTTGCTTCTTGCGTTAAAACAGAGTGTGTTTCATTAATGAGAACACTGGTCTGAATTTCCCTTCAGAAACGGAGTTAAACCCCAGAAGATGTGTCTTCCTAAATGCAAGAGTTCATTTCGGGTAAACCCAGTGAATTTTGGGCTCAAATGCTTTTTAGCACTTCATGAACCCAATGCGATTCTCACTATTAACTGAAGAGCATTTATGTAAGGGGAGCTGTGGTTTGCGCAGTTTCCGAAGCAGAGTTGAACTACATATTGTCAGTATGAGTAGGAAACACAGTTCTTTCTTTCTGGGCATGCTCATGGTTCTTCCTGGATTAGAGACGCTGGAAAGAAGAGCTTGCTTCTTGGGTTAAAACTTAGTGTGTTTCAAGGATGAGAACAATGGTCAGAATTTTGCTACAGAAACGGAGTTAAACCACAGGATCTGTGTCCTCCTACAAGCACGAGGTCATTTCTGGTAGACCAAGTGAATTTTGGTCTCAAATGATTTTACACAGTTCTAGAACCCAACGCGATGATCACTATTAACTAAAGAGCATTTATGTAACAGGAGCTGTGGTCTGTATCAGTTTCATAAGCAGAGTTGAACTAAATATGGTCCGTATGAGTAGGAAACAAAGTACATTTTTCAGGGCATGAATATGGTTCTTGCTGTATTGGACACGCTGGAAAGAAGAGCTTGCTTCTTCCGTTAAAACAGAGTGTGTTTCATTAATGAGAACACTGGTCTGAATTTCCCTTCAGAAACGGAATTAAACCCCAGTATCTGTGTCTTCTTACAAGCAAGAATTCATTTCTGGTAAAAAAAAAAAAAAAGGAATTTTGGGGTCAAAATATTTTACACAGTTCAAAATCCACCGTGATTCTCACTATTAACTAAAGAGCATTTATGTAAGAGGAGCTGGGGTTTGTATCAGTTTCATAAGCAGAGTTGAACTACATATGGTCCATATGAGTAGGAAACACAGTTCTTTTTTTCAGGGCATTCTCATGCTTCTTGCTGTGTTGAACACATGGGAAAGAAGAGCTTGCTTCTTGCGTTAAAACAGAGTGTGTTTCATTAATGAAAACACTGGTCGAATTTCCCTTCAGAAACGGATTTAAACCCCAGATAATGTGTCTTCCTAAAAGCAAGAGTTCATTTCGGGTAAACCCAGTGAATTTTGGGCTCAAATGCTTTTTAGCACTTCATGAACCCAATGCGATTCTCATTATTAACTGAAGAGCATTTATGTAAGAGGAGCTGTGGTTTGCATCAGTTTCAGAAGCAAAGTTGAACTACTTAAGGTCCGTATGAGTAGGAAACACAGTTCTTTCTTTCTGGGCATGTTCACGGTTCTTCCTGGATTAGAGACGCTGGAAAGAAGAGCTTGCTTCTTGGGTTAAAACGTAGTGTGTTTCAAGGATGAGAACACTGGTCAGAATTTCGCTACAGAAACGGAGATAAACCACAGGATCTGTGTCCTCCTACAAGCACGATTTCATTTCTGGTAGACCAAGTGAATTTTGCTCTCAAATGATTTTACACAGTTCTAGAACCCAACGCGATGATCACTATTAACTAAAGAGCATTTATGTAACAGGAGCTGTGGTCTGTATCAGTTTCATATGCAGAGTTGAACTACATATGGTCCATATGAGTCGGAAACTCAGGTCTTTTATTCTGGGCATTCTCATGGTTCTTGCTGTATTGGAGATGCTGGAAAGAAGAGCTTGCTTTTTGCGTGAAAACAGAATGTGTTTCATGGATGAGAACTCTGGTCTTATTTTCCCTTCAGAATCGGAGTAAAACCCCAGGATATGTGTCTTCCTACAAGCAAGAGTTCATTTCTGGTAAACCCAGTGAATTTTGGGTCAAATGATTTTACACATTTCACGAACCCAACGCGATTCTGAATATTATCTAAAGAGCATTTATGTAACTTGAGCTGTGGTTTGTACCAGTTTCATAAGTAGAGTTGAACTTCTTATGGTCCGTATGAGTAGGAAACAAAGTACATTTTTCAGGGCATGAATATGGTTCTTGCTGTATTGGACACGCTGGAAAGAAGAGCTTGCTTCTTCCGTTAAAACAGAGTGTGTTTCATTAATGAGAACACTGGTCTGAATTTCCCTTCAGACACGGATTTAAACCCCAGGATCTTGGTCTTCCTACAAGCAAGAGATCATTTCTGGTAAACCCAGTGAATTTTGGGTTCAAATGATTTACACAGTTCTAGAACCCAATGCTATGATCACTATTAACTAAAGAGCATTCATGTAAGAGCAGCTGTGGTCTGTATCAGTTTCATAAGCAGAGTTGAACTACATATGGTCCGTATGAGTAGGAAACACAGTTCTTTTTTTCAGGGAATGAATATGGTTCTTGCTGTATTTGACATTCCTGAAAGAAGAGCTTTCTTCTTCTGTTAAAACAGAGTATGTTTTATGGATGAGAACAGTGGTCTGAATTTCCCTTCAGAATCGCAGTTAAACCCCAGGATCTGTTTCTTCCTAAAAGCAAGAGTTCACTTCTGGTAAACCCAGTGAATTTTGGGTCAAATGATTTTACACAGTTCACGAATCCAACGCGATTCTCACTATTAACTAAAGAGCATTTATGTAAGAGGAGCTGGGGTTTGTATCAGTTTCATCAGCAGAGTTGAACTACACATGGTCCATATGAGTAGGAAACACAGTTCTTGTATTCAGGGCATTCTCATGCTTCTTGCTGTGTTGAACACACGGGAAAGAAGAGCTTGCTTCTTGCGTTAAAACAGAGTGTGTTTCATTAATGAGAACACTGGTCTGAATTTCCCTTCAGAAACGGAGTTAAACCCCAGAAGATGTGTCTTCCTAAATGCAAGAGTTCATTTCGGGTAAACCCAGTGAATTTTGGGCTCAAATGCTTTTTAGCACTTCATGAACCCAATGCGATTCTCACTATTAACTGAAGAGCATTTATGTAAGGGGAGCTGTGGTTTGCGCAGTTTCCGAAGCAGAGTTGAACTACATATGGTCAGTATGAGTAGGAAACACAGTTCTTTCTTTCTGGGCATGCTCATGGTTCTTCCTGGATTAGAGACGCTGGAAAGAAGAGCTTGCTTCTTGGGTTAAAACTTAGTGTGTTTCAAGGATGAGAACAATGGTCAGAATTTCGCTACAGAAACGGAGATAAACCACAGGATCTGTGTCCTCCTACAAGCACGAGGTCATTTCTGGTAGACCAAGTGAATTTTGGTCTCAAATGATTTTACACAGTTCTAGAACCCAACGCGATGATCACTATTAACTAAAGAGCATTTATGTAACAGGAGCTGTGGTCTGTATCAGTTTCATAAGCAGAGTTGAACTAAATATGGTCCGTATGAGTAGGAAACAAAGTACATTTTTCAGGGCATGAATATGGTTCTTGCTGTATTGGACACGCTGGAAAGAAGAGCTTGCTTCTTCCGTTAAAACAGAGTGTGTTTCATTAATGAGAACACTGGTCTGAATTTCCCTTCAGAAACGGAATTAAACCCCAGTATCTGTGTCTTCTTACAAGCAAGAATTCATTTCTGGTAAAAAAAAAAAAAAAAGGAATTTTGGGGTCAAAATATTTTACACAGTTCAAAATCCACCGTGATTCTCACTATTAACTAAAGAGCATTTATGTAAGAGGAGCTGGGGTTTGTATCAGTTTCATAAGCAGAGTTGAACTACATATGGTCCATATGAGTAGGAAACACAGTTCTTTTTTTCAGGGCATTCTCATGCTTCTTGCTGTGTTGAACACATGGGAAAGAAGAGCTTGCTTCTTGCGTTAAAACAGAGTGTGTTTCATTAATGAAAACACTGGTCGAATTTCCCTTCAGAAACGGATTTAAACCCCAGATAATGTGTCTTCCTAAAAGCAAGAGTTCATTTCGGGTAAACCCAGTGAATTTTGGGCTCAAATGCTTTTTAGCACTTCATGAACCCAATGCGATTCTCATTATTAACTGAAGAGCATTTATGTAAGAGGAGCTGTGGTTTGCATCAGTTTCAGAAGCAAAGTTGAACTACTTAAGGTCCGTATGAGTAGGAAACACAGTTCTTTCTTTCTGGGCATGTTCACGGTTCTTCCTGGATTAGAGACGCTGGAAAGAAGAGCTTGCTTCTTGGGTTAAAACGTAGTGTGTTTCAAGGATGAGAACACTGGTCAGAATTTCGCTACAGAAACGGAGATAAACCACAGGATCTGTGTCCTCCTACAAGCACGATTTCATTTCTGGTAGACCAAGTGAATTTTGCTCTCAAATGATTTTACACAGTTCTAGAACCCAACGCGATGATCACTATTAACTAAAGAGCATTTATGTAACAGGAGCTGTGGTCTGTATCAGTTTCATATGCAGAGTTGAACTACATATGGTCCATATGAGTCGGAAGCTCAGGTCTTTTATTCTGGGCATTCTCATGGTTCTTGCTGTATTGGAGATGCTGGAAAGAAGAGCTTGCTTTTTGCGTGAAAACAGAATGTGTTTCATGGATGAGAACTCTGGTCTTATTTTCCCTTCAGAATCGGAGTAAAACCCCAGGATATGTGTCTTCCTACAAGCAAGAGTTCATTTCTGGTAAACCCAGTGAATTTTGGGTCAAATGATTTTACACATTTCACGAACCCAACGCGATTCTGAATATTATCTAAAGAGCATTTATGTAACTTGAGCTGTGGTTTGTACCAGTTTCATAAGTAGAGTTGAACTTCTTATGGTCCGTATGAGTAGGAAACAAAGTACATTTTTCAGGGCATGAATATGGTTCTTGCTGTATTGGACACGCTGGAAAGAAGAGCTTGCTTCTTCCGTTAAAACAGAGTGTGTTTCATTAATGAGAACACTGGTCTGAATTTCCCTTCAGACACGGATTTAAACCCCAGGATCTTGGTCTTCCTACAAGCAAGAGATCATTTCTGGTAAACCCAGTGAATTTTGGGTTCAAATGATTTACACAGTTCTAGAACCCAATGCTATGATCACTATTAACTAAAGAGCATTCATGTAAGAGCAGCTGTGGTCTGTATCAGTTTCATAAGCAGAGTTGAACTACATATGGTCCGTATGAGTAGGAAACACAGTTCTTTTTTTCAGGGAATGAATATGGTTCTTGCTGTATTTGACATTCCTGAAAGAAGAGCTTTCTTCTTCTGTTAAAACAGAGTATGTTTTATGGATGAGAACAGTGGTCTGAATTTCCCTTCAGAATCGCAGTTAAACCCCAGGATCTGTTTCTTCCTAAAAGCAAGAGTTCACTTCTGGTAAACCCAGTGAATTTTGGGTCAAATGATTTTACACAGTTCACGAATCCAACGCGATTCTCACTATTAACTAAAGAGCATTTATGTAAGAGGAGCTGGGGTTTGTATCAGTTTCATCAGCAGAGTTGAACTACACATGGTCCATATGAGTAGGAAACACAGTTCTTGTATTCAGGGCATTCTCATGCTTCTTGCTGTGTTGAACACACGGGAAAGAAGAGCTTGCTTCTTGCGTTAAAACAGAGTGTGTTTCATTAATGAGAACACTGGTCTGAATTTCCCTTCAGAAACGGAGTTAAATCCCAGAAGATGTGTCTTCCTAAATGCAAGAGTTCATTTCGGGTAAACCCAGTGAATTTTGGGCTCAAATGCTTTTTAGCACTTCATGAACCCAATGCGATTCTCACTATTAACTGAAGAGCATTTATGTAAGGGGAGCTGTGGTTTGCGCAGTTTCCGAAGCAGAGTTGAACTACATATGGTCAGTATGAGTAGGAAACACAGTTCTTTCTTTCTGGGCATGCTCATGGTTCTTCCTGGATTAGAGACGCTGGAAAGAAGAGCTTGCTTCTTGGGTTAAAACTTAGTGTGTTTCAAGGATGAGAACAATGGTCAGAATTTCGCTACAGAAACGGAGATAAACCACAGGATCTGTGTCCTCCTACAAGCACGAGGTCATTTCTGGTAGACCAAGTGAATTTTGGTCTCAAATGATTTTACACTGTTCTAGAACCCAACGCGATGATCACTATTAACTAAAGAGCATTTATGTAACAGGAGCTGTGGTCTGTATCAGTTTCATAAGCAGAGTTGAACTAAATATGGTCCGTATGAGTAGGAAACAAAGTACCTTTTTCAGGGCATGAATATGGTTCTTGCTGTATTGGACACGCTGGAAAGAAGAGCTTGCTTCTTTGTTAAAACAGAGTGTGTTTCATTAATGAGAACACTGGTCTGAATTTCCCTTCAGAAACGGAATTAAACCCCAGTATTTGTGTCTTCTTACAAGCAAGAATTCATTTCTGGTAAAAAAAAAAAAAGGAATTTTGGGGTCAAAATATTTTACACAGTTCACAATCCACCGTGATTCTCACTATTAACTAAAGAGCATTTATGTAAGAGGAGCTGGGGTTTGTATCAGTTTCATAAGCAGAGTTGAACTACATATGGTCCATATGAGTAGGAAACACAGTTCTTTTTTTCAGGGCATTCTCATGCTTCTTGCTGTGTTGAACACATGGGAAAGAAGAGCTTGCTTCTTGCATTAAAACAGAGTGTGTTTCATTAATGAAAACACTGGTCTGAATTTCCCTTCAGAAACGGATTTAAACCCCAGAATATGTGTCTTCCTAAAAGCAAGAGTTCATTTCGGGTAAACCCAGTGAATTTTGGGCTCAAATGCTTTTTAGCACTTCATGAACCCAATGCGATTCTCATTATTAACTGAAGAGCATTTATGTAAGAGGAGCTGTGGTTTGCATCAGTTTCAGAAGCAAAGTTGAACTACTTAAGGTCCATATGAGTAGGAAACACAGTTCTTTCTTTCTGGGCATGTTCACGGTTCTTCCTGGATTAGAGACGCTGGAAAGAAGAGCTTGCTTCTTGGGTTAAAACGTAGTGTGTTTCAAGGATGAGAACACTGGTCAGAATTTCGCTACAGAAACGGAGATAAACCACAGGATCTGTGTCCTCCTACAAGCACGATTTCATTTCTGGTAGACCAAGTGAATTTTGCTCTCAAATGATTTTACACAGTTCTAGAACCCAACGCGATGATCACTATTAACTAAAGAGCATTTATGTAACAGGAGCTGTGGTCTGTATCAGTTTCATATGCAGGGTTGAACTACATATGGTCCATATGAGTCGGAAACTCAGGTCTTTTATTCTGGGCATTCTCATGGTTCTTGCTGTATTGGAGATGCTGGAAAGAAGAGCTTGCTTTTTGCGTGAAAACAGAATGTGTTTCATGGATGAGAACTCTGGTCTTATTTTCCCTTCAGAATCGGAGTAAAACCCCAGGATATGTGTCTTCCTACAAGCAAGAGTTCATTTCTGGTAAACCCAGTGAATTTTGGGTCAAATGATTTTACACATTTCACGAACCCAACGCGATTCTGAATATTATCTAAAGAGCATTTATGTAACTTGAGCTGTGGTTTGTACCAGTTTCATAAGTAGAGTTGAACTTCTTATGGTCCGTATGAGTAGGAAACAAAGTACATTTTTCAGGGCATGAATATGGTTCTTGCTGTATTGGACACGCTGGAAAGAAGAGCTTGCTTCTTCCATTAAAACAGAGTGTGTTTCATTAATGAGAACACTGGTCTGAATTTCCCTTCAGACACGGATTTAAACCCCAGGATCTTGGTCTTCCTACAAGCAAGAGATCATTTCTGGTAAACCCAGTGAATTTTGGGTTCAAATGATTTACACAGTTCTAGAACCCAATGCTATGATCACTATTAACTAAAGAGCATTCATGTAAGAGCAGCTGTGGTCTGTATCAGTTTCATAAGCAGAGTTGAACTACATATGGTCCGTATGAGTAGGAAACACAGTTCTTTTTTTCAGGGAATGAATATGGTTCTTGCTGTATTTGACATTCCTGAAAGAAGAGCTTTCTTCTTCTGTTAAAACAGAGTATGTTTTATGGATGAGAACAGTGGTCTGAATTTCCCTTCAGAATCGCAGTTAAACCCCAGGATCTGTTTCTTCCTAAAAGCAAGAGTTCACTTCTGGTAAACCCAGTGAATTTTGGGTCAAATGATTTTACACAGTTCACGAATCCAACGCGATTCTCACTATTAACTAAAGAGCATTTATGTAAGAGGAGCTGGGGTTTGTATCAGTTTCATAAGCAGAGTTGAACTACACATGGTCCATATGAGTAGGAAACACAGTTCTTGTATTCAGGGCATTCTCATGCTTCTTGCTGTGTTGAACACACGGGAAAGAAGAGCTTGCTTCTTGCGTTAAAACAGAGTGTGTTTCATTAATGAGAACACTGGTCTGAATTTCCCTTCAGAAACGGAGTTAAACCCCAGAAGATGTGTCTTCCTAAATGCAAGAGTTCATTTCGGGTAAACCCAGTGAATTTTGGGCTCAAATGCTTTCTAGCACTTCATGAACCCAATGCGATTCTCACTATTAACTGAAGAGCATTTATGTAAGGGGAGCTGTGGTTTGCGCAGTTTCCGAAGCAGAGTTGAACTACATATGGTCAGTATGAGTAGGAAACACAGTTCTTTCTTTCTGGGCATGCTCATGGTTCTTCCTGGATTAGAGACGCTGGAAAGAAGAGCTTGCTTCTTGGGTTAAAACTTAGTGTGTTTCAAGGATGAGAACAATGGTCAGAATTTCGCTACAGAAACGGAGTTAAACCACAGGATCTGTGTCCTCCTACAAGCACGAGGTCATTTCTGGTAGACCAAGTGAATTTTCGTCTCAAATGATTTTACACAGTTCTAGAACCCAACGCGATGATCACTATTAACTAAAGAGCATTTATGTAACAGGAGCTGTGGTCTGTATCAGTTTCATAAGCAGAGTTGAACTAAATATGGTCCGTATGAGTAGGAAACACAGTTCTTTTATTCAGGGCATGAATATGGTTCTTGCTGTATTGGACACGCTTGAAAGAAGAACTTGTTTCTGGCGTTAAAACAGCATGTGGTTCATCGATGAGAACACTGGTCTGAATTTCCCTTCAGAAATGGAGTTAAACCCCAGGATCTGTGTCTTTATACAAGCAAGAATTCATTTCTGGTAAACCCAGTGAATTTTAGGTCAAATGATTTTACACAGTTCACGAACCCAACGCGATTCTCACTATTAACCAAAGAGCATTTATGTAAGAGGAGATGGGGTTTGTATCAGTTTCATAAGAAGAGTTGAACAACATATGGTCGTTATGAGGAGGAAACACAGTTCTTTTTTTCTGGGCATGCTCATGGTCTTGCTGTATTGGAGACGCATAAAAGAAGAGCTTGCTTCTTTAGGGAAAACAGTGTGTGTTTCATGGAAGAATACAATGGTCTGAATTTTCCTTCAGAAGCAGAGTTAAATCACAGGTTCTGTGTCTTCCTACAAGCAAGAGTTAATTTCTGGTACACCAAGTGAATTTTGGGCTCAAATGATATTTCACAGATCAAGATCCCAACGCCATTCTCACCGTTAACTGAAGAGCATTTATGTAGGTGGAGCTGTAGTTTTTATCAGTTTCATAAGCAGAGTTGAATTACATATCGTCCATATGAGTAGAAAACACAGTTCTTTTTTTTAGGGCATTCTCATGGTTCTTGCTGTATTGGACACACTGGAAGGAAGAGCTTGCTTCTTGCCTTAAAACAGAGTGTGTTTCATTAATGAGAACACTACTCTGAATTTCCCTTCAGAAAAGGAGTTCACCCCAGGATCTGTGTCTTCCAACAAGCAAGAGTTCATTTCTGGTAAACCAAGATAATTTTGGGCTCAAATGATTTACACAGTTCTAGAACCCAACTTGATGATCACTATTAACTAAAGAGCATTTATGTAAGAGGAGCTGTGGTCTGTATCAGTTTCATAAGTAGAGTTGAACTAAATATGGTCCGTATGAGTAGGAAACACAGTACATTTTTTTCAGGGCATGAATATGGTGCTTGCTGTATTGGACATGCTTGAAAGAAGGACTTGCTTCTGGCGTTAAAACTTCGTGTGTTTCATCGATGAGAACACTGTTCTGAATTTCCCTTCAGAAATGGAGGTAAACCCAAGGATCTGTGTCTTTATACAAGCAAGAATTAATTTCTGGTAAACCAAGTGAATTTTGGGCTCAAATGATTTTACACAGTTCACAATCAACCGCGATTCTCATTATTAAATAAATAGCATTTATGTAAGAGGAGCTGTGGTTTGTATCAGTTTCATAAGCAGAGTTGAACTATATATGATCCATATGATTAGGAAACACAGTGCTTTATTTCAGGGCATGCTCATGGTACTTGCTGTTTTGGAGACTCTGGAAAGAAGAGCCTGCTTCTTGGGTCAAAACTGATTGTGTTTCTTGGATGAGAACACTGGTCTGAATTTCCCTACAGAAACGGAGTTAAACTCCAGGGTCTGTGTCTTCCTATAAGCAAGATTTCATTTCTGGTAATCCCAGTGAATTTTGGTCTCAAATGATTTATAGCACTTCACGAACCCAATGTGATTCTCACTATTAACTAAAGAGCATTTATGTAAGAAGTGCTGTGGTTTGCATCAGTTTCAGAAACACAGTTGAACTGAATATGATCTGTATGAGTAGGAAACACAGTTCTTTTTTTCTGGGCATTCTCATGGTTCTTGCTGTATTTGAGAATCCAGAAAAATAGCTTGCTTCTTGAGTGAAAACAGAGTGTGTTTCATGGATGAGAACACTGGACTGAATTTCCCTTAAGAAACGGAGTTAAACCTGAGGATCTGTGTCTTCCTACAAGCAAGAGTTCATTTCTGGTAAACCAAGTGAATATTGGGCTCAAATGATTTTACACAGTTCAAGAACCCAATGTGATTCTCACTATTACATAGAGAGCATTTATGTTAGTGGTGCTGTGGTTTGTATCTGTTTCTTAAGCAGAGTTGAACTACATATGGTCCGTATGAGTAGGAACCACAGTATTTTTTTCTGTTCATAATCATGGTTTTTGCTGCATTGGAGACACTGGAAAGAATAGCTTTCTTCTTGAGTGAAAACTGATTGTGTTTCATGGATAAAAACACTGGACTGAATTTCCCTTCATAAATGGAGTGAAACCCGAGGATCTGTGTCTTCCTACAAGCAAGAGTTCATTTCTGGTAAACCCAGTGAATTTTGGGCTCAAATGATTTACACAGTTCTAGAACCCAATGCTATGATCACTATTAACTAAAGAGCATTTATGTAAGAGCAGCTGTGGTCTGTATCAGTTCCATAAGCAGAGTTGAACTACATATGGTCCGTATGAGTAGGAAACGCAGTTCTTTTTTTGAGGGCATGAATATGGTTCTTGCTATATTGGACACGCCGGAAAGAAGAGCTTGCTTCTTCCGTTAAAAGAGAGTGTGTTTCATGGAAGAGAACACTGGTCTGAATTTCCCTTCAGAAACGGAATTAAACCCCAGTATCTGTGTCTTCTTACAAGCAAGAATTCATTTCGGGTAAAAAAAAAAAGGAATTTTGTGCTCAATATATTTTACACAGTTCACAATCCACCACGATTCTCACTATTAACTAAAGAGCATTTATTTAAGAGGACCTGGGGTTTGTATCAGTTTCATAAGCAGAGTTGAACTACATATGGTCCATATGAGTAGGAAACACAGTTCTTTCTTTCTGGGCATTCTCATGCTTCTTGCTGTGTTGAACACACGGGAAAGAAGAGCTTGCTTCTTTCATTAAAGGAGAGTGTGTTTCATTAATGAGAACTCTGGTCTGAATTTCCCTTCAGAATCAGAGTTAAACCACAGGATCTGTGTCTTCCTAAAAGCAAGAGTTCATTTCTGGTAAACCCAGTGAATTTTGGGTCAAATGATTTTACACAGTTCACAAATCCAAGGCCATTCTCAATATTTACTAAAGAGCATTTATGTAAGAGCAGCTGTGGTTTGTACCAGTTTCATAATCAGAGTTGTACTACATATGCTCCGTTTGAGTAGGAAACACAGTTCTTTTTTTCAGGGCATGAATATGGTTCTTGCTGTATTGCACACGCTGGAAAGAAGAGCTTGCTTCTTCCTTTAAAACAGAGTATGTTTCATGGATGAGAACACTGGTCTGAATTTCCCTTCAGAAACAGAATTAAACCCCAGTATCTGTGTCTTCTTACTAGCAAGAATTCATTTCTGGTAAAAAAAAAAAAAAAAAGGAATTTTGGGCTTAAAATATTTTACACAGTTCACAATCCACCGTGATTCTCACTATTAACTAAAGAGCATATATGTAAGAGGAGCTGGGGTTTGTATCAGTTTGATAAGCAGAGTTGAACTACATATGGTCCATATGAGTAGGAAACACAGTTCTTTTTTCAGGACATTCTCATGCTTCTTGCTGTGTTGAACACACGGGAAAGAAGAGCTTGCTTCTTGGGTTAAAAAAGTGTGTGTTTCATTAATAAGAACACTGGTCTGAATTTCCCTTCATAAACGGAGTTAAACCCCAGAATATGTGTCTTCCTAAAAGCAAGAGTTCATTTCGGGTAAACCCAGTGAATTTTGGGCTCAAATGCTTTTTAGCACTTCATGAACCCAATGCGATTCTCATTATTAACTGAAGAGCATTGATGTAAGAGGAGCTGTGGTTTGCATAAGTTTCAGAAGCAGAGTTGAACTACTTAAGATCCATATGAGTAGGAAACACAGTTCTTTCTTTCTGGGCATGCTCATGGTTCTTCCTGGATTAGAGACGCTGGAAAGAAGAGCTTGCTTCTTGGGTTAAAACTTAGTGTGTTTCAAGGATGAGAACAATGGTCAGAATTTCACTACAGAAACGGAGTTAAACCACAGGATCTGTGTCCTCCTACAAGCACGAGGTCATTTCTGGTAGACCAAGTGAATTTTGGTCTCAAATGATTTTACACAGTTCTAGAACCCAACGCGATGATCACTATTAACTAAAGAGCATTTATGTAACAGGAGCTGTGGTCTGTATCAGTTTCATAAGCAGAGTTGAACTAAATATGGTCCGTATGAGTAGGAAACAAAGTACATTTTTCAGGGCATGAATATGGTTCTTGCTGTATTGGACACGCTGGAAAGAAGAGCTTGCTTCTTCCGTTAAAACAGAGTGTGTTTCATTAATGAGAACACTGGTCTGAATTTCCCTTCAGACATGGATTTAAACCCCAGGATCTTGGTCTTCCTACAAGCAAGAAATCATTTCTGGTAAACCCAGTGAATTTTGGGCTCAAATGATTTACACAGTTCTAGAACCCAATGCTATGATCACTATTAACTAAAGAGCATTCATGTAAGAGCAGCTGTGGTCTGTATCAGTTTCATAAGCAGAGTTGAACTACATATGGTCCGTATGAGTAGGAAACACAGTTCTTTTTTTCAGGGAATGAATATGGTTCTTGCTGTATTTGACATTCCTGAAAGAAGAGCTTTCTTCTTCTGTTAAAACAGAGTATGTTTTATGGATGAGAACAGTGGTCTGAATTTCCCTTCAGAATCGCAGTTAAACCCCAGGATCTGTTACTTCCTAAAAGCAAGAGTTCACTTCTGGTAAACCCAGTGAATTTTGGGTCAAATGATTTTACACAGTTCACGAATCCTACGCGATTCTCACTATTAACTAAAGAGCATTTATGTAAGAGGAGCTGGGGTTTGTATCAGTTTCATAAGCAGAGTTGAACTACACATGGTCCATATGAGTAGGAAACACAGTTCTTGTATTCAGGGCATTCTCATGCTTCTTGCTGTGTTGAACACACGGGAAAGATGAGCTTGCTTCTTGCGTTAAAACAGAGTGTGTTTCATTAATGAGAACACTGGTCTGAATTTCCCTTCAGAAACGGAGTTAAACCCCAGAAGATGTGTCTTCCTAAATGCAAGAGTTCATTTCGGGTAAACCCAGTGAATTTTGGGCTCAAATGCTTTTTAGCACTTCATGAACCCAATGCGATTCTCACTATTAACTGAAGAGCATTTATGTAAGGGGAGCTGTGGTTTGCGCAGTTTCCAAAGCAGAGTTGAACTACATATGGTCAGTATGAGTAGGAAACACAGTTCTTTCTTTCTGGGCATGCTCATGGTTCTTCCTGGATTAGAGACGCTGGAAAGAAGAGCTTGCTTCTTGGGTTAAAACTTAGTGTGTTTCAAGGATGAGAACAATGGTCAGAATTTCGCTACAGAAACGGAGTTAAACCACAGGATCTGTGTCCTCCTACAAGCACGAGGTCATTTCTGGTAGACCAAGTGAATTTTGGTCTCAAATGATTTTACACAGTTCTAGAACCCAACGCGATGATCACTATTAACTAAAGAGCATTTATGTAACAGGAGCTGTGGTCTGTATCAGTTTCATAAGCAGAGTTGAACTAAATATGGTCCGTATGAGTAGGAAACACAGTTCTTTTATTCAGGGCATGAATATGGTTCTTGCTGTATTGGACACGCTTGAAAGAAGAACTTGTTTCTGGAGTTAAAACAGCGTGTGGTTCATCGATGAGAACACTGGTCTGAATTTCCCTTCAGAAATGGAGTTAAACCCCAGGATCTGTGTCTTTATACAAGCAAGAATTCATTTCTGGTAAACCCAGTGAATTTTAGGTCAAATGATTTTACACAGTTCACGAACCCAACGCGATTCTCACTATTAACCAAAGAGCATTTATGTAAGAGGAGATGGGGTTTGTATCAGTTTCATAAGAAGAGTTGAACAACATATGGTCGTTATGAGGAGGAAACACAGTTCTTTTTTTCTGGGCATGCTCATGGTCTTGCTGTATTGGAGACGCATAAAAGAAGAGCTTGCTTCTTTAGGGAAAACAGTGTGTGTTTCATGGAAGAATACAATGGTCTGAATTTTCCTTCAGAAGCAGAGTTAAATCACAGGTTCTGTGTCTTCCTACAAGCAAGAGTTAATTTCTGGTACACCAAGTGAATTTTGGGCTCAAATGATATTTCACAGATCAAGATCCCAACGCCATTCTCACCGTTAACTGAAGAGCATTTATGTAGGTGGAGCTGTAGTTTTTATCAGTTTCATAAGCAGAGTTGAATTACATATCGTCCATATGAGTAGAAAACACAGTTCTTTTTTTTAGGGCATTCTCATGGTTCTTGCTGTATTGGACACACTGGAAGGAAGAGCTTGCTTCTTGCCTTAAAACAGAGTGTGTTTCATTAATGAGAACACTACTCTGAATTTCCCTTCAGAAAAGGAGTTCACCCCAGGATCTGTGTCTTCCAACAAGCAAGAGTTCATTTCTGGTAAACCAAGATAATTTTGGGCTCAAATGATTTACACAGTTCTAGAACCCAACTTGATGATCACTATTAACTAAAGAGCATTTATGTAAGAGGAGCTGTGGTCTGTATCAGTTTCATAAGTAGAGTTGAACTAAATATGGTCCGTATGAGTAGGAAACACAGTACATTTTTTCAGGGCATGAATATGGTGCTTGCTGTATTGGACATGCTTGAAAGAAGGACTTGCTTCTGGCGTTAAAACTTCGTGTGTTTCATCGATGAGAACACTGTTCTGAATTTCCCTTCAGAAATGGAGGTAAACCCAAGGATCTGTGTCTTTATACAAGCAAGAATTAATTTCTGGTAAACCAAGTGAATTTTGGGCTCAAATGATTTTACACAGTTCACAATCAACCGCGATTCTCATTATTAAATAAATAGCATTTATGTAAGAGGAGCTGTGGTTTGTATCAGTTTCATAAGCAGAGTTGAACTATATATGATCCATATGATTAGGAAACACAGTGCTTTATTTCAGGGCATGCTCATGGTACTTGCTGTTTTGGAGACTCTGGAAAGAAGAGCCTGCTTCTTGGGTCAAAACTGATTGTGTTTCTTGGATGAGAACACTGGTCTGAATTTCCCTACAGAAACGGAGTTAAACTCCAGGGTCTGTGTCTTCCTATAAGCAAGATTTCATTTCTGGTAATCCCAGTGAATTTTGGTCTCAAATGATTTATAGCACTTCACGAACCCAATGTGATTCTCACTATTAACTAAAGAGCATTTATGTAAGAAGTGCTGTGGTTTGCATCAGTTTCAGAAACACAGTTGAACTGAATATGATCTGTATGAGTAGGAAACACAGTTCTTTTTTTCTGGGCATTCTCATGGTTCTTGCTGTATTTGAGAATCCAGAAAAATAGCTTGCTTCTTGAGTGAAAACAGAGTGTGTTTCATGGATGAGAACACTGGACTGAATTTCCCTTAAGAAACGGAGTTAAACCTGAGGATCTGTGTCTTCCTACAAGCAAGAGTTCATTTCTGGTAAACCAAGTGAATATTGGGCTCAAATGATTTTACACAGTTCAAGAACCCAATGTGATTCTCACTATTACATAGAGAGCATTTATGTTAGTGGTGCTGTGGTTTGTATCTGTTTCTTAAGCAGAGTTGAACTACATATGGTCCGTATGAGTAGGAACCACAGTATTTTTTTCTGTTCATAATCATGGTTTTTGCTGCATTGGAGACACTGGAAAGAATAGCTTTCTTCTTGAGTGAAAACTGATTGTGTTTCATGGATAAAAACACTGGACTGAATTTCCCTTCATAAATGGAGTGAAACCCGAGGATCTGTGTCTTCCTACAAGCAAGAGTTCATTTCTGGTAAACCCAGTGAATTTTGGGCTCAAATGATTTACACAGTTCTAGAACCCAATGCTATGATCACTATTAACTAAAGAGCATTTATGTAAGAGCAGCTGTGGTCTGTATCAGTTCCATAAGCAGAGTTGAACTACATATGGTCCGTATGAGTAGGAAACGCAGTTCTTTTTTTGAGGGCATGAATATGGTTCTTGCTATATTGGACACGCCGGAAAGAAGAGCTTGCTTCTTCCGTTAAAAGAGAGTGTGTTTCATGGAAGAGAACACTGGTCTGAATTTCCCTTCAGAAACGGAATTAAACCCCAGTATCTGTGTCTTCTTACAAGCAAGAATTCATTTCGGGTAAAAAAAAAAAGGAATTTTGTGCTCAATATATTTTACACAGTTCACAATCCACCACGATTCTCACTATTAACTAAAGAGCATTTATTTAAGAGGACCTGGGGTTTGTATCAGTTTCATAAGCAGAGTTGAACTACATATGGTCCATATGAGTAGGAAACACAGTTCTTTCTTTCTGGGCATTCTCATGCTTCTTGCTGTGTTGAACACACGGGAAAGAAGAGCTTGCTTCTTTCATTAAAGGAGAGTGTGTTTCATTAATGAGAACTCTGGTCTGAATTTCCCTTCAGAATCAGAGTTAAACCACAGGATCTGTGTCTTCCTAAAAGCAAGAGTTCATTTCTGGTAAACCCAGTGAATTTTGGGTCAAATGATTTTACACAGTTCACAAATCCAAGGCCATTCTCAATATTTACTAAAGAGCATTTATGTAAGAGCAGCTGTGGTTTGTACCAGTTTCATAATCAGAGTTGTACTACATATGCTCCGTTTGAGTAGGAAACACAGTTCTTTTTTTCAGGGCATGAATATGGTTCTTGCTGTATTGCACACGCTGGAAAGAAGAGCTTGCTTCTTCCTTTAAAACAGAGTATGTTTCATGGATGAGAACACTGGTCTGAATTTCCCTTCAGAAACAGAATTAAACCCCAGTATCTGTGTCTTCTTACTAGCAAGAATTCATTTCTGGTAAAAAAAAAAAAAAAAAAGGAATTTTGGGCTTAAAATATTTTACACAGTTCACAATCCACCGTGATTCTCACTATTAACTAAAGAGCATATATGTAAGAGGAGCTGGGGTTTGTATCAGTTTGATAAGCAGAGTTGAACTACATATGGTCCATATGAGTAGGAAACACAGTTCTTTTTTCAGGACATTCTCATGCTTCTTGCTGTGTTGAACACACGGGAAAGAAGAGCTTGCTTCTTGGGTTAAAAAAGTGTGTGTTTCATTAATAAGAACACTGGTCTGAATTTCCCTTCATAAACGGAGTTAAACCCCAGAATATGTGTCTTCCTAAAAGCAAGAGTTCATTTCGGGTAAACCCAGTGAATTTTGGGCTCAAATGCTTTTTAGCACTTCATGAACCCAATGCGATTCTCATTATTAACTGAAGAGCATTGATGTAAGAGGAGCTGTGGTTTGCATAAGTTTCAGAAGCAGAGTTGAACTACTTAAGATCCATATGAGTAGGAAACACAGTTCTTTCTTTCTGGGCATGCTCATGGTTCTTCCTGGATTAGAGACGCTGGAAAGAAGAGCTTGCTTCTTGGGTTAAAACTTAGTGTGTTTCAAGGATGAGAACAATGGTCAGAATTTCACTACAGAAACGGAGTTAAACCACAGGATCTGTGTCCTCCTACAAGCACGAGGTCATTTCTGGTAGACCAAGTGAATTTTGGTCTCAAATGATTTTACACAGTTCTAGAACCCAACGCGATGATCACTATTAACTAAAGAGCATTTATGTAACAGGAGCTGTGGTCTGTATCAGTTTCATAAGCAGAGTTGAACTAAATATGGTCCGTATGAGTAGGAAACAAAGTACATTTTTCAGGGCATGAATATGGTTCTTGCTGTATTGGACACGCTGGAAAGAAGAGCTTGCTTCTTCCGTTAAAACAGAGTGTGTTTCATTAATGAGAACACTGGTCTGAATTTCCCTTCAGACATGGATTTAAACCCCAGGATCTTGGTCTTCCTACAAGCAAGAAATCATTTCTGGTAAACCCAGTGAATTTTGGGCTCAAATGATTTACACAGTTCTAGAACCCAATGCTATGATCACTATTAACTAAAGAGCATTCATGTAAGAGCAGCTGTGGTCTGTATCAGTTTCATAAGCAGAGTTGAACTACATATGGTCCGTATGAGTAGGAAACACAGTTCTTTTTTTCAGGGAATGAATATGGTTCTTGCTGTATTTGACATTCCTGAAAGAAGAGCTTTCTTCTTCTGTTAAAACAGAGTATGTTTTATGGATGAGAACAGTGGTCTGAATTTCCCTTCAGAATCGCAGTTAAACCCCAGGATCTGTTACTTCCTAAAAGCAAGAGTTCACTTCTGGTAAACCCAGTGAATTTTGGGTCAAATGATTTTACACAGTTCACGAATCCTACGCGATTCTCACTATTAACTAAAGAGCATTTATGTAAGAGGAGCTGGGGTTTGTATCAGTTTCATAAGCAGAGTTGAACTACACATGGTCCATATGAGTAGGAAACACAGTTCTTGTATTCAGGGCATTCTCATGCTTCTTGCTGTGTTGAACACACGGGAAAGATGAGCTTGCTTCTTGCGTTAAAACAGAGTGTGTTTCATTAATGAGAACACTGGTCTGAATTTCCCTTCAGAAACGGAGTTAAACCCCAGAAGATGTGTCTTCCTAAATGCAAGAGTTCATTTCGGGTAAACCCAGTGAATTTTGGGCTCAAATGCTTTTTAGCACTTCATGAACCCAATGCGATTCTCACTATTAACTGAAGAGCATTTATGTAAGGGGAGCTGTGGTTTGCGCAGTTTCCAAAGCAGAGTTGAACTACATATGGTCAGTATGAGTAGGAAACACAGTTCTTTCTTTCTGGGCATGCTCATGGTTCTTCCTGGATTAGAGACGCTGGAAAGAAGAGCTTGCTTCTTGGGTTAAAACTTAGTGTGTTTCAAGGATGAGAACAATGGTCAGAATTTCGCTACAGAAACGGAGTTAAACCACAGGATCTGTGTCCTCCTACAAGCACGAGGTCATTTCTGGTAGACCAAGTGAATTTTGGTCTCAAATGATTTTACACAGTTCTAGAACCCAACGCGATGATCACTATTAACTAAAGAGCATTTATGTAACAGGAGCTGTGGTCTGTATCAGTTTCATAAGCAGAGTTGAACTAAATATGGTCCGTATGAGTAGGAAACACAGTTCTTTTATTCAGGGCATGAATATGGTTCTTGCTGTATTGGACACGCTTGAAAGAAGAACTTGTTTCTGGAGTTAAAACAGCGTGTGGTTCATCGATGAGAACACTGGTCTGAATTTCCCTTCAGAAATGGAGTTAAACCCCAGGATCTGTGTCTTTATACAAGCAAGAATTCATTTCTGGTAAACCCAGTGAATTTTAGGTCAAATGATTTTACACAGTTCACGAACCCAACGCGATTCTCACTATTAACCAAAGAGCATTTATGTAAGAGGAGATGGGGTTTGTATCAGTTTCATAAGAAGAGTTGAACAACATATGGTCGTTATGAGGAGGAAACACAGTTCTTTTTTTCTGGGCATGCTCATGGTCTTGCTGTATTGGAGACGCATAAAAGAAGAGCTTGCTTCTTTAGGGAAAACAGTGTGTGTTTCATGGAAGAATACAATGGTCTGAATTTTCCTTCAGAAGCAGAGTTAAATCACAGGTTCTGTGTCTTCCTACAAGCAAGAGTTAATTTCTGGTACACCAAGTGAATTTTGGGCTCAAATGATATTTCACAGATCAAGATCCCAACGCCATTCTCACCGTTAACTGAAGAGCATTTATGTAGGTGGAGCTGTAGTTTTTATCAGTTTCATAAGCAGAGTTGAATTACATATCGTCCATATGAGTAGAAAACACAGTTCTTTTTTTCAGGGCATTCTCATGGTTCTTGCTGTATTGGACACACTGGAAGGAAGAGCTTGCTTCTTGCCTTAAAACAGAGTGTGTTTCATTAATGAGAACACTACTCTGAATTTCCCTTCAGAAAAGGAGTTCACCCCAGGATCTGTGTCTTCCAACAAGCAAGAGTTCATTTCTGGTAAACCAAGCTAATTTTGGGCTCAAATGATTTACACAGTTCTAGAACCCAACGTGATGATCACTATTAACTAAAGAGCATTTATGTAAGAGGAGCTGTGGTCTGTACCAGTTTCATAAGTAGAGTTGAACTTCTTATGGTCCGTATGAGTAGGAAACAAAGTACATTTTTCAGGGCATGAATATGGTGCTTGCTGTATTGGACATGCTTGAAAGAAGAACTTGCTTCTGGCGTTAAAACTTCGTGTGTTTCATCGATGAGAACACTGGTCTGAATTTCCCTTCAGAAATGGAGGTAAACCCCAGGATCTGTGTCTTTATACAAGTAAGAATTCATTTCTGGTAAACCAAGTGAATTTTGGGCTCAAATGATTTTACACAGTTCACAATCAACCGCGATTCTCATTATTAAATAAATAGCATTTATGTAAGAGGAGCTGTGGTTTGTATCAGTTTCATAAGCAGAGTTGAACTATATATGATCCATATGATTAGGAAACACAGTGCTTTATTTCAGGGCATGCTCATGGTACTTGCTGTTTTGGAGACTCTGGAAAGAAGAGCCTGCTTCTTGGGTCAAAACTGATTGTGTTTCTTGGATGAGAACACTGGTCTGAATTTCCCTACAGAAACGGAGTTAAACCCCAGGGTCTGTGTCTTCCTATAAGCAAGATTTCATTTCTGGTAATCCCAGTGAATTTTGGTCTCAAATGATTTATAGCACTTCACGAACCCAATGTGATTCTCACTATTAACTAAAGAGCATTTATGTAAGAAGTGCTGTGGTTTGCATCAGTTTCAGAAACAGAGTTGAACTGAATATGATCTGTATGAGTAGGAAACACAGTTCTTTTTTTCTGGGCATTCTCATGGTTCTTGCTGTATTTGAGAATCTAGAAAAATAGCTTGCTTCTTGAGTGAAAACAGAGTGTGTTTCATGGATGAGAACACTGGACTGAATTTCCCTTAAGAAATGGAGTTAAACCCGAGGATCTGTGTCTTCCTACAAGCAAGAGTTCATTTCTGGTAAACCAAGTGAATATTGGGCTCAAATGATTTTACACAGTTCAAGAACCCAATGCGATTCTCACTATTACATAGAGAGCATTTATGTGAGTGGTGCTGTGGTTTGCATCAGTTTCAGAAGCAGAGTTGAACTACATATGGTCCGTAGTGCTAGAAAACACAGTTCTTTCTTTCTGGGCATGCTCATGGTTCTTCCTGGATTAGAGACGCTGGAAAGAAGAGCTTGCTTCTTGGGTTAAAACTTAGTGTGTTTCAAGGATGAGAACACTGGTCAGAATTTCGCTACAGAAACGGAGTTAAACCACAGGTCTGTGTCCTCCAAAAAGCACGAGGTCATTTCTGGTAGACCAAGTGAATTTTGGTCTCAAATGAATTTACACAGTTCTAGAACCCAACGCGATGATCACTATTAACTAAAGAGCATTTATGTAACAGGAGCTGTGGTCTGTATCAGTTTCATAAGCAGAGTTGAACTAAATATGGTCCGTATGAGTAGGAAACACAGTTCTTTTTTTCAGGGCATGAATATGGTTCTTGCTGTATTGGACACACTTGAAAGAAGAACTTGTTTCCTGCGTTAAAAGAGCGTGTGGTTCATCGATGAGAACACTGGTCTGAATTTCCCTTCAGAAATGGAGTTAAACCCCAGAATCTGTGTCTTCCTAAAAGCAAGAGTTCATTTCTGGTAAACCCAGTGAATTTAGGGTCAAATGATTTTACACAGTTCACGAATCCAACGCGATTCTCAATATTATCTAAAGAGCATTTATGTAACATGCGCTGTGGGTTGTACCAGTTTCATAAGTAGAGTTGAACTTCTTATGGTCCGTATGAGTAGGAAACACAGTACAATTTTCAGGGCATGAATATGGTTTTTGCTGTATTGGACATGCTGGAAAGAAGAGCTTGCTTCTTCCGTTAAAACAGAGTATGTTTCATGGATGAGACACTGGTCTGAATTTCCTTTCAGAAACGGAGTTAAACCCCATAATCTGTGTCTTCCTACAATTAAGAGGTCATTTCTGGTAAACAAAGTGAATTTTGGGCTCAAATTATTTTACACAGTTCACAAACCCATCGTGATTCTCACTATTAATTAAAGAGCATTTATGTTTGAGGAGCTGTAGTATTATCAGTTTTATAAGCAGAGTTGAACTGCATATGGTGTGGATGAGGGGGAAACACAGTTCTTTTATTCTGGGCATACTCATGGTTCTTGCTGTATTGGAGATGATGGATAGAAAAGCTTGCTTCTTGCGTGAAAACAGATTGTGTTTCATGGATTAGAACACAGGTATGAATTTCCCTTCAGAATCGGAGTTAAACCCAAGGATCTGTGTCTTCCTACAAGCAAGAGTTCATTTCTGGCAAACCCAGTGAATTTTGGGCTCAAATGATTTACACTGTTCTAGAACCCAATGCTATGATCACTATTAACTAAAGAGCATTTATGTAAGAGCAGCTGTGGTCTGTATCAGTTCCATAAGCAGAGTTGAACTACATATGGTCCGTATGAGTAGGAAACACAGTTCTTTTATTCAGGACATGAATATGGTTCTTGCTTTATTGGACACACCGGAAAGAAGAGCTTGCTTCTTCCGTTAAAAGAGAGTATGTTTCATGGATGAGAACACTGGTCTGAATTTCCCTTCAGAAACGGAATTAAACCCCAGTATCTGTGTCTTCTTACAAGCAAGAATTCATTTCTGGTAAAAAAAAAAAAGGAATTTTGGGGTCAAAATATTTTACACAGTTCACAATCCACCACGATTCTCACTATTAACTAAAGAGCATTTATTTAAGAGGAGCTGGGGTTTGTATCAGTTTCATAAGCTGAGTTGAACTACATATGGTCCATATGAGTAGGAAACACAGTTCTTTTTTTCAGGGCATTCTCATGCTTCTTGCTGTGTTGAGCACACGGGAAAGAAGTGCTTGCTTCTTGCATTAAAAGAGAGTGTGTTTCATTAATGAGAACACTGGTCTGAATTTCCATTCAGAAACGGAGTTAAACCCCAGAATATGTGTCTTCCTAAAAGCAAGAGTTCATTTCGGGTAAACCCAGTGAATTTTGGGCTCAAATGCTTTTTAGCACTTCATGAACCCAATGCGATTCTCACTATTAACTGAAGAGCATTTATGTAAGAGCAGCTGTGATTTGCATCAGTTTCAGAAGCAGAGTTGAACTACATATGGTCCGTAGTGCTAGAAAACACAGTTCTTTCTTTCTGGGCATGCTCATGGTTCTTCCTGGATTAGAGACGCTGGAAAGAAGAGCTTGCTTCTTGGGTTAAAACTTAGTGTGTTTCAAGGATGAGAACACTGGTCAGAATTTCGCTACAGAAACGGAGTTAAACCACAGGTCTGTGTCCTCCAAAAAGCACGAGGTCATTTCTGGTAGACCAAGTGAATTTTGGTCTCAAATGAATTTACACAGTTCTAGAACCCAACGCGATGATCACTATTAACTAAAGAGCATTTATGTAACAGGAGCTGTGGTCTGTATCAGTTTCATAAGCAGAGTTGAACTAAATATGGTCCGTATGAGTAGGAAACACAGTTCTTTTTTTCAGGGCATGAATATGGTTCTTGCTGTATTGGACACACTTGAAAGAAGAACTTGTTTCCTGCGTTAAAAGAGCGTGTGGTTCATCGATGAGAACACTGGTCTGAATTTCCCTTCAGAAATGGAGTTAAACCCCAGAATCTGTGTCTTCCTAAAAGCAAGAGTTCATTTCTGGTAAACCCAGTGAATTTAGGGTCAAATGATTTTACACAGTTCACGAATCCAACGCGATTCTCAATATTATCTAAAGAGCATTTATGTAACATGCGCTGTGGGTTGTACCAGTTTCATAAGTAGAGTTGAACTTCTTATGGTCCGTATGAGTAGGAAACACAGTACAATTTTCAGGGCATGAATATGGTTTTTGCTGTATTGGACATGCTGGAAAGAAGAGCTTGCTTCTTCCGTTAAAACAGAGTATGTTTCATGGATGAGACACTGGTCTGAATTTCCATTCAGAAACGGAGTTAAACCCCATAATCTGTGTCTTCCTACAATTAAGAGGTCATTTCTGGTAAACAAAGTGAATTTTGGGCTCAAATTATTTTACACAGTTCACAAACCCATCGTGATTCTCACTATTAATTAAAGAGCATTTATGTTTGAGGAGCTGTAGTATTATCAGTTTTATAAGCAGAGTTGAACTGCATATGGTGTGGATGAGGGGGAACCACAGTTCTTTTATTCTGGGCATACTCATGGTTCTTGCTGTATTGGAGATGATGGATAGAAAAGCTTGCTTCTTGCGTGAAAACAGATTGTGTTTCATGGATTAGAACACAGGTATGAATTTCCCTTCAGAATCGGAGTTAAACCCAAGGATCTGTGTCTTCCTACAAGCAAGAGTTCATTTCTGGCAAACCCAGTGAATTTTGGGCTCAAATGATTTCAAACAGTTCATGAACCAAACGTGATTCTCACTATTAACTAAAGGGCATGTATGTAAGAGGAGATGTGGTTTGTATCAGTTTCATAAGAAGAGTTCAACTACATATGGTCGGTATGAGGAAGAAACACAGTTCTTTTTTTGTGGGCATGCTCATGGTCTTGATGTATTGGGGACGCATAAAAGAAGAGCTTGCTTCTTTAGGGAAAACAGTGTGTGTTTCATGGAAGAAAACAGTGGTCAGAATTTTCCTTCAGAAACAGAGTTAAAGCACAGGTTCTGTGTCTTCCTACAAGCAAGAGTTAATTTCTGGTAAACCAATGAAATTTGGGCTCAAATGATATTTCACAGTTCAAGATCCCAACGCGATACTCACTGTTAACTAAAGAGCATTTATGTAGTTGGAGCTGTAGTTTTTATCAGTTTCATAAGCAGAGTTGAACTACATATCATCCGTATGAGTAGAAAACACAGTTCTTTTTTTCAGGGCATTCTCATGGTTCTTGCTGTATTGGACACACTGGAAGGAAGAGCTTTCTTCTTGCCTTAAAACAGAGTGTGTTTCATTAATGAGAACACTACTCTGAATTTCCCTTCAGAAAAAGAGTTCACCCCAGGATCTGTGTCTTCCTACAAGCAAGAGTTCATTTCTGGAAAACCAAGCTAATTTTGGGCTCATATGATTTACACAGTTCTAGAACCCAACGTGATGATCACTATTAACTAAAGAGCATTTATGTAAGAGGAGCTGTGGTCAGTATCAGTTTCATAAGCAGAGTTGAACTAAATATGGTCCGTATGAGTAGGAAACACAGTTCTTTTTTTCAGGGTATGAATATGGTTCTTGCTGTATTGGACACGCTTGAAAGAAGAACTTTTTTCTGGCGTTAAAACAGCGTGTGTTTAATGGATGAGAACACTGGTCTGAATTTCCCTTCAGAAACGGAGTTAAACCCCATGATCTGTGTCTTTATACAAGCAAGAATTCATTTCTGGAAAACCAAGTGAATTTTGGGCTCAAACGATTTTACACATTTCAAGAACCCAATGTGATTCTCACTATTAATTAAAGAGCATTTATGTAACATGAGCTGTGGTTTTTATCAGTTTCATTAGCAGAGTTGAACTTCATATGGTCCGTATGAGTAGGAAACACAGTACTTTTTTTCAGGGCATGAATATGTTTCTTGCTATATTGGAAACGCTGGATAGAAGAGCTTGCTTCTTCCGATACAACAGAGTATGTTTCTTGGATGAGCTTTCTGGTCTGAATTTCCCTTCAGAAGTGGAATTAAACCCCAGGATCTCTGTCTTGTTACAAGCATGAATTCATTTCTGGTAAACAAAAGGAATTTTGGGATCAAATTATTTTACACAGTTCACAATCAACCGAGATTCTCACTATTAACTAAATAGCATTTATGTAAGAGGAGCTGTGGTTTGTATCAGTTTCATAAGCAGAGTTGAACTACATATAATCCGTATGATTAGGAAACACAGTGCTTTATTTCAGGGCATGCTCATGGTACTTGCTGCTTTGGAGACGCTGGAAAGAAGAGCCTTCTTCTTGTGTTAAAACTGAGTGTGTTTCATGGATGAGAACACTGGTCTGAATTTCCCTACAGAAACGGAGTTAAACCCCAGGGTCTGTGTCTTCCTACAAGCAAGAGTTCATTTCTGGTAAACCCAGTGAATTTTGGTCTCAAATGATTTTTTGCACTTCACGAACCCAATGCGATTCTCACTATTAACTAAAGAACATTTATGTAAGAAGAGCTGTGGTTTGCATCAGTTTCAGAAACAGAGTTGAACTGAAATTGATCTGTATGAGTAGGAAACACAGTTCTTTTTTTCTGGGGATTCTCATGGTTATTGCTGTATTGGAGAATCTAGAAAAATAGCTTGCTTCTTGAGTGAAAACAGAGTGTGTTTCATGTATGAGAACACTGGACCTAATTTCCCTTAAGAAACGGCGTTAAACCCGAGGATCTGTGTCTTCCTACAAGCAAGAGTTCATTTCTGGTAAACCAAGTGAATATAGGGCTCAAATGATTTTACACAATTCCAGAATCCAACGCGATTCTCACTATTACCTATAGAGCATTTATGTGAGTGGTGCTGTGGTTTGTATCAGTTTCTTAAGCAGAGTTGAACTACATATGGTCCGTATGAGTAGGAACCACAGTTCTTTTTTCTGGGCATAATCATGGTTCTTGCTGCATTGGAGACGCTGGAAAGAATAGCTTGCTTCCTGAGTTAAAACTGATTGTGTTTCATGGATAAGAACACTGAACTGAATTTCCCTTCAGAAATGGAATGAAACCCGAGGATCTGTGTCTTCCTACAAGCAGGAGTTCATTTCTGGTAAACAAAGTGAATTTTGGGCTCAAATGATTTTATACAGTTCAAGAACCCAACCCGATTCTCACTATTACCTAAAGAGCATTTATGTAAGTGGTGCGGTAGTTTGTATCAGTTTCCTAAGCAGAGTTGAACTACATATGGTCCATATGAAGAGGAAACACAGTTCCTTTTTTCAGAGCATGATCATGGTACTTGCTGTTTTGGAGACACTGGAAATAAGAGCTTGCTTCTTGCCTTAAAACACAGTGTGCTTCATGGATGAAAACTCTGGTCTGAATTTCCTGTCAGAAATGGAGTTAAACACCAGGGTCTGTGTCTTCCTACCAGCAAGAGTTCATTTCTGGTAAACCCAGTGAATTTTGGGCTCATTTTTTTACACAGTTCAGGAATCCAACGCGATTCAACTATTAACAAAAGACACTTTATGTAAGAGGAGCTGTGGATTGAATCGTTTCATAAGCAGAGTTGAAATACATATGGTCCATATGAGTAGGAAACACAGTTCTACTTTTTCATGGCATGAATATTGTTCTTGCTGTATTTGACACACTGGAAAGAAGAGCTTGCTTCTTCCATTAAAACAGAGTGTATTTCATGGATGAGAAAACTGGTCTGAATTTGCCATCAGAAACAGCGTTAAACACCAGGATCTGTGTCTACCTACAAGCAAGAGTTCGTTTCTGATAAAAAAAAAACTGAAATTAGGGCTCAAATGATTTTACACATTCAGAATCCCATCACAATTCTCACTATTAACTAAAGAGCATTTATGTAAGAGGAGCTGTGGTTTGTATCAGATTCATAAGCAGAGTAGATCTACATCTGGTCTCTATGAGTAGGAAACACAATTCTTTTTTTGAGGTTATGCTCATAGTTCTTGCTGTATTGGAGACGCTGGAAAGATGAGCTGGCTTCTTGCGTTAAAACAGAGTGTGTTTCATGGATGAGAACAATGGTCTGAATTTTCCTTCAGAAATGCAGTTAAACGCCAGGATCTGGGTCTTCTTACAAGCAAGAGTTCATTCTGGTAAACCCAGTTAATTTTGGGCTGAAATGATTTACACAGTCCTCGAACCCAACGCGATTCTCACTATTAACTAAAGAGAATTTACATAAGAGGAGCTGTGGTTTGTATCTCTTTCATAAGCAGAGTTGACCTACCTATGGTCCGTATGAGTAGGAAACACAGTTCTTTTTTCTCAGCATTCTCATGTTTCTTGCTGTATTGGAGACCCTGGAAATAAGGGGATGCTAATTGCATTAAAACAGCATTAGTTTCATAGATGAGAACACTGGTCTGAATTTTCCTTCAGAAACAGAGGTAAACAACAGGTTCTGTGTCTTCCCCCAACGAAGAGTTCATTTCTGGTAAACCAAGTGAATTTGGACTCAAATGATTATACACAGTTCAAAAACCCAATGTGATTCTCACTATGAACTACAGAGCCTTTATGTAAGTGGAGCTGTGGTTTGTATCAGTTTCATAAGCAGAGTTGAACTACATATGGTCCATATGTGTAGCAAACACAGGTCTTTTTTTCTGGGCATGCTCATGGTTTTTGCTGTATTGGAGACTCTGGAAATAAGAGCTTGCTCCTTGCCTTAAAACAGATTGTGATTCATGGATGAGAACACTGGTCTGAATTTCCCTTCAGAAATGGAATTAAACCCCAGGATCTGTGACTTCCTACATGCAAGTGTTCATTTCTGGTGAACCAAGTGATTTTTGGGCTCAAATGATTTTACACATTCTCGAACCCAACGCGATTCTCACTATTAACTAAAGAGCCTTTATGTAAGAGGAGCTGTGGTTTGTATCATAAGCAGTGTTGAACTCCATATGGTCCGTATGAGTAGGAAACACAGTTCTTTTTTTCTGAGGCATGCTCAGGTTTTTTGTTGTATTGGAGACTCTGGAAAGAAGAGCTTGCTTCTTCCATTAAAACAGAGTGTATTTCATGGATGAGAAAACTGGTCTGAATTTCCCATCAGAAACAGAGTTAAACCCCAGAATCTGTGTCTTCCTACAAGCAAGAGTACGTTTCTGATAAACAAAGTGAAATTAGGGCTCAAATGATTTTACACAATTCAGAATCCCATCACAATTCTCACTATTAACTAAAGAGCATTTATGTAAGAGGAGCTGTGGTTTGTATCTCTTTCATAATCAGAGTAGATCTACATCTGGTCCATATGAGTAGGAAACACAGTTCTTTTTTTCAGTGCATGCTCATGGTTCTTGCTGTATTGGAGACTCTGGAAAGAAGAGTCTGCTTCTTGCGTTAAAACAGCATGTGTTTCATGGATGAGAACACTGGTCTGAATATCCTTTCAGAAACGGAGATAAACCCCAGGATCTGTGTCTTCCTACAAGTAAGAGATCATTTCTGGTACAAGTGAATTTTGGGCTCAAATGATTTTACACAGTTCTTGAACCCAACGCGATTTTCACTATTAACTAAAGAGCATTCAAGTAAGAGGAGCTGTGGTTTGTATCAGTTTCATAAGCAGTGTTGAATTACATATTTACTGTATGAGTAGGAAACACAATTCTTTTTTTGAAAGCATGCTCATAGTTCTTGCTGTGTTGGAGACGCTGGAAAGAAGAGCTTGCTTCTTGCGTTAAAACAGAGTGTGTTTCATTAATGAGAACACTGGTCTGAATTTCCCTTCAGAAATGCAATTAAACCCCAGGATCTGGGTCTTCTTACAAGCAAGAGTTCATTTCTGGTAAACCCAGTTAATTTTGGGCTGAAATGATTTACACAGTTCTCGAACCCAACGGGATTCTCACTATTAACTAAAGAGAATTTACATAAGAGGAGCTGTGGTTTGTATCTCTTTCATAAGCAGAGTTGACCTACCTATGGTCCTTATGAGTAGAAAAACAATTCTTTTTTTGAGGGCATGCTCATAATTCTTGCTGTATTGGAGACGCTTTAAAGAAGAGCTTGCTTCTTGCGTTAAAACAGAGTGTGTTTCATGGATGAGAACTCTGGTCTGAATTTCCCTTTAGAAACGGAGTTAAACCACAGGATCTGTGTCTTCCTACAAGCAAGAGTTCAATTGTGGTAAACGCAGTGATTTTAGGCTCAAATGATTTTACACAGTTCTAGAACCAACGCGATTCTCACTATTAACTAAAGAGCATTTATGTAAGATGAGCTGTGGTTTGTATAAGTATCATAAGCAGAGTTGAACTACATATAGTCAGTATTAGTAGGAAACACAGTTCTTTTTTTCTGGGCATTCTCATGGTTCTTGCTATATTTGAGACCCTGTAAAGAAGCGCTTGCTTCTTGCATGAAAACAGAGTGTTTTTCAGGAATGAGAACACTGGTCTAAATTTCCCTTCAGTACCGGAGCTAAACCCCAGGTTATGTGGCTTCCTATAAGCAAGAGTTCTTTTCTGGTAAACCAAGTGAATTTTGGGCTCAAATGATTTTACACAGTTCTTGACCCTAACGCGATTCTCACCATTAACTAAAGAGCCTTTTTGTAACAGGAGCTCTGGTTTGTATCAGTTTCATAAGCAGAGTTGAACTACATATGGTCCGTATGAGTAAGAAACACAGGCATTTTTTTCTGGGCATGGGCATGGTTCTTGCTGTATTTGAGACCCTGGAAAGAAGACCTTGCTTCTTGCGTTAAAACAGAGTGTGTTTCATGGATGAGAACACTGGTCTGAATTTCCCTAGAGAAACGGAGTTATTCCCCAGGATCTGTGTCTTCCTACAAGCAAGAGTTCATTGCTGGTAAACGAAGTGCATTTTGGGCTCAAATGATTTCACACAGTTCTCGAACCCAACGCATTTCTCACTATTAACTAGAGAGCCTTTATGTAAGAGCAGCAGTGGTTTGTATCAGTTTCATAAGCAGAGTTGATCTACATATGGTCCCTATGAGTTGGAAACACAGTTCATTTTTTCTGGGCATGAACTTGTTTCTTGCTGTATTGGAGACGTTTGAAAGAAGAGCTTGCTTCTTGTGTTAAAACAGGGTGTGTTTCATGGATGAGAACACTGGTCTGAATTTCCCTTCAGAAACCGAGTTATTCCCCAGGATCTGTGTCTATCTACAAGCAAGAGTTCATTTCTGGTAAACCAAATGATATTTGTGCTCAAATGATTTTACACAGTTCTCGACCCCAACACGATTCTCACTATTAACTTGAGAGCATTTATGTAAGAGGAGCTGTGGTTTGTATCAGATTCATTAGCAGAGTTGATCTACATATGGTCCCTATAAGTAGGAAACACAGTTCTTTTTTTCTGGTCATGAACTTGGTCATGCTGTATTGGAGACGCTTAAAGGAAATCTTGCTTCTTGCGTTAAAACAGAGTGTGAATCATGGATTGGAACTCTGGTCTCAATTTCTCTTCAGAATCAAAGTTAAACCCCAGATCTGTGTCTTCCTACAAGCAAGAGTTAATTTCTGGTAAAATAAGTGAATTTTGGGCTCAAATGATTTTACAAAGTTCAGAAACCCATCGCGATTCTCACTATTAACTAAAAAGCATTTATGTAAGAGGAGCTGTGGTTGGTATCAGTTTCTTAAGCAGAGTTGAACTGCATATGATCTGTATAAGTAGGAAACACAGTTCTTTTTTCTCAGCATTCTCATGTTTCTTGCTGTATTGGAGACCCTGGAAAGAAGGGGATGCTTCTTGCATTAAAACAGCATGAGTTTCATAGATGAGAACACTGGTCTGAAATTCCTTCAGAAACAGAGTTAAATCCCAGGATCTGTGACTTCCTACATGCAAGTGTTCATTTCTGGTGAACCAAGTGATTTTTGGGCTCAAATGATTTTACACATTCTCGAACCCAACGCGATTCTCACTATTAACTAAAGAGCCTTTATGTAAGAGGAGCTGTGGTTTGTATCAGTTTCATAAGCAGTGTTGAACGCCATATGGTCCGTATGAGTAGGAAACACAGTTCTTTTTTTCTGAGGCATGCTCAGGTTTTTTGTTGTTTTGGAGACTCTGGAAAGAAGAGCTTGCTTCTTCCATTAAAACAGAGTGTATTTCATGGATGAGAAAACTGGTCTGAATTTCCCATCAGAAACAGAGTTAAACCCCCGATCTGTGTCTTCCTACACGCAAGAGTACGTTTCTGATAAACAAAGTGAAATTAGGGCTCAAATGATTTTACACAATTCAGAATCCCATCACAATTCTCACTATTAACTAAAGAGCATTTATGTAAGAGGAGCTGTGGTTTGTATCAGATTCATAAGCAGAGTAGATCTACATCTGGTCTCTATGAGTAGGAAACACAATTCTTTTTTTGAGGTTATGCTCATAGTTCTTGCTGTATTGGAGACGCTGGAAAGATGAGCTGGCTTCTTGCGTTAAAACAGACTGTGTTTCATGGATGAGAACAATGGTCTGAATTTTTCCTTCAGAAATGCACTTAAACGCCAGGATCTGGGTCTTCTTACAAGCAAGAGTTCATTCTGGTAAACCCAGTTAATTTTGGGATCAAATGATTTTACACATTTCTAGATCCCTACGCAATTCTCACTATTAACTAAAGAGCATTAATATAAGAGGAGCTGTGGTTTGTATCTCTTTCATAAGCAGAGTTGACCTACCTATGGTCCGTATGAGTAGGAAACACAGTTCTTTTTTCTCAGCATTCTCATGTTTCTTGCTGTATTGGAGACCCTGGAAATAAGGGGATGCTTCTTGCATTAAAACAGCATGAGTTTCATAGATGAGAACACTGGTCTGAATTTTCCTTCAGAAACAGAGTTAAATCCCAGGATCTGTGACTTCCTACATGCAAGTGTTCATTTCTGGTAAACCAAGTGAATTTTGGGCTCAAATGATTTTACACATTCTCGAACCCAACGCGATTCTCACTATTAACTAAAGAGCCTTTATGTAAGAGGAGCTGTGGTTTGTATCAGTTTCATAAGCAGTGTTGAACTCCATATGGTCCGTATGAGTAGGAAACACAGTTCTTTTTTTCTGAGGCATGCTCAGGTTTTTTGTTGTATTGGAGACTCTGGAAAGAAGAGCTTGCTTCTTCCATTAAAACAGAGTGTATTTCATGGATGAGAAAACTGGTCTGAATTTCCCATCAGAAACAGCGTTAAACCCCAGAATCTGTGTCTTCCTACAAGCAAGAGTTCGTTTCTGATAAAAAAAAAAACTGAAATTAGGGCTCAAATGATTTTACACAATTCAGAATCCCATCACAATTCTCAGTATTAACTAAAGAGCATTTATGTAAGAGGAGCTGTGGTTTGTATCAGATTCATAAGCAGAGTAGATCTACATCTGGTCTCTATGAGTAGGAAACACAATTCTTTTTTTGAGGTTATGCTCATAGTTCTTGCTGTATTGGAGACGCTGGAAAGATGAGCTTGCATCTTGCGTTAAAACAGAGTGTGTTTCATGGATGAGAACAATGGTCTGAATTTTCCTTCAGAAATGCAGTTAAACCCCAGGATCTGGGTCTTCTTACAAGCAAGAGTTCATTCTGGTAAACCCATTTAATTTTGGGCTGAAATGATTTACACAGTTCTCGAACCCAACGCACTTCTCACTATTAACTAAAGAGAATTTACATAAGAGGAGCTGTGGTTTGTATCTCTTTCATAAGCAGAGTTGACCTACCTATGGTCCGTATGAGGAGGAAACACAGTTCTTTTTTCTCAGCATTCTCATGTTTCTTGCTGTATTGGAGACCCTGGAAATAAGGGGATGCTTCTTGCATTAAAACTGCATTAGTTTCATAGATGAGAACACTGGTCTGAATTTTCCTTCAGAAACAGAGTTAAACCACAGGTTCTGTGTCTTCCTCCAACGAAGAGTTCATTTCTGGTAAACCAAGTGAATTTGGACTCAAATGATTATACACAGTTCAAAAACCCAATGTGATTCTCACTATGAACTACAGAGCCTTTATGTAAGTGGAGCTGTGGTTTGTATCAGTTTCATAAGCAGAGTTGAACTACCTATGGTCCATATGTGTAGCAAACACAGGTCTTTTTTTCTGGGCATGCTCATGGTTTTTGCTGTATTGGAGACTCTGGAAATAAGAGCTTGCTCCTTGCCTTAAAACAGATTGTGATTCATGGATGAGAACACTGGTCTGAATTTCCCTTCAGAAACGGAGTTAAACCCCAGGATCTGTGACTTCCTGCATGCAAGTGTTCATTTCTGGTAAACCATGTGAATTTTGGGCTCAAATGATTTTACACATTCTCGAAACCAACGCGATTCTCACTATTAACTAAAGAGCCTTTATGTAAGAGGAGCTGTGGTTTGTATCAGTTTCATAAGCAGTGTTGAACTCCATATGGTCCGTATGAGTAGGAAACACAGTTCTTTTTTTCTGAGGCATGCTCAGGTTTTTTGTTGTATTGGAGAATCTGGAAAGAAGAGCTTGTTTCTTCCATTAAAACAGAGTGTATTTCATGGATGAGAAAACTGGTCTGAATTTCCTATCAGAAACAGAGTTAAACCCCAGGATCTGTGTCTTCCTACAAGCAAGAGTACGTTTCTGATAAACAAAGTGAAATTAGGGCTCAAATGATTTTACACAATTCAGAATCCCATCACAATTCTCACTATTAACTAAAGAGCATTTATGTAAGAGGAGCTGTGGTTTGTATCAGATTCATAAGCAGAGTAGATCTACATCTGGTCTTTATGAGTAGGAAACACAATTCTTTTTTTGAGGTTTTGCTCATAATTCTTGCTGTATTGGAGACGCTGGAAAGATGAGCTTGCTTTTTGCGTTAAAACAGAGTGTGTTTCATGGATGAGAACAATGGTCTGAATTTTCCTTCAGAAATGCAGTTAAACGCCAGGATCTGGGTCTTCTTACAAGCAAGAGTTCATTCTGGTAAACCCAGTTAATTTTGGGCTGAAATGATTTACACAGTTCTCGAACCCAACGCGATTCTCACTATTAACTAAAGAGAATTTACATAAGAGGAGCTGTGGTTTGTATCTCTTTCATAAGCAGAGTTGACCTACCTATGGTCCATATGAGTAGGAAACACAGTTCTTTTTTTCAGTGCATGCACATGGTTCTTGCTGTATTGGAGACTCTGGAAAGAAGAGTTGGCTTCTTGCGTTAAATCAGCATGTGTTTCATGGATGAGAACACTGGTCTGAATATCCCTTCAGAAACGGAGTTAAACCCCATGATCTGTGTCTTCCTACAAGCAAGAGATCATTTCTGGTACAAGTGAATTTTGTGCTCAAATTGTTTTACACGGTTCTTGAACCCAACACGATTTTCACTATTAACTAAAGAGCATTTAAGTAAGAGGAGCTGTGGTTTGTATCAGTTTCATAAGTAGTGTTGAACTACATATAGTTCATATGAGTGGGAAACACAGTTCTTTTTTTCCGGGCATTCTCATGTTTCTTGCTGTATTTGAGACCCTGGAAAGAAGAGTTGGCTTCCTGCTTGAAAACAAAGTGTGTTTCAGGGATGAAAACCCTGGTCTGAATTTCACTTCAGAAACGGAATTAAACCCCAGGATCTGTGTCTTCCTACAAGCAAGTTATCTTTTCTGGTAAACAAAGAGAATTTTGGGCTCAAATAATATTAGCAGTTCAGAACCCAACGCCATTCTCACTAATAACTAAAGAGAATTTACGTAAGAGGGATTGTGTTTTGTATCAATTAAATAAGGAGAGGTGAACCACATATGGTCCGTATGATTTGGAAACGCAGGTCTTTTTTTCTGGGCATGAACATGGTTCTTGCTCTATTGGAGATGCTGGAAAGAAGAGCTTCCTTCTTCCGTTAAAACAGAATGTGTTTCATGGATGAGAACTCTGGTCTGAATTTCCCTTTTGAAACGGAGTTAAACCCCAGGATCTGAGTCTTCCTACAAACAAGAGTTCATTTATGGTAAACCCAGTGAATTTTGGGCTCAAATGATTTTACACATTTCTAGATCCCAACGCGATTTTCACTACTAACTAAAGAGCATTAATGTAAGATTAGCTGTGGTTTGTATCAGATTCATAAGCAGACTAGATCTACATCTTGTCTTTATGAGTAGGAAACATAATTCTTTTTTTTTGAGGTTATGCTCATAGTTCTTGCTGTATTGGAGACTCTGGAAAGAAGAGTTGGATTCTTGCGTTAATACAGCATGTGTTTCATGGATGAGAACAATGGTCTGAATATCCCTTCAGAAACGGAGTTAAACCCCATGATCTGTGTCTTCCTACAAGCAAGAGATCATTTCTGGTACAAATGAATTTTGTGCTCAAATTGTTTTACACTGTTCTTGAACCCAACATGATTTTCACTATTAACTAAAGAGCATTTAAGTATGAGGAGCTGTGGTTTGTATCAGTTTCATAAGCATTGTTGAACTACATATAGTCCATATGAGTGGGAAACACAGTTCTTTTTTTTCTGGGCATTCTCATGTTTCTTGCTGTATTTGAGACCCTGGAAAGAAGAGTTGGCTTCCTGCTTGAAAACAGAGTGTGTTTCAGGGATGAAAACCCTGGTCTGAATTTCACTTCAGAAATGGAATTAAACCCCAGGATCTGTGTCTTCCTACAAGCAAGTTATCTTTTCTGGTAAACAAAGAGAATTTTGGGCTCAAATAATTTTAGCAGTTCAGAACCCAACGCCATTCTCACTAATAACTAAAGAGAATTTACATAAGAGGGATTGTGGTTTGTATCAATTAAATAAGGAGAGTTGAACTACATATGGTCCGGATGATTAGGAAACACAGGTCTTTTTATCTGGGCATGAACATGGTTCTTGCTCTATTGGAGATGCTGGAAAGAAGAGCTTCCTTCTTCCGTTCAAACAGAGTGTGTTTCATGGATGAGAACTCTGGTCTGAATTTCCCTTTAGAAACGGAGTTAAACCCCAGGATCTGTGTCTTCCTACAAACAAGAGTTCATTTATGGTAAACCCAGTGAATTTTGGGCTCAAATGATTTTACACATTTCTAGATCCCAACGCGATTCTCACTATTACCTAAAGAGCATTAATGTAAGAGGAGCTGTGGTTTGTATCAGTTTCATAAGCAGTGTTGAAGTACATATGTACTGTATGAGTAGGAAACACAGTTCTTTTTTTCAGAGCATGCTCATGGTACTTGCTGTATTGGAGACTCTGGAAAGAAGAGCTTGTTTCTTGCCTTAAAAGAGAGTGGGTTTCATGGATCAGAATACTGGTCTGAATTTCCCTTCAGAAATGGAGTTAAAACCCAGGATCTTATCTTCCTACAAGCAAGAGTTGGTTTCTGGTAATCCCAGTGTATTTAGGGCTCACATGATTTTACACAGTTCTCGAACCAACGCGATTTTCACTCTTAACTAAAGAGCTTTTATGTAAGAGGAGCTGTGGTTTGTATCAGATATATAAGCAGAGTAGATCTACATCTGGTCTCTATGAGTAGGAAACACAATTCTTTTTTTGAGGGCATGCTCATAGTTCTTGCTGTATTGGAGACGCTGCAAAGAAGAGCTTGCTTCCTGCGTTAAAACAGAGTGTGTTTCATGGATGAGAACACTGGTCTGAATTTTCCTTCAGAAATGCAGTTAAACCCCAGTATCTGGGTCTTCTTACAAGCAAGAGTTCATTCTGGTAAACCCAGTTAATTTTGGGCTGAAATGATTTACACAGTTCTCGAACCCAGCGCGATTCTCACTATTAACTAAAGAGAATTTACATAAGAGAAGCGGTGGTTTGTATCTCTTTCATAAGCAGAGTTGACCTACCTATAGTCCGTATGAGTAGGAAACACAGTTCTTTTTTTCAGTGCATGCTCATGGTTCTTGCTGTATTGAAGACTCTGGAAAGAAGAGTCTGCTTCTTGCATTAAAACAGCATGTGTTTCATGGATGAGAACACTGGTCTGAATATCCCTTCAGAAACGGAGATAAACCCCATGATCTGTGTCTTCCTACAAGCAAAAGATCATTTCTGGTACAAGTGAATTTTGGGCTCAAATGATTTTACACAGTTCTTGAACCCAACGCGATTTTCACTATTAACTAAAGAGCATTCACGTAAGAGGAGTTGTGGTTTGTATCAGTTTCATAAGCAGTGTTGAACTACATATGTACTGTATGAGTAGGAAACACAATTCTTTTTTTGAAAGCATGCTCATAGTTCTTGCTGTATTGGAGACGCTGGAAAGAAGAGCTTGCTTCTTGCGTTAAAACAGAGTGTGTTTCATGGATGAGAACACTGGTCTGAATTTTCCTTCAGAAATGCAATTAAACCCCAGGATCTGGGTCTTCTTACAAGCAAGAGTTCATTTCTGGTAAACCCAGTTAATTTTGGGCTGAAATGATTTACACAGTTCTCGAACCCAACGCGATTCTCACTATTAACTAAAGAGAATTTACATAAGAGGAGCTGTGGTTTGTATCTCTCTCATAAGTAGAGTTGACCTACCTATGGTCCTTATGAGTAGGAAACACAATTCTTTTTTTGAGGGCATGCTCATAGTTCTTGCTGTATTGGAGACGCTGGAAAGAAGAGCTTGCTTCTTGCGTTAAAACAGAGTGTGTTTCATGGATGAGAACTCTAGTCTGAATTTCCCTTTAGAAACGGAGTTAAACCCCAGGATCTGAGTCTTCCTACAAACAAGAGTTCATTTATGGTAAACCCAGTGAATTTCGGGCTCAAATGATTTTACACAGTTCTAGATCCCAATGCGATTCTCACTATTAACTAAAGAGCATTAATGTAAGAGGAGCTGTGGTTTGTATCAGTTTCATATGCAGAGTTGAACTACATATGGTCCGTATGAGTAGGAAACACAGTTCTTTTTTTCTGGGCATGCTCCTGGTACTTGATATATTGGAGACGCTGGAAAGAAGTTCTTGCTTCTTGCGTTAAAACGGAGTGTGTTTCATGGATGACAACACTGGTCTACATTTCCCTACAGAAACGGAATTAAACCCCATGATCTGGGTCTTCCTACAAGCAATAGATCATTTCTTGTAAACCCAGTGAATTTAGGGCTCAAATGATTTTACACAGTTCACGAACCAAACGCGATTCTCACTATTATTTGAAGAGCATTTATGAAAGAGGAGCTGTGGTTTGTATCACTTTCATAAGCAGAGTTGATCTACATATCGTCCCTATAAGTAGGAAACACAGTTCGTTTTTTCTAGCCATGCTCCAGGGACTTGCTGTATTGGAGACGGTGGAAAGAAGACCTTGCTTCTTGCGTTAAAACAGAGTGTGTTTCATGGATGAGAACACTGGTATGAATTTCTCTTCAGAAACAGAGTTAAACCCCATTTTGTCTGTCTTCCTACAAGCAAGCGTTCATTTCTGGTAAACCAAGTGAATTTTGGGTTCAAATTATTATACACAGTTCTAGAACCAACACGAATCTCACTATTAACTAAAGAGAATTTGTGGGGTGGAGCTGTGGTTTGTATCTGTTTCATAAGCAGAGTTGACCTACATATAGTCCGTATGAGTAGGAAACACAGTTCTTTTTTTCAGGGAATGCTCATGGTTCTTGCTGTATTTGAGACCCTGGAAAGAAGAGTTGACTTCTTGCTTTAAAACAGAGTGTGTTTCTGGAATGAGAACTCTGGTCTGAATTTCCCTTCAGAAACGAAGTTAAACCCCAGGATCTGTATTTTTCTACAAGCAAGAGTTTATTTCTGGTATTCCAGTGAAATATGGGCTCAACTGATATTTAGCAGTTCAGGAACACAACGCGATTCTCACTATTAACTAAAGAGAATTTTCGTAAGAGGAGCTGTGGTTTGTATCATTTAAATAAGCAGAGTTGAACTACATGTGGTCCTTATTAGTAGGAAACACAGTTCTTTTTTTCAGGGCATGTTCATGGTTCTTGCTGTATTGGAGACGCTGGAAAGAAGAGTTTGCCTCAAGCTTGAAAACAGAGTGTGTTTCGGGGATGAGAACAGTGGCCTGAATTTCCCTTCAAAATCGGAATTAAACCCCAGGATCTGTGTCTTCCTACAAGCAAGTGTTCATTTCTGGTAATCATAGAGAATTTTGGGCTCGAATGATTTTACACTGTTCATGAACCCAACTTGATTCTCACTATTACCTAAAGAGCAATTTTGTAAGTGGAGCTGTGGTTTGTATCAGTTTCATAAGCAGAGTTGAACTACATATGGTCCATATGAGTGGGAAACCCAGTTCTTTTTTTCAGGGCATGCTCATGGTACTTGCTGTATTAGAGACGTTGGAAAGAAGAGCTTACTTCTTGTGTTAAAACAGGGTGTGTTTCATGGATGAGAACACTGGTCTGAATTTCCCTTCTGAAACAGAGTTAAATCCCAGGATATGTGTCTTCCTACAAGCAAGAGTTCATTTCTGCTAAACCAAGTGAAATTTGGGCTCAAATGATTTTGCAAAGTTCTCAAACCCAACGAGAATCTCACTATTAACTAAAGAGCATTTATGTAAGAGGAGCAGTGGTTTGTATCAGTTTCATAAGCAGAGTTGAACTATATATAGTCCGTATGACTAGGAAACTCAGTTGTTTTTTTTCTGGGCATGATCATGGTTTTTGCCGTATTTGAGTCACTGGAAAGAACAGGTTGCTTCTTGCGTTAAAAAAGAGTGTGTTTCATGAATGAGAATACTGGTCTTAATTTCCCTCAGAAAGAGAGTTAAACCACAGGTCTGTGTCTTCCTACAAGCAGGAGTTCATTTCTGGTTAACCAAGTGAATTTTGGGTTCAAATGATTTTACACAGTTCAAGAACCCAATGCGTTTCTCACTATTACGTAAAGAGCATTTATGTAAGTGTACCTGTGGTTTGTATCAATTTCATAAGCAGAGTTGAACTACATATGGTCTGTATGAGTAGGAACACAGTTCCTTTTTGTAGGGCATGCTCATGGTTCTTGTTGTATTAGAGACGCTGGAAAAGAAAACTTCCTTCTTTTGTGATAACAGTGTGTGTTTCAGGGATGAGTACTCTGGTCTGAATTTCCCTTCAGAAACGGAATTAAACGCCAGGATCTGTGTCTTCCTACAAGCAAAAGTTCATTTCTGGTAAACACAGTGAATTTTGGACTCAAATTATTTTTAGCAGTTCAGGAACGCAATGCGATTCTCACTATTAACTAAAGAGAATTTACGTAACAGGAGCAGTGGTTTGTATCAGTTAAATAAGCAGAGTTGAACTACATATGGTCCGTATGAGTGGGAAACACAGTTCTTTTTTTCTGGGCATGCTCCTGGTACTTGCTATATTGGAGACGCTGGAAAGAAGTTCTTGCTTCTTGCGTTAAAACGGAGTGTGTTTCATGGATGACAACACTGGTCTACATTTCCCTTCAGAAACGGAATTAAACCCCATGATCTGGGTCTTCCTACAAGCAATAGATCATATCTGGTAAACCCAGTGAATTTAGGGTTCAAATGATTTTACACAGTTCTCGAACCAAACGCGATTCTCACTATTATTTGAAGAGCATTTATGAAAGAGGAGCTGTGGTTTGTATCACTTTCATAAGCAGAGTTGATCTACATATCGTCCCTATAAGTAGGAAACACAGTTCGTTTTTTCTAGCCATGCTCCAGGGACTTGCTGTATTGGAGACGGTGGAAAGAAGACCTTGCTTCTTGCGTTAAAACAGAGTGTGTTTCATGGATGAGAACACTGGTATGAATTTCTCTTCAGAAACAGAGTTAAACCCCATTTTGTCTGTCTTCCTACAAGCAAGCGTTCATTTCTGGTAAACCAAGTGAATTTTGGGTTCAAATTATTTTACACAGTTCTAGAACCAACGCGAATCTCACTATTAACTAAAGAGAATTTGTGGGGTGGAGCTGTGGTTTGTATCTGTTTCATAAGCAGAGTTGACCTACATATAGTCCGTATGAGTAGGAAACACAGTTCTTTTTTTCAGGGAATGCTCATGGTTCTTGCTGTATTTGAGACCCTGGAAAGAAGAGTTGACTTCTTGCTTTAAAACAGAGTGTGTTTCTGGAATGAGAACTCTGGTCTGAATTTCCCTTCAGAAACGAAGTTAAACCCCAGGATCTGTATTTTTCTACAAGCAAGAGTTTATTTCTGGTATTCCAGTGAAATATGGGCTCAACTGATATTTAGCAGTTCAGGAACACAACGCGATTCTCACTATTAACTAAAGAGAATTTTCGTAAGAGGAGCTGTGGTTTGTAGCATTTAAATAAGCAGAGTTGAACTACATGTGGTCCTTATGAGTAGGAAACACAGTTCTTTTTTTCAGGGCATGTTCATGGTTCTTGCTGTATTGGAGACGCTGGAAAGAAGAGTTTGCCTCAAGCTTGAAAACAGAGTGTGTTTCGGGGATGAGAACAGTGGCCTGAATTTCCCTTCAAAATCAGAATTAAACCCCAGGATCTGTGTCTTCCTACAAGCAAGTGTTCATTTCTGGTAATCATAGAGAATTTTGGGCTCGAATGATTTTACACTGTTCATGAACCCAACACGATTCTCACTATTACCTAAAGAGCAATTTTGTAAGTGGAGCTGTGGTTTGTATCAGTTTCATAAGCAGAGTTGAACTACATATGGTCCATATGAGTGGGAAACCCAGTTCTTTTTTTCAGGGCATGCTCATGGTACTTGCTGTATTAGAGACGTTGGAAAGAAGAGCTTACTTCTTGCGTTAAAACAGGGTGTGTTTCATGCATGAGAACACTGGTCTGAATTTCCCTTCAGAAACGGAGTTAAACCCCAGGATATGTGTTTTCCTACAAGCAAGAGATAATTTCTGGTACCAGTGAATTTTGGGCTCAAATGTTTTACACAGTTCTCCAGCCCAACGCGAATCGCACTATTCACTAAAGAGCATTTATGTAGGAGGAGCTGTGGTTTGTATCAGTTTCATAAGCAGTGTTGAACTACATATAGTCCGTATGAGTGGGAAACACATTTCTTTTTTTCCGGGCATTCTCATATTTCTTGCTGTATTTGAGACCCAGGAAAGAAGAGTTGGCTTCTTGCTTGAAAACAGAGTGTGTTTCAGGTATGAAAACTCTGGTCTGTATCTCCCTTCAGAAACGGAATTATATCCCAGGATCTGTGTCTTCCTAAAAGCAAGAATTCTTTTCTGGTAAACAAATAGAATTTTGGGCTCAAATGATTTTAGCAGTTCGGGACACAACGACATTCTCACTAATAACTAAAGGGAATTTACATAAGAGTGGCTATGGTTTGTATCAATTAAATAACCAGAGTTGAACTGCATATGGTCCGAATGAGTAGGAAACACAGGTCTTTTTTTCTGGGCATGAACATGGTTCTTGCTCTATTGGAGATGCCAGAAAGAAGAGCTTCCTTCTTGCATTAAAACAGAGTGTGTTTCATGGATGAGAACTCTGGTCTGAATTTCCCTTCTGAAAAAGACTTAAACCCCAGGATATATGTCTTCCTACAAGCAAGAGTTCATTTCTGGTAAACCAAGTGAATTTTGGGCTCAAATGATTTTACACAGTTCTCAAACCCAACGAGATTCTCACTATTAACTAAAGAGCATTTATGTAAGAGGAGCTATGGTTTGTATCAGTTTCATAAGCAGAGTTTATATACATATGGTCAATATGATTAGGAAACACAGTTCTTTTTTTCTGGGCATGCTCATTGTTCTTGCTGTGTTGGAGAAGCTGGAAAAAAGAGCTTGCTTCCTGCGTTAAAACAGAGTGTTTTTCTTGGATGAGAACACTGGTCTGAATTTCCCTTCAGAAATGGAGTTAAACCCCAGGTTCTGGGTCTTCCTACACGCAAGAGTTCATTTCTGGTAAACCCAGTGAATTTTGGGCTCAAATGATTTTACACAATTCTAGAACCCAACACAATTCTCACTATTAACTAAAGAGCATTTATGCAAGAGGAGCTGTGGTTTGTATCAGTTTCATGAGCAGTGTTGAACTACATATGTTCTGTATAAGTAGTAAACACAGTTCTTTTTTCTGGGCATTCTAATGGTTCTTGCTGTATTGGAGACTCTGGAAAGGAGATGCTGCTTCTTGCATTAAAACAGCACATGTTTCATGGATGAGAACACTGGTCTACTTTCCCTTCAGAAAGAGAGTTAAACCACACAGTCTGTGTCTTCCTACAAGCAAGAGTTCATTTCTGGTAAACAAAGTGAATTTTGTGTTCAAATGATTTTACACAGTTCTAGAACCAACGCGATTCTCACTATTAATTAAAGAGAATTTATGTAAGTGGAGCTGTGGTTTGTATATTTTTCATAAGCAGAGTTGACCTACGTATGGTCCGTATGAGTATGAAACACAGTTCTTTTTTCTGGGCATTCTCATAGTTCTTGCTGTATTGGAGACTCTGGAAAGAAGATGCTGCTTCTTGTGTTAAAACAGCATGTGTTTCATGGATGAGAACACTGGTCTGAATTTCCCTTCAGAAACGGAGTTAAACCCCAGGATATAAGTTTTCCTACAAGCAAGAGATCATTTCTGGTACCAGGGAATTTTGGGCTCAAATGTTTTACACAGTTCTCGAGCCCAACACGATTCTCACTATTAACTAAAGAGCATTTATGTAGGAAGAGCTGTGGTATGTATCAGTTTCATAAGCAGTGTTGAACTACATATAGTCCGTATGAGTGGTAAACACATTTCTTTTATCCGGGCATTCTCATGATTCTTGCTGTATTTGAGACCCAGGAAAGAAGAGTTGGCTTCGTACTTGAAAACAGAGTGTGTTTCAGGGATTAAAAACTGGTCTGAATTTCCCTTCAGAAACGGAATTAAATCCCAGAATCTGTGTCTTCCTACAAGCAAGATTTCTTTTCTGGTAAACAAATAGAATTTTGGGCTCAAATGATTTTAGCAGTTCAGAACCCAACGCCATTCTCACTAATAACTAAAGAGAATTTACATAAGAGGGGCTGTGGTTTGTATCAATTAAATAAGCAGAGTTGACCTACATATGGTCCGTATGAGTGGGAAACACAGTTCTTTTTTTTCAGGGCATGCTCATGGTACTTGCTGTATTGGAGACGCTGCAAAGAAAAGCTTGCTTCTTGCGTTAAACCAGAGTGTGTTTCATGGATGAGAAAACTGGTATGAATTTCCCTTCAGAAGCAGAGATAAACCATCGGATCTGTGTCTTCCTTCAAGCAAGAGTTCATTTCTGGTAAACAAATTGAATTTTGGGCTCCAATGATTTTACACAGTTCAAGAACCCAACGCGATTCTCACTATTACCTAAAGAGCATTTTTGTAAGTGGAGCTGTGGTTTGTATCAGTTCCATAAGCAGAGTTGAACTACATATGGTCCATATGAGTGGGAAACACAGTACTTTTTTTCATGGCATGCTCATGGTACTTGCTGTATTGGAGATGTTGGAAATAAGAGCTTCCTTGATGCGTTAAATCAGAGTGTGTTTCATGGATGAGAACACTGGTCTGAATTTCCCTTCAGAAACGTAGTTATACCCCATGATCTGGGTCTTCCTACAAGCAAGAGTTCATTTCTGGTAAACCCAGTGAATTTAGGGCTCAAATGATTTTACAAAGTTATGGAACCCATCGCGATTCTCATTATTAACTAAAGAGCATTTATGTAAGAGGAGCTGTGGTGTGTATCAGTTTCATAAGCACAGTTGAACTGCATATGATCTGTATGAGTAGGAAACACATTTCTTTTCTTCTCGGCATTCTCATGGTTCTTGCTGTATTGGAGACTCTTGAAAGAACAGCTTGCTTCTTGTGTTAAAACAGCATGTGTTTCATGGATGGTAACACTGGTCTGAATTTCCTTCAGAAACGGAGTTAAACCCCAGGATCTCTGTCTTCCTACAAGCAAGAGTTCATTTCTGGTAAACCAAGTGAATTCTGGGCTCAAATGATTTTACACAGTTCTCGAACCCAACAAGATTCTCACTATTAACTAAAGAGCATTTATGTAAGAGGAGCTGTGGTTTGTATCAGTTTCATAAGCATTGTTGATATACATATGGTACCTATGAGTAGGAAACACACTTCTTTTTTTCTGGACATGCTCATGGTTCTTGCAGTATTGGAGAAGCTGGAAAAAAGAGCTTGCTTCCTGCGTTAAAACAGAGTGTGTTTCATGGATGAGAACACTGGTCTGAATTTCCCTTCAGAAATGGAGTTAAACCCCAGGATCTGGGCCTTCCTACACGCAAGATTTCATTTCTGGTAAACCCATGAATTTTGGGCTCAAATGATTTTACACAGTTCTAGAACCCAACACAATTCTCACTATTAACTAAAGAGCATTTATGCAAGAGGATCTGTGGTTTGTATCAATTTCATGAGCAGTGTTGAACTACATATGTTCTGTATAAGTAGTAAACACAGTTCTTTTTCTGGGCATCCTCATGGTTCTTGCTGTATTGGAGACTCTGGAAAGAAGATGCTGCTTCTTGCATTAAAACAGCACGTGTTTCATGGATGAGAACACTTGGCCTGAATTTCCCTTCAGAAACAGAGTTAAACCCCAGGATCTGTGTTCCTACAAGCAAGAGTTCATTTCTGGTAAACCCAGTGAATATTGGGCTCAAGTGATTTTACAGAGTTCTCGAACCCAACACGATTCTCACAATAAACTAAAGAGCATTTATGTAAGAGGAGCTCTGGTTTGTATCAGTTTCATAAGCAGAGTTGAACTACATATAGGCCGTATGACTAGGAAACACAGTTCTTATTTTCTGGGCATGATCATGTTTTTTGCTGTATTTGAGACGTTGGAAAGAAGATCTTTCTTCTTGCGTTAAAAAGTGGGTGTTTCATGGATGAGAACACTGGTCTACTTTCGCTTCAGAAAGAGAGTTAAACCACACAGTCTGTGTCTTCCTACAAGCAAGAGTACATTTCTGGTAAACAAAGTGAATTTTGTGTTCAAATGATTTTACACAGTTCTAGAACCAACTCGATTCTCACTATTAACTAAAGAGAATTTATGTAAGTGGAGCTGTGGTTTGTATATTTTTCATAAGCAGAGTTGACCTACATATGGTCCGCATGAGTGGGAAACACAGTTCTTTTTTTCATGGCATGCACATTGTATTTGCTGTATTGGAAACGTTGGAAATAAGAGCTTGCTTCTTGCGTTAAATCAGAGTGTGTTTCATGGATGAGAACACTGGTCTGAATTTCCTTTCAGAAACGGAGTTGTACCCCAGGATCTGGGTCTTAATACAAGCAAGAGTTCATTTCTGGTAAACCCAGTGAATTTAGGGCTCAAATGATTTTACAAAGTTCTGGAACCCATCGCGATTCTCACTATTAACTAAATAGCATTTCTGTAAGAGGAGCTGTGGTGTGTATCAGTTTCATAAGCACAGTTGAACTGCATATGATCTGTATGAGTAGGAAACACATTTCTTTTTTGGGGGGGGCATTCTCATGGCTCTTGCTGTATTGGAGAGTCTGGAAAGAAGAGCTTGCTTCTTGCGTTAAAACAGCATGTGATTCATGGATGAGAACACTGGTCTGAATTTCCTTTAAGAAATGGAGGTAAACCCCAGGATCTGGGTCTTCCTACACGCAAGAGTTCATTTCTGGCAAACCCAGCGAATTTTGGGCTCATATGAATTTACACAGTTCTAGAATCCAACACAATTCTCACTATTAAGTAAATAGCATTTATGCAAGAAGAGCTGTGGTTTGTATCAGTTTCATGAGCAGTGTTGAGCTACATATGTTCTGTATAAGTAGTAAACACAGTTCTTTTTTCTGGGCATTCTCATGGTTCTTGCTGTATTGGAGACTATGGAAAGAAGCTGCTGCTTCTTGCGTTAAAACAGCATGTGTTTCATGCATGAGAACACTGGTCTGAATTTCCGTTCAGAAACGGAGTTAAACCGAGTATATGTGTTTTCCTACAAGCAAGAGATAATTTCTGGTACCAGTGTATTTTGGGCTCAAATGTTTTACACAGTTCTCGAGCCCAACGCGATTCTCACTTTTAACTAAAGAGAATTTATGTAGGAGGAGCTGTGGTTTGTATCAGTTTCATAAGCAGTGTTGAACTACATATAGTCTGTATGAGTGGGAAACACATTTCTTTTTTCCAGGCATTCTCATGTTTCTTGCTGTATTTTTGACCCAGTAAAGAAGAGTTGGCTTCTTGCTTGAAAACAGAGTGTGTTTCAGGGATGAAAACCCTGGTCTGAATTTCCCTTCAGAAACAGGATTAACCACCGTATCTGTGTCTTCCTACAAGCAAGAGTTCATTTCTGGTAAACCCAGTGAATTTTGGGCTCAAATGATTTTTCAGAGTTCTCGAACCCAACACGATTCTCACAATAAACTAAAGAGCATTTATGTAAGAGGAGCTCTGGTTTGTATCAGTTTCGTAAGCAGAGTTGAACTACATATAGTCGGTATGACTAGAAAACATAGTTCTTATTTTCTGGGCATGATCATGGTTTTTGCTGTATTGGAGACGCTGGAAAAAAGAGCTTGCTTCCTGCGTTAAAACAGAGTGTGTTTCATGGATGAGAACTCTGGTCTGAATTTACTTCAGAAACGGAGTTATACCCCAGGATCTGGGTCTTCCTACACGCAAGAGTTCATTTCTGGTAAACCCAGTGATTTTGGGCTCAAATGACTTTACACAGTTCTAGAACCCAACACAATTCTCACTCTTACCTAAAGAGCATTTTTGTAAGGGGAGCTGTGGTTTGTATCAGTTTCATAAGCAGAGTTGAACTACATATGGTCCGTATGAGTAGGAAACACAGTTCTTTTTTTCAGGGCATGCTCATGGTTCTTGCTGTATTGGCGACGCTGGAAAGAAGAGCTTCCCTCCTGCATTAAAACAGAGTGTGTTTCAGGGATGAGAACACTGGTCTAAATTTCCCTTCAGAAATGGAGTTAAACCCCACGATCTGTGTCTTCCTACAAGCAAGAGTTCATTTCTGGTAAACAAAGTGAATTTTGGGTTTAAATGATTTTACACAGTTCCGAAACCCAACGCGATTCACTATTAACTAAAGAGCATTTATGTAAGTGGAACTGTGGTTTGGATCAGTTAAATAAGCAGAGTTGAACTAGATATTGTTTTTTGTGTGTGAAACAAAGTTCTTTTTTTCTGGGCATGAACATGGTTCTTGCTTTATTGGAGACGCTGGAAAAAAGAGCTTGCTCCCTCGTTAAAACAGAGTGTGTTTCATGGATGAGAACAGTGGTATGAATTTCCCTTCAGAAACGGAGTTAAACCCCAGGATCTGTGTATTCCTACAAACAAGTGTTCATTTCTTGTAAACAAAGTGAATTTTGGGCGCAAATGATTTTACACTAATCTCGAACCCAACCAGATTCTCACTATTAACTCAAGAGCATTTATGTAAGAGGAGCTGTGGTTTGTATCAGTTTCATAAACCGAGTTGATATACATATTGTCCCTATGAGTAGGAAACACAGTTCTTTTTTTCAGGGCATGCTCATGGCTCTTGCTCTATTTGAGACCAAGGAAAGAAGACCTTCCTTCTTGGTCTATAACAGAGTGGGTTTCAGGGATGAGAACTCTGGTCTGAATTTCCCTTCAGAAACGGAAATAACCTCAGGATCTGTTTCTACCTACAAGCAAGAGTATATTTCTGGTAAACCCAGTGAATTTTGGCTCACCTGATTTTTATCAGTTCAGGACCCCAACGCAATTCTCATTATCAACTCAAGAGAATTTACATAAGAGGAGCTGCGGTTTGTATCAGTTAAATAAGCAGAGTTGAACTACATATTGTCTGTATGAGTAGGAAACACAGGTCTTTTTTTCTGGGCATGAACTTGGTTCTTGCTCTATTGCAGACCCTCAAAAGAAGAGCTTGCTTCTTGCGATAAAACACAGTGTGTTTCATGGATGAGAACACTGGTCTGCATTTTCCTTCAGAAACGGAGTTAAACCCCAGGATCTGTGTCTTCCTACAAGCAAGAGTTCATTTCTGGTAAACCAAGTGAATTATGGGCTCAAATGATATTCCACAGTTCAAGAACCCAATGCGATTCTCCATATTACCTAAAGAGCATTTACTTAAGTGGAGCTCTGGTTTGTATCAGTTTCATAATCAGAGTTGATCTACATATGTTCCGTATGAGTGGGAAACACAGTTCTTTTTTTCAGGGCATACTCATCGTTCTTGATCTATAGGAGACTCTTGAAAGAAGAGGATGCTTCTTTCGTTAAAACAGCATTAGTTTCGTTGATGAGAACACTGGTCTGAATTTCCCTTCAGAAGCAGAGATAAACCACCGGATCTGTGTCTTCCTACAAGCAAGAGTTCATTTCTGGTAAACAAATAGAATTTTGGGCTCAAATGATTTTACACAGTTCTCGACCCAACGCGATTCTCACTATTAGCTAAAGAGCATTTATGTAAGTGGAGCTGTGGTTTGTATCAGTTTCATAAGCAGAGTTGATATACTAATGGTCCCTATGAGTAGGAAACACAGGTCTTTTTCTCTGGACATGCTCATGGTTCTTGCTGTATTGGATACGCTGGAAAGAAGAACTTGCTTCTTGTGTTAAAACAGAGTGTGTTTCATGGATGAGAACACTGGTCTGAATTTCCCTTCAGAAACGGAGTTATACCCCAGGATCTGGGTCTTCCTACACGCAAGAGTTCATTTCTGGTAAACCCAGTGATTTTGGGCTCAAATGATTTTACACAGTTCTAGAACCCAACACAATTCTCACTATTACCTAAAGAGCATTTTTGAAAGTGGAGCTGTGGTTTGTATCAGTTTCATAAGCAGAGTTGAACTACATATGGTCCCTAAAATGGGAAACACAGTTCTTTTTTTGAGGGCATGATCATTTTCCTTGCTGTATTGGAGACGCTGCAAAGAAGAGCTTGCTTCTTGTGTTAAAACACAGTGTGTTTCATGGATGAGAACACTGGTCTGAATTATTCCTTCAGAAACGTAGTTAAACCCTAGGATCTGTGTCTTCCTACTAGCAAGAGTTCATTTCTGGTAAACCAAGTGAATTTTGGCCTCAAATGATTTTACACAGTTCACGAACCCAATGTGATTCTCACTATTAAATAAAGAGCATTTATGTAAGAGGAGCTGTGGTTTGTATCAGTTTCATAAGCACAGTTGATCTATATATGGTCCCTATGAGTAGGAAACACAGTTCTTTATTTGAGGACATGCTCATTATTCTTGGTGTATTGGAGACGCTGGAAAGAAGACCTTGCTTGTTGTGTTAAAACAGAGTGTGTTTCATTGATGAGTACACTGGTCTGAATTTCCCTTCAGAAACATAGTTAAACCCCAGGATCTGTGTCTTCCTACAAGCAAGAGTTCATTTCTGGTAAACCCACTGTATTTTGGGCTCAAATGGTTTTTCAAAGTTCTAGATCCCAACGTGATTTTCACTATTAACTAAAGAGAATTTATGTAAGAGGAGCTCTGGTTTGTATCAGTTTCATAAGCAGTGTTGATCTACATATGGTCCATATGAGTAGGAAACCCAGTTTTTTTTTTGGTAGGCATGCTCCGGGTACTTGCTGTATTAGAGATTCTGGAAAGAAGTTTTTGCTTCTTGCGTTAAAATAGAGTGTGTTTCATGGATGAGAACACTGGTCTGAATTTCCCTTCAGAAACGGAGTAAAACCCCATGATATGGGTCTTCCTACAAGCAAAGTTCATTTCTGGTAAACCAAGTGAATTTTGGCTCAAATGATTTTACACAGTTCAGGAACCCAACGCGATGCTCACTATTAACTAAAGAGCATTTATGTAAGAGGAGCAGTGGTTTATATCAGTTTCATAAACAGAGTTGAACTACATATAGTCCGTATGTGTAGGAAACACATTCTTTTTTCTGGGCATGCTCATGGTTCTTGCTGTATTGTAGACGCTGCAAAGAACAGCTTGCTTCTTGAGTTAAAACAGAGTGTGTTTCATGGATGAGAACAGTTTTCTGAATTTCCCTTCAGAAATTGTGTTAAACCCCAGGTTCTGGGTGTTCCTACAAGCAAGAGTTCATTTCTGGTAAACCCCGTGATTTTGGGCTCAAATGATTTTACACATTTCAGGAACCCAACTTGATTCTCACTATTACCTAAAGAGCATTTATGTAAGAAAAGCTGTCGTTTGTATCAGTTCCATAAGTAGAGTTCAACTACATATAGTCCGTATGAGTAGGAAACACAGTTCCTTTTTCCAGGCATTGACATTTTTCATTCTGTATTTGAGACCATGGAAAGAAGAGTATGCTTCTTGCTTGAAAACAGAGAGTGTTTCAGGGATGAGAACTCTGGTCTGAATTTCCCTTCAGAAACAGAGTTAAACCCCTGGATCTGGGTGTTCCTACAAGCAAGAGTTCATTTCTGGTAATCCCAGTGAATTTTGGGCTCAAATGGTTATTAGCAGTTCAGGAACAAAGCGCGATTCTCACGATTACCTAAATAGCATTTATGTAAGAGGAGCTGTGGTTTGTATCATTTAAATAAGCAGAGTTGAACTACATATGGTCCGTATAAGTAGGAAACACCAGTCTTTTTTTTCTGGGCATGAACATGGCTCTTGGTGTGTTGGAGAAGCTGGAAAAAAGAGCTTGCTTCCTGCGTTAAAACAGAGTGTTTTTCTTGGATGAGAACACTGGTCTGAATTTCCCTTCAGAAACAGAGTTAAACACCAGGATCTGTGTCTTCCTAGAAGCAAGAGTTCATTTCTGGTAAATGAAGTGAATTTTGGGCTCAATTGATTTTACACAGTTCTCAAACCCAACGCGAATCTCACTATTAACTAAAGAGCATTTATGTAAGAGGAGCTCTTGTTTGTATCAGTTTCATAAGCAGAGTTGACCTACATATGGTCCGTATGAGTAGGAAACACAGTTCTTTTTTTCAGGGCATGCTCATGGTTCTTGCTATATTGGAGACGCTGGAAGGAAGAGCTTCCCTCCTGCTTAAAACAGAGTATGTTTCATGGATGAGAACACTGGTCTAAATTTCCCTTCAGAAATGGAGTTAAACCCCACGATCTGTGTCTTCCTACAAGCAAGAGTTCATTTCTGGTAAACAAAGTGAATTTTGGGTTTAAATGATTTTACACAGTTCTGAAACCCAACGCGATTCACTATTAACTAAAGAGCATTTATGTAAGTGGAGCTGTGGTTTGGATCAGTTAAATAAGCAGAGTTGAACTAGATATTGTCGTTTGAGTATGAAACAAAGGTCTTTTTTTCTGGGCATGAACATGGTTCTTGCTTTATTGGAGACGCTGGAAAAAAGCACTTGCTCCCTGCGTTAAAACAGAGTGTGTTTCATGGATGAGAACAGTGGTATGAATTTCCCTTCAGAAACGGAGTTAAACCCCAGGATCTGTGTATTCCTACAAACAAGTGTTCATTTCTTGTAAACAAAGTGAATTTTGGGCGCAAATGATTTTACACAAATCTCGAACCCAACCCGATTCTCACTATTAACTCAAGAGCATTTATGTAAGAGGAGCTGTGGTTTGTATCAGTTTCATAATCCGAGTTGATATACATATTGTCCCTATGAGTAGGAAACACAGTTCTTTTTTTCAGGGCATGCTCATGGCTCTTGCTCTATTTGAGACCAAGGAAAGAAGACCTTCCTTCTTGGTCTATATCAGAGTGGGTTTCAGGGATGAGAACTCTGGTCTGAATTTCCCTTCAGAAACGGAAATAACCTCAGGATCTGTTTCTACCTACAAGCAAGAGTATATTTCTGGTAAACCCAGTGAATTTTGGCTCACCTGATTTTTATCAGTTCAGGACCCCAACGCAATTCTCATTATCAACTCAAGAGAATTTACATAAGAGGAGCTGCGGTTTGTATCAGTTAAATAAGCAGAGTTGAACTACATATTGTCCGTATGAGTAGGAAACACAGGTCTTTTTTTCTGGGCATGAACTTGGTTCTTGCTCTATTGCAGACCCTCAAAAGAAGAGCTTGCTTCTTGCGATAAAACACAGTGTGTTTCATGGATGAGAACACTGGTCTGCATTTTCCTTCAGAAACGGAGTTAAACCCCAGGATCTGTGTCTTCCTACAAGCAAGAGTTCATTTCTGGTAAACCAAGTGAATTATGGGCTCAAATGATATTCCACAGTTCAAGAACCCAATGCGATTCTCCATATTACCTAAAGAGCATTTACTTAAGTGGAGCTCTGGTTTGTATCAGTTTCATATCAGAGTTGATCTACATATGTTCCGTATGAGTGGGAAACACAGTTCTTTTTTTCAGGGCATACTCATGGTTCTTGATCTATAGGAGACTCTGGAAAGAAGAGGATGCTTCTTTCGTTAAAACAGCATTAGTTTCATTGATGAGAACACTGGTCTTAATTTCCCTACAGAAGCAGAGATAAACCACCGGATCTGTGTCTTCCTACAAGCAAGAGTTCATTTCTGGTAAACAAATAGAATTTTGGGCTCTAATGATTTTATACAGTTCAAGAACCCAAGGCGATTCTAACTATTAACTAAAGAGCATTTATGTTTGAGGAGCTGTGGTTTGTATCAGTTAAATAAGCTGAGTTGAACCACCTAAGGTCCGTATGAGTGGGAAACACAGTTCTTTTTTTCAGGGCATGCTCATGGTACTTGCTGTATTGGAGAGGCTGGAAAGAAGAACTTGCTTCTTGTGTTAAAACAGAGTGTGTTTCATTGATGAGAACACTGGTCTGAATTTCCCTTCAGAAGCAGAGATAAACCACTGGATCTGTGTCTTCCTACAAGCAAGAGTTCTTTTCTGGTAAACAAATTGAATTTTGGGCTCTAATGATTTTACACAGTTCAAGAACCCAACGCGATTCTCACTATTACATAAAGAGCATTTTTGTAAGTGGAGCTGTGGTTTGTATTAGTTTCATAAGCAGAGTTGAACTACATATGGTCCCTATAATGGGAAACACCGTTCTTTTTTTGAGAGTATGCTCATTTTTCTTGCTGTATTGGAGACGCTGGAAAGAAGAGTTGGCTTCTTGCTTGAAAACTGAGTGTGTTTCAGGGATGAAAACTGTGGTCCGAATTTCCCTTAAGAAACGGAATTAAATCCCAGGATCTGTGTCTTCCTACAAGCAAGATTTCTTTTCCGGTAAACAAATAGAATTTTGGGCTCAAATGATTTTAGCAGTTCGGGACCCAACGCCATTCTCACTAATAACTAAAGAGAATTTGCATAAGAGGGGCTGTGGTTTGTATCAATTAATTAAGCTGATTTGAACTACATATGGTCCGAATGAGTAGGAAACACAGTTCTTTTTTTCTGGCCATGAACACGGTTCTTGCTCTATTGGAGATGCTGGAAAGAAGAGCTTCCGTCTTGCATTAAAACAGAGTGTGTTTCATGCATGAGAACTCTGGTCTGAATTTCCCTTCTGAAACAGAGTTAAATCCCATGATATATGTCTTCCTAGAAGCAAGAGTTCATTTCCTGTAAACCAAGTGAATTTTGGGCTCAAATGATTTTACACAGTTCAAGAACTCAACGCGATTCTCACTATTACCTAAACAGCATTTTTGTAAGTGGAGCTGTGGTTTCTATCAGTTCCATAAGCAGAGTAGAACTACATATGGTCCGTATGAGTGGGAAACACAGTTCTTTTTTTCATGGCATGCTCATGGTACTTGCTGTATTGGAGATGTTGGAAATAAGAGCTTGCTTCTTGCGTTAAATCAGAGTGTGTTTCATGGATGAGAACACTGGTCTGAATTTCCCTTCAGAAACGGAGTTATACCCCACGATCTGGGTCTTCCTACAAGCAAGAGTTCATTTCTGGTAAACCCAGTGAATTTAGGGCTCAAATGATTTAACAAAGTTCTGGAACCCATCGCGATTCTCACTATTATCTAAAGAGCATTTATGTAAGAGGAGCTCTGGTTTGTATCAGTTTCATAAGCAGAGTTGAACTACATATAGTCCGTATGTCTAGGAAACACAGTTCTTATTTTCTGGGCATGATCATGGTTTTTGCTGTATTTGAGACGTTGGAAAGAAGAGCTTGCTTCTTGCGTTAAAAAGTGGGTGTTTCATGGATGAGAAAACCAGTCTGAATTTCCCTTCAGAAACATAGATAAACTACCGGATCTGTGTCTTCCTACAAGCAAGAGTTCATTGTTGGTAATCAAATTGAATTTTGGGCTCAAATGATTTTACACAGTTCTAGAACCCAATGCGATTCTCACTATTACCTCTAGAGCATTTTTGTAAGTGGAGCTGTGGTTTGTATCAGTTTCATAAGCAGAGTTGAACTACCTATGGTCCCTATAATGGGAAACACAGTTCTTTTTTTGAGGGCATGATCATTTTTCTTGCTGTATTGAGGACGCTGGAAAGAAGAGCTTGCTTCTTGCGTTAGAACAGAGTGTGTTTCATGGATGAGAACACTGGTGAGAATTATTCCTTCAGAATCGTAGTTAAACCCCAGGATCTGTGTCTTCCTACAAGCAAGAGTTCATTTCTGGTAAACGAAGAGAATTTTGGGCTCAAATGATTTTACACATTTCAGGAACCCAACGTGATTCTCACTATTACCGAAAGAGCATTTATGAAAGTTGAGCTGTGGTTTCTTTCAGTTTCATAAGCAGAGTTGAACTACACATGTTCCGTATGAGTAGGAAACACAGTTCTTTTTTTCAGGGCATGCTCATGGTACTTGCTGTATTGGAGATGCTCGAAAGAAGAGCTTGCTTCTTGTGTTAAAACAGAGTGTGTTTCATGGAAGAGAACACTGGTCTAAATTTCCCTTCAGAAATGGAGTTAAACCCCACGATCTGTGTCTTCCTACAAGCAAGAGTTCATTTCTGGTAAACAAAGTGAATTTTGGGTTTAAATGATTTTACACAGTTCCGAAACCCATCGCGATTCTCACTATTAACTAAAGAGCATTTATGTAAGTGGAGCTGTGCTTTGGATCAGTTAAATAAGTAGAGTTGACCTACATATTGTTGTTTGAGTATGAAACAAAGGTCTTTTTTCCTGGGCATGAACATGGTTCTTGCTTTATTGGACATGCTGGAAAAAAGAGCTTGCTCACTGTGTTAAAACAGAGTGTGTTTCATGGATGAGAACACTGGTCTGAATTTCCCTTCAGAAACGGAGTTATACCCCACGATCTGGGTCTTCCTACAAGCAAGAGTTCATTTCTGGTAAACCCAGTGAATTTAGGGCTCAAATGATTTAACAAAGTTCTGGAACCCATCGCGATTCTCACTATTATCTAAAGAGCATTTATGTAAGAGGAGCTCTGGTTTGTATCAGTTTCATAAGCAGAGTTGAACTACATATAGTCCGTATGTCTAGGAAACACAGTTCTTATTTTCTGGGCATGATCATGGTTTTTGCTGTATTTGAGACGTTGGAAAGAAGAGCTTGCTTCTTGCGTTAAAAAGTGGGTGTTTCATGGATGAGAAAACCAGTCTGAATTTCCCTTCAGAAACATAGATAAACTACCGGATCTGTGTCTTCCTACAAGCAAGAGTTCATTGTTGGTAATCAAATTGAATTTTGGGCTCAAATGATTTTACACAGTTCTAGAACCCAACGCGATTATCACTATTACCTCTAGAGCATTTTTGTAAGTGGAGCTGTGGTTTGTATCAGTTTCATAAGCAGAGTTGAACTACCTATGGTCCCTATAATGGGAAACACAGTTCTTTTTTTGAGGGCATGATCATTTTTCTTGCTGTATTGAGGACGCTGGAAAGAAGAGCTTGCTTCTTGCGTTAGAACAGAGTGTGTTTCATGGATGAGAACACTGGTGAGAATTATTCCTTCAGAATCGTAGTTAAACCCCAGGATCTGTGTCTTCCTACAAGCAAGAGTTCATTTCTGGTAAACGAAGAGAATTTTGGGCTCAAATGATTTTACACATTTCAGGAACCCAACGTGATTCTCACTATTACCGAAAGAGCATTTATGAAAGTTGAGCTGTGGTTTCTTTCAGTTTCATAAGCAGAGTTGAACTACACATGTTCCGTATGAGTAGGAAACACAGTTCTTTTTTTCAGGGCATGCTCATGGTACTTGCTGTATTGGAGATGCTCGAAAGAAGAGCTTGCTTCTTGTGTTAAAACAGAGTGTGTTTCATGGAAGAGAACACTGGTCTAAATTTCCCTTCAGAAATGGAGTTAAACCCCACGATCTGTGTCTTCCTACAAGCAAGAGTTCATTTCTGGTAAACAAAGTGAATTATGGGCTCAAATGATATTCCACAGTTCAAGAACCCAATGCGATTCTCCATATTACCTAAAGAGCATTTGCTTAAGTGGAGCTGTGCTTTGGATCAGTTAAATAAGTAGAGTTGACCTACATATTGTCGTTTGAGTATGAAACAAAGGTCTTTTTTCCTGGGCATGAACATGGTTCTTGCTTTATTGGACATGCTGGAAAAAAGAGCTTGCTCACTGTGTTAAAACAGAGTGTGTTTCATGGATGAGAACAGTGGTATGAATTTCCCTTCAGAAACGGAGTTAAACCCCAGGATCTGTGTATTCCTATAGGCAAGTGTTCATTTCTTGTAAACAAATTGAATTTTGGGCTCAAATGATTTTACACAATTCTCGAACCCAACCCGATTCTCACTATTAACTCAAGAGCATTTATGTAAGATGAGCTGTGGTTTGTATCAGTTTCATAAACAGAGTTGATCTACATATTGTCCCTATGAGTAGGAAACACAGTTCTTTTTTTCAGGGCATGCTCATGGCTCTTGCTCTATTTGAGACCAAGGAAAGAAGACCTTCCTTCTTGGTCTATAACAGAGTGGGTTTCAGGGATGAGAACTCTGGTCTGAATTTCCCTTCAGAAACGGTAATAACCTCAGGATCTGTTTTTTCCTACAAGCAAGAGTATATTTCTGGTAAACCCAGTGAATTTTGGCTCACCTGATTTTTATCAGTTCAGGACCCCAACGCAATTCTCATTATCAACTCAAGAGAATTTACATAAGAGGAGCTGCGGTTTGTATCAGTTAAATAAGCAGAGTTGAAGTACATATTGTCCGTATGAGTAGGAAACACAGGTCTTTTTTTCTGGGCATGAACTTGGTTCTTGCTCTATTGCAGACCCTCGAAAGAAGAGCTTGCTTCTTGCGGTAAAACACAGTGTGTTTCATGGATGAGAACACTGGTCTGAATTTCCCTTCAGAAACAGAGTTAAACCACAGGATCTGTGTCTTCCTACAAGCAAGAGTTCATTTCTGGTAAACCAAGTGAATTATGGGCTCAAATGATATTCCACAGTTCAAGAACCCAATGGGATTCTCGATATTACCTAAAGAGTATTTACTTAAGTGAAGCTCTGGTTTGTATCAATTTCATAATCAGAGTTGATCTACATATGTTCCGTATGAGTAGGAAACACAGTTCTTTTTTTCAGGGCATACTCATGGTTCTTGATCTATAGGAGATTCTGGAAAGAAGAGGATGCTTCTTTCGTTAAAACGGCATTAGTTTCATTGATGAGAACACTGGTCTGATTTTCCCTTCAGAAACGGAGTTAAACCCCAGGATCTGTTTCTTCCTACAAGCAAGAGTTCATTTCTGGTAAACCCAGTGAATTTTGGGCTCAAATGATTTTACAGTTCTCAAACCCAACACGACTCTCATAATTAACTAAAGAGAATTTATGTAAGAGGAGCATTGATTTGTATCAGTTTCATAATCAGAGTTGATCATCATATGGTCCATATGAGTAGGAAACACAGGTCTTTTTCCAGGCATTCACAGTTTTCTTGCTGTATTTGATAACCTGGAAAGAAGAGTATGCTTCTTGCTTGAAAAAAGAGAGTGTTTCAGGGATAGAACTCTGGTCTGAATTTCCCTTCAGAAACGGAGTTAATCCCCTGGATCGGGGTCTTCCTACAAGCAAGAGTTCATTTCTGGTAAACCGAGTGAATTTTGGGCTCAAATGGTTATTAGCAGTTCAGGAACAAAGCGCGATTCTCACTATTAACTAAAGAGAATTTACGTAAGAGGAGCTGTGGTTTGTGTCATTTAAATAAGCAGAGTTGAACTACATAAGGTCCGTATGAGTAGGAAACACAGTTCTTTTTTCAGGGCATGCTCATGGTACTTGCTGTATTGGAGACGCTGGAAAGAAGAACTTGCTTCTTGGGTTAAAACAGAGTGTGTTTCATGGATGAGAACACTGGTCTGAATTTCCCTTCAGTAGCAGAGATAAACCACCGGATCTGTGTCTTCCTACAAGCAAGAGTTCATTTCTGGTAAACCCAGTGATTTCGGGCTCAAATGATTTTACACATTTCAGGAACCCAACGCGATTCTCACTATTACCTAAAGAGCATTTATGTAAGAGGAGCTGTCGTTGGTGTCAGTTCCATAAGTAGAGTTCACCTACATATAGTCCGTATGAGTAGGAAACACTGTTATTTTTTTCCAGGCATTCACATTTTTCTTGCTGTATTTGAGACCCTGGAAAGAAGAGTATGCTTCTTGCTTGAAAACAGAGAGTGTTGCAGGGATGAGAACTTGGTCTGAATTTCCCTTCAGAAATGGAGTTAAATCCTGGATCTGGGTCTTCCTACAAGCAAGAGTTCATTTCTGGTAAACCCAGTGAATTTTGGGCTCAAATGGTTATTAGCAGTTCAGGAACAAAGCGCGATTCTCACTATTACCTAAGGAGAATTTACGTAAGAGGAGCTGTGGTTTGTATCACTTAAATAAGCAGAGTTGAACTACATATGGTCCGTATAAGTAGGAAACACCGGTCTTTTTTTCTGGGCATGAACATGGCTTTTGCTGTATTGGAGATGCTGGAAAGAAGAGCTTGCTTCTTGCGTTAAAACAGAGTGTGTTTCATGGATGAGAACACAGGTCTGAATTTCCCGTCAGAAACAGAGTTAAACACCAGGATCTGGGTCTTCCCAGAAGCAAGAGTTCATTTCTGGTAAATGAAGTGAATTTTGGGCTCAAATGATTTTACACAGTTCTCAAACCCAACGCGAATCTCACTATTAACTAAAGAGCATTTATGTAAGAGTACCAGTGGTTTGTATCAGTTTCATAAGCAGAGTTGACCTACATAAGGTCCGTATGAGTAGGAAACACAGTTCTTTTTTTCAGGGCATGCTCATGGTACTTGCTGTATTGGAGACGCTGGAAAGAAGAACTTGCTTCTTGGGTTAAAACAGAGTGTGTTTCATGGATGAGAACACTGGTCTGAATTTCCCTTCAGTAGCAGAGATAAACCACCGGATCTGTGTCTTCCTACAAGCAAGAGTTCATTTCTGGTAAACAAATTGAATTTTGGGCTCTAATGATTTTACACAGTTCAAGAACCCAACGCGATTCTCACTATTACCTAAAGAGCATTTTTGTAAGTGGAGCTGTGGTTTGTATCAGTTTCATAAGCAGAGTTGAACTACATATGGTCCCTATAATGGGAAACACAGTTCTTTTTTTGAGGGCATGATCATTTTTCTTGCTGTACTGGAGACGCTGGAAAGAAGAGCTTGCTTCTTGTGTTAAAACAGAGTGTGTTTCATGGATGAGAACACTGGTCTGAATTATTCCTTCAGAAACGTAGTTAAACACCAGGATCTGTGTCTTCCTACAAGCAAGAGTTCATTTCTGGTAAACCAAGTGAATTTTGGCCTGAAATGATTTTACACAGTTCACGAACCCAATGTGATTCTCACTATTAAATAAAGAGCATTTATGTAAGAGGAGCTGTGGTTTGTATCAGTTTCATAAGCAGAGTTGATTTACATATGGTCGCATTGAGTAGGAAACACAGTTCTTTATTTGAGGGCATGCTCATTTTTCTTGATGCATTGGAGACGCTGGAAAGAAGACCTTGCTTGTTGTGTTAAAACAGAGTGTGTTTCATGGATGAGAACACTGGTCTGAATTTCCCTTCAGAACCAGAGTTAAACACCAGGATCTGGGTCTTCCCAGAAGCAAGAGTTCATTTTTGGTAAATGAAGTGTATTTTGGGCTCAAATGATTTTACACAGTTCTCGAACCCAACGTGAATCTCACTATTAACGAAAGAGCAGTTATGTAAGAGTAGCAGTGGTTTGGATCAGTTACATAAGCAGAGTTGACCTACATATTGTCGTTTGAGTATGAAACACAGGTCTTTTTTTCTGGCCATGAACATGGTTCTTGTTTTATTGGAGACGCTGGAAAAAAGAGCGTTCTCCCTGCGTTAAAACAGAGTGTGTTTCATGGATGAGAACAGTGGTATGAATTTCCCTTCAGAAACGGAGTTAAACCCCAGGATGTGTGTATTCCTACAGGCAAGTGTTCATTTCTTGTAAACAAAGTGAATTTTGGGCTCAAATGATTTTACACAATTCTCGAACCCAACCCGATTCTCATTATTAACTCAAGAGCATTTATGTAAGATGAGCTGTGGTTTGTATCAGTTTCATAAACAGAGTTGATCAACATATTGTCCCTATGAGTAGGAAACACAGTTCTTTTTTTCAGGGCATGCTCATGGCTCTTGCTCTATTTGAGACCAAGGAAATAAGACCTTCCTTCTTGGTCTATTACAGAGTGGTTTTCAGGGATGAGAACTCTGGTCAGATTTTCCCTTCAGAAACGGTAATAACCTCAGGATCTGTTTTTTCCTACAAGCAAGAGTATATTTCTGGTAAACCCAGTGAATTTTGGCTCACCTGATTTTTATCAGTTCAGGACCCCAACGCAATTCTCATTATCAACTCAAGAGAATTTACATAAGAGGAGCTGCGGTTTGTATCAGTTAAATAAGCAGAGTTGAACTACATATTGTCCATATGAGTAGGAAACACAGGTCTTTTTTTCTGGGCATATATTTGGTTCTTGCTCTATTGCAGACCCTCGAAAGAAGAGCTTGCTTCTTGCGATTAAACACAGTGTGTTTCATGGATGAGAACACTGGTCTGAATTTCCCTTCCGAAACAGAGTTAAACCACAGGATCTGTGTCTTCCTACAAGCAAGAGTTCATTTCTGGTAAACCAAGTGAATTATGGGCTCAAATGATATTCCACAGTTCAAGAACCCAATGCGATTCTCGATATTACCTAAAGAGCATTTACTTAAGTGGAGCTCTGGTTTGTATCAGTTTCATAATCAGAGTTGATCTACATATGTTCCGTATGAGTAGGAAACACAGTACTTTTTTTCAGGGCATACTCATGGTTCTTGATCTATAGGAGATTCTGGAAAGAAGAGGATGCTTTTTTCGTTAAAACGGCTTTAGTTTCATTGATGAGAACACTGGTCTGATTTTCCCTTCAGAAACGGAGTTAAACCCCATGATCTGTGTCTTCCTACAAGCAAGAGTTCATTTCTGTAAACCCAGTGAATTTTGGGCTCAAATGATTTTACAGTTCTCGAACCCAACACGATTCTCATCATTAACTAAAGAGCATTTATGTAAGAGGAGCATTGATTTGTATCAGTTTCATAATCAGAGTTGATCATCATATGGTCCATATGAGTAGGAAACACAGGTCTTTTTTTCCAGGCATTCACATTTTCTTGCTGTATTTGAGACCCTGGAAAGAAGAGTATGCTTCTTGCTTGAAAACAGAGAGTGTTTCAGGGATGAGAACTCTGGTCTGAATTTCCCTTAAGAAACGGAGTTAAAACCCTGGATCTGGGTCTTCCTACAAGCAAGAGTTCATTTCTGGAAAACCGAGTGAATTTTGGGCTAAAATGGTTATTAGCAGTTCAGGAACAAAGCGCGATTCTCACTATTAACTAAAGAGAATTTACGTAAGAGGAGCTGTGGTTTGTATCATTTAAATAACCAGAGTTGAACTACATAAGGTCCGTATGATTAGGAAACACAGTTCTTTTTTTCAGGGCATGCTCATGGTTCTTGCTGTATTGGAGACGCTGGAAAGAAGAACTTGCTTCCTGCATTAAAACAGAGTGTGTTTCATGGATGAAAACTGTGGTCTGAATTTTCCGTCAGAAATTGAGTTAATGCCCAGGGTCTGTGTCTTCCTACAAGAAAGAGTTCATTTCTGGTAAACGAAGAGAATTTTGGGCTCAAATGATTTTACACATTTCAGGAACCCAACGCGATTCTCACTTTTACCGAAAGAGCATTTATGAAAGTTGAGCTGTGGTTTCTTTCAGTTTCATAAGCAGAGTTGAACTACATATGTTCCATATGAGTAGGAAACACAGTTCTTTTTTTCAGGGCATGCTCATGGTACTTGCTGTATTGGAGACGCTCAAAAGAAGAGCTTGCTTCTTGTGTTAAAACAGAGTGTGTTTCATGGATGAGAAGACTGGTCTAAATTTCCCTTCAGAAATGGAGTTAAACCCCACGAACTGTGTCTTCCTACAAGCAAGAGTTCATTTCTGGTAAACAAAGTGAATTTTGGGCTCAAATGATTTTACACAATTCTCGAACCCAACCCGATTCTCATTATTAACTCAAGAGCATTTATGTAAGAGGAGCTGTGGTTTGTATCAGTTTCATAAACAGAGTTGATCAACATATAGTCCCTATGAGTAGGAAACACAGTTCTTTTTTTCAGGGCATGCTCATGGCTCTTGCTCTATTTGAGACCAAGGAAATAAGACCTTCCTTCTTGGTCTATTACAGAGTGGGTTTCAGGGATGAGAACTGTGGTCTGAATTTCCCTTCAGAAACGGAAATAACCTCAGGATCTGTTTTTTCCTACAAGCAAGAGTATATTTCTGGTAAACCCAATGAATGTTGGCTCACCTGATTTTTATCAGTTCAGGACCCCAACGCAATTCTCATTATCAACTCAAGAGAATTTATGTAAGAGGAGCTGCGGTTTGTATCACTTAAATAAGCAGAGTTGAACTACATATTGTCCGTATGAGTAGGAAACACAGGTCTTTTTTTCTGGGCATGAACATGGTTCTTGCTGTATTGGAGACGCTGGAAAGAAGAGCTTGCTTCTTGCGTTAAAACAGAGTGTGTTTCATGGATGAGAACACTGGTCTGAATTTCCCTTCAGAAACATAGTTAAAGCACAGGATCTGTGTCTTCCTACAAGCAAGAGTTCCTTTCTGGTAAACCAAGATAATTTTGGGCTCAAATGATTTTAAACTGTTCAGAAACCCATCGCGATTCTCACTATTAACTAAAGAGCATTGATGTAAGAGGAGCTGTGTTTTGTATCAGTTCCATAAGCAGAGTTGTTCTACATATGGTCCTGATGAGTAGGAAACACAGTTCTTTATTTGACCGCATGCTCATTGTTCTTGCTGAATTGGAGACGCTGGAAAGAAGAGCTAGCTTCTTACGTTAAAACAGAGTGTGTTTCATGGATGAGAACTCTGGTCTGAATTTTCCATAAGAAAGAGAGTTAAAGCCCAGGGTCTGTGTCTTCCTACAAGCAAGAGTTCCTTTCTGGTAAACCAAGATAATTTTGGGCACAAATGATTTTACTCAATTCAAGAACCCAACGCGATTCTCACTATTAAATAAAGAGCTTTATGTAAGTGGAGTTGTGGTTTGTATCAGTTTCATAAGCAGAGTTGATCTACATAAGGTCCCTATGGGTGGGAAACACAGTTCTTTTTTTCTGGGCATGCTCATGGTTCTTGCTGTATTTGAGAGCCTAGAAAGGAAAGCTTGCTTCTTGCCTTAAAACAGAGGGTTCTTCAGGGATGAGAACTCTGGTCTGAATTTCCCTTCAGAAATGGAGTTTAACACCAGGATCTGTGTCTTCCTACAAGCAAGAGTTCATTTCTGGTAAAACCAGTGAATTTTGGGCTCAAATGATTTTAAACAGGTCAGGAACCCATCGCGATTCTCACTATTATCTAAAGAGCATTTATGTAAGAGGAGCTGTGGTTTGTATCAGTTTCATAAGCAGAGTTGATCTACATATGGTCCCTATGAGTAGGAAACACAGGTCTTTATTTCTGGGCATGAACATGGGTCTTGCTGTATTGGAGATGCCGGAAAGAAGAACGTGCTTCTTGCATTAAAACAGATTGTGTTTCATGGATGAGAACAGTGGTCTGAATTTCCCTTCAGAAACAGAGTTAAACCCCAGCATCTGTGTCTTCCTACAAGCAAGAGTTCATTTCTGGTAAACCCAGTGAATTTTGTGCTCAAAGATTTTACACAGTTCTCGAAACCTACGCGATTCTCACTATTAAGTAAAGAACATTTATGTAAGATTAGGTGTGGTTTGTATCAGTTTCATAAGCAGAGTTGATCTACATATGGTCCCTATGAGTGGGAAACACAGTTCCTTTTTTCTGGGCATGCTCATGGTTCTTGCTGTATTGGACATGCTGGAAAGGAGAGCATCCTTCTTGCCTTAAAACAGAGTGTGGTTCAGGGATGAGAACTCTGGTCAGAATTTCCCTTCAGAAACGATGTTTAACCCCAGGATCTTTGTCTTCCTACAATCAAGTGTTCATTTCTGGTAAACCCAGTGAATTTTGGGCTAAAATGATTTTAAACAGTTCACAAACCCATCGCGATTCTCACTATTAACTAAAGAGCATTTATGTAAGAGGAGCTGTGTTTTGTTTCAGTTTCATAAGCAGAGTTGAACTGATATGATCTGTATTAGTAGGAAACACAGTTCATTTTTTCTGGGCATTCTCATGGTTCTTGAGGTTTTGGAGACTGTGGAAAGAAGAGGATGCTTCTTACGTTAAAACAGAAGGAGTTTCATGGATGAGAACAGTGGTATGAATTTCCCTTCAGAAACAGAGTTAAACCCCATGATCTGTGTCTTACTACAAGCAAGAGTTCAATTCTGGTAAACCAAGTGAACTTTGGGCTCAAATGATTTTACACAGTTCTCGAAACCTACGCGATTCTCACTATTAACAAAAGAGAATTTATGTAAGAGGAGCTGTGGTTTGTATCAGTTTCATAAGCAGAGTTGATCTACATATGGTCCCTATGAGTAGGAAACACAGTTCATTTTTTGAGGGCAAGCTCATGGTTCTTGCTGTATTGGAGACGCTGGAAAGAAGAGCTTGCTTCTTGCGTTAAAACAGAATGTGTTTCATTGATGAGAACTATGGTCTGAATTTTCCATCAGAAACGGAGTTAAAGCCCAGGGTCCGTGTCTTCCTACAAGCAAGAGTTCATTTCTGGTAAACCCAGTGAATTTTGGGCTCAAATGGTTTTTCAAAGTTCTAGATCCCAACGTGATTTTCACTATTAACTAAAGAGAATTTATGTAAGAAGAGCTCTGGTTTGTATCAGTTTCATAAGCAGTGTTGATCTACATATGGTCCTTATGAGTAGGAAACCCTGTTATTTTTTGCTAGGCATGCTCCCGGTACTTGCTGTATTAGAGATTCTGGAAAGAAGTTTTTGCTTCTTGTGTTAAAACAGAGTGTGTTTCATGGATGAGAACAATTTTCTGAATTTCCCTTCAGAAATTGTGTTAAACCCCAGGTTGTGGGTGTTCCTACAAGCAAGAGTTCATTTCTGGTAAACCCAGTGATTTCGGGCTCAAATGATTTTACACATTTCAGGAACCCAACGCGATTCTCACTATTACCTAAAGAGCATTTATGTAAGAGGAGCTGTCGTTGGTGTCAGTTCCATAAGTAGAGTTCACCTACATATAGTCCGTATGAGTAGGAAACACAGTTCTTTTTTTCCAGGCATTCACATTTTTTTTGCTGTATTTGAGACCCTGGAAAGAAGAGTATGCTTCTTGCTTGAAAACAGAGAGTGTTGCAGGGATGAGAACTCTGGTCTGAATTTCCCTTCAGAAACGGAGTTAAACCCCTGGATCTGGGTCTTCCTACAAGCAAGAGTTCATTTCTGGTAAACCCAGTGAATTTTGGGCTCAAATGGTTATTAGCAGTTCAGGAACAAAGCGCGATTCTCACTATTACATAAAGAGAATTTACGTAAGAGGAGCTGTGGTTTGTATCACTTAAATAAGCAGAGTTGAACTACATATGGTCTGTATAAGTAGGAAACACCGGTCTTTTTTTCTGGGCATGAACATAGCTCTTGCTGTATTGGAGACACTGGAAAGAAGAGCTTGCTTCTTGCGTTAAAACAGAGTGTGTTTCATGGATGAGAACACTGGTCTAAATTTCCCTTCAGAAACAGAGATAAACACCAGGATCTGGGTCTTCCCAGAAGCAAGAGTTCATTTCTGGTAAATGAAGTGAATTTTGGGCTCAAATGATTTTACACAGTTCTCAAACCCAACGCGAATCTCACTATTAACTAAAGAGCATTTACGTAAGAGTACCAGTGGTTTGTATCAGTTTCATAAGCAGAGTTGACCTACATAAGGTCCATATGAGTAGGAAACACAGTTCTTTTTTTCAGGGCATGCTCATGGTACTTGCTGTATTGGAGACGCTGTAAGAAGAACTTGCTTCTTGGGTTAAAACATAGTGTGTTTCATGGATGAGAACACTGGTCTGAATTTCCCTTCAGTAGCAGAGATAAACCACTGGATCTGTGTCTTCCTACAAGCAAGAGTTCATTTCTTTTAAACAAATTGAATTTTGGGCTCTAATGATTTTACACAGTTCAAGAACCCAACGCCATTCTCACTATTACCTAAAGAGCATTTTTGTAAGTGGAGCTGTGGTTTGTATCAGTTTCATAAGCAGAGTTGAACTACATATGGTCCCTATAATGGGAAACACAGTTCTTTTTTTGAGGGCATGATCATTTTTCTTGCTGTACTGGAGACGCTGGAAAGAAGAGCTTGCTTCTTGTGTTAAAACAGAGTGTGTTTCATGGATGAGAACACTGGTCTGAATTATTCCTTCAGAAACGTAGTTAAACACCAGGATCTGTGTCTTCCTACAAGCAAGAGTTCATTTCTGGTAAACCAAGTGAATTTTGGCCTGAAATGATTTTACACAGTTCACGAACCCAATGTGATTCTCACTATTAAATAAAGAGCATTTATGTAAGAGGAGCTGTGGTTTGTATCAGTTTCATAAGCAGAGTTGATTTACATATGGTCGCATTGAGTAGGAAACACAGTTCTTTATTTGAGGGCATGCTCATTTTTCTTGATGCATTGGAGACGCTGGAAAGAAGACCTTGCTTGTTGTGTTAAAACAGAGTGTGTTTCATGGATGAGAACACTGGTCTGAATTTCCCTTCAGAACCAGAGTTAAACACCAGGATCTGGGTCTTCCCAGAAGCAAGAGTTCATTTTTGGTAAATGAAGTGTATTTTGGGCTCAAATGATTTTACACAGTTCTCGAACCCAACGTGAATCTCACTATTAACGAAAGAGCAGTTATGTAAGAGTAGCAGTGGTTTGGATCAGTTACATAAGCAGAGTTGACCTACATATTGTCGTTTGAGTATGAAACACAGGTCTTTTTTTCTGGCCATGAACATGGTTCTTGTTTTATTGGAGACGCTGGAAAAAAGAGCGTTCTCCCTGCGTTAAAACAGAGTGTGTTTCATGGATGAGAACAGTGGTATGAATTTCCCTTCAGAAACGGAGTTAAACCCCAGGATGTGTGTATTCCTACAGGCAAGTGTTCATTTCTGGTAAACAAAGTGAATTTTGGGCTCAAATGATTTTACACAATTCTCGAACCCAACCCGATTCTCATTATTAACTCAAGAGCATTTATGTAAGATGAGCTGTGGTTTGTATCAGTTTCATAAACAGAGTTGATCAACATATTGTCCCTATGAGTAGGAAACACAGTTCTTTTTTTCAGGGCATGCTCATGGCTCTTGCTCTATTTGAGACCAAGGAAATAAGACCTTCCTTCTTGGCCTATTACAGAGTGGTTTTCAGGGATGAGAACTCTGGTCAGATTTTCCCTTCAGAAACGGTAATAACCTCAGGATCTGTTTTTTCCTACAAGCAAGAGTATATTTCTGGTAAACCCAGTGAATTTTGGCTCACCTGATTTTTATCAGTTCAGGACCCCAACGCAATTCTCATTATCAACTCAAGAGAATTTACATAAGAGGAGCTGCGGTTTGTATCAGTTAAATAAGCAGAGTTGAACTACATATTGTCCATATGAGTAGGAAACACAGGTCTTTTTTTCTGGGCATATATTTGGTTCTTGCTCTATTGCAGACCCTCGAAAGAAGAGCTTGCTTCTTGCGATTAAACACAGTGTGTTTCATGGATGAGAACACTGGTCTGAATTTCCCTTCCGAAACAGAGTTAAACCACAGGATCTGTGTCTTCCTACAAGCAAGAGTTCATTTCTGGTAAACCAAGTGAATTATGGGCTCAAATGATATTCCACAGTTCAAGAACCCAATGCGATTCTCGATATTACCTAAAGAGCATTTACTTAAGTGGAGCTCTGGTTTGTATCAGTTTCATAATCAGAGTTGATCTACATATGTTCCGTATGAGTAGGAAACACAGTACTTTTTTTCAGGGCATACTCATGGTTCTTGATCTATAGGAGATTCTGGAAAGAAGAGGATGCTTTTTTCGTTAAAACGGCTTTAGTTTCATTGATGAGAACACTGGTCTGATTTTCCCTTCAGAAACGGAGTTAAACCCCATGATCTGTGTCTTCCTACAAGCAAGAGTTCATTTCTGTAAACCCAGTGAATTTTGGGCTCAAATGATTTTACAGTTCTCGAACCCAACACGATTCTCATCATTAACTAAAGAGCATTTATGTAAGAGGAGCATTGATTTGTATCAGTTTCATAATCAGAGTTGATCATCATATGGTCCATATGAGTAGGAAACACAGGTCTTTTTTTCCAGGCATTCACATTTTCTTGCTGTATTTGAGACCCTGGAAAGAAGAGTATGCTTCTTGCTTGAAAACAGAGAGTGTTTCAGGGATGAGAACTCTGGTCTGAATTTCCCTTAAGAAACGGAGTTAAAACCCTGGATCTGGGTCTTCCTACAAGCAAGAGTTCATTTCTGGAAAACCGAGTGAATTTTGGGCTAAAATGGTTATTAGCAGTTCAGGAACAAAGCGCGATTCTCACTATTAACTAAAGAGAATTTACGTAAGAGGAGCTGTGGTTTGTATCATTTAAATAACCAGAGTTGAACTACATAAGGTCCGTATGATTAGGAAACACAGTTCTTTTTTTCAGGGCATGCTCATGGTTCTTGCTGTATTGGAGACGCTGGAAAGAAGAACTTGCTTCCTGCATTAAAACAGAGTGTGTTTCATGGATGAAAACTGTGGTCTGAATTTTCCGTCAGAAATTGAGTTAATGCCCAGGGTCTGTGTCTTCCTACAAGAAAGAGTTCATTTCTGGTAAACGAAGAGAATTTTGGGCTCAAATGATTTTACACATTTCAGGAACCCAACGCGATTCTCACTTTTACCGAAAGAGCATTTATGAAAGTTGAGCTGTGGTTTCTTTCAGTTTCATAAGCAGAGTTGAACTACATATGTTCCATATGAGTAGGAAACACAGTTCTTTTTTTCAGGGCATGCTCATGGTACTTGCTGTATTGGAGACGCTCAAAAGAAGAGCTTGCTTCTTGTGTTAAAACAGAGTGTGTTTCATGGATGAGAAGACTGGTCTAAATTTCCCTTCAGAAATGGAGTTAAACCCCACGAACTGTGTCTTCCTACAAGCAAGAGTTCATTTCTGGTAAACAAAGTGAATTTTGGGCTCAAATGATTTTACACAATTCTCGAACCCAACCCGATTCTCATTATTAACTCAAGAGCATTTATGTAAGAGGAGCTGTGGTTTGTATCAGTTTCATAAACAGAGTTGATCAACATATAGTCCCTATGAGTAGGAAACACAGTTCTTTTTTTCAGGGCATGCTCATGGCTCTTGCTCTATTTGAGACCAAGGAAATAAGACCTTCCTTCTTGGTCTATTACAGAGTGGGTTTCAGGGATGAGAACTGTGGTCTGAATTTCCCTTCAGAAACGGAAATAACCTCAGGATCTGTTTTTTCCTACAAGCAAGAGTATATTTCTGGTAAACCCAATGAATGTTGGCTCACCTGATTTTTATCAGTTCAGGACCCCAACTCAATTCTCATTATCAACTCAAGAGAATTTATGTAAGAGGAGCTGCGGTTTGTATCACTTAAATAAGCAGAGTTGAACTACATATTGTCCGTATGAGTAGGAAACACAGGTCTTTTTTTCTGGGCATGAACATGGTTCTTGCTGTATTGGAGACGCTGGAAAGAAGAGCTTGCTTCTTGCGTTAAAACAGAGTGTGTTTCATGGATGAGAACACTGGTCTGAATTTCCCTTCAGAAACATAGTTAAAGCACAGGATCTGTGTCTTCCTACAAGCAAGAGTTCCTTTCTGGTAAACCAAGATAATTTTGGGCTCAAATGATTTTAAACTGTTCAGAAACCCATCGCGATTCTCACTATTAACTAAAGAGCATTGATGTAAGAGGAGCTGTGTTTTGTATCAGTTCCATAAGCAGAGTTGTTCTACATATGGTCCTGATGAGTAGGAAACACAGTTCTTTATTTGACCGCATGCTCATTGTTCTTGCTGAATTGGAGACGCTGGAAAGAAGAGCTAGCTTCTTACGTTAAAACAGAGTGTGTTTCATGGATGAGAACTCTGGTCTGAATTTTCCATAAGAAAGAGAGTTAAAGCCCAGGGTCTGTGTCTTCCTACAAGCAAGAGTTCCTTTCTGGTAAACCAAGATAATTTTGGGCACAAATGATTTTACTCAATTCAAGAACCCAACGCGATTCTCACTATTAAATAAAGAGCTTTATGTAAGTGGAGTTGTGGTTTGTATCAGTTTCATAAGCAGAGTTGATCTACATAAGGTCCCTATGGGTGGGAAACACAGTTCTTTTTTTCTGGGCATGCTCATGGTTCTTGCTGTATTTGAGAGCCTAGAAAGGAAAGCTTGCTTCTTGCCTTAAAACAGAGGGTTCTTCAGGGATGAGAACTCTGGTCTGAATTTCCCTTCAGAAATGGAGTTTAACACCAGGATCTGTGTCTTCCTACAAGCAAGAGTTCATTTCTGGTAAAACCAGTGAATTTTGGGCTCAAATGATTTTAAACAGGTCAGGAACCCATCGCGATTCTCACTATTATCTAAAGAGCATTTATGTAAGAGGAGCTGTGGTTTGTATCAGTTTCATAAGCAGAGTTGATCTACATATGGTCCCTATGAGTAGGAAACACAGGTCTTTATTTCTGGGCATGAACATGGGTCTTGCTGTATTGGAGATGCCGGAAAGAAGAACGTGCTTCTTGCATTAAAACAGATTGTGTTTCATGGATGAGAACAGTGGTCTGAATTTCCCTTCAGAAACAGAGTTAAACCCCAGCATCTGTGTCTTCCTACAAGCAAGAGTTCATTTCTGGTAAACCCAGTGAATTTTGTGCTCAAAGATTTTACACAGTTCTCGAAACCTACGCGATTCTCACTATTAAGTAAAGAACATTTATGTAAGATTAGGTGTGGTTTGTATCAGTTTCATAAGCAGAGTTGATCTACATATGGTCCCTATGAGTGGGAAACACAGTTCCTTTTTTCTGGGCATGCTCATGGTTCTTGCTGTATTGGACATGCTGGAAAGGAGAGCATCCTTCTTGCCTTAAAACAGAGTGTGGTTCAGGGATGAGAACTCTGGTCAGAATTTCCCTTCAGAAACGATGTTTAACCCCAGGATCTTTGTCTTCCTACAATCAAGTGTTCATTTCTGGTAAACCCAGTGAATTTTGGGCTAAAATGATTTTAAACAGTTCACAAACCCATTGCGATTCTCACTATTAACTAAAGAGCATTTATGTAAGAGGAGCTGTGTTTTGTTTCAGTTTCATAAGCAGAGTTGAACTGATATGATCTGTATTAGTAGGAAACACAGTTCATTTTTTCTGGGCATTCTCATGGTTCTTGAGGTTTTGGAGACTGTGGAAAGAAGAGGATGCTTCTTACGTTAAAACAGAAGGAGTTTCATGGATGAGAACAGTGGTATGAATTTCCCTTCAGAAACAGAGTTAAACCCCATGATCTGTGTCTTACTACAAGCAAGAGTTCAATTCTGGTAAACCAAGTGAACTTTGGGCTCAAATGATTTTACACAGTTCTCGAAACCTACGCGATTCTCACTATTAACAAAAGAGAATTTATGTAAGAGGAGCTGTGGTTTGTATCAGTTTCATAAGCAGAGTTGATCTACATATGGTCCCTATGAGTAGGAAACACAGTTCATTTTTTGAGGGCAAGCTCATGGTTCTTGCTGTATTGGAGACGCTGGAAAGAAGAGCTTGCTTCTTGCGTTAAAACAGAATGTGTTTCATTGATGAGAACTATGGTCTGAATTTTCCATCAGAAACGGAGTTAAAGCCCAGGGTCCGTGTCTTCCTACAAGCAAGAGTTCATTTCTGGTAAAAAAAAAATTTATATTGGGCTCAAATGATTTTACACATTCAGAAACCCATCGCGATTCTCAGTATTAACTAAAGAGCATTTATGTAAGAGGAGCTGTGGTTTGTATCAGTTTCATAAGCAGAGTTGAACTGCATATGATCTGTATGAGTAGGAAACAGTTCTATTTTTCTGGACATTCTCATGTTTCTTGCTGTATTGGAGACTATGGAAAGAACAGGATGCTTCTTGTGTTAAAACAGCATGAGTTTCATGGATGAGGATACTGGTCTGAATTTCCTTAAGAAACGAATTTAAACTCCAGGATCTGTGTCTTCCTACAAGCAAGAGTTCATTTCTGGTAAACTCAGTGAATTTTGGGCTCAAATAATTTTACACAGTTCTCGAACCCAACGCCATTTTCACTATTATCTAAAGATCATTTATATAAGAGGAGCTGTTGTTTGTATCAGTTTCAAAGAAGAGTTGGTCCATATTTGGTTCCTATGAGTAGGAAACACAGATCTTTTTTTCTGGGCATGTCATGCTTCTAGCTGTATTTGACACCCTGGAAGATGATCTTGATTCTTGCTCTAAAACAGAGTGTGTTTCAGGGATGAGAACTCTGTTCTCAATTTCCCTTCAGAAACGGAGTTAAATTCCAGGATCAGTTTCTTCCTACAAGCAAGAGTTCATTTTTGGTAAACCAATTGAATTTTGGGTTCAAATGATTTTACACTGTTCAAGAACCCAACGCTATCCTCAATATTAACTAAAGAGCATATATTTTAGTGGACCTGTGGTTTGTATCAGTTTCATAAGCAGAGTTGATCTACATATGGTCCCTACGAGTAGTAAACACAGTTCTTTTTTTCTGGGCATGCTCATGAATCTTCCTGTATTGGAGAAACTGGAAAGAAGAGCTTGCTTCTTGCCTTAAAACAGAGTGTATTTCAGGGATGAGAACTCTGGTCTAAATTTCCCTTCAGAAACGGTGTTAAACCACAGGATCTGTGTCTTCCTACATGCAAGAGTTCATTTCTGGTAAACCTAGTGAATTTTGGGATCAAATGATTTTAAACTGTTCAGAAACCCATCGCGATTCTCACTAATAACTAAAGAGCATTGATGTAAGAGGAGCTGTGTTTTGTATCAGTTCCATAAGCAGAGTTGTTCTACATATGGTCCCGATGAGTAGGAAACACAGTTCTTTTTTTGCCCGCATGCTCATTGTTCTTGCTGAATTGGAGACACTGGAAAGAAGAGCTAGCTTCTTACGTTAAAACAGAGTGTGTTTCATGGATGAGAACTCTGGTCTGAATTTTCCATCAGAAACAGAGTTAAAGCCCAGGGTCTGTGTCTTCCTACAAGCAAGAGTTTATTTTTGGTAAACGAAGTGAATTTTGGGCTCAAATATTTTCACCGAGTTCAAGAATCCAACACGATTCTCACTATTAACTAAAGAGCATTTATGTTACAGGAGCTGTGGCTTTTACCATGTTCATAAGCAGAGTGGAACTGGATATGGTCTGTGTGAGTAGGAAACACAGTTCTTTTTGTCTCTGCTTTCTCATGTTTCTTGCTGTACTGGAGATGGTGGAAGGAAGAGCATGCTTCTTAAGTTAAAACACAGTGTATTTCATAGATGACAACACAGGTCTGAATTTCCCTTCATAAATGGATTTAATATCCATGACCTATGTCTTCCTAAGCAGCAAGAGTTCTTTTATGGTAAACCCAGTGAATTTGCAGCTCAAATGAATTTACACAGTTCACGACCCCAACGCATTTCTCACTATTAACTAAAGAGCATTTATGTAAGAGAAGCTGTGGTTTGTGTCAGTTTCATAAGCAAAGTTGAACTAGATATGGTCAGTATACTAGGAAACACAGTTCTTTTTTTCTGTGCTTGCACATGTTTCTTGCTTTATTGGAGACGGCAGAAAGAAGGACATGCTTCTTGCGTTAAAACAGAGTGTGTTTCATGGATGAGAGCACTGTTCTGAATTTCCCTTCAGAAACGGAGTTAAACCACAGGATCTGTGTATTCCTACAAGCAAGAGTTCATTTCTGGTAAACCCAGTGAATTTGAGGCTCAAATGAATTTACACAGTTCTCAACCCAATGCGTTTCTCACTATTAACTAAAGAGCATTTATGTAAGAGGAGCTGTGGTTTGTATCACTGTCCTAAGCAGAGTTGAATCACATATGATCTGTATGAATTGGAAACACAGTTATTTTTTCTGGGCATTCTCTAGGTCTTGCTGTATTGGAGACGCTGTAAAGAAGAGCTTGCTTCTTGCGTTAAAACAGAGTGATTTTCATGGATGAGAACACTGGTCTAAATTTCCCTTCAGAAATGGAGTTAAACCCCAGAATCTGTGTTTTCCTACAAGCAAGAGTTCATTTCTGGTAAACAACGAGAATTTTGGGCTCAAAAGATTTTACGCAGTCCTGAAACCCATCGCGATTCTCACTATTAACTAAAGAGCATTTATGTAAGAGGAGCTCTGGTTTGTTTCAGTTACATAAGCAAAGTTGAACTAGATATGGTACGTATGAGTAGGAAACATGTATCTTTTTTTCTGGGTTTGCTCATGTTTCTTGCTGTATTGGAGACGTTGGAAAGAAGAGCATGCTTTTTGCGTTAAAACAGAGTGTGTTTCATGGGTTAGAACACTGGTCTGAATTTCGCTTCAGAAACAGAGTTAAACCACAGGATCTGTGTCTTCCTACAAGCACGTGTTCATTTCTGGTAAACCCAATGAATTTGGAGCTAAAATGAATTTACACAGTTCTCAACCCAACTCATTTCTCACTATTAACTAAAGAGCATTTATTTAACAGCAGCTGTGGTTTGTATCAGATTCATAAGCAGAGTTGAAATAGATATGTTCCTTATGAGTTGGAAACACAGTTCTTTTTATCTGGGCTTTCTCATGTTTCTTTCTGTGTTGGAGAGCGTGGGACGAAGAGCATGCTTCTTGCGTTAAAACAGAGTGAGTTTCATCGATGAGAACACAGGTCTGAATTTCCCTTCTGAAACGGGTTGAAGACCCAGGATCTGTGTCTTCCTACAATCAAGAGGTCATTTCTGGTAAACACATTGAATTTAGGGCTCAAATTATTTCACACAATTCACAAACACAATGCGTTTCTCACTATTAACTAAAGATCATTTATTTAACATGAGCTGTGGTTTGTATCAGTTTCTTAAGCAGAGTTGAACTAGATATGGTGTGTATGAGTAGGAAACACAGTTCTCTTTTCTGGGCTTCCTCATGTTTCTTGCTGTATTGGAGATGCTGGAAAGAAGAGCATGCTTCTTGCGTTAAAACAGAGTATGTTTCATGAATGAGAACATTGGTCTGTATTTCAATCAGAAACGGATTTAAGATCCATGATTTTTGTCTTCCTACAAGCAAGAGTTCATTTATGTTAATAACAGTGAATTTGCGGCTCAAATGTATTTTCAATTCCACAACCCCACGTGTTTCTCATTATTAACTAAAGAGCATTTTATTTAATAGGAGCTGTGATTTTTATCAATTTCATAAGCAGAGTTGAACTAGATATGGTCCATATGAGTAGGAAACACAGGTCTTTTATTCTGGGCTTGCTCATGTTTCTGGCTGTATTGGAGAAGCTGGAAAGAAAAGCATCCTTCTTGCGTTAAAGCAGAGTGTGTTTCATGGATGTGAACACTGGTCTGAATTTCCCTGCAGAATAGGAGTTAAACCACAGGATCTGTGACTTCCTACAAGCAAGAGGTCATTTCTGGTAAGCCCACTGAATTTTCGGCTCAAATGAATTTACACAGGTCATGAACCCAACAAGTTTCTCAATATTAACTATAGAGCATTTATGTTAGAGTAACTGTGGTTTTTACCATATTCATAAGCAGAGTGGAACTGGATATGGTCTGTATGAGTAGGAAACACAGTTCTTTTTGTCTGGGCTTGCTCATGTTTCTTGCTGTATTGGAGAATGTGGAACGAAGAGCATGCTTCTTGCATAAAAACAGAGTGTGTATCATGGATGAGAACACAGGTGTGAATTTCCCTTCATAAATGGATTTAATATCCATGATCTGTGTCTTCCTACAAGCAAGAGTTCATTTCTGGTAAACCCAGGGCAATTTCAGGCTCAAATGAATTTACATAGTTCACGACCCCAACGTGTTTCTCACTGTTACCTAAAGAGCATTTATGTAAGAGGAGCTGTACTTTGTATCAGTTTCATAAACAGAGTTGAACCACATATGATTTGTTTGAGTAGGAAACACAGTTCTTTTTTTCTGGACGTTCTCATGGTCTTGCTGTATTGGAGACTCTGGAAAGAAGAGGATGCTTCTTGCGTTAAAACAGCATGAGTTTCATGGATGAGAATTCTGGTCTGAATTTCCCTGCAGAAACGGAGTTAAACCCCAGGATCTGTGTCTTCCTACAAGCAAGAGTTCATTTCTGGTAAACGAAGTTAATTTTGGGCTCAAATGATTTTACACAGTTCTCGAACCCACCGTGATTCTCACCATTAACTAAAGAGCATTTACGTAAGAGGAGCTGAGGTTTGTATCAGGTAAATAAGCAGAGTTGAACTACATATGGTCCGTATGAGTAGGAAACACAGGTCTGTTTTTCTGGGAATGAACATGGCTCTTGCTGAACTGGAGAAGCTAGAAAGAAGAGCTTGCTTCTTGCGTTAAAACAGATTGTGATTCAAGGATGAGAACAGTGGTCTGAATTTCCCTTCAGAAACAGTGTTAACCACAGGATCTGTGTCTTCCTACAAGCAAGAGTTCATTTCTGGTAAACCAAGTGAATTTTGGGCTCAAATGATTTTACACAGTTCAAGAACTCAACGCGATTCTCACTATTTCCTAAAGAGCATTTTTGTAAGTGGAGCTGTGCTTTGTATCAGTTTTATAAGCGGAGTTGTACTACATATGTTCAGTATGAGTAGGAAACACTGTTCTTTTTTTCAGGGCATTCTCAGGGTACTTGCTGTATTGGAGATGCTGGAAAGAAGTGCTTGCTTCTTGTGTTAAAACAGAGTGTGTTTCATGGATGAGAACACTGGTCTGAATTTCCCTTAAGAAACGGAGTTAAACCACAGCATCTGTGTCTTCCTACAAGCAGGAGTTCATTTCTGGTAAAACAAGTGAATTTGCGGCTCAAAGGAATTTACACAGTTCTCAATCCAACTCATTTCTCACTATTACCTAAGAGCATTTATTTAACAGGAGCTGTGGTTTGTATCAGATTCATAAGCAGAGTTGAAGTAGATATGTTCCTTATGAGTTGGATACACAGTTCTTTTTCTATGCTTGCTCATGTTTTTGCTGTATTGGAGACGCTGGAAGAAGAGCATGCTTCTTGCGTTAAAACCGAGTGTATTTCATGGATGAGAACGCTAGTCTAAATTTCCCTTCTGAAATTGATTTAAGATCCATGATCTATGTCTTCCTACAAGAAGAGTTCTTTTCTGGTAAACTAAGTGAATTTGCGGCTCTAATGAATTTACACAGTTCTCAAACCAAACAAATTTCTCACTATTAACTAAAGAGCATTTATTTAACAGGAGCTGTGGTTTGTATCAGTTTCATAAACAGAGTTGAACTAGATATGGTCCGTATGAGTAGGAAACACAGTTCTTTTTGTCTAGGCTTGCTCATGTTTCTGGCTGTATTAGAGACGCTGGAAAGAAGTTCATGCTTCTTGTGTTAAAACAGAGTGTGTTTCATGGATGAGAACACTGGGCTGAATTACCCTTCAGAAACAGAATTAAACCACAGGATCTGTGTCTTCCTACAACCAAGAAGACATTTCTGGTAAACCCACTGAGTTTTGGGCTCAAATGAATTTACACAGTTCACGAACACAACGCGATTCTCACTATTAACTAAAGAGCATTTATGTAAGAAGAGCTGCGGTTTGTATCAGATTCATAAGCATAGTTGAACTATATTTGGTCCGTATGAGTAGGAAACATAGTTCTCTTTTTCTGGGGTTCCTCATGTTTCTTGCTGTATTGGAGATGCTGGAAAGAAGAGCATGCTTCTTGCGTTAAAAAAGAGTGTGATTCATGGAAGAGAACACTGGTCTGAATTTCCCTTCAGAAACGGAGTTAAACCACAGCATCTGTATCTTCCTACAAGCAATAGATCTTTTCTGGTAAACCCAGTGATTTTGGGGCTCAAAACAAATTTTCACAGTTCTCAACCCAACTCATTTCTCACTATTAACTAAAGAGCATTTATTTAATAGGAGCTGTGGTTTGTGTCAGATTCATAAGCAGAGCTGAAGTAGATATGTTCCTTATTAGTTGGAAACACGTTTCTTTTTATCTGGGCTTGCTCATGTTTTTGGTGTATTGGAGATGCTGGAAAGAAGAGCATGCTTCTTGCGTTAAAACAGAGTGTGTTTCATGGATGAGAACACATGTTTAATTTCCATTCTGAAATGGATTTAAGATCCACGATCTGTGTCTTCCTTCAAACAAGAGTTCATTTCTGGTAAACCCATTGAATTTGCGGCTCAAATGAATTTACACAGTACTCAAATGCAATGCATTTCTCACTATTATCAAAAGAACATTTATTTAACTGGAGCTTTGTTTTTTGTCAGTTTCATTAGCAGAGTTGAACTAGATATGGTCCGTATGTGTAGGAAACACAGTTATTTTAGTCTGGGCTAGGTCATGTTTCTTGCTGTATTGGAGACGCAGGAAAGAAGAGCATGCATCTTTGATAAAACAGAGTGTGTTTCATGGATGAGAACACTGGTCTGAATTTCCCTTCAGGAACGGAATGAAAACACAGGATCTTTTACTTCCTACAAGGAAGAAGTCATTTCTGGTAAACCCAGAGATTTTTGGGCTCAAATGAATTTACATAGTTCACGAACCCAACGCGTTTCTCACTATTAACCAAAGAGCATTTATGTAAGAGGAGTTGTGGTTTCTATCAGTTTCATAAGCAGAGTTGAACTAGATATGGTCCGTAAGACTAGGAAGCACAGTTCTTTTTTTCTGGGCTTGCTCATGTTTCTTGCTGTATAGAAGAGCCTAGAGAGAAGAGCATGTTTTTCCGTAAAAACAGAGTGTCTTTCATGGATGAGAACACAGGTCTTAATTTCGCTTCTGAAACAGATTTACGATCAAGGACTGGTGTCTTCTATAAGCCAAAGTTCATTTCTGGTAAACACAGTGAATATGTGGCTCAAATGAATTTACACAGTTCACAAACCGAACGCGTTTCTCACTATTAACTAAAGAGTATTTATTTAAAAGGAGCTGTGGTTTTTATCTGCTTCATAAGCAGAGTTGAACTAGATATGGTCCGTTTTAGTAGGAAACACAGTTCTTTTTGTCGGGGCTTGCTCATGGTTCTTGCTGAAATGGAGATTCTGGAATGAAAAGCATGCTTTTTGCGTTAAAACAGAGTGTGTTCCATGGATGAGAACACAGGTCTGAATTTCCCCTCTGAAACGGGTTGAAGATCCAGGATCTGTGTCTTCCTACAAGAAAGAGGTCATTTCTGGTAAACCCAGTGAATTTAGAGCTCAAATTATTTCACACAATTCACAAACACAATGCGTTTCTCACTATTAACTAAAGAGCATTTATTTAACATGAGCTGTGGTTTGTATCAGTTTCATAAGCAGAGTTGAACTAGATATGGTGTGTATGAGTAGGAAACACAGTTCTCTTTTTCTGGGCTTCCTCATGTTTCTTGCTGTATTGGAGATGCTGGAAAGAAGAGCATGCTTCTTGCGTTAAAAAGAGTGTGATTCATGGATGAGTACACTGGTCTCTATTTCCCTTCAGAAAGGGATTTAAGATCCACAATTTGTGTCTTCCTACAAGCAAGAGTTCATTTCTGGTAAACCCATTGAATTTTGGGCTCAAATGAATTTACACAGTTCACGAACCCAACAAGTTTCTAACTATTAACTAAAGAGCATTCATCTTAGTGGAGCTGTGTTTTGTATCAGATTCATAAGCAGAGTTGAAGTAGATATGTTCCTTATGAGTTGGAAACACAGTTCTTTTTCTAGGCTTGCTCATATTCTTGCTGTATTGGAGACGCTGGAAAAAAGAGCATGCTTCTTGTGTTAAAACAGAGTGTGTTTCATGGATGAGAACACAGGTTTGAATTTTGCTTCTGAAATGGATTTAAGATCCATGATTTGTGTCTTCCGAAAAGCAAGAGTTAATTTCTGGTAAACCCAGTGAATTTGAGGCTCAAATGAATTTACTCAGTTCTCAAACGCAACGCATATCTCACTATTAACTAACGAGCATTTATTTAACTGGAGCTTTGTTTTTTTATCAGTTTCATAAGCAGAGTTGAACTAGATATGGTCCGTATTAGTAGGAAACACAGTTCTTTTTCTCTGGGCTTACTAATGTTTCTTGCTGTATTGGAGACGTTGGAGAGAAGAGCATGCTTCTTGCATTAAAACATAGTGTGTTTCATGGATGAGAACACTGGTCTGAATTTCCCTTCAGAAATGGATTTAAGATCCAGGATCTGTGTCTTCCTACAAGAAAGAGATCATTTCTGGTAGAACCCACAGAATTTTTGCCTCAAATGAATTTAAACAGTTCACAAACCCAAGGCATTTATCACTATTAACTAAAGAGCATTTATTTAATATGAGCTGTGGATTGTATCAGTTTCATAAGCAGATTTGAACTAGATATTGTACCTATAAGTAGGAAAACGGGTCTATTTTCTGGGCTTGCTCTTTTTTCTTGCTGTATTGGAGACACTGGAAAGAAGAGCATGCTTCTTGCATTAAAACAGAGTGTGTCTCATGAATGAGTACACTGGTCTGTATTTCCCTTCAGAAACGGATTTCAGATCTAAGATTTGTGTCTTCCTACAAGCAAGAGGTCATTTTGTTAATCCCAGTGAATTTGTGGCTCAAATGAATTTACACAGTCCACAATCCCACGCCTTTCTCATTATTAACTAAAGAGCATTTATTTAACAGGAGCTGTGGTTTTTATAAGTTTCATAAGCAGAGTTGAACTAGATATGGTCTGTATGATTAGGAAACACAGTTCTTTTTTTCTGGGCTAGCTCATGTTTCTGGTTGTATTGGAGACACTGGAAAGAAGAGCATGCTTCTTGGGTTAAAGCAGAGTGTGTTTCATGGATGTGAACACTAGTCTAAATTTCCCTTCAGAATAGGAGTTAAACCACAGAATCTGTGTCTTCCTCCATGCAAGAGGTCAATTCTTGTAAACACACTGACTTTTGGGCTCAAATGAATTTACACAGTTCACGACCCCAACGCGTTTCTCACTATTAACTAAAGAACATTTATTTAATATGAGCTGTGGTTTGTATCAGTTTCATAAGCACAGTTGAACTAGATATGGTCCGTATGAGTAGGAAACACAGTTCTTTTTGTCTGGGCTTGCTCATGTTTCTGGCTGTATTGGAGACACAGGAAAGAAAAGCATGCTTCTTGCGTTAAAACAGAGTGTTTCCTGAATGAGAACATTTTTCTCTTTTCCCTTCAGAAACAGATTTAAGATAAAGGATCTGTGTCTTACTACGAGCAAGAGTTCATTTCATGTAAACCCAGTGAATTTGCGGCTCAAATGAATTTACACAGTTCACAAACACAACGCATTTCTCACTATTAACTAAAGAGCATTTATTTAACTGGAGCTTGTTTTTTATCTGTTTCATAAGTAGAGTTGAACTAGATATGGTCTGTATGAGTAGGAAACATAGTACTTTTTGTCTAGGCTTGCTCATGTTTCTTGCTGTATTGGAGTCGCTGATAAGAAGAGCATGCTCGTTGCTTTAAAACAGATTGTGCTTCATGGATGAGAACATTGGTCTGAAATTCCCATCAGAAACGGAATTAAACAAAAGGATCTGTGTCTTCCTACAAGCAAGAGGTCATTCCTGGTAAACCCACTGAATTTTTGGCTTGTAGGTATTTACACAGTTCATGAACCCAACGCGTTTCTCTCTATTAACTAAATAGCATTTATGTAAGAGGAGCTGTAGTTTGTATCAGTTTCATAAGCAGAGTTGAACTAGATATGGTCCGTATGAGTAAGAAACACAGCTCATTTTTTCTGAGGTTGTTCTTGTTTCTTGCTGTTTTGAAGAGCCTGGAAAGAAGAGCATGTGTTTGTGTTAAAACAGAGTGTGTTTCATGGATGAAAACACTGGTCTGAATTTCCCATCAGAAACGTAGTCAAACCACAGGATCTATGTCTTCCTACATGCAAGAGGTCATTTCTGGTAAATGCAGTGAATTTTAATCTCAAATGAATTTACACAGTTCACAAAAACAATGCGTTTCTCACTATTAACTAAAGAGCATTTATTTAACAGGAGCTGTGGTTGTATCAGTTTCATAAACAGAGTTGAACTAGATATTGTCTGTATGATTAGAAAACACAGTTCTTTTTTTTCTAGGCTTGCACAGGTTTCTGGCTGTATTCGAGACCTGGAAATAATAACCTGCTTCTTGCGTTTGAAGAGAGTGTCTTTCATGGATGAGAACACTGGTTCAATTTCCCTTCAGAAACGGAGTTAAACCACAGGATCTGAGTCTTCCTACAAGCAAGAGTTCATTTCTGGTAAAGCCAGGGAATTTTGGGCTCAAATGAATTAACACAGTTTACAAACCGAACCAGTTTCTCATTATTAACTAAAGAACACATATGTAACAGGAGCTGTGGTTTGTATCAATTTCTTAAGCAGATTTGAACTAGCTATGGTCAGTATGAGTAGGAAACACAGTTCTTTTTTTCTGGGCTTGCTCATGTTTCTTGCTGTATTGGTTAAGGTGGAAAGAAGAGCATGCTTCTTGCTTTAAAACAGAGTGTGTTTCATGGATGAGAACACTGGTCTGAATTTCCCTTCAGAAATGGAGTTAAACCACAGGATCTGTGTCTTCCTACAAGCAAGAGGTCATTTCTGGTAAGCCCGGTGAATTTGCGGCTCAAAGGAATTTACTCAGTTCACGAACCCAACATGTTTCTCACATTTAACTAAAGAGCGTTTATGTAAGAGGAGTTGTAGTTTGTATCAGTTTCATAAGCAGATTTGAACAAGATATGATCCGTATTAGTAGGAAACACAGTTCTTTTATTTGGGGCTTGCTCATGTTTCTTGCTATATTGGAGACGCTGGAAAGAAGAGCATGCTTCTTGCGTTATATCAGAGTGTGTTTCATGGATGAAAACACTGGTCTGAATTTCCCATCAAAAACGGATATAAACCACAGGAATTGTGTCTGACTACAAGCAAGAGTTCATTTCTGGTAAACCCAGGGAATTTTTTGCTTAAATGAAATTACAAACTTCACAAACCCAATGTGTTTCTCACTTTTTAACTAACGAGTCTTTTGTAATAGGAGCTGTGTTTTGTATTAGTTTCATAAGCAGTGTTGAACTAGATATGGTCCATATAAGAAGGAAACACAGTGTTTTTATCTTGGCTTGGTTATGTTTCTTGCTGAATTGGAGACGCTGGAAAGAAGATCATGCCTCTTGCGTTAAAACAGAGTATGGTTCATGGATGAGAACACAGGTCTGAATTTCCCTTCAAAAACAGAGTTAAACCATAGGATCTGTGCCTGCATACAAGCAAGAGTTCATTTCTGGTAAACCCAGGGAATTTTGGGCTCAAAGGAATTCACACTTTACAAACCCAACACGTTTCTCACTATTAACTAAAGAACACATATGTAACAGGACCTGTGGTTTGTATCAGTTTCAAAAGCAGAGTTGAACTTGCTATGGTCAGTATGAGTCGGAAACACAGTTCTTTTTTTCTGGGCTTGCACATGTCTCTGGCTGTATTTGCGACCCTGGAAAGAAGAGCATGCATCTTGCATTAAAAAAGAGTGTGTTTCATGGATGAGAACACAGGTCTGAATTTCCCTTCAGAAACGGAGTTAAACCACAGGATATGTGTCTTCCTACAAGCAAGAGTTCATTTCTGGTAAATCCAGTGAATTTGAGGCTCAAATGAATTTACACAGTTCACGAACCCAACACGTTTCTCACTATTAACTAAAGAACACATATGTAACAGGAGCTGTGGTTTGTATCAGTTTCATAAGCAGAGTTGAAGAAAATATATTCTGTATGAGTAGAATACACAGTTCTTTTTTACTGAGCTTGCTCATGTTTCTTGCTGTATTGGAGACGCTAGGTAGAAAAACATGCTTCTTGCGTTAAAACAGAGTGTATTCCATGGATGAGATCAATGGTCTGAATTTCCCTTCAGAAATGGAGTAAAACCACAGGTTCTGTGTCCTCCTACAAGAAAGAGGTCATTACTTGTAAACGCACAGCATTTTGTGCTCAAATGAAATTCCACAGTTGACTAACCCAACGCCTTTCTCACTTTTTAACTAAGGAGCATTTAAGTAATAGGCGCTGTGGTTTTTATCAGTTTCATAATCAGAGCTGAACTAGATATGGTCCATATGAGGAGGAAACACAGTTCTTTTTTTCTGGGCTTGCTCATGTTTCTTGCTGTATTGGAGATGCTGGAACGAAGAGCATGGTTCTTTGTTAAAACAGAGTGGGTTGCATGCATGAGAACACTGTTCTGAATTTCTCTTCAGAATCGGAGTAAACCCACATTATCTGTGTCTTCTTACAAGCAAGAGTTCATTTCTGGTAAACCCAGGGAATTTGCGGCTCAAATGAATTTAAATAGTTTACAAACCCAACACATTTCTCAGTATTAACTGAAGAACACATATGAAACAGGAGCTGTGGTTTGTACCAGTTGTATAAAGAGTTGAACAAGCTATGGTCAGTATTATTAGGAAACACAGTTCTTTTTTTCTGGGCTGGCATATGTTTCTTGCTGTATTTGAGACGCTGGAGAGAAGAGCATGCTTCTTGTGTAAAAACATTGTGTGTTTCATGGATGACAACACAAGTGTGAATTTCCCTTCAGAAACGGAATGAAGATCGAGAATCTGTGTCTTCCTACATGGAAGAGTTCATTTCTTGTAAAGCCAGTGAATTTGCGGCTCAAATGAATTCACACTGTTAAGGAACCCAACGTGTTTCTCACTATTTACTAAAGAACACATATGTTACAGGAGCTGTGGTTTGTATCAGATTCATAAGCGGAGTTGAACTAGATATGGTCTGTACAAGTAGGAAACACAGGTCTTTTTTTTCTAGGCTTGCTCTTGTTTCTTTCTGTATTGGAGACCCTGGAAAGAAGAGCATACTTCTTGTTTTAAAACAGAGGGTGTTTCATGGATGAGATCACTAGTCTGAAATTCCCTTCAGAAAAGTAGTTAAACAACAGGATCTGTTTATTCCGACAAGTCATATCTGGCAAACGCACTGTATTTTGTGCTCAAATGAGTTTACACAGTTCACGAACCCAATGCATTTTTCACATTTTAACTAACGAGCATTTATGTAATAGAAGTTGTGGATTCTATCAGTTTCCTAAGCATAGTTGAACTAGATATGGTCTGTATGAGTAGGAAATACAGTTCTTTTTTTTTTGGCCTTGCTCATGTTTCTTGCTATATTGGAGACGCCTGAAAGAAGAGCATGCTTCTTGCGTTAAAACAGAGTGTGTTTCAAGGATGAGAACACAGGTCTGAATTTCCCTTCCGAAATGGATTTAAGATCCAGGATCTTTGTCTTCCTACAAGCATGAGTTCAATTCTGGTAAACCCAGTGAATTTGTGGATCAAATGAATTTACAGAGTTCATGAAGCCAACATGTTTCTCACTATTAACTACAGAGCATTTATTTAACAGGAGCTGGAGTTTGTATCTGTTCCATAAAGAGAGTTGAACTAGATATAGTCTGTATGAGTAGGAAACACAGGTCTTTTTTTCTTGAAGGCTCATTTTTATTGCTGTATTGAAGTCTCTGGAAAGAAGAGCATGCGTTTTGGGTTAAAACAGACTGGGTTTCATGGATGATAACACAGGTCTCAATTTCCCTTTGGAAACGGTGTAAAACCACAGGATCAGTGTCTTTCTATAAGCCAGTGGTCATTTCTGGTAAATCCACTGAAATTTAGCTCAAATGTAATTACACAGTTCACAAACCCAACAAGTTTCTCCTTATTAACTGAAGAGCAGTTATGTAAGAGAAGCTGTGGTTTGTATCAGTTTCATAAGCAGAGTTCAACTAGATATGGTACATATAAGTAGGAAACATAGTTCTTTTTTTCTGGGATTGCTCATGTTTCTTGCTGTATTGGAGACGCTGGAAAGAAGAGCATGCTCTTTGTGGTACAACAGAGTGTGTTTAATGGATGAGAACACAGGTCTGAATTTCTCTTCAGAAACGGATTTAAGATCCAGGATCTGTGTCTTCCTACAAGCAAGAGTTCATTTCTGGTAAACACAGGGAATTTGTGGCTCAAATGAATTTACACAGTTCACAACACCAATGAGTTTCTCACAATTATCTGTAGAGCATTTATTTAAAAGTAGCTGTGGTTTGTATAGGTTTCATAAGGAGAGTTGAACTAGATATGGTCCGTATGAGTAGGAAACACAGTTCTTTTTGTCTGGGCTTGCTCACGTTTCCTGTTGTATTGGAGACGCTGGAAAGAAGAGCATGCTTCTTGCTTAAAAACAGAGTGTGTTTCATGGATGAGAACACAGGTCTGAATTTCCCTTCAGAAACGGATTTAAGATCCAGGATCTGTGTTTTACTACAAGCAAGAGTTCATTTCTGGTAAACCCAGTGAATTTGTGGCTCAAATGAATTTACACAGTTCACAAGCCCAATGTGTGTCTCACTATTCACTAAAGAGCATTTATTTAACAGGAGCTGTGGTTTGTATAGGATTCATATGCAGAGTTGAACTAGATATGGTCTGTATGACTAGGAAACACAGTTCTTTTGTCTGGGCTTGCTCATTTTCTTGTTGTATTGGAGACACAGCAAAGAAGAGCATGCTTCTTGCATAAAAACATAGTGTGTTTCATGGATGAGAACACAAGTGTGAATTTCCTTTAAGAAACGGAATGAAGATCCAGGATCTGTTTCTTCCTACATGTAAGAGTGCATTTCTTGTAAACCCAGTGAATTTGCGGCTCAAATGAAATCACACAGTTCTCGAACCCAACACGTTTCTCACTATTAACTAAAGAACACATATGTAACAGGACCTGTGGTTTGTATCATTTTCATAAGCAGAGTTGAACTACATATGGTCCTTATGAGTAGGAAACACTGTTCTTTTTTTATGGGCTTTCACATGTCTCAGGCTGTATTTGTGAACCTGGAAAGAAGAGCATGCATCTTGCGTAAAAAAAAGAGTGTGATTCATGGATGAGAACACAGGTCTGAAATTCCCTTCAGAAATGGAGTTAAACCACAGGATCTGTGTCTTCCTACAAGCAAGAGTTCATTTCTGGTTAACCCAGTGAATTTGCGGCTCAAATGAATTTACACAGTTCACAAAACAACCCGTTTCTCACTATTAACTAAAGAACACATATGTAACAGGAGCTGTGGTTTATATCAGTTTCATAAGCAGAGTTGAAGAAGATATTTTCTGTATGAGTAGAAAACACAGTTCTTTTTTTCTGAGCTTGCTCGTGTTTCTTGCTCTATTGGAGATGCTACAAAGAAAAACATTCTTCTTGCGTTAAAACAGAGTGTGATTCATGGATGAGAACAATGGTCTGAATTTAACTTCAGAAATGGAGTAAATCCTCAGGTTCTGTGTCTTCCTACAAGAAAGAGGTCATTACTGGTAAACCCACAGTATTTTTTGCTCAAATGAATTTCCTCAGTTCACGAACTGAACGCCTTTCTCACTTTTTAACTTACAAGCATTTAGTAATAGGAGCTGTGGTTTTTATCAGTTTCATAAGCAGAGTTGAACTAGATATGGTCCGTATGAGGAGGAAACACAGTTCTTTTTTTCTGAGCTTGCTCATGTTTCTTGCTGTATTGGAGAAGCTTGAAAGAAAACCATGCTTCTTGATTTAAAACAGAGTGTTTCATGGATGGGAACAATGGTCTGAATTTCCCTTCAGAAACGGAGTAAAACCACATGATCTGTGTCTTCCTACAAGCAAGAGGTCATTACTGGTAAACCCACGGTATTTTGTGCTCAAATGAATTTCCACAGTTCACGAACCCAGCACCTTTCTCACTTTTTAACTAATGAGCATTTAAGTAATAGAAGGTGTGGTTTTATCAGTTTCATAAGCAGAGTTTAACTAGATATAGTCTTTATGAGTTGGAATCTCAGTTTTTTTTTTCTGGGCTTGCTCATGTTTCTTGCGGTATTGGAGACGCTTGAAAGAAGAGCATGGTTTTTGCGTTAAAACAGAGTGTGTTTCATGGATGACAACACTGGTATTTATTTCCCTTCAGAAACACTGTAAAACCACAGGATCTGTTTATTCTTACAAGCAAGAGTTCAATACTGGTATACCCAGTGAATTTGTGGCTCAAATAAATTTACACAGTTCACAAACCCAAGGCGTTTCTCACTATAAACTAAAGGGCAAATATTTAACAGGAGCTGTGGATTGTATAAGTCCCATAAGGAGAGTTGAACTAGATTTGGTCCGTATGAGTAGGAAACACAGTTCTTTTTTTCTGGGCTTCCTCATGTTTCTTGCTGTATAGGAGATGCTAGACATAAGAGCATGATTCTTCCATTAAAATAGAGTGTGTTTCATGGATGAGATCACACGTCTGAATTTCCCTTCAGAAACAGATTTAAGATCCAGGATCTGTGTTTTACTACAAGCAAGAGTTCATTTCTGGTAAACCCAGTGAATTTGTGGCTCAAATGAATTTACACTGTTCACAAGCCCAATGCGTGTCTCACTATTCACTAAAGAGCATTTATTTAACAGGAGTTGTGGTTTGTATAGGATTCATATGCAGAGTTGAACTAGATATGGTCTGTATGACTAGGAAACACAGTTCTTTTGTCTGGGCTTGCTCACTTTTCTTGTTGTATTGGAGACACAGCAAAGAAGAGCATGCTTCTTGCGTAAAAACATAGTGTGTTTCATGGATGAGAACACAAGTGTGAATTTCCTTTAAGAAATGGAATGAAGATCCAGGATCTGTTTCTTCCTACATGTAAGAGTGCATTTCTTGTAAAGCCAGTGAATTTGCGGCTCAAATGAAATCACACAGTTCTCGAACCCAACACGTTTCTCACTATTAACTAAAGAACACATATGTAACAGGACCTGTGGTTTGTATCATTTTCATAAGCAGATTTGAACTACATATGGTCCTTATGAGTAGGAAACACTGTTCTTTTTTTATGGGCTTTCACATGTCTCAGGCTGTATTTGTGAACCTGGAAAGAAGAGCATGCATCTTGCGTAAAAAAAAGAGTGTGATTCATGGATGAGAACACAGGTCTGAAATTCCCTTCAGAAATGGAGTTAAACCACAGGATCTGTGTCTTCCTACAAGCAAGAGTTCATTTCTGGTTAACCCAGTGAATTTGCGGCTCAAATGAATTTACACAGTTCACAAAACAACCCGTTTCTCACTATTAACTAAAGAACACATATGTAACAGGAGCTGTGGTTTATATCAGTTTCATAAGCAGAGTTGAAGAAGATATTTTCTGTATGAGTAGAAAACACAGTTCTTTTTTTCTGAGCTTGCTCGTGTTTCTTGCTCTATTGGAGATGCTACAAAGAAAAACATTCTTCTTGCGTTAAAACGGAGTGTGATTCATGGATGAGAACAATGGTCTGAATTTAACTTCAGAAATGGAGTAAATCCTCAGGTTCTGTGTCTTCCTACAAGAAAGAGGTCATTACTGGTAAACCCACAGTATTTTTTGCTCAAATGAATTTCCTCAGTTCACGAACTGAATGCCTTTCTCACTTTTTAACTTACAAGCATTTAGTAATAGGAGCTGTGGTTTTTATCAGTTTCATAAGCAGAGTTGAACTAGATATGGTCGTATGAGGAGGAAACACAGTTCTTTTTTTCTGAGCTTGCTCATGTTTCTTGCTGTATTGGAGAAGCTTGAAAGAAAACCATGCTTCTTGATTTAAAACAGAGTGTTTCATGGATGAGAACAATGGTCTGAATTTCCCTTCAGAAACGGAGTAAAACCACATGATCTGTGTCTTCCTACAAGCAAGAGGTCATTACTGGTAAACCCACGGTATTTTGTGCTCAAATGAATTTCCACAGTTCACGAACCCAGCGCCTTTCTCACTTTTTAACTAACGAGCATTTAAGTAATAGGAGGTGTGGTTTTATCAGTTTCATAAGCAGAGTTTAACTAGATATAGTCTTTATGAGTTGGAATCTCAGTTTTTTTTTTTTCTGGGCTTGCTCATGTTTCTTGCGGTATTGGAGACGCTTGAAAGAAGAGCATGGTTTTTGCGTTAAAACAGAGTGTGTTTCATGGATGACAACACTGGTATTTATTTCCCTTCAGAAACACTGTAAAACCACAGGATCTGTGTATTCTTACAAGCAAGAGTTCAATACTGGTATACCCAGTGAATTTGTGGCTCAAATAAATTTACACAGTTCACAAACCCAAGGCGTTTCTCACTATAAACTAAAGGGCAAATATTTAACAGGAGCTGTGGATTGTATAGGTCCCATAAGGAGAGTTGAAGTAGATTTGGTCCGTATGAGTAGGAAACACAGTTCTTTTTTTCTGGGCTTCCTCATGTTTCTTGCTGTATAGGAGATGCTAGACATAAGAGCATGATTCTTCCATTAAAATAGAGTGTGTTTCATGGATGAGATCACACGTCTGAATTTCCCTTCAGAAACGGATTTAAGATCCAGGATATGTGTTTTACTACAAGCAAGAGTTCATTTCTGGTAAACCCAGTGAATTTGTGGCTCAAATGAATTTACACAGTACACAAGCCCAATGCGTGTCTCACTATTCACTAAAGAGAATTTATTTAACAGGAGCTGTGGTTTATATAGGATTCATATGCAGAGTTGAACTAGATATGGTCCGTATGACTAGGAAACACAGTTCTTTTGTCTGGGCTTGTTCACTTTTCTTGCTGTATTGGAGACACAGCAAAGAAGAGCATGCTTCTTGCGTAAAAACATAGTGTGTTTCATGAATGAGAACACAAGTGTGAATTTCCTTTAGGAAACGGAATGATGATCCAGGATCTGTGTCTTCCTACATGGAAGAGTGCATTTCTTGTAAACACAGTGAATTTGCGGCTCAAATGAATTCACACAGTTCACGAACCCAACACGTTTCTCACTATTAACTAAAGAACACATATGTAACAGGAGCTGTGGTTTGTATCATTTTCATAAGCAGAGATGAACTACATATGGTCCTCATGAGTAGGAACCATTGTTCTTTTTTTCTGGGCTTTCACATGTCTCTGGCTGTATTTGCGAACCTGGAAAGAAGAGCTTGCATCTTGTGTAAAAACAGAGTGTGATTCATGGATGAGAACACAGGTCTGATTTTCCCTTCAGAAACGGAGTTAAACCACAGGATCTGTGTCTTCCTACAAGCAAGAGTTCATTTCTGGTAAACCCAGTGAATTTGGGGCTCAAATGAATTTACAGAGTTGACAGACCCAACCCGTTTCTCACTATTAACTAAAGAACACATATGTAACAGGAGCTGTGGTTTATATCATTTTCATAAGCAGAGTTGAAGAAGATATGTTCTGTATGAGTAGAAAACACAGTTCTTTTTTTCTGAGCTTGATCATGTTTCTTGCTGTATTGGAGAGGCTAGAAAGAAAAACATACTTCTTGCGTTAAAACAGAGTGTGTTTCATGGATGAGAACAATGGTCTGAATTTAACTTCAGAAATGGAGTAAAACCACAGGTTCTGTGTCTTCCTACAAGAAAGAGGTCATTACTGGTAAATCCACAGTATTTTTTGCTCAAATGAATTTCCAAAGTTCACGAACCCAACTTTTGAACTTATGAGCATTTAAGTAATAGGAGCTGTGGTTTTTATCAGTTTCATAAGCAGAGTTGAAGTAGATATGGTCGTATGAGGAGGAAACACAGTTCTTTTTTTCTGAGGTTGCTCATGTTTCTTGCTGTATTGGAGACGCTGGAAAGAAGAACATGGTTTTTTCATTAAAACAGAGTGCGTTTCATGGATGAGAACACTGGTATGAATTTCCCCTCCAAAACGGAGTTAAACCACAGGATCTGTGTCTTCCTGCAAGCAAGAGGTCATTTAGGGTAAACCCAGTGAATTTTGGGCTCAAATGAATTTACACAGTTTACAAACCCAAGGCGTTTCTTACTATTTACTAAAGAACACATATGTAACAGGTTCTGTGGTTTGTACCAGTTTCATAAGCAGAGATGAACTAGGTATGGTCAGTATGAGTAGGAACCACAGTTCTTTTTTGGGGGGCTTGCTCATATTTCTTGTTGTATTGGAGACACTGGAAGAAGAGAATGGTTTTTGCGTTAAAACAGAGTGGGTTTCATGGAAGAGAACACTGGTCTGAATTTCCCTTCAGAAACAGTGTAAAACCACCAGATCTGTGTCTTCCCAAAAGCAAGAGGTAATTCTGGTAAACCCACTGTATTTTGGGCTCAAATGAATTTACACAGTTCTCAAACTGAACGCGTTTCTCACTATTAACTAAAGAACATGTATTAAACAGGAGCTGTGGTTTGTATAGGTTTGATAAGCAGAGTTGAACTAGATATGGTCTTTATGAGTAGGAAACCCAGTACTTTTTGTCTGGGCTTGCTCACGTTTCTTGCTGTATTGGGGACCCTGGAAAGAAGAGCATGCTTCTTGAGTTAAAAAAGAGTGCGTTTCATTGATGACAACACTGGTATGAATTTCCCTTCTGAAACGGTGTAAAATCACAGGATCTGTGTCTTCCTACAAGCAAGCGGTCATTTCTCGTAAACCTAGAGAATTTGCGGCTCAAATGAATTTACACAGTTCACTAATCCAACAAGTTTCTCACTATTTTCTAAAGAGCATTTATTTAACAGGAGCTGCTGTTTGTGTCAGTTTCATAGGAAGTGTTGAACAAGATATATTTTGTTTGAGTAGAAAACACAATTCTTTTTTCTGAGCTTGCTAATGTTTCTTGCTGTATTGGATACGCTGGAAAGAAAAACATGCTTTTTGCTTTAAAAAAGTGTGTATTTTATCGATGAGAACAATGGTCTGAATTTTCCTCCAGAAATGGAGTAAAACCACAGGATCTGTGTCTTCCTACAAGCAAGAGGTCATTAATGGTAAACCCACAGTATTTTGTGCTCAAATGAATTTACACAGTTCTCGAACCCAACGCCTTTCTCACTATTAACTAAAGAGCATTTATTTAACAGGAGCTGTGGTTTGTATCAGTTTCATAAGGAGAGTTGAACTAGATATGATCCGTATAAGTAGGAAACACAGTTCTTATTGTCTGGGCTTGCTCATGTTTCTTGCTGTATTGGAGACGCTGGAAAAAAGAGCATGCTTCTGGCGTTAAAACAGAGTGTGTTTCATGGAAGAGAACACTGGTCTGGATTTCCATTAAGAAACGGAGTTAATCCACAGGATCTGGGTCTTCCTACAAGCAAGAGTAAATTTCTGGTTAACCAAGGCAATTATGGCTCAAATGTATTTACACAGTTTACAAACCCAACTCATTTGTCACTATTAACTAAAGACACATATGTTATAGGAGCTGTGCTTTGTATCAGTTTCATAAGCAGAGTTGAACTTGCTATGGTCAGTATGTGTAGGAAACACAGTTCTTTTTTTCTGGGCTTTGACATGTCTAAGTCTGTATTTGCGAACCTGGAAAGAAGAGCATGCATCTTGTGTTAAAAAAGAGTGTGTTTCATAGATGAGATCCCAGGTCTTAATTTCCCTTCAGAAACGGAGTTAAACCACAGGATCTGTGTCTTCCTACAAGCAAGAGTTCATTTCTGGTAAATCCAGTGAATTTGCGGCTCAAATGAATTTACACAGTTCACGAACCCAACACGTTTATCACTATTAACTAAACACTTATGTAACAGGAGCTGTGGTTTGTATCAGTTACTTAAGCAGAGTTGAAGAAGATATGTTCTGTATGAGTAGAAAATACAGTTTTTTTTTCTTAGCTTGCTCAAGTTTCTTGCTGTATTGGAGACACTAGATAGAAAAACATGCTTCTTGCTTTAAAACAGATGTATTTCATGGATGAGATCAATGGTCTGAATTTCCCTTCAGAAATGGAGTAAAACCACAGGTTCTGTGTGCTCTTATAAGAAAGAGGTCATTATTGGTAAACCCACAGTATTTTGTGCTCTAATGAATTTCCACAGTTGACTAAGCCAAAACCTTTCTCACTTTTTAACTAACGAGTATTAATTAATAGGAGCTGTGGTTTTTATCAGTTTCATAAGCAGAGTTGAACTACATATGGTCCGTATGAGTGGGAAACACAATTCTTTTATTCTTGGCTTGCTCATGGTGCTTGCTGTATTGGAGACGCTGGAAAGAAGAGGTTACTTCTTGCGTGAAAAAAGAGTGTGTTTCATGGATGAGAACAATGGTCTCAATTTCCCTTCTGAAATGGAGTTAAACCCCAGGATCTGTGTCTTCCTACAACCAAGAGTTTATTTCTGGTAAACCAAGTGAATTTGGGCTCAAATGATTTTACACAGTTCTGGAACCCAACGCGATTCTCACTATTAACTAAAGAGCATTAATGTAAGAGGAGCTGTGGTTTGTACCAGTTTCATAAGCAGAGCTGAACTACATATGGTCTGTATGAGTAGGAAACTCAGTTCTTTTTTTGGGGCATGGTCATGGTTCTTGCTGTATTGGAGACGCTGGAAAGAAGAGCTTGCTTCTTGCCTGACAACAGAGTGTGTTTCATGGATGAGAACAATGGTCTGAATTTCCCTTCCGAAATGGAGTTAAACCCCAGGATCTGTGTCTTCCTACAAGCAAGAGTTCATTTTTGGTAACCCCCGTGAATTTTGCGCTCAAATGATTTTATACAGTTCTGGAACCCAAGGCGATTCTCACTTTTAACTAAAGAGCATTTATGTAGGCAGAGCTGTGGCTTGTATAAGTTTCATAAGGAGTCCTGAACTGTATATGGTCCATATGAGTGGGAAACACAGTTCTTTTTTTCTGGGCATGCTCATGGTGCTTGCTGTATTGGAGACAGTGGAAAGAAGAGCTTCCTTCTAGCGTGAAAACAGAGTGTGTTTCATGGATGGGAACAATGGTCTGAATTTCCCTTCCGAAATGGAGTTAAACCCCAGGATCTGTGTCTTCCTACAAGCAAGAGTTCATTTCTGGTAACCCCCGTGAATTTTGGGCTCAAATGATTTTACACAGTTCTGGAACCCAACGCGATTCTCACTATTAAATAAAGAGCATTTATGTAAGCGGAGGTGTGGTTTGCATCAGTTTCAAGAGTAGAGCTGTACTATATATGGTCCGTATAAGTGGGAAACACAGTTCATTTTTTCTTGGCATGCTCATGGTGCTTGCTGTATTGGAGACACTGGAAAGAAGAGCTTGCTTCTTGCATGAAAACAGAGTATGTCTCAAGGATGAGAACAGTGGTCTGAATTTCCCTTCTGAAATGGAGTAAAACCCCAGGATCTGTGTCTTCCTAAAAGCAAGAGTTCATTACTGGTAAACCAAGTGAATTTTGGGCTCAAATGATTTTACACAGTTCTGGAACACAACACGATTCTCACTATTAAATAAAGAGAATTTATGTAAGCGGAGCTGTGGTTTGTATCAGTTTCATGAGCAGAGCTGAAGTGTATATATTCCGTATGAGTAGGAAACACAGTTCTTTTTTTCTGGGCATGCTCATGGTTCTTGCTGTATTGGAGACACTGGAAAGAAGAGATTCCTTCTTGCGTGAAAACAGAGTGTGTTTCATGGATGAGAACACTGGTCTGAATTTCCCTTCCAAAATGGAGTTAAACCCCAGGATCTGTGTCTTCCTACAAGCAAGAGTTCATTTCTGGTAAACCAAGTGAATTTTTGTCTCAAATGATTTTACACAGTTCTTGAACCCAACGCGATTCTCACTATTAACTAAAGAGCATTTATGTAAGCAGAGCTGTGGTTTGTATAAGTTTCATATGCAGTCCTGAACTGTATATGGTCCCTATGAGTGGGAAACACAATTCTTTTTTTCTTGTCATGCTGATGGTGCTTGCTGTATTTGAGACGCTGGAAAGAAGAGCTTGCTTCTTGCGTGAAAACAGAGTGTGTTTCATGGATGAGAACAATGGTCTCAATTTCCCTTCTGAAATGGAGTTAAACCCCAGGATCTGTGTCTTCCTACAAGCAAGAGTTTATTTCTGGTAAACCAAGTGAATTTGGGCTCAAATGATTTTACACAGTTCTGGAACCCAACGCGATTCTCACTATTAACTAAAGAGCATTTATGTAAGAGGAGCTGTGGTTTGTACCAGTTTCATAAGCAGAGCTGAACTACATATGGTCTGTATGAGTAGGAAATGCACTTCTTTTTTTCTGGGCATGCTCATGGTTCTTGCTGTATTGGAGATGCTGGAAAGAAGAGCTTGCTTCTTGCCTGAAAACAGAGTGTGTTTCATGGATGAGAACAATGGTCTGAATTTCCCTTCCGAAATGGAGTTAAACCCCAGGATCTGTGTCTTCCTACAAGCAAGAGTTTATTTCTGGTAAACCAAGTGAATTTGGGCTCAAATGATTTTACACAGTTCTGGAACCCAAGGCGATTCTCACTTTTAACTAAAGAGCATTTATGTAGGCGGAGCTGTGGCTTGTATAAGTTTCATAAGCAGTCCTGAACAGTATATGGTCCGTATGAGTGGGAAACACAGTTCTTTTTTTCTGGGCATGCTCATGGTGCTTTCTGTATTGGAGACAGTGGAAAGAAGAGCTTCCTTCTAGCGTGAAAACAGAGTGTGTTTCATGGATGGGAACAATGGTCTGAATTTCCCTTCCGAAATGGAGTTAAACCCCAGGATCTGTGTCTTCCTACAAGCAAGAGTTCATTTCTGGTAACCCCCGTGAATTTTGTGCTCAAATGATTTTACACAGTTCTGGAACCCAACGCGATTCTCACTATTAAATAAAGAGCGTTTATGTAAGCAGAGGTGTGGTTTGCATCAGTTTCAAGAGTAGAGCTGTACTATATATGGTCCGTATGTGTGGGAAACAATGTTCATTTTCTCTGGGCATTCTCATGGTGCTTGCAGTATTGGAGACAGTGGAAAGAAGAGCTTCCTTCTTGCTTGAAAACTGAGTGTGTTTCGTGGATGAGAACACTGGTCTGAATTTGCCTTCTGAAATGGAGTTAAACTCCAGGATCTGTGTCTTCCCACAAGCAAGAGTTCATTTCTGGTAAACCAAGTGAATTTTGGGCTCAAGTGATTTTACACAGTTCTGGAACCCAACACGATTCTCACTATTAACTAAAGAGCATTTATGTAAGCGGAGCTGTGGTTTGTATCAGTTTCAAGAGCCGAGCTGAACTATATATGGTCCGTATGAGTGGGAAACACAGTTCTTTTATTCTGGGCATGCTTATGGTGCTTGCTGTATTGGAATCGCTGGAAAGAAGAGATTCCTTCTTGCATGAAAACAGAGTGTGTTTCATGGATGAGAACAGTGGTCTGAATTTCGCTTCAGAAACGGAGTTAAAGCCCAGGATCTGTGTCTTCCTACAAGCAAGAGTTCATTTCGGTAAACCAAGTGAATTTTGGCCTCAAATGATTTTACACAGTACTGGAACCCAAGGCGATTCTCACTATTAACTAAAGAGCATTTATGTAAGCGGAGGTGTGGTTTGTATCAATTTCAAGAGTAGAGCTGAACTATATATGGTCCGTATGAGTGGGAAACACAGTTCTTTTTTTCTGGGCGTGCTCATGGTGCTTGCTGTATTGGAGACACTGGAAAGAAGAGATTCCTTCTTGCGTGAAAACAGAGTGTGTTTCGTGGATGAGAACAGTGGTCTGAATTTCCCTTCAGAAACGGAGTTAATGCCCAGGATCTATGTCTTACTACAAGCAAGAGTTCATTTCTGGTAAACCAAGTGAATTTTGTGCTCAAATGATTTTACACTGTTCTGGAACCCAACACGATTCTCACTATTAACTAAAGAGCATTTATGTAAGCGGAGCTGTGGTTTGTATCAGTTTCATGAGCAGAGCTGAACTATATATATTCCGTATGAGTAGGAAACACAGTTCTTTTTTTCTTGGCATGCTCATGGTTCTTGCTGTATTGGAGACACTGGAAACAAGAGCTTCCTTCTTGCTTGAAAACAGAGTGTGTTTCATGGATGAGAACACTGGTCTGAATTTCCCTTCCAAAATGGAGTTAAACCCCAGGATCTGTGTCTTCCTACAAGCAAGAGTTCATTTCTGCTAAACCAAGTGAATTTTGGGCTCTAATGATATTACACAGTTCTTGAACCCAACGCGATTCTCACTATTAACTAAAGAGCATTTATGTAAGCGGAGCTGTGGTTTGTATAAGTTTCATATGCAGTCCTGAACTGAATATGGTCCCTATGAGTGGGAAACACAATTCTTTTTTTCTTGTCATGCTCATGGTGCTTGCTGTATTGGAGACGCTGGAAAGAAGAGCTTGCTTCTTGCGTGAAAACAGAGTGTGTTTCATGGATGAGAACAATGGTCTCAATTTCCCTTCTGAAATGGAGTTAAACCCCAGGATCTGTGTCTTCCTACAAGCAAGAGTTTATTTCTGGTAAACCAAATGAATTTGGGCTCAAATGATTTTACACAGTTCTGGAACCCAACGCGATTCTCACTATTAACTAAGGAGCATTTATGTAGGAGGAGCTGTGGTTTGTACCAGTTTCATAAGCAGAGCTGAACTACATATGGTCTGTACGAGTAGGAAACTCACTTCTTTTTTTCTGGGCATGCTCATGGTTCTTGCTGTATTGGAGACGCTGGAAAGAAGAGCTTGCTTCTTGCCTGAAAACAGAGTGTGTTTCATGGATGAGAACAATGATCTGAATTTCCCTTCCGAAATGGAGTTAAACCCCAGGATCTGTGTCTTCCTACAAGCAAGAGTTTATTTCTGGTAAACCAAGTGAATTTGGGCTCAAATGATTTTACACAGTTCTGGAACCCAAGGCGATTCTCACTTTTAACTAAAGAGCATTTATGTAGGCGGAGCTGTGGCTTGTATAAGTTTCATAAGCAGTCCTGAACTGTATATGGTCCGTATGTGTGTTAAACACAGTTCTTTTTTTCTGGGCATGCTCATGGTGCTTTCTGTATTGGAGACAGTGGAAAGAAGAGCTTCCTTCTAGCGTGAAAACAGAGTGTGTTTCATGGATGGGAACAATGGTCTGAATTTCCCTTCCGAAATGGAGTTAAACCCCAGGATCTGTGTCTTCCTACAAGCAAGAGTTCATTTCTGGTAAACAAAGTGAATTTTGGGCTCAAATGATCTTACACAGTTCTGGAACCCAACGCGATTCTCACTATTAAATAAAGAGCGTTTATGTAAGCAGAGGTGGGGTTTGCATCAGTTTCAAGAGTAGAGCTGTACTATGTATGGCCCGTATGAGTGGGAAACAATGTTCATTTTCTCTGGGCATTCTCATGGTGCTTGCTGTATTGGAGACACTGGAAAGAAGAGCTTGCTTCTTGCATGAAAACAGAGTATGTTTCAAGGATGAGAACACTGGTCTGAATTTCCCTTCTGATGCGGAGTTAAACCCCAGGATCTGTGTCTTCCCACAAGCAAGAGTTCATTTCTGGTAAACCAAGTGAATTTTGGGCTCAAGTGATTTTACACAGTTCTGGAACCCAACACGATTCTCACTATTAACTAAAGAGCATTTATGTAAGCGGAGCTGTGGTTTGTATCAGTATCAAGAGCCGAGCTGAACTATATATGGTCCGTATGAGTGGGAAACACAGATCTTTTTTTCTGGGCATGCTCATGGTGCTTGATGTATTGGAGACACTGGAAAGAAGAGATTCCTTCTTGCGTGAAAACAGAGTGTGTTTCGTGGATGAGAACAGTGGTCTGAATTTCCCTTCAGAAACGGAGTTAAAGCCCAGGAGCTATTTCTTACTACAAGCAAGAGTTCATTTCTGGTAAACCAAGTGAATTTTGTGCTCAAATGATTTTACACTGTTCTGGAACCCAACACGATTCTCACTATTAACTAAAGAGCATTTATGTAAGCAGAGCTGTGGTTTGTATCAGTTTCATAAGCAGAGCTGAACTATATATATTCCGTATGAGTAGGAAACACAGTTCTTTTTTTTCTGGGCATGCTCATGGTTTTTCCTGTATTGGAGACACTGGAAAGAAGAGATTCCTTCTTGCGTGAAAACAGAGTGGGTTTCATGGATGAGAACACTGGTCTGAATTTCCCTTCCAAAATGGAGTTAAACCCCAGGATCTGTGTCTTCCTACAAGCAAGAGTTCATTTCTGCTAAACCAAGTGAATTTTGGGCTCTAATGATATTACACAGTTCTGGAACCCAACGCGATTCTCAATATTAACAAAATAGCATTTATTTAAGCGGAGCTGTGGTTTGTATCAGTTTCAAGAGCAGAGCTGAACTATATATGGTCCGTATGAGTGGGAAACACAGTTCTTTTTTTCTGGGCATGCTCATAGTGCTTGCTGTATTGGAGACACTGGAAAGAAGAGATTACTTCTTGCGTGAAAACAGAGTGTGTTTCATAGATGAGAACACTGGTCTGAATTTCCCTTGCGAAATGGAGTTAAACCCCAGGATCTTTGTATTCCTATAAGAAAGAGTTCATTTCTGGTAAACCAAGTGAATTTTGGGCTCAAATGATTTTACACAGTTCTGGAACCCAACACGATTCTCACTATTAAATAAAGAGAATTTATGTAAGCGGAGCTGTGGTTTGTATCAGTTTCAAGAGCAGAGCTGAAGTATATATATTCCTTATGAGTAGGAAACACAGTTCTTTTTTTCTGGGCGTGCTCATGGTTCTTGCTGTATTGGAGACACTGGAAAGAAGAGATTCCTTCTTGCGTGAAAACAGAGTGTGTTTCATGGATGAGAACACTGGTCTGAATATCCCTTCCAAAATGGAGTTAAACCCCAGGATCTGTGTATTCCTACAAGCAAGTGTTCTTTTCTGGTAAACCAAGTGAATTTTTGTCTCTAATGATTTTACACAGTTCTTGAACCCAACGCGATTCTCACTATTAACTAAAGAGCATTTATGTAAGCAGAGCTGTGGTTTGTATAAGTTTCATATGCAGTCCTGAACTGTATATGGTCCCTATGAGTGGGAAACACAATTCTTTTTTTCTTGTCATGCTCATGGTGCTTGCTGTATTGGAGACGCTGGAAAGAAGAGCTTGCTTCTTGCGTGAAAACAGAGTGTGTTTCATGGATGAGAACAATGGTCTCAATTTCCCTTCTGAAATGGAGTTAAACCCCAGGATCTGTGTCTTCCTACAAGCAAGAGTTTATTTCTGGTAAACCAAGTGAATTTGGGCTCAAATGATTTTACACAGTTCTGGAACCCAACGCGATTGTCACTATTAACTAAAGAGCATTTATGTAAGAGGAGCTGTGGTTTGTACCAGTTTCATAAGCAGAGCTGAACTGCATATGGTCTGTATGAGTAGGAAACTCACTTCTTTTTTTCTGGGCATGCTCATGGTTCTTGCTGTATTGGAGACGCTGGAAAGAAGAGCTTGCTTCTTGCCTGAAAACAGAGTGTGTTTCATGGATGAGAACAATGGTCTGAATTTCCCTTCCGAAATGGAGTTAAACCCCAGGATCTGTGTCTTCCTACAAGCAAGAGTTTATTTCTGGTAAACCAAGTGAATTTGGGCTCAAATGATTTTACACAGTTCTGGAACCCAAGGCGATTCTCAATATTAACAAAATAGCATTTTTTTAAGCGGAGCTGTGGCTTGTATAAGTTTCATAAGCAGTCCTGAACTGTATATGGTCCGTATGAGTGGGAAACACAGTTCTTTTTTTCTGGGCATGCTCATGGTGCTTTCTGTATTGGAGACAGTGGAAAGAAGAGCTTCCTTCTAGCGTGAAAAGAGAGCGTGTTTCATGGATGGGAACAATGGTCTGAATCTCCCTTCCGAAATGGAGTTAAACCCCAGTATCTGTGTCTTCCTACAAGCAAGAGTTCATTTCTGGTAACCCCCGTGAATTTTGTGCTCAAATGATTTTACACAGTTCTGGAACCCAACGCGATTCTCACTATTAAATAAAGAGCGTTTATGTAAGCAGAGGTGTGTTTTGCATCAGTTTCAAGAGTAGAGCTGAACTATATATGGTCCGCATGAGTGGGAAACACAGATCTTTTTTTCTGGGCATGCTCATGGTGCTTGCTGTATTGGAGACACTGGAAAGAAGAGATTCCTTCTTGTGTGAAAACAGAGTGTGTTTCGTGGATGAGAACAGTGGTCTGAATTTCCCAACAGAAACGGAGTTAAAGCCCAGGATCTATGTCTTACTACAAGCAAGAGTTCATTTCTGGTAAACCAAGTGAATTTTGTGCTCAAATGATTTTACACTGTTCTGGAACCCAACACGATTCTCACTATTAACTAAAGAGCATTTATGTAAGCAGAGCTGTGGTTTGTATCAGTTTCATAAGCAGAGCTGAACTATATATATTCCGTATGAGTAGGAAACACAGTTCTTTTTTTTTTCTGGGCATGCTCATGGTTTTTCCTGTATTGGAGACACTGGAAACAAGAGCTTCCTTCTTGCTTGAAAACAGAGTGTGTTTCATGGATGAGAACACTGGTCTGAATTTCCCTTGCGAAATGGAGTTAAACCCCAGGATCTTTGTCTTCCTATAAGAAAGAGTTCATTTCTGGTAAACCAAGTGAATTTTGGGCTCAAATGATTTTACACAGTTCTGGCACCCAGGGCGATTCTCACTATTAACTAAAGAGCATTTATGTAAGAGGAGCTGTGGTTTGTACCAGTTTCATAAGCAGAGCTGAACTACATATGGTCTATAAGAGTAGGAAACTCAGTTTTTTTTTATGGGCATGCTCATGGTGCTTGCTGTATTGGAGACGCTGGAAAGAAGAGCTTGCTTCTTGACTGAAAACAGAGTATGTTTCATGGATGAGAACAATGGTCTGAATTTCCCTTCCGAAATGGAGTTAAACGCCAGGATCTGTGTCTTCCTACAAGCAAGAGTTCATTTCTGGTAAACCAAGTGAATTTTGGGCTCAAATGATTTTACACAGTTCTGGAAACCAAGGCGATTCTCACTATTAACTAAAGAGCATTTATTTAAGCGGAGCTGTGGTTTGTATCAGTTTCAAGAGCAGAGCTGTTCTACATATTGTCCGTATGAGTGGGAAACAAGTTCTTTTTTCTGGGCATGCTCATGGTGCTTGCTGTATTGGAGACACTGGAAAGAAGAGATTCCTTCTTGCGTGAAAACAGAGTGTGTTTCATGGATGAGAACAGTGGTCTGAATTTCCCTTCAGAAACGGACTTAAAGCCCAGGATCAGTGTCTTCCTACAAGCAAGAGTTCATTTCTGCTAAACCAAGTGAATTTTGGGCTCAAATGATTTTACACAGTTCTGGAACCTAAGGCGATTCTCACTATTAAATAAAGAGCGTTTATGTAAGCAGAGGTGTGGTTTGCATCAGTTTCAAGAGTAGAGCTGTACTATATATGGTCCGTATGAGTGGGAAACTATGTTCATTTTCTCTGGGCATTCTCATGGTGCTTGCTGTATTGGAGACGCTGGAAAAAAGAGCTTGCTTCTTGCATGAAAACCGAGTGTGTTTCATGGATGAGAACAATGGTCTGAATTTCCCTTCCGAAATGGAGTTAAACCCCAGGTTCTGGGTCTTCCTACAAACAAGAGTTCATTTCTGGTAAACAAAGTGAATTTTGGGCTCAAATGATTTTACACTGTTCTGGAACCCAACACGATTCTCACTATTAACTAAAGAGCATTTATGTAAGCAGAGCTGTGGTTTGTATCAGTTTCATAAGCAGAGCTGAACTATATATATTCCGTATGAGTAGGAAACACAGTTCTTTTTTTTCTGGGCATGCTCATACTTTTTCCTGTATTGGAGACACTGGAAAGAACAGCTTCCTTCTTGCTTGAAAAGAGAGTGTGTTTCATGGATGAGAACACTGGTCTGAATTTCCCTTCCGAAATAGAGTTAATCTCCAGGATCAGTGTCTTCCTACAACCAAGAGTTCATTTCTGCTAAACCAAGTGAATTTTGGGATCTAATGATATAACACAGTTCTGGAACCCAACGCGATTCTCAATATTAACTAAATAGCATTTATTTAAGCGGAGCTGTGGTTTGTATCAGTTTCAAGAGCAGAGCTGAACTATATATGGTCCGTATGAGTGGGAAACACAGTTCTTTTTTTCTGGGCATGCTCATGGTGCTTGCTGTATTGGAGGCACTGGAAAGAAGAGATTCCTTCTTGCGTGAAAACAGAGTGTGTTTCATGGATGAGAACACTGGTGTGAATTTCCCTTGCGAAATGGAGTTAAACCCCAGGATCTGTGTCTTCCTACAAGCAAGAGTTCATTTCTGGTAAACCAAGTGAATTTTGTGCTCAAATGATTTTACACAGTTCTGGAACCCAACACGATTCTCACTATTAACTAAAGAGCATTTATGTAAGCAGAGCTGTGGTTTGTATCAGTTTCATAAGCAGAGCTGAACTATATATATTCCGTATGAGTAGGAAACACAGTTCTTTTTTTCTGGGCATGCTCATTGTTTTTCCTGTATCGGAGACACTGGAAAGAAGAGCTTCCTTCTTGCTTGAAAACAGAGTGTGTTTCATGGATGAGAACACTGGTCTGAATTTCCCATCCGAAATGGAGTTAAACTCCAGGATCAGTGTCTTCCTACAAGCAAGAGTTCATTTCTGCTAAACCAAGTGAATTTTGGGCTCTAATGATTTTACACAGTTCTGGAACCCAAGGCGATTCTCACTATTAACTAAAGAGCATTTATGTAAGAAGAGCTGTGGTTTGTTCCAGTTTCATAAGCAGAGCTGAACTACATATGGTCTATATGAGTAGGAAACTCAGTTCTTTTTTTACGGGCATGCTCATGGTGCTTGCTGTATTGGAGACGCTGGAAAGAAGAGCTTGCTTCTTGACTGAAAACAGAGTGTGTTTCATGGACGTGAACAGTGGTCTTAATTTCCCTTCAGAAACGGAGATAAAGCCCAGGATCTGTGTCTTCCTACAAGCAAGAGTTCATTTCTTGCAAACCAAGTGAATTTTGGGCTCAAATGATTTTACACAGTTATGGAACCCAAAATGATTCTCACTATTAACTAAAGAGCATTTATGTAAGAGGAGCTGTCGTTTGTACCAGTTTCACACGCACAGCTGAACTACATATTGTCTGTATGAGTAGGAAACTCAGTTCTTTTTTTCTGGGCATTCTCATGGTTCTTGCTGTATTGGAGACGCTGGAAAAAAGAGGTTGCTTCTTGAATGAAAACAGAGTGTGTTTCATGGATGAGAACACTGGTCTGAATTTCCCTTCCGAAATGGAGTTAAACCCCAGGTTCTGGGGCTTCCTACAAACAAGAGTTCATTTCTGGTAAAAAAAAAAAAAAGTGAATTTTGGGCTCAAATGATTTTACACAGTTCTGGAACCCAACACGATTCTCACTATTAACTAAAGAGCATTTATGTAAGCAGAGCTGTGGTTTGTATCAGTTTCATAAGCAGAGCTGAACTATATATATTCTGTATGAGTAGGAAACACAGTTCTTTTTTTTCTGGGCATGCTCATGGTTTTTCCTGTATTGGAGACACTGGAAAGAAGAGCTTCCTTCTTGTGTGAAAACAGAGTGTGTTTCATAGATGAGAACACTGGTCTGAATTTCCCTTGCGAAATGGAGTTAAACCCCACGATCTGTGTCTTCCTATAAGAAAGAGTTCATTTCTGGTAAACCAAGTGAATTTTGGGATCAAATGATTTTACACGGTTCTGGAACCCAGGGCGATTCTCACTATTAACTAAAGAGCATTTATGTAAGAGGAGCTGTGGTTTGTACCAGTTTCATAAGCAGAGCTGAACTACATATGGTCTATATGAGTAGGAAACTCAGTTCTTTTTTTACGGGCATGCTCATGGTGCTTGCTGTATTGGAGACGCTGGAAAGAAGAGCTTGCTTCTTGACTGAAAACAGAGTGTGTTTCATGGACGAGAACAGTGGTCTGAATTTCCCTTCAGAAACGGAGATAAAGCCCAGGATCTGTATCTTCCGACAAGCAAGAGTTCATTTCTGGCAAACCAAGTGAATTTTGGGCTCAAATGATTTTGCACAGTTGTGGAACCCAACGCGATTCTCACTATTAACTCAAGAGCATTTATATAAGAGGAGCTGTGGTTTGTATCAGTTTCAAGAGCAGAGCTGAACTACATATTGTCCGTATGAGTGGGAAACACTGTTCTTTTTTTCTGGGCATGCTCACGGTGCTTGCTGTATTGGAGAAACTGGAAAGAAGAGATTCCTTCTTGCGTGAAAATAGAGTGTGTTTCATGGACGAGAACAGTGGTCTGAATTTCCCTTCAGAAACGGAGATAAAGCCCAGGATCTGTGTCTTCCTACAAGCAAGAGTTCATTTCTGGTAAACCAAGTGAATTTTGTGCTCAAATGATTTTACACAGTTCTGGAACCCAACACGATTCTCACTATTAACTAAAGAGCATTTATGTAAGCAGAGCTGTGGTTTGTATCAGTTTCATAAGCAGAGCTGAACTATATATATTCCGTATGAGTAGGAAACACAGTTCTTTTTTTCTGGGCATGCACATGGTTTTTCCTGTATCGGAGACACTGGAAAGAAGAGCTTCCTTCTTGCTTGAAAACAGAGGGTGTTTCATGGATGAGAACACTGGTCTGAATTTCCCTTCCGAAATGGAGTTAAACTCCAGGATCAGTGTCTTCCTACAAGCAAGAGTTCATTTCTGCTAAACCAAGTGAATTTTGGGCTCAAATGATTTTACACAGTTCTGGAACCCAGGGCGATTCTGACTATTAACTAAAGAGCATTTATGTAAGAAGAGCTGTGGTTTGTTCCAGTTTCATAAGCAGAGCTGTACTACATATGGTCTATATGAGTAGGAAACTCAGTTCTTTTTTTACGGGCATGCTCATGGTGCTTGCTGTATTGGAGACGCTGGAAAGAAGAGCTTGCTTCTTGACTGAAAACAGAGTGTGTTTCATGGATGAGAACAGTGGTCTGAATTTCCCTTCAGAAACGGAGATAAAGCCCAGGATCTGTGTCTTCCTACAAGCAAGAGTTCATTTCTTGCAAACCAAGTGAATTTTGGGCTCAAATGATTTTACACAGTTATGGAACCCAACATGATTCTCACTATTAACTAAAGAGCATTTATGTAAGAGGAGCTGTGGTTTGTACCAGTTTCATACGCACAGCTGAACTACCTATGGTCTGTATGAGTAGGAAAGTCAGTTCTTTTTTTCTGGGCATTCTCATGGTTCTTGCTGTATTGGAGACGCTGGAAAAAAGAGCTTGCTTCTTGCATGAAAACAGAGTGTGTTTCATGGATGAGAACAATGGTCTGAATTTCCCTTCCGAAATGGAGTTAAACCCCAGGTTCTGGGTCTTCCTACAAACAAGAGTTCATTTCTGGTAAACAAAGTGAATTTTGGGCTCAAATGATTTTACACAGTTCTGGAACCCAACACGATTCTCACTATTAACTAAAGAGCATTTATGTAAGCAGAGCTGTGGTTTGTATCAGTTTCATAAGCAGCGCTGAACTATATATATTCCGTATGAGTAGGAAACACAGTTCTTTTTTTTGTGGGCATGCTCATGGTTTTTCCTGTATTGGAGACACTGGAAAGAAGAGCTTCCTTCTTGTGTGAAAACAGAGTGTCTTACATAGATGAGAACACTGGTCTGAATTTCCCTTCCGAAATGGAGTTAAACTCCAGGATCAGTGTCTTCCTACAAGCAAGAGTTCATTTCTGGTAAACCAAGTGATTTTTGGGCTCTAATGATATTACACAGTTCTTGAACCCAACGCGATTCTCAATATTAACTAAATAGCATTTATTTAAGCTGAGCTGTGGTTTGTATCAGTTTCAAGAGCAGAGCTGAACTATATATGGTCCGTATGAGTGGGAAACACAGTTCTTTTTTTCTGGGCATGCTCAGGGTGCTTGCTGTATTGGAGACACTGGAAAGAAGAGATTCCTTCTTGCGTGAAAACAGAGTGTGTTTCATAGATGAGAACACTGGTCTGAATTTCCCTTGCGAAATGGAGTTAAACCCCAGGATCTGTGTCTTCCTGTAAGAAAGAGTTCATTTCTGGTAAACCAAGTGAATTTTGGGCTCAAATGATTTTACACAGTTCTGGAACCCAGGGCGATTCTCACTATTAACTGAAGAGCATTTATGTAAGAGGAGCTGTGGTTTGTACCAGTTTCATAAGCAGAGCTGAACTACATATGGTCTATGTGAGTAGGAAACTCAGTTCTTTTTTTCTGGGCATGCTCATGGTTCTTGCTGTATTGGAGACGCTGGAAAGAAGAGCTTGCTTCTTGCGTGAAAACAGAGTATGTTTCATGGATGAGAACAATGGTCTGAATTTCCCTTCCGAAATGGAGTTAAACCCCAGGATCTGTGTCTTCCTACAAGCAAGAGTTCATTTCTGGTAAACCAAGTGAATTTTGGGCTCAAATGATTTTACACAGTTCTGGAACCCAACGTGATTCTCACTATTAACTAAAGAGCATTTATTTAAGCGGAGATGTGGTTTGTATCAGTTTCAAGAGCAGACCTGAACTATATATTGTCCGTATGAGTGGGATACACAGTTCTTGTTTTCTGGGCATGCTCATGGTGCTTGCTGTATTGGAGACGCTGGAAAGAAGAGATTCCTTCTTGCGTGAAAACAGAGTGTGTTTCATGGACGAGAACAGTGGTCTGAATTTTCCTTCAGAAACGGAGATAAAGCCCAGGATCTGTGTCTTCCTACAAGCAAGAGTTCATTTCTGGCAAACCAAGTGAATTTTGTGCTCAAATGATTTTACACAGTTATGGAACCCAACATGATTCTCACTATGAACTAAAGAGCATTTATGTAAGAGGAGTTGTGGTTTGTACCAGATTCATACGCACAGCTGAACTACATATTGTCTATAAGAGTAGGAATCTAAGTTCTTTTTTTATGGGCTTGCTCATGGTGCTTGCTGTATTGGAGACACTGGAAATAAGAGCTTGCTTCTTGACTGAAAACAGAGTGTGTTTCATGGATGAGAACACTGGTCTGAATTTCCCTTCCTAAATGGAGTTAAACTCCAGGATCAGTGTCTTCCTACAAGCAAGAGTTCATTTCTGCTAAACCAAGTGAATTTTGGGCTCAAATGATTTTACACAGTTCTGCAACCAAGGGCGATTCTCACTATTAACTAAAGAGCATTTATGTAAGAGGAGCTGTAGTTTGCACCAGTTTCATAAGCAGAGCTGAACTACATATGGTCTATATGAGTAGGAAACTCAGTTCTTTTTTATGGGCATGCTCATGGTTCTTGCTGTATTGGAGACACTGGAAAGAAGAGCTTGCTTCTTGCGTGAAAACAGAGTGTGTTTCATGGATGAGAACAGTGGTCTGAATTTCTCTTCAGAAACGGAGTTAAACCCTAGGATCTGTGTCTTCCTACAAGCAAGAGTTTATTTCTGGTAAACCAAGTGAATTTTGGGCTCAAAAGATTTTACACAGTTCTGGAACCCAGCACGATTCTAACTATTAACTAAAGAGCATTTGTGTAAGCAGAGCTGTGGTTTGTATCAGTTTCATAAGCAGAGTTGAACTAGATATGGTCCGTATGAGTAGGAAACACAGTTCTTTTTGTCTGGGCTTGCTCACGTTTCTTTTTGTTTGGAGACACAGGAAAGAAGAGCATGCTTCTTGTGTAAAAACTTTGTGTGTTTCATGGATGAGAACACAAGTGTGAATTTCCCTTCACAAACGGAATGAAGATCCAGGATCTGTGTCTTCCTACATGTAAGAGTTCATTTCTTGGTAACCCATTGATTTTGTGGCTCAAATGAATTCAACTGTTAACAAACCCAACGTGTTTCTCACTATTTACTAAAGAACACATAAGTTAAAGGAGCTGTGGTTTGTATCAGTTTCATAAGCACAGTTGAACTACATATGGTCTGTATGAGTAGGATACACAGTTCTTTTTTTCTGGTCATGCTCATAATTCTTGATGTATTCGATACGCTGGAAAGAAGAGCTTGCTTCTTGCGTGAAAACAGATTGTGTTCCATGGATGAGAACACTGGTCTGAATTTCCCTTTAGAAACGGAGGTAAACCACAGGATCTGTGTCTTCCTACAAGCAAGAGTTCATTTCTGGTATACAAAGAGAATTTTGGGATCAAATGATTTTACACAGTACAGAAACTCATCGCAATTCTCACTCTTAAATAAAGAGCATTTATGTAAGAGGAGCTGTGTTTTGTATCAGTTTCATAAGCAGAGTTGAAATACATATGGGGCATATGAGAAGGAAACAAAGTTCTTTTTTTCTGGGCATTCTTATGGTTCTTGCTGTATTGGAGACGCTAGAAAGAAGAGGATGCTTCTTGCGTTAAACCGCATGTGTTTCATGGATGAGAACACTGGTCTGAATTTACCTTCAGAAACGGAGTTAAACCACAGGATCTGTGTCTTCTACAAGAAAGAGTTCATTTCTGGTAAACCCAGTGAATTTGGGCTAAAATGATTTTACACATTTTACGAACACAACACGATTCTCACTGCTAACTAAAGAGAAATTATGTAAGAAGAGGTGTGTTTTGTATCAGTTTCATAAGCAGAGTTGAACTACATATGGTCTGTATGAGTAGGAAACAAAGTTCTCTTTTTTCTGGGCATGCTCATATTTCTTTCTGTATTGGAGACGCTTGAAAGAAGAGCTTGCTTCTTGCGTGAAAACAGAGTTTGTTTCATGGATGAGAACACTGGTCTGAATTTCCATCCAAAAACAGAGTTAAACCCCAGGATCAGTGTCTTCCTACAAGCAAGAGTTCATTTCTGGTAAACCCAGTGAATTTCGGGCTCAAATGATATTTCGCAGTTCACGAACCCAACGCGATTCTCACTATTAACTAAAGAGCATTTATGTAGGAGAAGCTGTGGTTTGTATCAGTTTCATAAGCAGTCCTGAACTGTATATGGTCCGTATGAGTGGGAAACACAGTTCTTTTTTTCTGTGCATGCTCATGGTGCTTGCTGTATTGGAGACACTGGAAAGAAGAGCTTCCTTCTTGCTTGAAACCAGATTGTGTTTCATGGATGAGAACACTGGTCTGAATATCCCTTCCGGAATGGAGTTAAACTGCAGGATCAGTGTCTTCCTACAAGCAAGAGTTCTTTTCTAGTAAACCAAGTGAATTTTGGACTCAAATGATTTTACACAGTTCTGGAACCCAACGCGATTCTCTCTATTAACTAAAGAGCATTTATGTAAGAGGAGCTGTGGTTTGTACCAGTTTCATAAGCAGAGCTGAACTACATATGGTCTATATGAGTAGGAAACACATTTCTTTTTTTCTGGACATGCCCATGTGTCTTGCTGTATTGGAGACTCTGGAAAGAAGAGCTTGCTTCTTGCGTGAAAACAGAGTATGTTTCAGGGATGAGAACAGTGGTCTGAATTTCCCTTCAGAAAAGGAGTTAAAGCCCAGGACCTGTGTCTTCCTACAAGCAAGAGTTCATTTCTGGTAAACCAAGTGAATTTTGGGCTCAAATGATTTTACACAGTTGTGGAACCCAACACGATTCTCACTATTAACTAAAGAGCATTTATGTAAGCGGAGCTGTGGTTTGTATCAGTTTCATAAGCAGAGCTGAACTATTTATATTCCGTATGAGTAGGAAACACAGTTCTTTTTTTCTGGGCATGCTCATGGTGCTTGCTGTATTTGAGACACTGGAAAGAAGAGCTTCCTTCTTGCGTGAAAACAAAGTGTGTTTCATGGATGTGAACACTGGTCTGAATTTCCCTTCCAAAATGGAGTTAAACCCCAAAATCTGTGTCTTCCTACAAGCAAGAGTTCATTTCTGGCAAACCAAGTGAATTTTGGACTCAAATGATTTTACACAGTTCTGGAACCCAACGCGATTCTCACTATTAACTAAAGAGCATTTATGTAAGCAGAGCTGTGGTTTGTATAAGTTTCATAAGCAGTCCTGAACTGTATATGGTCCGTATGAGTGGGAAACACTTTTCTTTTATTCTTGGCATGCTCATGGTGCTTGCTGTATTGGAGACGCTGGAAAGAAGAGCTTGCTTCCTGCGTGAAAAAAGTGTGTGTTTCATGGATGAGAACAATGGTCTGAATTTCCCTTCTGAAATGGATTTAAACCCCAGGATCTGTGTCTTCCTACAAGCAAGAGTTCATTTTTGGTAACCACCGTGAATTTTGCGCTCAAATGATTTTACACAGTTCTGGAACCCAACACGATTCTCACTATTAACTAAAGAGCATTTATGTAAGCAGAGCTGTGGTTTGTATAAGTTTCATAAGCAGAGCTGAACTATATATATTCCATATGAGAAGGAAACACAGTTCTTTTTTTCTGGGCATGCTCATGGTGCTTGCTGTATTGGAGACCCTGGAAAGAAGAAATTACTTCTTGCGTGAAACAGAGTGTGTTTCATGGATGAGAACACTGCTCTGAATTTCCCTTCCGAAATGGAGTTAAACCCCAGGATCTGTGTCTTCCTACAAGCAAGAGTTCATTTCTGGCAAACCAAGTGAATTTTGGGCTCAAATGATTTTACACAGTTTTGGAACCCAAGGCGATTCTCACTATTAACTAAAGAGCATTTATGTAAGTGGAGCTGTGGTTTGTACCAGTTTCATACGCACAGCTGAACTACATATGGTCTGTATGAGTAGGAAACTCAGTTCTTTTTTTCTGGGCATTCTCATGGTTCTTGCTGTATTGGAGACGCTGGAAAGAAGAGCTTGCTTCTCGCATGAAAACAGAGAGTGTTTCATGGATGAGAACAATGGTCTGAATTTCCCTTCCGAAATGGAGTTAAACCCCAGGTTCTGTGTCTTCCTACAAAGAAGAGTTCATTTCTGGTAAACCAAGTGAATTTTGGGCTCAAATGATTTTACACAGTTCTGGAACCCAACACGATTCTCACTATTAACTAATGAGCATTTATGTAAGCAGAGCTGTGGTTTGTATCAGTTTCAAAAGCAGAGCTGAACTATATATATTCTGTATGAGTAGGAAACACAGTTCTTTTTTTTATGGGCATGCTCATGGTTTTTCCTGTATTGGAGACACTGGAAAGAAGAGCTTCCTTCTTGCTTGAAAACAGAGTGTGTTTCATGGATGAGAACAATGGTCTGTATTTCCCTTCCGAAATGGAGTTAAACCCCAGGATCTGTGTCTTCCTACAAGCAAGAGTACATTTCTGGTCAACCAAGTGAATTTTGGACTCAAATGATTTTACACAGTTCTGGAACCCAACGCGATTCTCACTATTAACTGAAGAGCATTTATTTAAGCGGAGCTGTGGTTTGTATCAGTTTCAAGAGCAGAGCTGAACTATATATGGTCCATATAAGTGGGAAACACAGTTCTTTTTCTGGGCATGCTCATGGTGCTTGCTGTATTGGAGACACTGGAAAGAAGAGATTCCTTCTTGCGTGAAAACAGAGTGTGTTTCATAGATGAGAACACTGGTCTGAATTTCCCTTGCGAAATGGAGTTAAACCCCAGGATCTGTGTCTTCCGATAAGAAAGAGTTCATTTCTGCTATACCAAGTGAATTTTGGGCTCTAATGATATTACACAGTTCTGGAACCCAACGCGATTCTCAATGTTAACTAAATAGCATTTATTTAAGCGGAGCTGTACTTTGCACCAGTTTCATAAGCAGAGCTGAACTACATATGGTCTATATGAGTAGGAAACTCAGTTCTTTTTTTCTGGGCATGCTCATGGTGCTTGCTGTATTGGAGACGCTGGAAAGAAGAGCTTGCTTCTTGCCTGAAAACAGAGTGTGTTTCATGGATGAGAACAATGGTCTGAATTTCCCTTATGAAATGGAGTTAAAACCCAGGATCTTTGCCTTCCTACAAGCAAGAGTTCATTTCTGGTAAACCAAGTGAATTTTGAGCTCAAATGATTTTACACAGTTCTGGAACCCAACGCGATTCTCACTATTAACTAAAGAGCATTTATTTAAGAGGAGATGTGTTTTGTATCAGTTTCAAGAGCAGAACTGAACTATATATTGTCCATATGAGTGGGAAACACAGTTCTTTTTTTCTGGGCATGCTCATGGTGCTTGTTGTATTGGAGACACTGGAAAGAAGAGATTCCTTCTTGCGTGAAAATAGAGTGTGTTTCATGGACGAGAACAGTGGTTGAATTTCCCTTCAGAAATGGAGATAAAGCCCAGGATCTGTGTCTTCCTACAAGCAAGAGTACATTTCTGGTAAACCAAGTGAATTTTGGGCTCAAATGATTTTACACACGATTCTCACTATTAACTAAAGAGCATTTATTTAAGCAGAGCTGTGGATTGTATCAGTTTCAAAAGCAGAGCTGAACTGTATATATTCCGTATGAGTAGGAAACACAGTTCTTTTTTTTTTCTGGGCATGCTCATGGTTTTTCCTGTATTGGAGACACTGGAAAGAAGAGCTTCCTTCTTGCTTGAAAACAGAGTGTGTATCATGGATGAGAACACTGGTCTGAATTTCCCTTCCAAAATGGAGTTAAACTCCAGGATCAGTGTCTTCCTACAAGCAAGAGTTCATTTCTGCTAAACCAAGTGAATTTGGGCTCTAATGATATTACACAGTTCTGGAACCCAACGCGATTGTCATTATTAACTAAATAGCATTTATTTAAGCGGAGCTGTGGTTTGTATCAGTTTCAAGAGCAGAGCTGAACTATATATGGTCCATATAAGTGGGAAACACAGTTCTTTTTTTATGGGCATGCTCATGGTTCTTGCTGTATTGGAGACGCTGGAAAGAAGAGCTAGCTTCTTGACTGAAAACAGAGTGTGTTTCATGGATGAGAACAATGGTCTGTATTTCCCTTCCGAAATGGAGTTAAACCCCAGGATCTGTGTCTTCCTACAAGCAAGAGTTCATTTCTGGTAAACCAAATGAGTTTTGGGCTCAAATGATTTTACACAGTTCTGGAACCCAACGCGATTCTCACTGTTAACTAAAGCGCATTTATTTAAGCGGAGCTGTGGTTTGTATCAGTTTCAAGAGCAGAGCTGAACTATATATTGTCCGTATGAGTTGGAAACACATTTCTTTTTTTCTGGGCATGTAATGGTGCTTGCTGTATTGGAGACACTGGAAAGAAGAGATTCCTTCTTTTGTGAAAGAGTTTGTTTCATGGACGAGAACAGTGGTTGAATTTCCCTTCAGAAACGGAGATAAATCCCAGGATCTGTGTCTTCCTACAAGCAAGAGTTCATTTCTGCTAACCCAAGTGAATTTTGGGCTCTAATGATATTACACAGTTGTGGAACACAACGCGATTGTCAATGTTAACTAAATAGCATTTATTTAAGCGGAGTTGTGGTTGGTATCAGTTTCAAGAGCAGAGCTGAACTATGTATTATCCGTATGAGTGGGAAACACAGTTCTTTTTTCTGGGCATGCTCATGGTACTTGCTGTATTGGAGACACTGGAAAGAAGAGATTCCTTCTTGCGAGAAAACAGAGTTTGTTTCATAGATGAGAACACTGGTCTGAATTTCCCTTGCGAAATGGAGTTAAACCCCAGGATCTGTGTCTTCCTATAAGAAAGAGTTCATTTCTGGTAAACCAAGTGAATTTTGGGCTCAAATGATTTTACACAGTTCTGGAACCTAGGGCGATTCTCACTATTAACTAAAGAGCATTTATGTAAGAGGAGCTGTACTTTGCACCAGTTTCATAAGCAGAGCTGAACTACATAAGGTCTATATGAGTAGGAAACTCAGTTCTTTTTTATGGGCATGCTCATGGTGCTTGCTGTATTGGAGACGCTGGAAAGAAGAGCTTGCTTCTTGACTGAAAACAGAGTCTGTCTCATGGATGAGAACAATGGTCTGAATTTCCCTTCCGAAATGGAGTTAAACCCCAGGATCTGTGTCTTCCTACAAGCAAGAGTACATTTCTGGTAAACCAAGTGAGTTTTGGGCTCAAATGATTTTACACAGTTCTGGAACCCAACGCGATTCACACTATTAACTAAAGAGCATTTATTTAAGCGGAGCTGTGGTTTGTATCAGTTTCAAGAGCAGAGCTGAACTATATATAGTCCGTATGAGTGGGAAACACAGTTCTTTTTTTCTCGGCATGCTAATGGTGCTTGCTGTATTGGAGACACTGGAAAGAAGAGCTTCCTTCTTGCTTGAAAACAGAGTGTGTTTCATGGATGAGAACACTGGTCTGAATTTCCTTTGCGAAATGGAGTTAAACTCCAGGATCAGTGTCTTCCTACAAGCAAGAGTTCATTTCTGCTAAACCAAGTGAATTTGGGCTCTAATGATAGTACATAGTTCTGGAACCCAACGCGATTCTCAATATTAACTAAATAGCATTTATTTAAGCGGAGCTGTGGTTTGTATCAGTTTCAAGAGCAGAGCTGAACTATATATGGTCCATACAAGTGGGAAACACAGTTCTTTTTTTCTGGGCATGCTCATGGTGCTTGCTGTATTGGAGACACTGGAAAGAAGAGATTCCTTCTTGCGTGAAAATAGAGTTTGTTTCATGGACGAGAACAGTGGTTGAATTTCCCTTCAGAAACGGAGATAAAGCCCAGGATCTGTGTCTTCCTGCAAGCAAGAGTTCATTTCTGGTGAACCAAGTGAATATTGGGCTCAAATGATTTTACACAGTTCTCGAACCTAACACAATTCTCACTATTAACTAAAGAGCATTTATGTAAGCAGAGCTGTGGTTTGTATCAGTTTCAAAAGCAGAGCTGAACTGTATATATTCCGTATGAGTAGGAAGCACAGTTCTTTTTTTTTTTCTGGGCATGCTCATGGTTTTTCCTGTATTGGAGACACTGGAAAGAAGAGCTTCCTTCTTGCTTGAAAACAGAGTGTGTATCATGGATGAGAACACTGGTCTGAATTTCCCTTCCAAAATGGAGTTAAACTCCAGGATCAGTGTCTTCCTACAAGCAAGAGTTCATTTCTGCTAAACCAAGTGAATTTGGGCTCTAATGATATTACACAGTTCTGGTACCCAACGCGATTCTCACTATTAACTGAAGAGCATTTATTTAAGCGGAGCTGTGGTTTGTATCAGTTTCAAAAGCAGAGCTGAACTATATATATTCCGTATGAGTAGGAAACACAGTTCTTTTTTTCTGGGCATGCTCATGTTTTTTCCTGTATTGGAGACACTGGAAAGAAGAGCTTCCTTCTTGCTTGAAAACAGAGTGTGTTTCATGGATGCGAACACTGGTCTGAATTTCCCTTCCGAAATGGAGTTAAACTCCAGGATCAGTGTCTTCCTACAAGCAAGAGTTCATTTCTGCTAACCCAAGTGAATTTTGGGCTCTAATGATATTACACAGTTGTGGAACACAACGCGATTGTCAATGTTAACTAAATAGCATTTATTTAAGCGGAGTTGTGGTTGGTATCAGTTTCAAGAGCAGAGCTGAACTATGTATTATCCGTATGAGTGGGAAACACAGTTCTTTTTTCTGGGCATGCTCATGGTACTTGCTGTATTGGAGACACTGGAAAGAAGAGATTCCTTCTTGCGAGAAAACAGAGTTTGTTTCATAGATGAGAACACTGGTCTGAATTTCCCTTGCGAAATGGAGTTAAACCCCAGGATCTGTGTCTTCCTATAAGAAAGAGTTCATTTCTGGTAAACCAAGTGAATTTTGGGCTCAAATGATTTTACACAGTTCTGGAACCTATGGCGATTCTCACTATTAACTAAAGAGCATTTATGTAAGAGGAGCTGTACTTTGCACCAGTTTCATAAGCAGAGCTGAACTACATAAGGTCTATATGAGTAGGAAACTCAGTTCTTTTTTATGGGCATGCTCATGGTGCTTGCTGTATTGGAGACGCTGGAAAGAAGAGCTTGCTTCTTGACTGAAAACAGAGTCTGTTTCATGGATGAGAACAATGGTCTGAATTTCCCTTCCGAAATGGAGTTAAACCCCAGGATCTGTGTCTTCCTACAAGCAAGAGTACATTTCTGGTAAACCAAGTGAATTTTGGGCTCAAATGATTTTACACAGTTCTGGAACCCAACACGATTCTCACTATTAACTAAAGAGCATTTATTTAAGCAGAGCTGTGGTTTGTATCAGTTTCAAAAGCAGAGCTGAACTGTATATATTCCGTATGAGTAGGAAACACAGTTCTTTTTTTTTTCTGGGCATGCTCATGGTTTTTCCTGTATTGGAGACACTGGAAAGAAGAGCTTCCTTCTTGCTTGAAAACAGAGTGTGTATCATGGATGAGAACACTGGTCTGAATTTCCCTTCCAAAATGGAGTTAAACTCCAGGATCAGTGTCTTCCTACAAGCAAGAGTTCATTTCTGCTAAACCAAGTGAATTTGGGCTCTAATGATATTACACAGTTCTGGAACCCAACGCGATTCTCATTATTAACTAAATAGCATTTATTTCAGTGGAGCTGTGGTTTGTATCAGTTTCAAGAGCAGAGCTGAACTATATATGGTCCATATAAGTGGGAAACACAGTTCTTTTTTATGGGCATGCTCATGGTTCTTGCTGTATTGGAGACGCTGGAAAGAAGAGCTTGCTTCTTGACTGAAAACAGAGTGTGTTTCATGGATGAGAACAATGGTCTGAATTTCCCTTCCGAAATGGAGTTAAACCCCAGGATCTGTGTCTTCCTACAAGCAAGAGTTCATTTCTGGTAAACCAAGTGAGTTTTGGGCTCAAATGATTTTACACAGTTCTGGAACCCAACGCGATTCTCACTGTTAACTAAAGCGCATTTATTTAAGCGGAGCTGTGGTTTGTATCAGTTTCAAGAGCAGAGCTGAACTATATATTGTCCGTATGAGTTGGAAACACATTTCTTTTTTTCTGGGCATGCTAATGGTGCTTGCTGTATTGGAGACACTGGAAAGAAGAGATTCCTTCTTTTGTGAAAATAGAGTTTGTTTCATGGACGAGAACAGTGGTTGAATTTCCCTTCAGAAACGGAGATAAATCCCAGGATCTGTGTCTTCCTACAAGCAAGAGTTCATTTCTGGTAAACCAAGTGAATTTTGGGCTCAAATGATTTTACGCAGTTCTGGAACCCAACACGATTCTCACTATTAACTAAATAGCATTTATTTAAGCGGAGCTGTGGTTTGTATCAGTTTCAAGAGCAGAGCTGAACTATATATGGTCCATATAAGTGGGAAACACAGTACTTTTTTTCTGGGCATGCTCATGGTGCTTGCTGTATTGGAGACACTGGAAAGAAGAGATTCCTTCTTGCGAGAAAACAGAGTTTGTTTCATCGATGAGAACACTGGTCTGAATTTCCCTTGCGAAATGGAGTTAAACCCCAGGATCTGTGTCTTCCTACAAGCAAGAGTACATTTCTGGTAAACCAAGTGAATTTTGGGCTCAAATTATTTTACACAGTTCTGGAACCCAACGCGATTCTCACTATTAACTGAAGAGCATTTATTTAAGCGGAGCTGTGGTTTGTATCAGTTTCAAGGGCAGAGCTGAACTATATATTGTCCGTATGAGTGGGAAACACAGTTCTTTTTTTCTGGGCATGCTAATGGTGCTTGTTGTATTGGAGACGCTGGAAAGAAGAGCTTGCTTCTTGACTGAAAACAGAGTGTGTTTCATGGATGAGAACAATGGTCTGAATTTCCCTTGCGAAATGGAGTTAAACCCCAGGATCTGTGTCTTCCTATAAGAAAGAGTTCATTTCTGGTAAACCAAGTGAATTTTGGGCTCAAATGATTTTACACAGTTCTGGAACCAAGGGCGATTCTCACTATTAACTAAAGAGCATTTATGTAAGAGGAGCTGTAGTTTGCACCAGTTTCATAAGCAGAGCTGAACTACATATGGTCTATATGAGTAGGAAACTCAGTTCTTTTTTTATGGGCATGCTCATGGTGCTTGCTGTATTGGAGACGCTGGAAAGAAGAGCTTGCTTCTTGACTGAAAACAGAGTGTGATTCATGGATGAGAACAATGGTCTGAATTTCCCTTCCGAAATGGAGTTAAACCCCAGGATCTGTGTCTTCCTACAAGCAAGAGTTCATTTCTGGTAAACCAAGTGAATTTTGGGCTCAAATGATTTTACACAGTTCTGGAACCTAGGGCGATTCTCACTATTAACTAAAGAGCATTTATGTAAGAGGAGCTGTACTTTGCACCAGTTTCATAAGCAGAGCTGAACTACATAAGGTCTATATGAGTAGGAAACTCAGTTCTTTTTTATGGGCATGCTCATGGTGCTTGCTGTATTGGAGACGCTGGAAAGAAGAGCTTGCTTCTTGACTGAAAACAGAGTGTGTTTCATGGATGCGAACACTGGTCTGAATTTCCCTTCCGAAATGGAGTTAAACTCCAGGATCAGTGTCTTCCTACAAGCAAGAGTTCATTTCTGCTAACCCAAGTGAATTTTGGGCTCTAATGATATTACACAGTTGTGGAACACAACGCGATTGTCAATGTTAACTAAATAGCATTTATTTAAGCGGAGTTGTGGTTGGTATCAGTTTCAAGAGCAGAGCTGAACTATGTATTATCCGTATGAGTGGGAAACACAGTTCTTTTTTCTGGGCATGCTCATGGTACTTGCTGTATTGGAGACACTGGAAAGAAGAGATTCCTTCTTGCGAGAAAACAGAGTTTGTTTCATAGATGAGAACACTGGTCTGAATTTCCCTTGCGAAATGGAGTTAAACCCCAGGATCTGTGTCTTCCTATAAGAAAGAGTTCATTTCTGGTAAACCAAGTGAATTTTGGGCTCAAATGATTTTACACAGTTCTGGAACCTAGGGCGATTCTCACTATTAACTAAAGAGCATTTATGTAAGAGGAGCTGTACTTTGCACCAGTTTCATAAGCAGAGCTGAACTACATAAGGTCTATATGAGTAGGAAACTCAGTTCTTTTTTATGGGCATGCTCATGGTGCTTGCTGTATTGGAGACGCTGGAAAGAAGAGCTTGCTTCTTGACTGAAAACAGAGTCTGTTTCATGGATGAGAACAATGGTCTGAATTTCCCTTCCGAAATGGAGTTAAACCCCAGGATCTGTGTCTTCCTACAAGCAAGAGTACATTTCTGGTAAACCAAGTGAATTTTGGGCTCAAATGATTTTACACAGTTCTGGAACCCAACACGATTCTCACTATTAACTAAAGAGCATTTATTTAAGCAGAGCTGTGGTTTGTATCAGTTTCAAAAGCAGAGCTGAACTGTATATATTCCGTATGAGTAGGAAACACAGTTCTTTTTTTTTTCTGGGCATGCTCATGGTTTTTCCTGTATTGGAGACACTGGAAAGAAGAGCTTCCTTCTTGCTTGAAAACAGAGTGTGTATCATGGATGAGAACACTGGTCTGAATTTCCCTTCCAAAATGGAGTTAAACTCCAGGATCAGTGTCTTCCTACAAGCAAGAGTTCATTTCTGCTAAACCAAGTGAATTTGGGCTCTAATGATATTACACAGTTCTGGAACCCAACGCGATTCTCATTATTAACTTAATAGCATTTATTTCAGCGGAGCTGTGGTTTGTATCAGTTTCAAGAGCAGAGCTGAACTATATATGGTCCATATAAGTGGGAAACACAGTTCTTTTTTATGGGCATGCTCATGGTTCTTGCTGTATTGGAGACGCTGGAAAGAAGAGCTTGCTTCTTGACTGAAAACAGAGTGTGTTTCATGGATGAGAACAATGGTCTGAATTTCCCTTCCGAAATGGAGTTAAACCCCAGGATCTGTGTCTTCCTACAAGCAAGAGTTCATTTCTGGTAAACCAAGTGAGTTTTGGGCTCAAATGATTTTACACAGTTCTGGAACCCAACGCGATTCTCACTGTTAACTAAAGCGCATTTATTTAAGCGGAGCTGTGGTTTGTATCAGTTTCAAGAGCAGAGCTGAACTATATATTGTCCGTATGAGTTGGAAACACATTTCTTTTTTTCTGGGCATGCTAATGGTGCTTGCTGTATTGGAGACACTGGAAAGAAGAGATTCCTTCTTTTGTGAAAATAGAGTTTGTTTCATGGACGAGAACAGTGGTTGAATTTCCCTTCAGAAACGGAGATAAATCCCAGGATCTGTGTCTTCCTACAAGCAAGAGTTCATTTCTGGTAAACCAAGTGAATTTTGGGCTCAAATGATTTTACGCAGTTCTGGAACCCAACACGATTCTCACTATTAACTAAATAGCATTTATTTAAGCGGAGCTGTGGTTTGTATCAGTTTCAAGAGCAGAGCTGAACTATATATGGTCCATATAAGTGGGAAACACAGTACTTTTTTTCTGGGCATGCTCATGGTGCTTGCTGTATTGGAGACACTGGAAAGAAGAGATTCCTTCTTGCGAGAAAACAGAGTTTGTTTCATCGATGAGAACACTGGTCTGAATTTCCCTTGCGAAATGGAGTTAAACCCCAGGATCTGTGTCTTCCTACAAGCAAGAGTACATTTCTGGTAAACCAAGTGAATTTTGGGCTCAAATTATTTTACACAGTTCTGGAACCCAACGCGATTCTCACTATTAACTGAAGAGCATTTATTTAAGCGGAGCTGTGGTTTGTATCAGTTTCAAGGGCAGAGCTGAACTATATATTGTCCGTATGAGTGGGAAACACAGTTCTTTTTTTCTGGGCATGCTAATGGTGCTTGTTGTATTGGAGACGCTGGAAAGAAGAGCTTGCTTCTTGACTGAAAACAGAGTGTGTTTCATGGATGAGAACAATGGTCTGAATTTCCCTTGCGAAATGGAGTTAAACCCCAGGATCTGTGTCTTCCTATAAGAAAGAGTTCATTTCTGGTAAACCAAGTGAATTTTGGGCTCAAATGATTTTACACAGTTCTGGAACCAAGGGCGATTCTCACTATTAACTAAAGAGCATTTATGTAAGAGGAGCTGTAGTTTGCACCAGTTTCATAAGCAGAGCTGAACTACATATGGTCTATATGAGTAGGAAACTCAGTTCTTTTTTTATGGGCATGCTCATGGTGCTTGCTGTATTGGAGACGCTGGAAAGAAGAGCTTGCTTCTTGACTGAAAACAGAGTGTGATTCATGGATGAGAACAATGGTCTGAATTTCCCTTCCGAAATGGAGTTAAACCCCAGGATCTGTGTCTTCCTACAAGCAAGAGTTCATTTCTGGTAAACCAAGTGAATTTTGGGCTCAAATGATTTTACACAGTTCTGGAACCCTACGCGATTCTCACTATTAACTAAAGAGCATTTATTTAAGCGGAGCTGTGGTTTGTATCAGTTTCAAGAGCAGAGCTGAACTATATATTGCCCGTATGAGTTGGAAACACAGTTCTTTTTTTCTGGGCATGCTAATGGTGCTTGCTGTATTGGAGACACTGGAAAGAAGAGATTCCTTCTTGCGTGAAAATAGAGTTTGTTTCATGGACGAGAACAGTGGTTGAATTTCCCTTCAGAAACGGAGATAAATCCCAGGATCTGTGTCTTCCTACAAGCAAGAGTTCATTTCTGGTAAACCAAGTGAATTTTGGGCTCAAATGATTTTACGCAGTTCTGGAACCCAACACGATTCTCACTATTAACTAAATAGCATTTATTTAAGCGGAGCTGTGGTTTGTATCAGTTTCAAGAGCAGAGCTGAACTATATATGGTCCATATAAGTGGGAAACACAGTACTTTTTTTCTGGGCATGCTCATGGTGCTTGCTGTATTGGAGACACTGGAAAGAAGAGATTCCTTCTTGCGAGAAAACAGAGTTTGTTTCATCGATGAGAACACTGGTCTGAATTTCCCTTGCGAAATGGAGTTAAACCCCAGGATCTGTGTCTTCCTACAAGCAAGAGTACATTTCTGGTAAACCAAGTGAATTTTGGGCTCAAATTATTTTACACAGTTCTGGAACCCAACGCGATTCTCACTATTAACTGAAGAGCATTTATTTAAGCGGAGCTGTGGTTTGTATCAGTTTCAAGGGCAGAGCTGAACTATATATTGTCCGTATGAGTGGGAAACACAGTTCTTTTTTTCTGGGCATGCTAATGGTGCTTGTTGTATTGGAGACGCTGGAAAGAAGAGCTTGCTTCTTGACTGAAAACAGAGTGTGTTTCATGGATGAGAACAATGGTCTGAATTTCCCTTGCGAAATGGAGTTAAACCCCAGGATCTGTGTCTTCCTATAAGAAAGAGTTCATTTCTGGTAAACCAAGTGAATTTTGGGCTCAAATGATTTTACACAGTTCTGGAACCAAGGGCGATTCTCACTATTAACTAAAGAGCATTTATGTAAGAGGAGCTGTAGTTTGCACCAGTTTCATAAGCAGAGCTGAACTACATATGGTCTATATGAGTAGGAAACTCAGTTCTTTTTTTATGGGCATGCTCATGGTGCTTGCTGTATTGGAGACGCTGGAAAGAAGAGCTTGCTTCTTGACTGAAAACAGAGTGTGATTCATGGATGAGAACAATGGTCTGAATTTCCCTTCAGAAATGGAGTTAAACCCCAGGATCTGTGTCTTCCTACAAGCAAGAGTTCATTTCTGGTAAACCAAGTGAATTTTGGGCTCAAATGATTTTACACAGTTCTGGAACCCTACGCGATTCTCACTATTAACTAAAGAGCATTTATTTAAGCGGAGCTGTGGTTTGTATCAGTTTCAAGAGCAGAGCTGAACTATATATTGCCCGTATGAGTTGGAAACACAGTTCTTTTTTTCTGGGCATGCTAATGGTGCTTGCTGTATTGGAGACACTGGAAAGAAGAGATTCCTTCTTGCGTGAAAATAGAGTTTGTTTCATGGACGAGAACAGTGGTTGAATTTCCCTTCAGAAACGGAGATAAAGCCCAGGATCTGTGTCTTCCTGCAAGGAAGAGTTCATTTCTGGTAAACCAAGTGAATTTTGGGCTCAAATGATTTTACACAGTTCTGGAACCCAACACGATTCTCACTATTAACTAAAGAGCATTTATTTAAGCAGAGCTGTGGTTTGTATCAGTTTCAAAAGCAGAGCAGAGCTGTATATATTCCGTATGAGTAGGAAACACAGTTCTTTTTTTTTTTCTGGGCATGCTCATGGTTTTTCCTGTATTGGAGACACTGGAAAGAAGAGCTTCCTTCTTGTTGAAAACAGAGTGTGTATCATGGATGAGAACACTGGTCTGAATTTCCCTTCCAAAATGGAGTTAAACTCCAGGATCAGTGTCTTCCTACAAGCAAGAGTTCATTTCTGCGATCCCAAGTGATTTTTGGGCTCTAATGATATTACACAGTTCTGGAACCCAACGCGATTCTCAATGTTAAGTAAATAGCATTTATTTAAGCGGAGTTGTGGTTTGTATCAGTTTCAAGAGCAGAGCTGAACTATGTATTATCCGTATGAGTGGGAAACACAGTTCTTTTTTTCTGGGCATGCTCATGGTACTTGCTGTATTGGAGACACTGGAAAGAAGAGATTCCTTCTTGCGTGAAAACAGTGTGTTTCATAGATGAGAACACTGGTCTGAATTTCCCTTGCGAAATGGAGTTAAACCCCAGGATTTGTGTCTTCCTATAAGAAAGAGTTCATTTCTGCTAAACCAAGTGAATTTTGGGCTCTAATGATATTACACAGTTCTGGAACCCAACACGATTCTCATTATTAACTAAATAGCATTTATTTAAGCGGAGCTGTGGTTTGTATCAGTTTCAAGAGCAGAGCTGAACTATGTATTGTCCCTATGAGTGGGAAACACAGTTCTTTTTTTCTGGGCATGCTCATGGTACTTGCTGTATTGGAGACACTGGAAAGAAGAGATTCCTTCTTGCGTGAAAACAGTGTGTTTCATAGATGAGAACACTGGTCTGAATTTCCCTTGCGAAATGGAGTTAAACCCCAGGATCTGTGTCTTCCTATAAGAAAGAGTTCATTTCTGCTAAACCAAGTGAATTTTGGGCTCTAATGATATTACACAGTTCTGGAACCCAACACGATTCTCATTATTAACTAAATAGCATTTATTTAAGCGGAGCTGTGGTTTGTATCAGTTTCAAGAGCAGAGCTGAACTATGTATTGTCCCTATGAGTGGGAAACACAGTTCTTTTTTTTTCTGGGCATGCTCATTGTCCTTGCTGTATTGGAGACACTGGAAGGAAGAGATTCCTTCTTGCGAGAAAACAGAGTTTGTTTCATAGATGAGAACACTGGTCTGAATTTCCCTTGTGAAATGGAGTTAAACCTCACGATCTGTGTCTTCCTATAAGAAAGAGTTCATGTCTGGTAAACAAAGTGAATTTAGGGCTCAAATGATTTTACACAGTTCTGGAACCAAGGGCGATTCTCACTATTAACTAAAGAGCATTTATGTAAGAGGAGCTGTAGTTTGCACCAGTTTCATAAGCAGAGCTGAACTACATATGGTCTATATGAGTAGGAAACTCAGTTCTTTTTTTATGGGCATGCTCATGGTGCTTGCTGTATTGGAGACGCTGGAAAGAAGAGCTTGCTTCTTGACTGAAAACAGAGTGTGATTCATGGATGAGAACAATGGTCTGAATTTCCCTTCCGAAATGGAGTTAAACCCCAGGATCTGTGTCTTCCTACAAGCAAGAGTTCATTTCTGGTAAACCAAGTGAATTTTGGGCTCAAATGATTTTACACAGTTCTGGAACCCAACGCGATTCTCACTATTAACTAAAGAGCATTTATTTAAGCGGAGCTGTGGTTTGTATCAGTTTCAAGAGCAGAGCTGAACTATATATTGCCCGTATGAGTTGGAAACACAGTTCTTTTTTTCTGGGCATGCTAATCGTGCTTGCTGTATTGGAGACACTGGAAAGAAGAGATTCCTTCTTGCGTGAAAATAGAGTTTGTTTCATGGACGAGAACAGTGGTTGAATTTCCCTTCAGAAACGGAGATAAAGCCCAGGATCTGTGTCTTCCTGCAAGCAAGAGTTCATTTCTGGTAAACCAAGTGAATTTTGGGCTCTAATGATATTACACAGTTCTGGAACCCAACGCGATTCTCAATGTTAACTAAATAGCATTTATTTAAGCGGAGCTGTGGTTTGTATCAGTTTCAAGAGCAGAGCTGAACTATATATTGTCCCTATGAGTGGGAAACACAGTTCTTTTTTTCTGGGCATGCTCTTGGTGCTTGCTGTATTGGAGACACTGGAAAGAAGAGATTCCTTCTTGCGTGAAAACAGAGTGTGTTTCATAGATGAGAACACTGGTCAGAATTTCCCTTGCAAAATGGAGTTAAACCCCAGGATCTGTGTCTTCCTATAAGAAAGAGTTCATTTCTGGTAAACAAAGTGAATTTTGGGCTCAAATGATTTTACGCAGTTCTGGAACCAAGGGCGATTCTCTCTATTAACTAAAGAGCATTTATGTAAGAGGAGCTGTACTTTGCCCCAGTTTCATAAGCAGAGCTGAACTACATATGGTCTATATGAGTAGGAAACTCAGTTCTTTTTTTATGGGCATGCTCATGGTGCTTGCTGTATTGGAGACGCTGGAAAGAAGAGCTTGCTTCTTGACTGAAAACAGAGTGTGTTTCATGGATGAGAACACTGGTCTGAATTTCCCTTCCAAAATGGAGTTAAACTCCAGGATCAGTGTCTTTCTACAACCAAGAGTTCATTTCTGCTAAACCAAGTGAATTTGGGCTCTAATGATATTACACAGTTCTGGAACCCAATGCGATTCTCAATATTAACTAAATAGCATTTATTTAAGCGGAGCTGTGGTTTGTATCAGTTTCAAGAGCAGAGCTGAACTATATATGGTCCATATAAGTGGGAAACACAGTTCTTTTTTTCTGGGCATGCTCATGGTGCTTGCTGTATTGGAGACACTGGAAAGAAGAGATTCCTTCTTGCGTGAAAACAGAGTGTGTTTCATAGATGAGAACACTGGTCTGAATTTCCCTTGCGAAATGGAGTTAAACCCCAGCATCTGTGTCTTCCTATAAGAAAGAGTTCATTTCTGGTAAACCAAGTGAATTTTGGGCTCAAATGATTTTACACAGTTCTGGAACCCAGGGCGATTCTCACTATTAACTAAAGAGCATTTATGTAAGAGGAGCTGTGGTTTGTACCAGTTTCATTAGCAGAGCTGAACTACATATGGTCTATATGAGTAGGAAACTCAGTTCTTTTTTTATGGGCATGCTCATGGTGCTTGCTGTATTGGAGACGCTGGAAAGAAGAGCTTGTTTCTTGACTGAAAACAGAGTATGTTTCATGGATGAGAACAATGGTCTGAATTTCTCTTCCGAAATGGAGTTAAACCCCAAGATCTGTGTCTTCCTACAAGCAAGAGTTCATTTCTGGTAAACCAAGTGAATTTTGGGCTCAAATGATTTTACAAAGTTCTGGAACCCAACGCGATTCTCACTATTAACTAAAGAGCATTTATTTAAGCGGAGCTGTGGTTTGTATCAATTTCAAGAGCAGAGCTGAACTATATATTGTCCGTATGAGTGGGAAACACAGTTATATCTTTCTGGGCATGCTCATGGTGCTTGCTGTATTGGAGACACTGGAAAGAAGAGATTCCTTCTTGCGTGAAAATAGAGTTTGTTTCATGGACGAGAACAGTGGTTGAATTTCCCTTCAGAAACGGAGATAAAGCCCAGGATCTGTGTCTTCCTGCAAGCAAGAGTTCATTTCTGGTAAACCAAGTGAATTTTGGGCTCTAATGATATTACACAGTTCTGGAACCCAACACGATTCTCAATGTTAACTAAATAGCATTTATTTAAGCGGAGCTGTGGTTTGTATCAGTTTCAAGAGCAGAGCTGAACTATATATTGTCCCTATGAGTGGGAAACACAGTTCTTTTTTTCTGGGCATGCTCTTGGTGCTTGCTGAATTGGAGACACTGGAAAGAAGAGATTCCTTCTTGCGTGAAAACAGAGTGTGTTTCATAGATGAGAACACTGGTCTGAATTTCCCTTGCAAAATGGAGTTAAACCCCAGGATCTGTGTCTTCCTATAAGAAAGAGTTCATTTCTGGTAAACAAAGTGAATTTTGGGCTCAAATGATTTTACGCAGTTCTGGAACCAAGGGCGATTCTCTCTATTAACTAAAGAGCATTTATGTAAGAGGAGCTGTACTTTGCCCCAGTTTCATAAGCAGAGCTGAACTACATATGGTCTATATGAGTAGGAAACTCAGTTCTTTTTTTATGGGCATGCTCATGGTGCTTGCTGTATTGGAGACGCTGGAAAGAAGAGCTTGCTTCTTGACTGAAAACATAGTGTGTTTCATGGATGAGAACACTGGTCTGAATTTCCCTTCCAAAATGGAGTTAAACTCCAGGATCAGTGTCTTCCTACAACCAAGAGTTCATTTCTGCTCAACCAAGTGAATTTGGGCTCTAATGATATTACACAGTTCTGGAACCCAATGCGATTCTCAATATTAACTAAATAGCATTTATTTAAGCGGAGCTGTGGTTTGTATCAGTTTCAAGAGCAGAGTTGAACTATATATGGTCCATATAAGTGGGAAACACAGTTCTTTTTTTCTGGGCATGCTCATGGTGCTTGCTGTATTGGAGACACTGGAAAGAAGAGATTCCTTCTTGCGTGAAAACAGAGTGTGTTTCATAGATGAGAACACTGGTCTGAATTTCCCTTGCGAAATGGAGTTAAACCCCAGCATTTGTGTCTTCCTATAAGAAAGAGTTCATTTCTGGTAAACCAAGTGAATTTTGGGCTCAAATGATTTTACACAGTTCTGGAACCCAGGGCGATTCTCACTATTAACTAAAGAGCATTTATGTAAGAGGAGCTGTGGTTTGTACCAGTTTCATTAGCAGAGCTGAACTACATATGGTCTATATGAGTAGGAAACTCAGTTCTTTTTTTATGGGCATGCTCATGGTGCTTGCTGTATTGGAGACGCTGGAAAGAAGAGCTTGTTTCTTGACTGAAAACAGAGTATGTTTCATGGATGAGAACAATGGTCTGAATTTCTCTTCCGAAATGGAGTTAAACCCCAAGATCTGTGTCTTCCTACAAGCAAGAGTTCATTTCTGGTAAACCAAGTGAATTTTGGGCTCAAATGATTTTACACAGTTCTGGAACCCAACGCGATTCTCACTATTAACTAAAGAGCATTTATTTAAGCGGAGCTGTGGTTTGTATCAATTTCAAGAGCAGAGCTGAACTATATATTGTCCGTATGAGTGGGAAACACAGTTATATCTTTCTGGGCATGCTCATGGTGCTTGCTGTATTGGAGACACTGGAAAGAAGAGATTCCTTCTTGCGTGAAAATAGAGTTTGTTTCATGGACGAGAACAGTTGTTGAATTTCCCTTCAGAAACGGAGATAAAGCCCAGGATCTGTGTCTTCCTGCAAGCAAGAGTTCATTTCTGGTAAACCAAGTGAATTTTGGGCTCTAATGATATTACACAGTTCTGGAACCCAACGCGATTCTCAATGTTAACTAAATAGTATTTATTTAAGCAGAGCTGTGGTTTGTATCAGTTTCAATAGCAGAGCTGAACTATATATTGTCCCTATGAGTGGGAAACACAGTTCTTTTTTTCTGGGCATGCTCATGGTGCTTGCTGAATTGGAGACACTGGAAAGAAGAGATTCCTTCTTGCGTGAAAACAGAGTGTGTTTCATAGATGAGAACACTGGTCTGAATTTCCCTTGCAAAATGGAGTTAAACCCCAGGATCTGTGTCTTCCTATAAGAAAGAGTTCATTTCTGGTAAACAAAGTGAATTTTGGGCTCAAATGATTTTACGCAGTTCTGGAACCAAGGGCGATTCTCTCTATTAACTAAAGAGCATTTATGTAAGAGGAGCTGTACTTTGCCCCAGTTTCATAAGCAGAGCTGAACTACATATGGTCTATATGAGTAGGAAACTCAGTTCTTTTTTTATGGGCATGCTCATGGTGCTTGCTGTATTGGAGACGCTGGAAAGAAGAGCTTGCTTCTTGACTGAAAACATAGTGTGTTTCATGGATGAGAACACTGGTCTGAATTTCCCTTCCAAAATGGAGTTAAACTCCAGGATCAGTGTCTTCCTACAACCAAGAGTTCATTTCTGCTAAACCAAGTGAATTTGGGCTCTAATGATATTACACAGTTCTGGAACCCAATGCGATTCTCAATATTAACTAAATAGCATTTATTTAAGCGGAGCTGTGGTTTGTATCAGTTTCAAGAGCAGAGCTGAACTATATATGGTCCATATAAGTGGGAAACACAGTTCTTTTTTTCTGGGCATGCTCATGGTGCTTGCTGTATTGGAGACACTGGAAAGAAGAGATTCCTTCTTGCGTGAAAACAGAGTGTGTTTCATAGATGAGAACACTGGTCTGAATTTCCCTTGCGAAATGGAGTTAAACCCCAGCATCTGTGTCTTCCTATAAGAAAGAGTTCATTTCTGGTAAACCAAGTGAATTTTGGGCTCAAATGATTTTACACAGTTCTGGAACCCAGGGCGATTCTCACTATTAACTAAAGAGCATTTATGTAAGAGGAGCTGTGGTTTGTACCAGTTTCATTAGCAGAGCTGAACTACATATGGTCTATATGAGTAGGAAACTCAGTTCTTTTTTTATGGGCATGCTCATGGTGCTTGCTGTATTGGAGACGCTGGAAAGAAGAGCTTGTTTCTTGACTGAAAACAGAGTATGTTTCATGGATGAGAACAATGGTCTGAATTTCTCTTCCGAAATGGAGTTAAACCCCAAGATCTGTGTCTTCCTACAAGCAAGAGTTCATTTCTGGTAAACCAAGTGAATTTTGGGCTCAAATGATTTTACACAGTTCTGGAACCCAACGCGATTCTCACTATTAACTAAAGGGCATTTATTTAAGCGGAGCTGTGGTTTGTATCAATTTCAAGAGCAGAGCTGAACTATATATTGTCCGTATGAGTGGGAAACACAGTTATATCTTTCTGGGCATGCTCATGGTGCTTGCTGTATTGGAGACACTGGAAAGAAGAGATTCCTTCTTGCGTGAAAATAGAGTTTGTTTCATGGACGAGAACAGTGGTTGAATTTCCCTTCAGAAACGGAGATAAAGCCCAGGATCTGTGTCTTCCTGCAAGCAAGAGTTCATTTCTGGTAAACCAAGTGAATTTTGGGCTCTAATGATATTACACAGTTCTGGAACCCAACGCGATTCTCAATGTTAACTAAATAGCATTTATTTAAGCGGAGCTGTGGTTTGTATCAGTTTCAAGAGCAGAGCTGAACTATATATTGTCCCTATGAGTGGGAAACACAGTTCTTTTTTTCTGGGCATGCTCTTGGTGCTTGCTGTATTGGAGACACTGGAAAGAAGAGATTCCTTCTTGCGTGAAAACAGAGTGTGTTTCATAGATGAGAACACTGGTCTGAATTTCCCTTGCAAAATGGAGTTAAACCCCAGGATCTGTGTCTTCCTATAAGAAAGAGTTCATTTCTGGTAAACAAAGTGAATTTTGGGCTCAAATGATTTTACGCAGTTCTGGAACCAAGGGCGATTCTCTCTATTAACTAAAGAGCATTTATGTAAGAGGAGCTGTGGTTTGTACCAGTTTCATTAGCAGAGCTGAACTACATATGGTCTATATGAGTAGGAAACTCAGTTCTTTTTTTATGGGCATGCTCATGGTGCTTGCTGTATTGGAGACGCTGGAAAGAAGAGCTTGTTTGTTGACTGAAAACAGAGTATGTTTCATGGATGAGAACAATGGTCTGAATTTCTCTTCCGAAATGGAGTTAAACCCCAAGATCTGTGTCTTCCTACAAGCAAGAGTTCATTTCTGGTAAACCAAGTGAATTTTGGGCTCAAATGATTTTACACAGTTCTGGAACCCAACGCGATTCTCACTATTAACTAAAGAGCATTTATTTAAGCGGAGCTGTGGTTTGTATCAATTTCAAGAGCAGAGCTGAACTATATATTGTCCGTATGAGTGGGAAACACAGTTATATCTTTCTGGGCATGCTCATGGTGCTTGCTGTATTGGAGACACTGGAAAGAAGAGATTCCTTCTTGCATGAAAACAGAGTGTGTTTCATGGACGAGAACAGTGGTCTGAATTTCCTATCAGAAACGGAGATAAAGACCAGGATCTGTGTCTTCCTACAAGCAAGAGTTCATTTCTGGTAAACCAAGTGAATTTTGGGCTCAAATGATTTTACACAGTTCTGGAACCCAACACGATTCTCACTATTAACTAAAGAGCATTTATGTAAGCAGAGCTGTGGTTTGTATCAGTTTCAAAAGCAGAGCTGAACTATATATATTCCGTAAGAGTAGGAAACACAGTTCTTTTTTTCTGGGCATGCTCATGGTGCTTGCTGTATTGGAGACACTGGAAAGAAGAGATTCCTTCTTGCGAGAAAACAGAGTTTGTTTCATAGATGAGAACACTGGTCTGAATTTCCCTTGCGAAATGGAGTTAAACCCCAGGATCTGTGTCTTCCTATAAGAAAGAGTTCATTTCTGGTAAACAAAGTTAATTTTGCGCTCAAATGATTTCACACAGTTCTGGAACCAAGGGCGATTCTCACTATTAACTAAAGAGCATTTATGTAAGAGGAGCTGTACTTTGCACCAGTTTCATAAGCAGAGCTGAACTACATAAGGTCTATATGAGTAGGAATCTCAGTTCTTTTTTTATGGGCATGCTCATGGTGCTTGCTGTATTGGAGACGCTGGAAAGAAGAGCTTGCTTCTTGACTGAAAACAGAGTCTGTTTCATGGATGAGAACAATGGTCTGAATTTCCCTTCCGAAATGGAGTTAAACCCCAGGATCTGTGTCTTCCTACAAGCAAGAGTACATTTCTGGTAAACCAAGTGAATTTTGGGCTCAAATGATTTTACACAGTTCTGGAACCCAACACGATTCTCACTATTAACTAAAGAGCATTTATGTAAGCAGAGCTGTGGTTTGTATCAGTTTCAAAAGCAGAGCTGAACTATATATATTCCGTAAGAGTAGGAAACACAGTTCTTTTTTTCTGGGCATGCTCATGGTTTTTCCTGTATTGGAGACACTGGAAAGAAGAGCTTCCTTCTTGCTTGAAAACAGAGTGTGTTTCATGGATGAGAACACTGGTCTGAATTTCCCTTCCGAAATGGAGTTAAACTCCAGGATCAGTGTCTTCCTACAAGCAAGAGTTCATTTCTGCTAACCCAAGTGAATTTTGGGCTCTAATGATATTACACAGTTGTGGAACACAACGCGATTGTCAATGTTAACTAAATAGCATTTATTTAAGCGGAGTTGTGGTTTGTATCAGTTTCAAGAGCAGAGCTGAACTATATATTGCCCGTATGAGTTGGAAACACAGTTCTTTTATTCTGGGCATGCTAATCGTGCTTGCTGTATTGGAGACACTGGAAAGAAGAGATTCCTTCTTGCGTGAAAATAGAGTTTGTTTCATGGACGAGAACAGTGGTTGAATTTCCCTTCAGAAACGGAGATAAAGCCCAGGATCTGTGTCTTCCTGCAAGCAAGAGTTCATTTCTGGTAAACCAAGTGAATTTTGGGCTCTAATGATATTACACAGTTCTGGAACCCAACGCGATTCTCAATGTTAACTAAATAGCATTTATTTAAGCGGAGCTGTGGTTTGTATCAGTTTCAAGAGCAGAGCTGAACTATATATTGTCCCTATGAGTGGGAAACACAGTTCTTTTTTTCTGGGCATGCTCTTGGTGCTTGCTGTATTGGAGACACTGGAAAGAAGAGATTCCTTCTTGCGTGAAAACAGAGTGTGTTTCATAGATGAGAACACTGGTCAGAATTTCCCTTGCAAAATGGAGTTAAACCCCAGGATCTGTGTCTTCCTATAAGAAAGAGTTCATTTCTGGTAAACAAAGTGAATTTTGGGCTCAAATGATTTTACGCAGTTCTGGAACCAAGGGCGATTCTCTCTATTAACTAAAGAGCATTTATGTAAGAGGAGCTGTACTTTGCCCCAGTTTCATAAGCAGAGCTGAACTACATATGGTCTATATGAGTAGGAAACTCAGTTCTTTTTTTATGGGCATGCTCATGGTGCTTGCTGTATTGGAGACGCTGGAAAGAAGAGCTTGCTTCTTGACTGAAAACAGAGTGTGTTTCATGGATGAGAACACTGGTCTGAATTTCCCTTCCAAAATGGAGTTAAACTCCAGGATCAGTGTCTTCCTACAACCAAGAGTTCATTTGTGCTAAACCAAGTGAATTTGGGCTCTAATGATATTACACAGTTCTGGAACCCAATGCGATTCTCAATATTAACTAAATAGCATTTATTTAAGCGGAGCTGTGGTTTGTATCAGTTTCAAGAGCAGAGCTGAACTATATATGGTCCATATAAGTGGGAAACACAGTTCTTTTTTTCTGGGCATGCTCATGGTGCTTGCTGTATTGGAGACACTGGAAAGAAGAGATTCCTTCTTGCGTGAAAACAGAGTGTGTTTCATAGATGAGAACACTGGTCTGAATTTCCCTTGCGAAATGGAGTTAAACCCCAGCATCTGTGTCTTCCTATAAGAAAGAGTTCATTTCTGGTAAACCAAGTGAATTTTGGGCTCAAATGATTTTACACAGTTCTGGAACCCAGGGCGATTCTCACTATTAACTAAAGAGCATTTATGTAAGAGGAGCTGTGGTTTGTACCAGTTTCATTAGCAGAGCTGAACTACATATGGTCTATATGAGTAGGAAACTCAGTTCTTTTTTTATGGGCATGCTCATGGTGCTTGCTGTATTGGAGACGCTGGAAAGAAGAGCTTGTTTCTTGACTGAAAACAGAGTATGTTTCATGGATGAGAACAATGGTCTGAATTTCTCTTCCGAAATGGAGTTAAACCCCAAGATCTGTGTCTTCCTACAAGCAAGAGTTCATTTCTGGTAAACCAAGTGAATTTTGGGCTCAAATGATTTTACAAAGTTCTGGAACCCAACGCGATTCTCACTATTAACTAAAGAGCATTTATTTAAGCGGAGCTGTGGTTTGTATCAATTTCAAGAGCAGAGCTGAACTATATATTGTCCGTATGAGTGGGAAACACAGTTATATCTTTCTGGGCATGCTCATGGTGCTTGCTGTATTGGAGACACTGGAAAGAAGAGATTCCTTCTTGCGTGAAAATAGAGTTTGTTTCATGGACGAGAACAGTGGTTGAATTTCCCTTCAGAAACGGAGATAAAGCCCAGGATCTGTGTCTTCCTGCAAGCAAGAGTTCATTTCTGGTAAACCAAGTGAATTTTGGGCTCTAATGATATTACACAGTTCTGGAACCCAACACGATTCTCAATGTTAACTAAATAGCATTTATTTAAGCGGAGCTGTGGTTTGTATCAGTTTCAAGAGCAGAGCTGAACTATATATTGTCCCTATGAGTGGGAAACACAGTTCTTTTTTTCTGGGCATGCTCTTGGTGCTTGCTGAATTGGAGACACTGGAAAGAAGAGATTCCTTCTTGCGTGAAAACAGAGTGTGTTTCATAGATGAGAACACTGGTCTGAATTTCCCTTGCAAAATGGAGTTAAACCCCAGGATCTGTGTCTTCCTATAAGAAAGAGTTCATTTCTGGTAAACAAAGTGAATTTTGGGCTCAAATGATTTTACGCAGTTCTGGAACCAAGGGCGATTCTCTCTATTAACTAAAGAGCATTTATGTAAGAGGAGCTGTACTTTGCCCCAGTTTCATAAGCAGAGCTGAACTACATATGGTCTATATGAGTAGGAAACTCAGTTCTTTTTTTATGGGCATGCTCATGGTGCTTGCTGTATTGGAGACGCTGGAAAGAAGAGCTTGCTTCTTGACTGAAAACATAGTGTGTTTCATGGATGAGAACACTGGTCTGAATTTCCCTTCCAAAATGGAGTTAAACTCCAGGATCAGTGTCTTCCTACAACCAAGAGTTCATTTCTGCTCAACCAAGTGAATTTGGGCTCTAATGATATTACACAGTTCTGGAACCCAATGCGATTCTCAATATTAACTAAATAGCATTTATTTAAGCGGAGCTGTGGTTTGTATCAGTTTCAAGAGCAGAGTTGAACTATATATGGTCCATATAAGTGGGAAACACAGTTCTTTTTTTCTGGGCATGCTCATGGTGCTTGCTGTATTGGAGACACTGGAAAGAAGAGATTCCTTCTTGCGTGAAAACAGAGTGTGTTTCATAGATGAGAACACTGGTCTGAATTTCCCTTGCGAAATGGAGTTAAACCCCAGCATTTGTGTCTTCCTATAAGAAAGAGTTCATTTCTGGTAAACCAAGTGAATTTTGGGCTCAAATGATTTTACACAGTTCTGGAACCCAGGGCGATTCTCACTATTAACTAAAGAGCATTTATGTAAGAGGAGCTGTGGTTTGTACCAGTTTCATTAGCAGAGCTGAACTACATATGGTCTATATGAGTAGGAAACTCAGTTCTTTTTTTATGGGCATGCTCATGGTGCTTGCTGTATTGGAGACGCTGGAAAGAAGAGCTTGTTTCTTGACTGAAAACAGAGTATGTTTCATGGATGAGAACAATGGTCTGAATTTCTCTTCCGAAATGGAGTTAAACCCCAAGATCTGTGTCTTCCTACAAGCAAGAGTTCGTTTCTGGTAAACCAAGTGAATTTTGGGCTCAAATGATTTTACACAGTTCTGGAACCCAACGCGATTCTCACTATTAACTAAAGAGCATTTATTTAAGCGGAGCTGTGGTTTGTATCAATTTCAAGAGCAGAGCTGAACTATATATTGTCCGTATGAGTGGGAAACACAGTTATATCTTTCTGGGCATGCTCATGGTGCTTGCTGTATTGGAGACACTGGAAAGAAGAGATTCCTTCTTGCGTGAAAATAGAGTTTGTTTCATGGACGAGAACAGTTGTTGAATTTCCCTTCAGAAACGGAGATAAAGCCCAGGATCTGTGTCTTCCTGCAAGCAAGAGTTCATTTCTGGTAAACCAAGTGAATTTTGGGCTCTAATGATATTACACAGTTCTGGAACCCAACGCGATTCTCAATGTTAACTAAATAGCATTTATTTAAGCAGAGCTGTGGTTTGTATCAGTTTCAAGAGCAGAGCTGAACTATATATTGTCCCTATGAGTGGGAAACACAGTTCTTTTTTTCTGGGCATGCTCTTGGTGCTTGCTGAATTGGAGACACTGGAAAGAAGAGATTCCTTCTTGCGTGAAAACAGAGTGTGTTTCATAGATGAGAACACTGGTCTGAATTTCCCTTGCAAAATGGAGTTAAACCCCAGGATCTGTGTCTTCCTATAAGAAAGAGTTCATTTCTGGTAAACAAAGTGAATTTTGGGCTCAAATGATTTTACGCAGTTCTGGAACCAAGGGCGATTCTCTCTATTAACTAAAGAGCATTTATGTAAGAGGAGCTGTACTTTGCCCCAGTTTCATAAGCAGAGCTGAACTACATATGGTCTATATGAGTAGGAAACTCAGTTCTTTTTTTATGGGCATGCTCATGGTGCTTGCTGTATTGGAGACGCTGGAAAGAAGAGCTTGCTTCTTGACTGAAAACATAGTGTGTTTCATGGATGAGAACACTGGTCTGAATTTCCCTTCCAAAATGGAGTTAAACTCCAGGATCAGTGTCTTCCTACAACCAAGAGTTCATTTCTGCTAAACCAAGTGAATTTGGGCTCTAATGATATTACACAGTTCTGGAACCCAATGCGATTCTCAATATTAACTAAATAGCATTTATTTAAGCGGAGCTGTGGTTTGTATCAGTTTCAAGAGCAGAGCTGAACTATATATGGTCCATATAAGTGGGAAACACAGTTCTTTTTTTCTGGGCATGCTCATGGTGCTTGCTGTATTGGAGACACTGGAAAGAAGAGATTCCTTCTTGCGTGAAAACAGAGTGTGTTTCATAGATGAGAACACTGGTCTGAATTTCCCTTGCGAAATGGAGTTAAACCCCAGCATCTGTGTCTTCCTATAAGAAAGAGTTCATTTCTGGTAAACCAAGTGAATTTTGGGCTCAAATGATTTTACACAGTTCTGGAACCCAGGGCGATTCTCACTATTAACATTTCTGCTAAACCAAGTGAATTTGGGCTCTAATGATATTACACAGTTCTGGAACCCAATGCGATTCTCAATATTAACTAAATAGCATTTATTTAAGCGGAGCTGTGGTTTGTATCAGTTTCAAGAGCAGAGCTGAACTATATATGGTCCATATAAGTGGGAAACACAGTTCTTTTTTTCTGGGCATGCTCATGGTGCTTGCTGTATTGGAGACACTGGAAAGAAGAGATTCCTTCTTGCGTGAAAACAGAGTGTGTTTCATAGATGAGAACACTGGTCTGAATTTCCCTTGCGAAATGGAGTTAAACCCCAGCATCTGTGTCTTCCTATAAGAAAGAGTTCATTTCTGGTAAACCAAGTGAATTTTGGGCTCAAATGATTTTACACAGTTCTGGAACCCAGGGCGATTCTCACTATTAACTAAAGAGCATTTATGTAAGAGGAGCTGTGGTTTGTACCAGTTTCATTAGCAGAGCTGAACTACATATGGTCTATATGAGTAGGAAACTCAGTTCTTTTTTTATGGGCATGCTCATGGTGCTTGCTGTATTGGAGACGCTGGAAAGAAGAGCTTGTTTCTTGACTGAAAACAGAGTATGTTTCATGGATGAGAACAATGGTCTGAATTTCTCTTCCGAAATGGAGTTAAACCCCAAGATCTGTGTCTTCCTACAAGCAAGAGTTCATTTCTGGTAAACCAAGTGAATTTTGGGCTCAAATGATTTTACACAGTTCTGGAACCCAACGCGATTCTCACTATTAACTAAAGGGCATTTATTTAAGCGGAGCTGTGGTTTGTATCAATTTCAAGAGCAGAGCTGAACTATATATTGTCCGTATGAGTGGGAAACACAGTTATATCTTTCTGGGCATGCTCATGGTGCTTGCTGTATTGGAGACACTGGAAAGAAGAGATTCCTTCTTGCGTGAAAATAGAGTTTGTTTCATGGACGAGAACAGTGGTTGAATTTCCCTTCAGAAACGGAGATAAAGCCCAGGATCTGTGTCTTCCTGCAAGCAAGAGTTCATTTCTGGTAAACCAAGTGAATTTTGGGCTCTAATGATATTACACAGTTCTGGAACCCAACGCGATTCTCAATGTTAACTAAATAGCATTTATTTAAGCGGAGCTGTGGTTTGTATCAGTTTCAAGAGCAGAGCTGAACTATATATTGTCCCTATGAGTGGGAAACACAGTTCTTTTTTTCTGGGCATGCTCTTGGTGCTTGCTGTATTGGAGACACTGGAAAGAAGAGATTCCTTCTTGCGTGAAAACAGAGTGTGTTTCATAGATGAGAACACTGGTCTGAATTTCCCTTGCAAAATGGAGTTAAACCCCAGGATCTGTGTCTTCCTATAAGAAAGAGTTCATTTCTGGTAAACAAAGTGAATTTTGGGCTCAAATGATTTTACGCAGTTCTGGAACCAAGGGCGATTCTCTCTATTAACTAAAGAGCATTTATGTAAGAGGAGCTGTGGTTTGTACCAGTTTCATTAGCAGAGCTGAACTACATATGGTCTATATGAGTAGGAAACTCAGTTCTTTTTTTATGGGCATGCTCATGGTGCTTGCTGTATTGGAGACGCTGGAAAGAAGAGCTTGTTTGTTGACTGAAAACAGAGTATGTTTCATGGATGAGAACAATGGTCTGAATTTCTCTTCCGAAATGGAGTTAAACCCCAAGATCTGTGTCTTCCTACAAGCAAGAGTTCATTTCTGGTAAACCAAGTGAATTTTGGGCTCAAATGATTTTACACAGTTCTGGAACCCAACGCGATTCTCACTATTAACTAAAGAGCATTTATTTAAGCGGAGCTGTGGTTTGTATCAATTTCAAGAGCAGAGCTGAACTATATATTGTCCGTATGAGTGGGAAACACAGTTATATCTTTCTGGGCATGCTCATGGTGCTTGCTGTATTGGAGACACTGGAAAGAAGAGATTCCTTCTTGCATGAAAACAGAGTGTGTTTCATGGACGAGAACAGTGGTCTGAATTTCCTATCAGAAACGGAGATAAAGACCAGGATCTGTGTCTTCCTACAAGCAAGAGTTCATTTCTGGTAAACCAAGTGAATTTTGGGCTCAAATGATTTTACACAGTTCTGGAACCCAACACGATTCTCACTATTAACTAAAGAGCATTTATGTAAGCAGAGCTGTGGTTTGTATCAGTTTCAAAAGCAGAGCTGAACTATATATATTCCGTAAGAGTAGGAAACACAGTTCTTTTTTTCTGGGCATGCTCATGGTGCTTGCTGTATTGGAGACACTGGAAAGAAGAGATTCCTTCTTGCGAGAAAACAGAGTTTGTTTCATAGATGAGAACACTGGTCTGAATTTCCCTTGCGAAATGGAGTTAAACCCCAGGATCTGTGTCTTCCTATAAGAAAGAGTTCATTTCTGGTAAACAAAGTTAATTTTGCGCTCAAATGATTTCACACAGTTCTGGAACCAAGGGCGATTCTCACTATTAACTAAAGAGCATTTATGTAAGAGGAGCTGTACTTTGCACCAGTTTCATAAGCAGAGCTGAACTACATAAGGTCTATATGAGTAGGAATCTCAGTTCTTTTTTTATGGGCATGCTCATGGTGCTTGCTGTATTGGAGACGCTGGAAAGAAGAGCTTGCTTCTTGACTGAAAACAGAGTCTGTTTCATGGATGAGAACAATGGTCTGAATTTCCCTTCCGAAATGGAGTTAAACCCCAGGATCTGTGTCTTCCTACAAGCAAGAGTACATTTCTGGTAAACCAAGTGAATTTTGGGCTCAAATGATTTTACACAGTTCTGGAACCCAACACGATTCTCACTATTAACTAAAGAGCATTTATGTAAGCAGAGCTGTGGTTTGTATCAGTTTCAAAAGCAGAGCTGAACTATATATATTCCGTAAGAGTAGGAAACACAGTTCTTTTTTTCTGGGCATGCTCATGGTTTTTCCTGTATTGGAGACACTGGAAAGAAGAGCTTCCTTCTTGCTTGAAAACAGAGTGTGTTTCATGGATGAGAACACTGGTCTGAATTTCCCTTCCGAAATGGAGTTAAACTCCAGGATCAGTGTCTTCCTACAAGCAAGAGTTCATTTCTGCTAACCCAAGTGAATTTTGGGCTCTAATGATATTACACAGTTGTGGAACACAACGCGATTGTCAATGTTAACTAAATAGCATTTATTTAAGCGGAGTTGTGGTTTGTATCAGTTTCAAGAGCAGAGCGGAACTATATATTGTCCGTATGAGTGGGAAACACAGTTCTTTTTTTCTGGGCATGCTCATGGTGCTTGCTGTATTGGAGACACTGGAAAGAAGAGATTCCTTCTTGCGAGAAAACAGAGTTTGTTTCATAGATGAGAACACTGGTCTGAATTTCCCTTGCGAAATGGAGTTAAACCCCAGGATCTGTGTCTTCCTATAAGAAAGAGTTCATTTCTGGTAAACAAAGTTAATTTTGCGCTCAAATGATTTCACACAGTTCTGGAACCAAGGGCGATTCTCACTATTAACTAAAGAGCATTTATGTAAGAGGAGCTGTACTTTGCACCAGTTTCATAAGCAGAGCTGAACTACATAAGGTCTATATGAGTAGGAATCTCAGTTCTTTTTTTATGGGCATGCTCATGGTGCTTGCTGTATTGGAGACGCTGGAAAGAAGAGCTTGCTTCTTGACTGAAAACAGAGTCTGTTTCATGGATGAGAACAATGGTCTGAATTTCCCTTCCGAAATGGAGTTAAACCCCAGGATCTGTGTCCTCCTACAAGCAAGAGTACATTTCTGGTAAACCAAGTGAATTTTGGGCTCAAATGATTTTACACAGTTCTGGAACCCAACGCGATTCTCACTATTAACTAAAGAGCATTTATTTAAGCGGAGCTGTGGTTTGTATCAGTGTCAAGAGCAGAGCTGAACTATATATTGTCCGTATGAGTGGGAAACACAGTTCTTTTTTTCTCGGTATGCTAATGGTGCTTGCTGTATTGGAGACACTGGAAAGAAGAGATTCCTTCTTGCGTGAAAATAGAGTTTGTTTCATGGACGAGAACAGTGGTTGAATTTCCCTTCAGAAACGGAGATAAAGCCCAGGATCTGTGTCTTCCTACAAGCAAGAGTTCATTTCTGGTAAACCAAGTGGATTTTGGGCTCAAATGATTTTACACAGTTCTGGAACCCAACACGATTCTCACTATTAACTAAAGAGCATTTATGTAAGCAGAGCTGTGGTTTGTATCAGTTTCAAAAGCAGAGCTGAACTATATATATTCTGTATGAGTAGGAAACACAGTTCTTTTTTTTCTGGGCATGCTCATGGTTTTTCCTGTATTGGAGACACTGGAAAGAAGAGCTTCCTTCTTGCTTGAAAACAGAGTGTGTTTCATGGATGAGAACACTGGTCTGAATTTCCCTTGCGAAATGGAGTTAAACCCCAGGATCTTTGTCTTCCTATAAGAAAGAGTTCATTTCTGCTAAACCAAGTGAATTTTGGGCTCTAATGATATTACACAGTTCTGGAACCCAACGCGATTCTCAATGTTAACTAAATAGCATTTATTTAAGCGGAGTTGTGGTTTGTATCAGTTTCAATAGCAGAGCTGAACTATATATTGTCCCTATGAGTGGGAAACACAGTTCTTTTTTTCTGGGCATGCTCTTGGTGCTTGCTGTATTGGAGACACTGGAAAGAAGAGATTCCTTCTTGCGTGAAAACAGAGTGTGTTTCATAGATGAGAACACTGGTCTGAATTTCCCTTGCGAAATGGAGTTAAACCCCAGGATCTGTGTCTTCCTATAAGAAAGAGTTCATTTCTGGTAAACAAAGTGAATTTTGGGCTCAAATGATTTTATGCAGTTCTGGAACCAAGGGCGATTCTCTCTATTAACTAAAGAGCATTTATGTAAGAGGAGCTGTACTTTGCCCCAGTTTCATAAGCAGAGCTGAACTACATATGGTCTATATGAGTAGGAAACTCAGTTATTTTTTTATGGGCATGCTCATGGTGCTTGCTGTATTGGAGACGCTGGAAAGAAGAGCTTGCTTCTTGACTGAAAACAGAGTGTGTTTCATGGATAAGAACACTGGTCTCAATTTCCCTTCCAAAATGGAGTTAAACTCCAGGATCAGTGTCTTCCTACAAGCAAGAGTTCATTTCTGCTAAACCAAGTGAATTTGGGCTCTAATGATATTACACAGTTCTGGAACCCAACGCGATTCTCCATATTAACTAAATAGCATTTATTTAAGCGGAGCTGTGGTTTGTATCAGTTTCAAGAGCAGAGCTGAACTATATATTGTCCATATGAGTGGGAAACACAGTTCTGTTTTTCTGGGCATGCTCATGGTGCTTGCTGTTTTGGAGACACTGGAAAGAAGAGATTCCTTCTTGCGTGAAAACAGAGTGTGTTTCATAGATGAGAACACTGGTCTGAATTTCCCTTGTGAAATGGAGTTAAACCCCAGGATCTGTGTCTTCCTATAAGAAAGAGTTCATTTCTGGTAAACCAAGTGAATTTTGGGCTCAAATGATTTTACACTGTTCTGGAACCCAGGGCGATTCTCACTATTAACTAAAGAGCATTTATTTAAGCGGAGCTGTGGTTTGTATCAATTTCAAGAGCAGAGCTGAACTATATATTGTCCCTATGAGTGGGAAACACAGTTATTTTTTTCTGGGCATGCTCATGGTGCTTGCTGTATTGGAGACACTGGAAAGAAGAGATTCCTTCTTGGATGAAAACAGAGTGTGTTTCATGGACGAGAACAGTGGTCTGAATTTCCCTTCAGAAACGGAGATAAAGACCAGCATCTGTGTCTTCCTACAAGCAAGAGTTCATTTCTGGCAAACCAAGTGAATTTTGGGCTCAAATGATTTTACACAGTTTTGGAACCCAACGCGATTCTCACTATTAACTAAAGAGCATTTATGTAAGAGGAGCTGTGGTTTGTACCAGTTTCATACGCACAGCTGAACTACATATGGTCTGTATGAGTAGGAAACTCAGTTCTTTTTTTCTGGGCATTCTCATGGTTCTTCCTGTATTGTAGACGCTGGAAAAAAGAGCTTGCTTCTTGACTGAAAACAGAGTCTGTTTCATGGATGAGAACAATGGTCTGAATTTCCCTTCCGAAATGGAGTTAAACCCCAGGTTCTGTGTCTTCCTACATACAAGAGTTCATTTCTGGTAAACCAAGTGAATTTTGGGCTCTAATGATTTTACACAGTTCTGGAACCCAACGCGATTTTCACTATTAACTAAAGAGCATTTATTTAAGCGGAGCTCTGGTTTGTATCAGTTTCAAGAGCAGAGCTGAACTATATATGGTCCATATAAGTGGGAAACACAGTTCTTTTTTTCTGGGCATGCTCATGGTGCTAGCTGTATTGGAGACACTGGAAAGAAGAGATTCCTTCTTGCGTGAAAACAGAGTGTGTTTCATAGATGAGAACACTGGTCTGAATTTCCCTTGCGAAATGGAGTTAAACCCCAGGATCTGTGTCTTCCTATAAGAAAGAGTTCATTTCTGGTAAACCAAGTGAATTTTGGGCTCAAATGATTTTACACAGTTCTGGAACCCAGGGCGATTCTCACTATTAACTAAAGAGCATTTCTGTAAGAGGAGCTGTGGTTTGTACCAGTTGCATAAGCAGAGCTGAACTACATATGGTCTATATGAGTAGGAAACTCAGTTCTATTTTTATGGGCATGCTCATGGTGCTTGCTGTATTGGAGACGCTGGAAAGAAGAGCTTGTTTCTTGACTGAAAACAGAGTATGTTTCATGGATGAGAATAATGGTCTGAATTTCTCTTCCGAAATGGAGTTAAACCCCAAGATCTGTGTCTTCCTACAAGCAAGAGTTCATTTCTGGTAAACCAAGTGAATTTTGGGCTCAAATGATTTTATACAGTTCTGGAACCCAACGCGATTCTCACTATTAACTAAAGAGCATTTATTTAAGCGGAGCTGTGGTTTGTATCAATTTCAAGAGCAGAGCTGAACTATATATTGTCCGTATGAGTGGGAAACACAGTTATTTTTTTCTGGGCATGCTCATGGTGCTTGCTGTATTGGAGACACTGGAAAGAAGAGATTCCTTCTTGCATGAAAACAGAGTGTGTTTCATGGATGAGAACTGTCGTCTGAATTTCCCTTCAGAAACGGAGATAAAGACCAGGATCTGTGTCTTCCTACAAGCAAGAGTTCATTTCCGGTAAACCAAGTGAGTTTTGGGCTCAAATGATTTTACACAGTTCTGGAACCCAACGCGATTCTCACTATTAACTAAAGAGCATTTATTTAAGCGGAGCTGTGGTTTGTATCAGTTTCAAGAGCAGAGCTGAACTATATATTGTCCGTATGAGTTGGAAACACAGATCTTTTTTTCTGGGCATGCTAATGGTGCTTGCTGTATTGGAGACACTGGAAAGAAGAGATTCCTTCTTGTGTGAAAATAGAGTTTGTTACATGGACGAGAACAGTGGTTGAATTTCCCTTCAGAAACGGAGATAAAGCCCAGGATCTGTGTCTTCCTACAAGCAAGAGTTCATTTCTGGTAAACCAAGTGAATTTTGGGCTCAAATGATTTTACGCAGTTCTGGAACCCAACACGATTCTCACTATTAACTAAAGAGCATTTATGTAAGCAGAGCTGTGGTTTGTATCAGTTTCAAAAGCAGAGCTCAACTATATATATTCCGTATGAGTAGGAAACACGGTTCTTTTTTTCTGGGCATGCTCATGGTTTTTCCTGTATTGGAGACACTGGAAAGAAGAGCTTCCTTCTTGCTTGAAAACAGAGTGTGTTTCATGGATGAGAACACTGGCCTGAATTTCCCTTCCGAAATGGAGTTAAACTCCAGGATCAGTGTCTTCCTACAAGCAAGAGTTCATTTCTGCTAACCCAAGTGAATTTTGTGCTCTAATGATATTACACAGTTCTGGAACTCAACGCGATTCTCAATGTTAACTAAATAGCATTTATTTAAGCGGAGCTGTGGTTTGTATCAGTTTCAAGAGCAGAGCTGAACTACATATGGTCCATATAAGTGGGAAACACAGTTCTGTTTTTCTGGGCATGCTCATGGTGCTTGCTGTATTGGAGACACTGGAAAGAAGAGATTGCTTCTTGGGTGAAAACAGAGTGTGTTTCATAGATGAGAACACTGGTCTGAATTTCCCTTGTGAAATGGAGTTAAACCCCAGGATCTGTGTCTTCCTATAAGAAAGAGTTCATTTCTGGTAAACCAAGTGAATTTTGGGCTCAAATGATTTTACACAGTTCTGGAACCCAGGGCGATTCTCACTATTAACTAAAGAGCATTTATGTAAGAGGAGCTGTGGTTTGTACCAGTTTCATAAGCAGAGCTGAACTACATATGGTCTATATGAGTAGGATACTCAGTTCTTTTTTTATGGGCATGCTCATGGTGCTTGCTGTATTGGAGACGCTGGAAAGAAGAGCTTGTTTCTTTACTGAAAACAGAGTATGTTTCATGGATGAGAACAATGGTCTGAATTTCTCTTCCGAAATGGAGTTAAACCCCAAGATCTGTGTCTTCCTACAAGCAAGAGTTCATTTCTGGTAAACCAAGTGAATTTTGGGCTCAAATGATTTTACACAGTTCTGGAACCCAACGCGATTCTCACTATTAACTAAAGAGCATTTATTTAAGCGGAGCTGTGGTTTGTATCAATTTCAAGAGCAGAGCTGAACTATATATTGTCCGTATGAGTGGGAAACACAGTTATTTTTTTCTGGGCATGCTCATGGTGCTTGCTGTATTGGAGACACTGGAAAGAAGAGATTCCTTCTTGGATGAAAACAGAGTGTGTTTCATGGACGAGAACAGTGGTCTGAATTTCCCTTCAGAAACGGAGATAAAGACCAGGATCTGTGTCTTCCTACAAGCAAGAGTTCATTTCTTGCAAACCAAGTGAATTTTGGGCTCAAATGATTTTACACAGTTTTGGAACCCAACGCGATTCTCACTATTAACTAAAGAGCATTTATGTAAGAGGAGCTGTGGTTTGTACCAGTTTCATACGCACAGCTGAACTACATATGGTCTGTATGAGTAGGAAACTCAGTTCTTTTTTTCTGGGCATTCTCATGGTTCTTGCTGTATTGGAGACGCTGGAAAAAAGAGCTTGCTTCTTGCATGAAAACAGCGTGTGTTTCATGGATGAGAACAATGGTCTGAATTTCCCTTCCGAAATGGAGTTAAACCCCAGGTTCTGTGTCTTCCTACAAACAAGAGTTCATTTCTGGTAAACCAAGTGAATTTTGGGCTCTAATGATTTTACACAGTTCTGGAACCCAACGCGATTTTCACTATTAACTAAAGAGCATTTATTTAAGCGGAGCTGTGGTTTGTATCAGTTTCAAGAGCAGAGCTGAACTATATATGGTCCATATAAGTGGAAAACACAGTTCTTTTTTCTGGGCATTCTCATGGTGCTTGCTGTATTGGAGACACTGGAAAGAAGAGATTCCTTCTTGCGTGAAAACAGAGTGTGTTTCATAGATGAGAACACTGGTCTGAATTTCCCTTGCGAAATGGAGTTAAACCCCAGGATCTGTGTCTTCCTATAAGAAAGAGTTCATTTCTGGTAAACCAAGTGAATTTTGGGCTCAAATGATTTTACACAGTTCTGGAACCCAGGGCGATTCTCACTATTAACTAAAGAGCATTTATGTAAGAGGAGCTGTGGTTTGTACCAGTTTCATAAGCAGAGCTGAACTACATATGGTCTATATGAGTAGGAAACTCAGTTCTTTTTTTATGGGCATGCTCATGGTGCTTGCTGTATTGGAGACGCTGGAAAGAAGAGCTTGTTTCTTGACTGAAAACAGAGTATGTTTCATGGATGAGAACAATGGTCTGAATTTCTCTTCCGAAATGGAGTTAAACCCCAAGATCTGTGTCTTCCTACAAGCAAGAGTTCATTTCTGGTAAACCAAGTGAATTTTGGGCTCAAATGATTTTACACAGTTCTGGAACCCAACGCGATTCTCACTATTAACTAAAGAGCATTTATTTAAGCGGAGCTGTGGTTTGTATCAATTTCAAGAGCAGAGCTGAACTATATATTGTCCGTATGAGTGGGAAACACAGTTATTTTTTTCTGGGCATGCTCATGGTGCTTGCTGTATTGGAGACACTGGAAAGAAGAGATTCCTTCTTGGATGAAAACAGAGTGTGTTTCATGGACGAGAACAGTGGTCTGAATTTCCCTTCAGAAACGGAGATAAAGACCAGGATCTGTGTCTTCCTACAAGCAAGAGTTCATTTCTGGCAAACCAAGTGAATTTTGGGCTCAAATGATTTTACACAGTTTTGGAACCCAACGCGATTCTCACTATTAACTAAAGAGCATTTATGTAAGAGGAGCTGTGGTTTGTACCAGTTTCATACGCACAGCTGAACTACATATGGTCTGTATGAGTAGGAAACTCAGTTCTTTTTTTCTGGGCATTCTCATGGTTCTTGCTGTATTGGAGACGCTGGAAAAAAGAGCTTGCTTGCTTCTTGACTGAAAACAGAGTCTGTTTCATGGATGAGAACAATGGTCTGAATTTCCCTTCCGAAATGGAGTTAAACCCCAGGTTCTGTGTCTTCCTACAAACAAGAGTTCATTTCTGGTAAACCAAGTGAATTTTGGGCTCTAATGATTTTACACAGTTCTGGAACCCAACGCGATTTTCACTATTAACTAAAGAGCATTTATTTAAGCGGAGCTCTGGTTTGTATCAGTTTCAAGAGCAGAGCTGAACTATATATGGTCCATATAAGTGGGAAACACAGTTCTTTTTTTCTGGGCATGCTCATGGTGCTTGCTGTATTGGAGACACTGGAAAGAAGAGATTCCTTCTTGCGTGAAAACAGAGTGTGTTTCATAGATGAGAACACTGGTCTGAATTTCCCTTGCGAAATGGAGTTAAACCCCAGGATCTGTGTCTTCCTATAAGAAAGAGTTCATTTCTGGTAAACCAAGTGAATTTTGGGCTCAAATGATTTTACACAGTTCTGGAACCAAGGGCGATTCTCACTATTAACTAAAGAGCATTTATGTAAGAGGAGCTGTGGTTTGTACCAGTTTCATAAGCAGAGCTGAACTACATATGGTCTATATGAGTAGGAAACTCAGTTCTTTTTTTATGGGCATGCTCATGGTGCTTGCTGTATTGGAGACGCTGGAAAGAAGAGCTTGTTTCTTGACTGAAAACAGAGTATGTTTCATGGATGAGAACAATGGTCTGAATTTCTCTTCCGAAATGGAGTTAAACCCCAAGATCTGTGTCTTCCTACAAGCAAGAGTTCATTTCTGGTAAACCAAGTGAATTTTGGGCTCAAATGATTTTACACAGTTCTGGAACCCAACGCGATTCTCACTATTAACTAAAGAGCATTTATTTAAGCGGAGCTGTGGTTTGTATCAATTTCAAGAGCAGAGCTGAACTATATATTGTCCGTATGAGTGGGAAACACAGTTATTTTTTTCTGGGCATGCTCATGGTGCTTGCTGTATTGGAGACACTGGAAAGAAGAGATTCCTTCTTGCATGAAAACAGAGTGTGTTTCATGGACGAGAACAGTGGTCTGAATTTCCCTTCAGAAACGGAGGTAAAGACCAGGATCTGTGTCTTCCTACAAGCAAGAGTTCATTTCTGGCAAACCAAGTGAATTTTGGGCTCAAATGATTTTACACAGTTTTGGAACCCAACGCGATTCTCACTATTAACTAAAGAGCATTTATGTAAGAGGAGCTGTGGTTTGTACCAGTTTCATACGCACAGCTGAACTACATATGGTCTGTATGAGTAGGAAACTCAGTTCTTTTTTTCTGGGCATTCTCATGGTTCTTGCTGTATTGGAGACGCTGGAAAAAAGAGCTTGCTTCTTGCATGAAAACAGCGTGTGTTTCATGGATGAGAACAATGGTCTGAATTTCCCTTCCGAAATGGAGTTAAACCCCAGGTTCTGTGTCTTCCTACAAACAAGAGTTCATTTCTGGTAAACCAAGTGAATTTTGGGCTCTAATGATTTTACACAGTTCTGGAACCCAACGCGATTTTCACTATTAACTAAAGAGCATTTATTTAAGCGGAGCTGTGGTTTGTATCAGTTTCAAGAGCAGAGCTGAACTATATATGGTCCATATAAGTGGAAAACACAGTTCTTTTTTCTGGGCATTCTCATGGTGCTTGCTGTATTGGAGACACTGGAAAGAAGAGATTCCTTCTTGCGTGAAAACAGAGTGTGTTTCATAGATGAGAACACTGGTCTGAATTTCCCTTGCGAAATGGAGTTAAACCCCAGGATCTGTGCCTTCCTATAAGAAAGAGTTCATTTCTGGTAAACCAAGTGAATTTTGGGCTCAAATGATTTTACACAGTTCTGGAACCCAGGGCGATTCTCACTATTAACTAAAGAGCATTTATGTAAGAGGAGCTGTGGTTTGTACCAGTTTCATAAGCAGAGCTGAACTACATATGGTCTATATGAGTAGGAAACTCAGTTCTTTTTTTATGGGCATGCTCATGGTGCTTGCTGTATTGGAGACGCTGGAAAGAAGAGCTTGTTTCTTGACTGAAAACAGAGTATGTTTCATGGATGAGAACAATGGTCTGAATTTCTCTTCCGAAATGGAGTTAAACCCCAAGATCTGTGTCTTCCTACAAGCAAGAGTTCATTTCTGGTAAACCAAGTGAATTTTGGGCTCAAATGATTTTACACAGTTCTGGAACCCAACGCGATTCTCACTATTAACTAAAGAGCATTTATTTAAGCGGAGCTGTGGTTTGTATCAATTTCAAGAGCAGAGCTGAACTATATATTGTCCGTATGAGTGGGAAACACAGTTATTTTTTTCTGGGCATGCTCATGGTGCTTGCTGTATTTGAGACGCTGGAAAGAAGAGCTTGTTTCTTGACTGAAAACAGAGTATGTTTCATGGATGAGAACAGTGGTCTGAATTTCTCTTCCAAAATGGAGTTAAACCCAAGATCTGTGTCTTCCTACAAGCAAGAGTTCATTTCTGGTAAACCAAGTGAATTTTGGGCTCAAATGATTTTACACAGTTCTGGAACCCAACGCGATTCTCACTATTAACTAAAGAGCATTTATGTAAGCAGAGCTGTGGTTTGTATCAGTTTCAAAAGCAGAGCTGAACTATATATATTCCGTATGAGTAGGAAACACAGTTCTTTTTTTTTTCTGGGCATGCTCATGGTTTTTCCTGTATTGGAGACACTGGAAAGAAGAGCTTCCTTCTTGCTTGAAAACAGAGTGTGTATCATGGATGAGAACACTGGTCTGAATTTCCCTTCCGAAATGGAGTTAAACTCCAGGATCAGTGTCTTCCTACAAGCAAGAGTTCATTTCTGCTAACCCAAGTGAATTTTGGGCTCTAATGATATTACACAGTTCTGGAACCCAACGCGATTCTCAATATTAACTAAATAGCATTTATTTAAGCGGAGCTGTGGTTTGTATCAGTTTCAAGAGCAGAGCTGAACTATATATGGTCCGTATGAGTGGGAAACACAGTTCTTTTTTTCTGGGCATGCTCATGGTGCTTGCTGTATTGGAGACACTGGAAAGAAGAGATTCCTTCTTGCGTGAAAACAGAGTGTGTTTCATAGATGAGAACACTGGTCTGAATTTCCCTTGCGAAAAGGAGTTAAACCCCAGGATCTGTGTCTTCCTATAAGAAAGAGTTCATTTCTGGAAAACCAAGTGAATTTTGGGCTCAAATGATTTTACACAGTTCTGGAACCCAACACGATTCTCACTATTAACTATAGAGCATTTATGTAAGAGGAGCTGTGGTTTGTACCAGGTTCATAAGCAGAGCTGAACTACATATGTTCTATATGAGTAGGAAACTCAGTTCTTTTTTTATGGGCATGCTCATGGTGCTTGCTGTATTGGAGACGCTGGAAAAAAGAGCTTGCTTCTTGACTGAAAACAGAGTGTGTTTCATGGATGAGAACAATGGTCTGAATTTCCCTTCCGAAATGGAGTTAAACCCCAGGATCTGTGTCTTCCTACAAGCAAGAGTTCATTTCTGGTAAACCAAGTGAGTTTTGGGCTCAAATGATTTTACACAGTTCTGGAACCCAACGCGATTTTCACTATTAACTAAAGAGCATTTACTTAAGCGGAGCTGTGGTTTGTATCAGTTTCAAGAGCAGAGCTGAACTATATATTGTCCGTATGAGTTGGAAACACAGTTCTTTTTTTCTGGGCATGCTAATGGTGCTTGCTGTATTGGAGACACTGGAAAGAAGAGATTCCTTCTTGTGTGAAAATAGAGTTTGTTACATGGACGAGAACAGTGGTTGAATTTCCCTTCAGAAACGGAGATAAAGCCCAGGATCAGTGTCTTCCTACAAGCAAGAGTTCATTTCTGGTAAACCAAGTGAATTTTGGGCTCAAATGATTTTACGCAGTTCTGGAACCCAACACGATTCTCACTATTAACTAAAGAGCATTTATGTAAGTAGAGCTGTGGTTTGTATCAGTTTCAAAAGCAGAGCTGAACTATATATATTCCGTATGAGTAGGAAACACAGTTCTTTTTTTCTGGGCATGCTCATGGTTTTTCCTGTATTGGAGACACTGGAAAGAAGAGCTTCCTTCTTGCTTGAAAACAGAGTGTGTTTCATGGATGAGAACACTGGTCTGAATTTCCCTTCCGAAATGGAGTTAAACTCCAGGATCAGTGTCTTCCTACAAGCAAGAGTTCATTTCTGCTAACCCAAGTGAATTTTGGGCTCTAATGGTATTACACAGTTCTGGAACCCAACGCGATTCTCAATGTTAACTAAATAGCATTTATTTAAGCGGAGTTGTGGTTTGTATCAGTTTCAAGAGCAGAGCTCAACTATGTATTGTCCGTATGAGTGGGAAACACAGTTCTTTTTTTCTGGGCATGCTCATGGTGCTTGCTGTATTGGAGACACTGGAAAGAAGAGATTCCTTCTTGCGAGAAAACAGAGTGTGTTTCATAGATGAGAACACTGGTCTGAATTTCCCTTGCGAAATGGTGTTAAACCCCAGGATCTGTGTCTTCCTATAAGAAAGAGTTCATTTCTGGTAAACAAAGTGAATTTTGGGCTCAAATGATTTTACACAGTTCTGGAACCAAGGGCGATTCTCACTATTAACTAAAGAGCATTTAATTAAGAGGAGCTGTACTTTGCGCCAGTTTCATAAGCAGAGCTGAACTACATAAGGTCTATATGAGTAGGAAACTCAGTTCTTTTTTTATGGGCATGCTCATGGTGCTTGCTGTATTGGAGACGCTGGAAAGAAGAGCTTGCTTCTTGACTGAAAACAGAGTGTGTTTCATGGATGAGAACAATGGTCTGAATATCCCTTCCGAAATGGAGTTAAACCCCAAGGTCTGTGTCTTCCTACAAGCAAGAGTACATTTCTGGTAAACCAAGTGAATTTTGGGCTCAAATGATTTTACACAGTTCTGGAACCCAACGCGATTCTCACTATTAACTAAAGAGCATTTATTTAAGCGGAGCTGTGGTTTGTATCAGTTTCAAGAGCAGAGCTGAACTATATATTGTCCGTATGAGTGGGAAACACAGTTCGTTTTTTCTGGGCATGCTAATGGTGCTTGCTGTATTGGAGACACTGGAAAGAAGAGATTCCTTCTTGCGTGAAAATAGAGTGTGTTTCATGGACGAGAACAGTGGTTGAATTTCCCTTCAGAAACGGAGATAAAGCCCAGGATCTGTGTCTTCCTACAAGCAAGAGTTCATTTCTGGTAAACCAAGTGAATTTTGGGCTCAAATGATTTTACGCAGTTCTGGAACCCAACACGATTCTCACTATTAACTAAAGAGCATTTATGTAAGCAGAGCTGTGGTTTGTATCAGTTTCAAAAGCAGAGCTGAACTATATATATTCGGTATGAGTAGGAAACACAGTTCTTTTTTTCTGGGCATGCTCATGGTTTTTCCTGTATTGGAGACACTGGAAAGAAGAGCTTCCTTCTTGCTTGAAAACAGAGTGTGTTTCATGGATGAGAACACTGGTCTGAATTTCCCTTCTGAAATGGAGTTAAACTCCAGGATCAGTGTCTTCCTACAAGCAAGAGTTCATTTCTGCTAACCCAAGTGAATTTTGGGCTCTAATGATATTACACAGTTCTGGAACCCAACGCGATTCTCAATGTTAACTAAATAGCATTTATTTAAGCGGAGTTGTGGTTTGTATCAGTTTCAAGAGCAGAGCTGAACTATGTATTGTCCGTATGAGTGGGAAACACAGTTCTTTTTTTCTGGGCATGCTCATGGTGCTTGCTGTATTGGAGACACTGGAAAGAAGAGATTCCTTCTTGCGAGAAAAAAGAGTTTGTGTCATAGATGAGAACACTGGTCTGAATTTCCCTTGCGAAATGGAGTTAAACCCCAGGATCTCTGTCTTCCTATAAGAAAGAGTTCATTTCTGGTAAACAAAGTGAATTTTGGGCTCAAATGATTTTACACAGTTCTGGAACCAAGGGCGATTCTCACTATTAACTAAAGAGCATTTAATTAAGAGGAGCTGTACTTTGCGCCAGTTTCATAAGCAGAGCTGAACTACATAAGGTCTATATGAGTAGGAAACTCAGTTCTTTTTTTATGGGCATGCTCATGGTGCTTGCTGTATTGGAGACGCTGGAAAGAAGAGCTTGCTTCTTGACTGAAAACAGAGTGTGTTTCATGGATGAGAACAATGGTCTGAATTTCCCTTCCGAAATGGAGTTAAACCCCAGGATCTGTGTCTTCCTACAAGCAAGAGTTCATTTCTGGTAAACCAAGTGAATTTTGGGCTCAAATGATTTTACACAGTTCTGGAACCCAACGCGATTCTCACTATTAACTAAAGAGCATTTATTTAAGCGGAGCTGTGGTTTGTATCAGTTTCAAGAGCAGAGCTGAACTATATATTGTCCGTATGAGTTGGAAACACAGTTCTTTTTTTCTGGGCATGCTAATGGTGCTTGCTGTATTGGAGACACTGGAAAGAAGAGATTCCTTCTTGTGTGAAAATAGAGTTTGTTACATGGACGAGAACAGTGGTTGAATTTCCCTTCAGAAACGGAGATAAAGCCCAGGATCTGTGTCTTCCTACAAGCAAGAGTTCATTTCTGGTAAACCAAGTGAATTTTGGGCTCAAATGATTTTACGCAGTTCTGGAACCCAACACGATTCTCACTATTAACTAAAGAGCATTTATGTAAGCAGAGCTGTGGTTTGTATCAGTTTCAAGAGCAGAGCTGAACTACATATGGTCCATATAAGTGGGAAACACAGTTCTGTTTTTCTGGGCATGCTCATGGTGCTTGCTGTATTGGAGACACTGGAAAGAAGAGATTGCTTCTTGGGTGAAAACAGAGTGTGTTTCATAGATGAGAACACTGGTCTGAATTTCCCTTGTGAAATGGAGTTAAACCCCAGGATCTGTGTCTTCCTATAAGAAAGAGTTCATTTCTGGTAAACCAAGTGAATTTTGGGCTCAAATGATTTTACACAGTTCTGGAACCCAGGGCGATTCTCACTATTAACTAAAGAGCATTTATGTAAGAGGAGCTGTGGTTTGTACCAGTTTCATAAGCAGAGCTGAACTACATATGGTCTATATGAGTAGGATACTCAGTTCTTTTTTTATGGGCATGCTCATGGTGCTTGCTGTATTGGAGACGCTGGAAAGAAGAGCTTGTTTCTTTACTGAAAACAGAGTATGTTTCATGGATGAGAACAATGGTCTGAATTTCTCTTCCGAAATGGAGTTAAACCCCAAGATCTGTGTCTTCCTACAAGCAAGAGTTCATTTCTGGTAAACCAAGTGAATTTTGGGCTCAAATGATTTTACACAGTTCTGGAACCCAACGCGATTCTCACTATTAACTAAAGAGCATTTATTTAAGCGGAGCTGTGGTTTGTATCAATTTCAAGAGCAGAGCTGAACTATATATTGTCCGTATGAGTGGGAAACACAGTTATTTTTTTCTGGGCATGCTCATGGTGCTTGCTGTATTGGAGACACTGGAAAGAAGAGATTCCTTCTTGGATGAAAACAGAGTGTGTTTCATGGACGAGAACAGTGGTCTGAATTTCCCTTCAGAAACGGAGATAAAGACCAGGATCTGTGTCTTCCTACAAGCAAGAGTTCATTTCTTGCAAACCAAGTGAATTTTGGGCTCAAATGATTTTACACAGTTTTGGAACCCAACGCGATTCTCACTATTAACTAAAGAGCATTTATGTAAGAGGAGCTGTGGTTTGTACCAGTTTCATACGCACAGCTGAACTACATATGGTCTGTATGAGTAGGAAACTCAGTTCTTTTTTTCTGGGCATTCTCATGGTTCTTGCTGTATTGGAGACGCTGGAAAAAAGAGCTTGCTTCTTGCATGAAAACAGCGTGTGTTTCATGGATGAGAACAATGGTCTGAATTTCCCTTCCGAAATGGAGTTAAACCCCAGGTTCTGTGTCTTCCTACAAACAAGAGTTCATTTCTGGTAAACCAAGTGAATTTTGGGCTCTAATGATTTTACACAGTTCTGGAACCCAACGCGATTTTCACTATTAACTAAAGAGCATTTATTTAAGCGGAGCTGTGGTTTGTATCAGTTTCAAGAGCAGAGCTGAACTATATATGGTCCATATAAGTGGAAAACACAGTTCTTTTTTCTGGGCATTCTCATGGTGCTTGCTGTATTGGAGACACTGGAAAGAAGAGATTCCTTCTTGCGTGAAAACAGAGTGTGTTTCATAGATGAGAACACTGGTCTGAATTTCCCTTGCGAAATGGAGTTAAACCCCAGGATCTGTGTCTTCCTATAAGAAAGAGTTCATTTCTGGTAAACCAAGTGAATTTTGGGCTCAAATGATTTTACACAGTTCTGGAACCCAGGGCGATTCTCACTATTAACTAAAGAGCATTTATGTAAGAGGAGCTGTGGTTTGTACCAGTTTCATAAGCAGAGCTGAACTACATATGGTCTATATGAGTAGGAAACTCAGTTCTTTTTTTATGGGCATGCTCATGGTGCTTGCTGTATTGGAGACGCTGGAAAGAAGAGCTTGTTTCTTGACTGAAAACAGAGTATGTTTCATGGATGAGAACAATGGTCTGAATTTCTCTTCCGAAATGGAGTTAAACCCCAAGATCTGTGTCTTCCTACAAGCAAGAGTTCATTTCTGGTAAACCAAGTGAATTTTGGGCTCAAATGATTTTACACAGTTCTGGAACCCAACGCGATTCTCACTATTAACTAAAGAGCATTTATTTAAGCGGAGCTGTGGTTTGTATCAATTTCAAGAGCAGAGCTGAACTATATATTGTCCGTATGAGTGGGAAACACAGTTATTTTTTTCTGGGCATGCTCATGGTGCTTGCTGTATTGGAGACACTGGAAAGAAGAGATTCCTTCTTGGATGAAAACAGAGTGTGTTTCATGGACGAGAACAGTGGTCTGAATTTCCCTTCAGAAACGGAGATAAAGACCAGGATCTGTGTCTTCCTACAAGCAAGAGTTCATTTCTGGCAAACCAAGTGAATTTTGGGCTCAAATGATTTTACACAGTTTTGGAACCCAACGCGATTCTCACTATTAACTAAAGAGCATTTATGTAAGAGGAGCTGTGGTTTGTACCAGTTTCATACGCACAGCTGAACTACATATGGTCTGTATGAGTAGGAAACTCAGTTCTTTTTTTCTGGGCATTCTCATGGTTCTTGCTGTATTGGAGACGCTGGAAAAAAGAGCTTGCTTGCTTCTTGACTGAAAACAGAGTCTGTTTCATGGATGAGAACAATGGTCTGAATTTCCCTTCCGAAATGGAGTTAAACCCCAGGTTCTGTGTCTTCCTACAAACAAGAGTTCATTTCTGGTAAACCAAGTGAATTTTGGGCTCTAATGATTTTACACAGTTCTGGAACCCAACGCGATTTTCACTATTAACTAAAGAGCATTTATTTAAGCGGAGCTCTGGTTTGTATCAGTTTCAAGAGCAGAGCTGAACTATATATGGTCCATATAAGTGGGAAACACAGTTCTTTTTTTCTGGGCATGCTCATGGTGCTTGCTGTATTGGAGACACTGGAAAGAAGAGATTCCTTCTTGCGTGAAAACAGAGTGTGTTTCATAGATGAGAACACTGGTCTGAATTTCCCTTGCGAAATGGAGTTAAACCCCAGGATCTGTGTCTTCCTATAAGAAAGAGTTCATTTCTGGTAAACCAAGTGAATTTTGGGCTCAAATGATTTTACACAGTTCTGGAACCAAGGGCGATTCTCACTATTAACTAAAGAGCATTTATGTAAGAGGAGCTGTGGTTTGTACCAGTTTCATAAGCAGAGCTGAACTACATATGGTCTATATGAGTAGGAAACTCAGTTCTTTTTTTATGGGCATGCTCATGGTGCTTGCTGTATTGGAGACGCTGGAAAGAAGAGCTTGTTTCTTGACTGAAAACAGAGTATGTTTCATGGATGAGAACAATGGTCTGAATTTCTCTTCCGAAATGGAGTTAAACCCCAAGATCTGTGTCTTCCTACAAGCAAGAGTTCATTTCTGGTAAACCAAGTGAATTTTGGGCTCAAATGATTTTACACAGTTCTGGAACCCAACGCGATTCTCACTATTAACTAAAGAGCATTTATTTAAGCGGAGCTGTGGTTTGTATCAATTTCAAGAGCAGAGCTGAACTATATATTGTCCGTATGAGTGGGAAACACAGTTATTTTTTTCTGGGCATGCTCATGGTGCTTGCTGTATTGGAGACACTGGAAAGAAGAGATTCCTTCTTGCATGAAAACAGAGTGTGTTTCATGGACGAGAACAGTGGTCTGAATTTCCCTTCAGAAACGGAGGTAAAGACCAGGATCTGTGTCTTCCTACAAGCAAGAGTTCATTTCTGGCAAACCAAGTGAATTTTGGGCTCAAATGATTTTACACAGTTTTGGAACCCAACGCGATTCTCACTATTAACTAAAGAGCATTTATGTAAGAGGAGCTGTGGTTTGTACCAGTTTCATACGCACAGCTGAACTACATATGGTCTGTATGAGTAGGAAACTCAGTTCTTTTTTTCTGGGCATTCTCATGGTTCTTGCTGTATTGGAGACGCTGGAAAAAAGAGCTTGCTTCTTGCATGAAAACAGCGTGTGTTTCATGGATGAGAACAATGGTCTGAATTTCCCTTCCGAAATGGAGTTAAACCCCAGGTTCTGTGTCTTCCTACAAACAAGAGTTCATTTCTGGTAAACCAAGTGAATTTTGGGCTCTAATGATTTTACACAGTTCTGGAACCCAACGCGATTTTCACTATTAACTAAAGAGCATTTATTTAAGCGGAGCTGTGGTTTGTATCAGTTTCAAGAGCAGAGCTGAACTATATATGGTCCATATAAGTGGAAAACACAGTTCTTTTTTCTGGGCATTCTCATGGTGCTTGCTGTATTGGAGACACTGGAAAGAAGAGATTCCTTCTTGCGTGAAAACAGAGTGTGTTTCATAGATGAGAACACTGGTCTGAATTTCCCTTGCGAAATGGAGTTAAACCCCAGGATCTGTGCCTTCCTATAAGAAAGAGTTCATTTCTGGTAAACCAAGTGAATTTTGGGCTCAAATGATTTTACACAGTTCTGGAACCCAGGGCGATTCTCACTATTAACTAAAGAGCATTTATGTAAGAGGAGCTGTGGTTTGTACCAGTTTCATAAGCAGAGCTGAACTACATATGGTCTATATGAGTAGGAAACTCAGTTCTTTTTTTATGGGCATGCTCATGGTGCTTGCTGTATTGGAGACGCTGGAAAGAAGAGCTTGTTTCTTGACTGAAAACAGAGTATGTTTCATGGATGAGAACAATGGTCTGAATTTCTCTTCCGAAATGGAGTTAAACCCCAAGATCTGTGTCTTCCTACAAGCAAGAGTTCATTTCTGGTAAACCAAGTGAATTTTGGGCTCAAATGATTTTACACAGTTCTGGAACCCAACGCGATTCTCACTATTAACTAAAGAGCATTTATTTAAGCGGAGCTGTGGTTTGTATCAATTTCAAGAGCAGAGCTGAACTATATATTGTCCGTATGAGTGGGAAACACAGTTATTTTTTTCTGGGCATGCTCATGGTGCTTGCTGTATTTGAGACGCTGGAAAGAAGAGCTTGTTTCTTGACTGAAAACAGAGTATGTTTCATGGATGAGAACAGTGGTCTGAATTTCTCTTCCAAAATGGAGTTAAACCCAAGATCTGTGTCTTCCTACAAGCAAGAGTTCATTTCTGGTAAACCAAGTGAATTTTGGGCTCAAATGATTTTACACAGTTCTGGAACCCAACGCGATTCTCACTATTAACTAAAGAGCATTTATGTAAGCAGAGCTGTGGTTTGTATCAGTTTCAAAAGCAGAGCTGAACTATATATATTCCGTATGAGTAGGAAACACAGTTCTTTTTTTTTTCTGGGCATGCTCATGGTTTTTCCTGTATTGGAGACACTGGAAAGAAGAGCTTCCTTCTTGCTTGAAAACAGAGTGTGTATCATGGATGAGAACACTGGTCTGAATTTCCCTTCCGAAATGGAGTTAAACTCCAGGATCAGTGTCTTCCTACAAGCAAGAGTTCATTTCTGCTAACCCAAGTGAATTTTGGGCTCTAATGATATTACACAGTTCTGGAACCCAACGCGATTCTCAATATTAACTAAATAGCATTTATTTAAGCGGAGCTGTGGTTTGTATCAGTTTCAAGAGCAGAGCTGAACTATATATGGTCCGTATGAGTGGGAAACACAGTTCTTTTTTTCTGGGCATGCTCATGGTGCTTGCTGTATTGGAGACACTGGAAAGAAGAGATTCCTTCTTGCGTGAAAACAGAGTGTGTTTCATAGATGAGAACACTGGTCTGAATTTCCCTTGCGAAAAGGAGTTAAACCCCAGGATCTGTGTCTTCCTATAAGAAAGAGTTCATTTCTGGAAAACCAAGTGAATTTTGGGCTCAAATGATTTTACACAGTTCTGGAACCCAACACGATTCTCACTATTAACTATAGAGCATTTATGTAAGAGGAGCTGTGGTTTGTACCAGGTTCATAAGCAGAGCTGAACTACATATGTTCTATATGAGTAGGAAACTCAGTTCTTTTTTTATGGGCATGCTCATGGTGCTTGCTGTATTGGAGACGCTGGAAAAAAGAGCTTGCTTCTTGACTGAAAACAGAGTGTGTTTCATGGATGAGAACAATGGTCTGAATTTCCCTTCCGAAATGGAGTTAAACCCCAGGATCTGTGTCTTCCTACAAGCAAGAGTTCATTTCTGGTAAACCAAGTGAGTTTTGGGCTCAAATGATTTTACACAGTTCTGGAACCCAACGCGATTTTCACTATTAACTAAAGAGCATTTACTTAAGCGGAGCTGTGGTTTGTATCAGTTTCAAGAGCAGAGCTGAACTATATATTGTCCGTATGAGTTGGAAACACAGTTCTTTTTTTCTGGGCATGCTAATGGTGCTTGCTGTATTGGAGACACTGGAAAGAAGAGATTCCTTCTTGTGTGAAAATAGAGTTTGTTACATGGACGAGAACAGTGGTTGAATTTCCCTTCAGAAACGGAGATAAAGCCCAGGATCAGTGTCTTCCTACAAGCAAGAGTTCATTTCTGGTAAACCAAGTGAATTTTGGGCTCAAATGATTTTACGCAGTTCTGGAACCCAACACGATTCTCACTATTAACTAAAGAGCATTTATGTAAGTAGAGCTGTGGTTTGTATCAGTTTCAAAAGCAGAGCTGAACTATATATATTCCGTATGAGTAGGAAACACAGTTCTTTTTTTCTGGGCATGCTCATGGTTTTTCCTGTATTGGAGACACTGGAAAGAAGAGCTTCCTTCTTGCTTGAAAACAGAGTGTGTTTCATGGATGAGAACACTGGTCTGAATTTCCCTTCCGAAATGGAGTTAAACTCCAGGATCAGTGTCTTCCTACAAGCAAGAGTTCATTTCTGCTAACCCAAGTGAATTTTGGGCTCTAATGGTATTACACAGTTCTGGAACCCAACGCGATTCTCAATGTTAACTAAATAGCATTTATTTAAGCGGAGTTGTGGTTTGTATCAGTTTCAAGAGCAGAGCTCAACTATGTATTGTCCGTATGAGTGGGAAACACAGTTCTTTTTTTCTGGGCATGCTCATGGTGCTTGCTGTATTGGAGACACTGGAAAGAAGAGATTCCTTCTTGCGAGAAAACAGAGTGTGTTTCATAGATGAGAACACTGGTCTGAATTTCCCTTGCGAAATGGTGTTAAACCCCAGGATCTGTGTCTTCCTATAAGAAAGAGTTCATTTCTGGTAAACAAAGTGAATTTTGGGCTCAAATGATTTTACACAGTTCTGGAACCAAGGGCGATTCTCACTATTAACTAAAGAGCATTTAATTAAGAGGAGCTGTACTTTGCGCCAGTTTCATAAGCAGAGCTGAACTACATAAGGTCTATATGAGTAGGAAACTCAGTTCTTTTTTTATGGGCATGCTCATGGTGCTTGCTGTATTGGAGACGCTGGAAAGAAGAGCTTGCTTCTTGACTGAAAACAGAGTGTGTTTCATGGATGAGAACAATGGTCTGAATATCCCTTCCGAAATGGAGTTAAACCCCAAGGTCTGTGTCTTCCTACAAGCAAGAGTACATTTCTGGTAAACCAAGTGAATTTTGGGCTCAAATGATTTTACACAGTTCTGGAACCCAACGCGATTCTCACTATTAACTAAAGAGCATTTATTTAAGCGGAGCTGTGGTTTGTATCAGTTTCAAGAGCAGAGCTGAACTATATATTGTCCGTATGAGTGGGAAACACAGTTCGTTTTTTCTGGGCATGCTAATGGTGCTTGCTGTATTGGAGACACTGGAAAGAAGAGATTCCTTCTTGCGTGAAAATAGAGTGTGTTTCATGGACGAGAACAGTGGTTGAATTTCCCTTCAGAAACGGAGATAAAGCCCAGGATCTGTGTCTTCCTACAAGCAAGAGTTCATTTCTGGTAAACCAAGTGAATTTTGGGCTCAAATGATTTTACGCAGTTCTGGAACCCAACACGATTCTCACTATTAACTAAAGAGCATTTATGTAAGCAGAGCTGTGGTTTGTATCAGTTTCAAAAGCAGAGCTGAACTATATATATTCGGTATGAGTAGGAAACACAGTTCTTTTTTTCTGGGCATGCTCATGGTTTTTCCTGTATTGGAGACACTGGAAAGAAGAGCTTCCTTCTTGCTTGAAAACAGAGTGTGTTTCATGGATGAGAACACTGGTCTGAATTTCCCTTCTGAAATGGAGTTAAACTCCAGGATCAGTGTCTTCCTACAAGCAAGAGTTCATTTCTGCTAACCCAAGTGAATTTTGGGCTCTAATGATATTACACAGTTCTGGAACCCAACGCGATTCTCAATGTTAACTAAATAGCATTTATTTAAGCGGAGTTGTGGTTTGTATCAGTTTCAAGAGCAGAGCTGAACTATATATTGTCCGTATGAGTGGGAAACACAGTTCTTTTTTTCTGGGCATGCTCATGGTGCTTGCTGTATTGGAGACACTGGAAAGAAGAGATTCCTTCTTGCGAGAAAAAAGAGTTTGTGTCATAGATGAGAACACTGGTCTGAATTTCCCTTGCGAAATGGAGTTAAACCCCAGGATCTCTGTCTTCCTATAAGAAAGAGTTCATTTCTGGTAAACAAAGTGAATTTTGGGCTCAAATGATTTTACACAGTTCTGGAACCAAGGGCGATTCTCACTATTAACTAAAGAGCATTTAATTAAGAGGAGCTGTACTTTGCGCCAGTTTCATAAGCAGAGCTGAACTACATAAGGTCTATATGAGTAGGAAACTCAGTTCTTTTTTTATGGGCATGCTCATGGTGCTTGCTGTATTGGAGACGCTGGAAAGAAGAGCTTGCTTCTTGACTGAAAACAGAGTGTGTTTCATGGATGAGAACAATGGTCTGAATTTCCCTTCCGAAATGGAGTTAAACCCCAGGATCTGTGTCTTCCTACAAGCAAGAGTTCATTTCTGGTAAACCAAGTGAATTTTGGGCTCAAATGATTTTACACAGTTCTGGAACCCAACGCGATTCTCACTATTAACTAAAGAGCATTTATTTAAGCGGAGCTGTGGTTTGTATCAGTTTCAAGAGCAGAGCTGAACTATATATTGTCCGTATGAGTTGGAAACACAGTTCTTTTTTTCTGGGCATGCTAATGGTGCTTGCTGTATTGGAGACACTGGAAAGAAGAGATTCCTTCTTGTGTGAAAATAGAGTTTGTTACATGGACGAGAACAGTGGTTGAATTTCCCTTCAGAAACGGAGATAAAGCCCAGGATCTGTGTCTTCCTACAAGCAAGAGTTCATTTCTGGTAAACCAAGTGAATTTTGGGCTCAAATGATTTTACGCAGTTCTGGAACCCAACACGATTCTCACTATTAACTAAAGAGCATTTATGTAAGCAGAGCTGTGGTTTGTATCAGTTTCAAGAGCAGAGGTGAACTATATATTGTCCGTATGAGTTGGAAACACAATTCTTTTTTTCTGGGCATGCTAATGGTGCTTGCTGTATTGGAGACACTGGAAAGAAGAGATTCCTTCTTGTGTGAAAATAGAGTTTGTTACATGGACGAGAACAGTGGTTGAATTTCCCTTCAGAAATGGAGATAAAGCCCAGGATCTGTGTCTTCCTACAAGCAAGAGTTTATTTCTGGTAAACCAAGTGAATTTTGGGCTCAAATGATTTTACGCAGTTCTGGAACCCAACACGATTCTCACTATTAACTAAAGAGCATTTATGTAAGCAGAGCTGTGGTTTGTATCAGTTTCAAAAGCAGAGCTGAACTATATATATTCCGTATGAGTAGGAAACACAGTTATTTTTTTCTGGGCATGCTCATGGTTTTTCCTGTATTGGAGACACTGGAAAGAAGAGCTTCCTTCTTGCTTGAAAACAGAGTGTGTTTCATGGATGAGAACACTGGTCTGAATTTCCCTTCCGAAATGGAGTTAAACTCCAGGATCAGTGTCTTCCTACCAGCAAGAGTTCATTTCTGCTAACCCAAGTGAATTTTGGGCTCTAATGATATTACACAGTTCTGGAACCCAACGCGATTCTCAATGTTAACTAAATAGCATTTATTTAAGCGGAGTTGTGGTTTGTATCAGTTTCAAGAGCAGAGCTGAACTATGTATTGTCCGTATGAGTGGGAAACACAGTTCTTTTTTTCTGGGCATGCTCATGGTGCTTGCTGTATTGGAGACACTGGAAAGAAGAGATTCCTTCTTGCGAGAAAACAGAGTTTGTTTCATAGATGAGAACACTGGTCTGAATTTCCATTGCGAAATGATGTTAAACCCCAGGATCTGTGTCTTCCTATAAGAAAGAGTTCATTTCTGGTAAACAAAGTGAATTTTGGGCTCAAATGATTTTACACAGTTCTGGAACCAAGGGCGATTCTCACTATTAACTAAAGAGCATTTATGTAAGAGGAGCTGTACTTTGCACCAGTTTCATAAGCAGAGCTGAACTACATAAGGTCTATATGAGTAGGAAACTCAGTTCTTTTTTTATGGGCATGCTCATGGTGCTTGCTGTATTGGAGACGCTGGAAAGAAGAGCTTGCTTCTTGACTGAAAACAGAGTGTGTTTCATGGATGAGAACAATGGTCTGAATTTCCCTTCCGAAATGGAGTTAAACCCCAGGATCTGTGTCTTCCTACAAGCAAGAGTACATTTCTGGTAAACCAAGTGAATTTTGGGCTCAAATGATTTTACACAGTTCTGGAACCCAACGCGATTCTCACTATTAACTAAAGAGCATTTATTTAAGCGGAGCTGTGGTTTGTATCAGTTTCAAGAGCAGAGCTGAACTATATATTGTCCGTATGAGTGGGAAACACAGTTCGTTTTTTCTCGGCATGCTAATGGTGCTTGCTGTATTGGAGACACTGGAAAGAAGAGATTCCTTCTTGCATGAAAATAGAGTGTGTTTCATGGACGAGAACAGTGGTTGAATTTCCCTTCAGAAACGGAGATAAAGCCCAGGATCTGTGTCTTCCTACAAGCAAGAGTTCATTTCTGGTAAACCAAGTGAATTTTGGGCTCAAATGATTTTACGCAGTTCTGGAACCAAACACGATTCTCACTATTAACTAAAGAGCATTTATGTAAGCAGAGCTGTGGTTTGTATCAGTTTCAAAAGCAGAGCTGAACTATATATATTCCGTATCAGTAGGAAACACAGTTATTTTTTTCTGGGCATGCTCATGGTTTTTCCTGTATTGGAGACACTGGAAATAAGAGCTTCCTTCTTGCTTGAAAACAGAGTGTGTTTCATGGATGAGAACACTGGTCTGAATTTCCCTTCCGAAATGGAGTTAAACTCCAGGATCAGTGTCTTCCTACAAGCAAGAGTTCATTTCTGCTAACCCAAGTGAATTTTGGGCTCTAATGATATTACACAGTTCTGGAACCCAACGCGATTCTCAATGTTAACTAAATAGCATTTATTTAAGCGGAGTTGTGGTTTGTATCAGTTTCAAGAGCAGAGCTGAACTATGTATTGTCCGTATGAGTGGGAAACACAGTTCTTTTTTTCTGGGCATGCTCATGGTGCTTGCTGTATTGGAGACACTGGAAAGAAGAGATTCCTTCTTGCGAGAAAACAGAGTTTGTTTCATAGATGAGAACACTGGTCTGAATTTCCATTGCGAAATGATGTTAAACCCCAGGATCTGTGTCTTCCTATAAGAAAGAGTTCATTTCTGGTAAACAAAGTGAATTTTGGGCTCAAATGATTTTACACAGTTCTGGAACCAAGGGCGATTCTCACTATTAACTAAAGAGCATTTATGTAAGAGGAGCTGTACTTTGCACCAGTTTCATAAGCAGAGCTGAACTACATAAGGTCTATATGAGTAGGAAACTCAGTTCTTTTTTTATGGGCATGCTCATGGTGCTTGCTGTATTGGAGACGCTGGAAAGAAGAGCTTGCTTCTTGACTGAAAACAGAGTGTGTTTCATGGATGAGAACAATGGTCTGAATTTCCCTTCCGAAATGGAGTTAAACCCCAGGATCTGTGTCTTCCTACAAGCAAGAGTACATTTCTGGTAAACCAAGTGAATTTTGGGCTCAAATGATTTTACACAGTTCTGGAACCCAACGCGATTCTCACTATTAACTAAAGAGCATTTATTTAAGCGGAGCTGTGGTTTGTATCAGTTTCAAGAGCAGAGCTGAACTATATATTGTCCGTATGAGTGGGAAACACAGTTCGTTTTTTCTCGGCATGCTAATGGTGCTTGCTGTATTGGAGACACTGGAAAGAAGAGATTCCTTCTTGCATGAAAATAGAGTGTGTTTCATGGACGAGAACAGTGGTTGAATTTCCCTTCAGAAACGGAGATAAAGCCCAGGATCTGTGTCTTCCTACAAGCAAGAGTTCATTTCTGGTAAACCAAGTGAATTTTGGGCTCAAATGATTTTACGCAGTTCTGGAACCCAACACGATTCTCACTATTAACTAAAGAGCATTTATGTAAGCAGAGCTGTGGTTTGTATCAGTTTCAAAAGCAGAGCTGAACTATATATATTCCGTATGAGTAGGAAACACAGTTATTTTTTTCTGGGCATGCTCATGGTTTTTCCTGTATTGGAGACACTGGAAAGAAGAGCTTCCTTCTTGCTTGAAAACAGAGTGTGTTTCATGGATGAGAACACTGGTCTGAATTTCCCTTCCGAAATGGAGTTAAACTCCAGGATCAGTGTCTTCCTACAAGCAAGAGTTCATTTCTGCTAACCCAAGTGAATTTTGGGCTCTAATGATATTACACAGTTCTGGAACCCAACGCGATTCACAATGTTAACAAAATAGCATTTATTTAAGCGGAGTTGTGGTTTGTATCAGTTTCAAGAGCAGAGCTGAACTATGTATTGTCCGTATGAGTGGGAAACACAGTTCTTTTTTTCTGGGCATGCTCATGGTGCTTGCTGTATTGGAGACACTGGAAAGAAGAGATTCCTTCTTGCGAGAAAACAGAGTTTGTGTCATAGATGAGAACACTGGTCTGAATTTCCCTTGTGAAATGGAGTTACACCCCAGGATCTGTGTCTTCCTATAAGAAAGCGTTCATTTCTGGTAAACAAAGTGAATTTTGGGCTCAAATGATTTTACACAGTTCTGGAACCAAGGGCGATTCTCACTATTAACTAAAGAGCATTTATGTAAGAGGAGCTGTACTTTGCACCAGTTTCATAAGCAGAGCTGAACTACATAAGGTCTATATGAGTAGGAAACTCAGTTCTTTTTTTATGGGCATGCTCATGGTGCTTGCTGTATTGGAGACGCTAGAAAGAAGAGCTTGCTTCTTGACTGAAAACAGAGTGTGTTTCATGGATGAGAACAATGGTCTGAATTTCCCTTCCGAAATGGAGTTAAACCCCAGGATCTGTGTCTTCCTACAAGCAAGAGTTCATTTCTGGTAAACCAAGTGAGTTTTGGGCTCAAATGATTTTACACAGTTCTGGAACCCAACGCGATTCTCACTATTAACTAAAGAGCATTTATTTAAGCGGAGCTGTGGTTTGTATCAGTTTCAAGAGCAGAGCTGAACTATATATTGTCCGTATGAGTTGGAAACACAGTTCTTTTTTTCTGGGCATGCTAATGGTGCTTGCTGTATTGGAGACACTGGAAAGAAGAGATTCCTTCTTGTGTGAAAATAGAGTTTGTTACATGGACGAGAACAGTGGTTGAATTTCCCTTCAGAAACGGAGATAAAGCCCAGGATCTGTGTCTTCCTACAAGCAAGAGTTCATTTCTGGTAAACCAAGTGAATTTTGGGCTCAAATGATTTTACGCAGTTCTGGAACCCAACACGATTCTCACTATTAACTAAAGAGCATTTATGTAAGCAGAGCTGTGGTTTGTATCAGTTTCAAAAGCAGAGCTGAACTATATATATTCCGTATGAGTAGGAAACACAGTTCTTTTTTTCTGGGCATGCTCATGGTTTTTCCTGTATTGGAGACACTGGAAAGAAGAGCTTCCTTCTTGCTTGAAAACAGAGTGTGTTTCATGGATGAGAACACTGGTCTGAATTTCCCTTCCGAAATGGAGTTAAACTCCAGGATCAGTGTCTTCCTACAAGCAAGAGTTCATTTCTGCTAACCCAAGTGAATTTTGGGCTCTAATGATATTACACAGTTCTGGAACCCAACGCGATTCTCAATGTTAACTAAATAGCATTTATATAAGCGGAGTTGTGGTTTGTATCAGTTTCAAGAGCAGAGCTGAACTATGTATTGTCCGTATGAGTGGGAAACACAGTTCTTTTTTTCTGGGCATGCTCATGGTGCTTGCTGTATTGGAGACACTGGAAAGAAGAGATTCCTTCTTGCGAGAAAACAGAGTTTGTTTCATAGATGAGAACACTGGTCTGAATTTCCATTGCGAAATGATGTTAAACCCCAGGATCTGTGTCTTCCTATAAGAAAGAGTTCATTTCTGGTAAACAAAGTGAATTTTGGGCTCAAATGATTTTACACAGTTCTGGAACCAAGGGCGATTCTCACTATTAACTAAAGAGCATTTATGTAAGAGGAGCTGTACTTTGCACCAGTTTCATAAGCAGAGCTGAACTACATAAGGTCTATATGAGTAGGAAACTCAGTTCTTTTTTTATGGGCATGCTCATGGTGCTTGCTGTATTGGAGACGCTGGAAAGAAGAGCTTGCTTTTTGACTGAAAACAGAGTGTGTTTCATGGATGAGAACAATGGTCTGAATTTCCCTTCCGAAATGGAGTTAAACCCCAGGATCTGTGTCTTCCTACAAGCAAGAGTTCATTTCTGGTAAACCAACTGAGTTTTGGGCTCAAATGATTTTACACAGTTCTGGAACCCAACGCGATTCTCACTATTAACTAAAGAGCATTTATTTAAGCGGAGCTGTGGTTTGTATCAGTTTCAAGAGCAGAGGTGAACTATATATTGTCCGTATGAGTTGGAAACACAATTCTTTTTTTCTGGGCATGCTAATGGTGCTTGCTGTATTGGAGACACTGGAAAGAAGAGATTCCTTCTTGTGTGAAAATAGAGTTTGTTACATGGACGAGAACAGTGGTTGAATTTCCCTTCAGAAACGGAGATAAAGCCCAGGATCTGTGTCTTCCTACAAGCAAGAGTTCATTTCTGGTAAACCAAGTGAATTTTGGGCTCAAATGATTTTACGCAGTTCTGGAACCCAACACGATTCTCACTATTAACTAAAGAGCATTTATGTAAGCAGAGCTGTGGTTTGTATCAGTTTCAAAAGCAGAGCTGAACTATATATATTCGGTATGAGTAGGAAACACAGTTCTTTTTTTCTGGGCATGCTCATGGTTTTTCCTGTATTGGAGACACTGGAAAGAAGAGCTTCCTTCTTGCTTGAAAACAGAGTGTGTTTCATGGATGAGAACACTGGTCTGAATTTCCCTTCTGAAATGGAGTTAAACTCCAGGATCAGTGTCTTCCTACAAGCAAGAGTTCATTTCTGCTAACCCAAGTGAATTTTGGGCTCTAATGATATTACACAGTTCTGGAACCCAACGCGATTCTCAATGTTAACTAAATAGCATTTATTTAAGCGGAGTTGTGGTTTGTATCAGTTTCAAGAGCAGAGCTGAACTATGTATTGTCCGTATGAGTGGGAAACACAGTTCTTTTTTTCTGGGCATGCTCATGGTGCTTGCTGTATTGGAGACACTGGAAAGAAGAGATTCCTTCTTGCGAGAAAACAGAGTTTGTGTCATAGATGAGAACACTGGTCTGAATTTCCCTTGCGAAATGGAGTTAAACCCCAGGATCTGTGTCTTCCTATAAGAAAGAGTTCATTTCTGGTAAACAAAGTGAATTTTGGGCTCAAATGATTTTACACAGTTCTGGAACCAAGGGCGATTCTCACTATTAACTAAAGAGCATTTATGTAAGAGGAGCTGTACTTTGCGCCAGTTTCATAAGCAGAGCTGAACTACATAAGGTCTATATGAGTAGGAAACTCAGTTCTTTTTTTATGGGCATGCTCATGGTGCTTGCTGTATTGGAGACGCTGGAAAGAAGAGCTTGCTTCTTGACTGAAAACAGAGTGTGTTTCATGGATGAGAACAATGGTCTGAATTTCCCTTCCGAAATGGAGTTAAACCCCAGGATCTGTGTCTTCCTACAAGCAAGAGTACATTTCTGGTAAACCAAGTGAGTTTTGGGCTCAAATGATTTTACACAGTTCTGGAACCCAACGCGATTCTCACTATTAACTAAAGAGCATTTATTTAAGCGGAGCTGTGGTTTGTATCAGTTTCAAGAGCAGAGGTGAACTATATATTGTCCGTATGAGTTGGAAACACAATTCTTTTTTTCTGGGCATGCTAATGGTGCTTGCTGTATTGGAGACACTGGAAAGAAGAGATTCCTTCTTGTGTGAAAATAGAGTTTGTTACATGGACGAGAACAGTGGTTGAATTTCCCTTCAGAAACGGAGATAAAGCCCAGGATCTGTGTCTTCCTACAAGCAAGAGTTCATTTCTGGTAAACCAAGTGAATTTTGGGCTCAAATGATTTTACGCAGTTCTGGAACCCAACACGATTCTCACTATTAACTAAAGAGCATTTATGTAAGCAGAGCTGTGGTTTGTATCAGTTTCAAAAGCAGAGCTGAACTATATATATTCCGTATGAGTAGGAAACACAGTTATTTTTTTCTGGGCATGCTCATGGTTTTTCCTGTATTGGAGACACTGGAAAGAAGAGCTTCCTTCTTGCTTGAAAACAGAGTGTGTTTCATGGATGAGAACACTGGTCTGAATTTCCCTTCTGAAATGGAGTTAAACTCCAGGATCAGTGTCTTCCTACAAGCAAGAGTTCATTTCTGCTAACCCAAGTGAATTTTGGGCTCTAATGATATTACACAGTTCTGGAACCCAACGCGATTCTCAATGTTAACTAAATAGCATTTATTTAAGCGGAGTTGTGGTTTGTATCAGTTTCAAGAGCAGAGCTGAACTATGTATTGTCCGTATGAGTGGGAAACACAGTTCTTTTTTTCTGGGCATGCTCATGGTGCTTGCTGTATTGGAGACACTGGAAAGAAGAGATTCCTTCTTGCGAGAAAACAGAGTTTGTGTCATAGATGAGAACACTGGTCTGAATTTCCCTTGCGAAATGGAGTTAAACCCCAGGATCTGTGTCTTCCTATAAGAAAGAGTTCATTTCTGGTAAACAAAGTGAATTTTGGGCTCAAATGATTTTACACAGTTCTGGAACCAAGGGCGATTCTCACTATTAAGTAAAGAGCATTTATGTAAGAGGAGCTGTACTTTGCGCCAGTTTCATAAGCAGAGCTGAACTACATAAGGTCTATATGAGTAGGAAACTCAGTTCTTTTTTTATGGGCATGCTCATGGTGCTTGCTGTATTGGAGACGCTGGAAAGAAGAGCTTGCTTCTTGACTGAAAACAGAGTGTGTTTCATGGATGAGAACAATGGTCTGAATTTCCCTTCCGAAATGGAGTTAAACCCCAGGATCTGTGTCTTCCTACAAGCAAGAGTTCATTTCTGGTAAACCAAGTGAGTTTTGGGCTCAAATGATTTTACACAGTTCTGGAACCCAACGCGATTCTCACTATTAACTAAAGAGCATTTATTTAAGCGGAGCTGTGGTTTGTATCAGTTTCAAGAGCAGAGCTGAACTATATATTGTCCGTATGAGTTGGAAACACAATTCTTTTTTTCTGGGCATGCTAATGGTGCTTGCTGTATTGGAGACACTGGAAAGAAGAGATTCCTTCTTGTGTGAAAATAGGGTTTGTTACATGGACGAGAACAGTGGTTGAATTTCCCTTCAGAAACGGAGATAAAGCCCAGGATCTGTGTCTTCCTACAAGCAAGAGTTCATTTCTGGTAAACCAAGTGAATTTTGGGCTCAAATGATTTTACGCAGTTCTGGAACCCAACACGATTCTCACTATTAACTAAAGAGCATTTATGTAAGCAGAGCTGTGGTTTGTATCAGTTTCAAAAGCAGAGCTGAACTATATATATTCCGTATGAGTAGGAAACACAGTTATTTTTTTCTGGGCATGCTCATGGTTTTTCCTGTATTGGAGACACTGGAAAGAAGAGCTTCCTTCTTGCTTGAAAACAGAGTGTGTTTCATGGATGAGAACACTGGTCTGAATTTCCCTTCCGAAATGGAGTTAAACTCCAGGATCAGTGTCTTCCTACAAGCAAGAGTTCATTTCTGCTAACCCAAGTGAATTTTGGGCTCTAATGATATTACACAGTTCTGGAACCCAACGCGATTCTCAATGTTAACTAAATAGCATTTATTTAAGCGGAGTTGTGGTTTGTATCAGTTTCAAGAGCAGAGCTGAACTATGTATTGTCCGTATGAGTGGGAAACACAGTTCTTTTTTTCTGGGCATGCTCATGGTGCTTGCTGTATTGGAGACACTGGAAAGAAGAGATTCCTTCTTGCGAGAAAACAGAGTTTGTTTCATAGATGAGAACACTGGTCTGAATTTCCATTGCGAAATGATGTTAAACCCCAGGATCTGTGTCTTCCTATAAGAAAGAGTTCATTTCTGGTAAACAAAGTGAATTTTGGGCTCAAATGATTTTACACAGTTCTGGAACCAAGGGCGATTCTCACTATTAACTAAAGAGCATTTATGTAAGAGGAGCTGTACTTTGCACCAGTTTCATAAGCAGAGCTGAACTACATAAGGTCTATATGAGTAGGAAACTCAGTTCTTTTTTTATGGGCATGCTCATGGTGCTTGCTGTATTGGAGACGCTGGAAAGAAGAGCTTGCTTCTTGACTGAAAACAGAGTGTGTTTCATGGATGAGAACAATGGTCTGAATTTCCCTTCCGAAATGGAGTTAAACCCCAGGATCTGTGTCTTCCTACAAGCAAGAGTACATTTCTGGTAAACCAAGTTAATTTTGGGCTCAAATGATTTTACACAGTTCTGGAACCCAACGCGATTCTCACTATTAACTAAAGAGCATTTATTTAAGCGGAGCTGTGGTTTGTATCAGTTTCAAGAGCAGAGCTGAACTATATATTGTCCGTATGAGTGGGAAACACAGTTCGTTTTTTCTCGGCATGCTAATGGTGCTTGCTGTATTGGAGACACTGGAAAGAAGAGATTCCTTCTTGCGTGAAAATAGAGTGTGTTTCATGGACGAGAACAGTGGTTGAATTTCCCTTCAGAAACGGAGATAAAGCCCAGGATCTGTGTCTTCCTACAAGCAAGAGTTCATTTCTGGTAAACCAAGTGAATTTTGGGCTCAAATGATTTTACACAGTTCTGGAACCAAGGGCGATTCTCACTATTAACTAAAGAGCATTTATGTAAGAGGAGCTGTACTTTGCACCAGTTTCATAAGCAGAGCTGAACTACATAAGGTCTATATGAGTAGGAAACTCAGTTCTTTTTTTATGGGCATGCTCATGGTGCTTGCTGTATTGGAGACGCTGGAAAGAAGAGCTTGCTTTTTGACTGAAAACAGAGTGTGTTTCATGGATGAGAACAATGGTCTGAATTTCCCTTCCGAAATGGAGTTAAACCCCAGGATCTGTGTCTTCCTACAAGCAAGAGTTCATTTCTGGTAAACCAAGTGAGTTTTGGGCTCAAATGATTTTACACAGTTCTGGAACCCAACGCGATTCTCACTATTAACTAAAGAGCATTTATTTAAGGGGAGCTGTGGTTTGTATCAGTTTCAAGAGCAGAGGTGAACTATATATTGTCCGTATGAGTTGGAAACACAATTCTTTTTTTCTGGGCATGCTAATGGTGCTTGCTGTATTGGAGACACTGGAAAGAAGAGATTCCTTCTTGCGTGAAAATAGAGTGTGTTTCATGGACGAGAACAGTGGTTGAATTTCCCTTCAGAAACGGAGATAAAGCCCAGGATCTGTGTCTTCCTACAAGCAAGAGTTCATTTCTGGTAAACCAAGTGAATTTTGGGCTCAAATGATTTTACGCAGTTCTGGAACCCAACACGATTCTCACTATTAACTAAAGAGCATTTATGTAAGCAGAGCTGTGGTTTGTATCAGTTTCAAAAGCAGAGCTGAACTATATATATTCCGTATGAGTAGGAAACACAGTTATTTTTTTCTGGGCATGCTCATGGTTTTTCCTGTATTGGAGACACTGGAAAGAAGAGCTTCCTTCTTGCTTGAAAACAGAGTGTGTTTCATGGATGAGAACACTGGTCTGAATTTCCCTTCTGAAATGGAGTTAAACTCCAGGATCAGTGTCTTCCTACAAGCAAGAGTTCATTTCTGCTAACCCAAGTGAATTTTGGGCTCTAATGATATTACACAGTTCTGGAACCCAACGCGATTCTCAATGTTAACTAAATAGCATTTATTTAAGCGGAGTTGTGGTTTGTATCAGTTTCAAGAGCAGAGCTGAACTATGTATTGTCCGTATGAGTGGGAAACACAGTTCTTTTTTTCTGGGCATGCTCATGGTGCTTGCTGTATTGGAGACACTGGAAAGAAGAGATTCCTTCTTGCGAGAAAACAGAGTTTGTGTCATAGATGAGAACACTGGTCTGAATTTCCCTTGCGAAATGGAGTTAAACCCCAGGATCTGTGTCTTCCTATAAGAAAGAGTTCATTTCTGGTAAACAAAGTGAATTTTGGGCTCAAATGATTTTACACAGTTCTGGAACCAAGGGCGATTCTCACTATTAACTAAAGAGCATTTATGTAAGAGGAGGTGTACTTTGCGCCAGTTTCATAAGCAGAGCTGAACTACATAAGGTCTATATGAGTAGGAAACTCAGTTCTTTTTTTATGGGCATGCTCATGGTGCTTGCTGTATTGGAGACGCTGGAAAGAAGAGCTTGCTTCTTGACTGAAAACAGAGTGTGTTTCATGGATGAGAACAATGGTCTGAATTTCCCTTCCGAAATGGAGTTAAACCCCAGGATCTGTGTCTTCCTACAAGCAAGAGTTCATTTCTGGTAAACCAAGTGAGTTTTGGGCTCAAATGATTTTACACAGTTCTGGAACCCAACGCGATTCTCACTATTAACTAAAGAGCATTTATTTAAGCGGAGCTGTGGTTTGTATCAGTTTCAAGAGCAGAGCTGAACTATATATTGTCCGTATGAGTTGGAAACACAATTCTTTTTTTCTGGGCATGCTAATGGTGCTTGCTGTATTGGAGACACTGGAAAGAAGAGATTCCTTCTTGCGTGAAAATAGAGTGTGTTTCATGGACGAGAACAGTGGTTGAATTTCCCTTCAGAAACGGAGATAAAGCCCAGGATCTGTGTCTTCCTACAAGCAAGAGTTCATTTCTGGTAAACCAAGTGAATTTTGGGCTCAAATGATTTTACGCAGTTCTGGAACCCAACACGATTCTCACTATTAACTAAAGAGCATTTATGTAAGCAGAGCTGTGGTTTGTATCAGTTTCAAAAGCAGAGCTGAACTATATATATTCCGTATGAGTAGGAAACACAGTTATTTTTTTCTGGGCATGCTCATGGTTTTTCCTGTATTGGAGACACTGGAAAGAAGAGCTTCCTTCTTGCTTGAAAACAGAGTGTGTTTCATGGATGAGAACACTGGTCTGAATTTCCCTTCTGAAATGGAGTTAAACTCCAGGATCAGTGTCTTCCTACAAGCAAGAGTTCATTTCTGCTAACCCAAGTGAATTTTGGGCTCTAATGATATTACACAGTTCTGGAACCCAACGCGATTCTCAATGTTAACTAAATAGCATTTATTTAAGCGGAGTTGTGGTTTGTATCAGTTTCAAGAGCAGAGCTGAACTATGTATTGTCCGTATGAGTGGGAAACACAGTTCTTTTTTTCTGGGCATGCTCATGGTGCTTGCTGTATTGGAGACACTGGAAAGAAGAGATTCCTTCTTGCGAGAAAACAGAGTTTGTGTCATAGATGAGAACACTGGTCTGAATTTCCCTTGCGAAATGGAGTTAAACCCCAGGATCTGTGTCTTCCTATAAGAAAGAGTTCATTTCTGGTAAACAAAGTGAATTTTGGGCTCAAATGATTTTACACAGTTCTGGAACCAAGGGCGATTCTCACTATTAACTAAAGAGCATTTATGTAAGAGGAGGTGTACTTTGCGCCAGTTTCATAAGCAGAGCTGAACTATATAAGGTCTATATGAGTAGGAAACTCAGTTCTTTTTTTATGGGCATGCTCATGGTGCTTGCTGTATTGGAGACGCTGGAAAGAAGAGCTTGCTTCTTGACTGAAAACAGAGTGTGTTTCATGGATGAGAACAATGGTCTGAATTTCCCTTCCGAAATGGAGTTAAACCCCAGGATCTGTGTCTTCCTACAAGCAAGAGTTCATTTCTGGTAAACCAAGTGAGTTTTGGGCTCAAATGATTTTACACAGTTCTGGAACCCAACGCGATTCTCACTATTAACTAAAGAGCATTTATTTAAGCGGAGCTGTGGTTTGTATCAGTTTCAAGAGCAGAGCTGAACTATATATTGTCCGTATGAGTTGGAAACACAATTCTTTTTTTCTGGGCATGCTAATGGTGCTTGCTGTATTGGAGACACTGGAAAGAAGAGATTCCTTCTTGTGTGAAAATAGAGTTTGTTACATGGACGAGAACAGTGGTTGAATTTCCCTTCAGAAACGGAGATGAAGCCCAGGATCTGTGTCTTCCTACAAGCAAGAGTTCATTTCTGGTAAACCAAGTGAATTTTGGGCTCAAATGATTTTACGCAGTTCTGGAACCCAACACGATTCTCACTATTAACTAAAGAGCATTTATGTAAGCAGAGCTGTGGTTTGTATCAGTTTCAAAAGCAGAGCTGAACTATATATATTCCGTATGAGTAGGAAACACAGTTATTTTTTTCTGGGCATGCTCATGGTTTTTCCTGTATTGGAGACACTGGAAAGAAGAGCTTCCTTCTTGCTTGAAAACAGAGTGTGTTTCATGGATGAGAACACTGGTCTGAATTTCCCTTCCGAAATGGAGTTAAACTCCAGGATCAGTGTCTTCCTACAAGCAAGAGTTCATTTCTGCTAACCCAAGTGAATTTTGGGCTCTAATGATATTACACAGTTCTGGAACCCAACGCGATTCTCATGTTAACTAAATAGCATTTATTTAAGCGGAGTTGTGGTTTGTATCAGTTTCAAGAGCAGAGCTGAACTATGTATGGGCCGTATGAGTGGGAAACACAGTTCTTTTTTTCTGGGCATGCTCATGGTGCTTGCTGTATTGGAGACACTGGAAAGAAGAGATTCCTTCTTGCGAGAAAACAGAGTTTGTTTCATAGATGAGAACACTGGTCTGAATTTCCATTGCGAAATGATGTTAAACCCCAGGATCTGTGTCTTCCTATAAGAAAGAGTTCATTTCTGGTAAACAAAGTGAATTTTGGGCTCAAATGATTTTACACAGTTCTGGAACCAAGGGCGATTCTCACTATTAACTAAAGAGCATTTATGTAAGAGGAGCTGTACTTTGCACCAGTTTCATAAGCAGAGCTGAACTACATAAGGTCTATATGAGTAGGAAACTCAGTTCTTTTTTTATGGGCATGCTCATGGTGCTTGCTGTATTGGAGACGCTGGAAAGAAGAGCTTGCTTCTTGACTGAAAACAGAGTGTGTTTCATGGATGAGAACAATGGTCTGAATTTCCCTTCCGAAATGGAGTTAAACCCCAGGATCTGTGTCTTCCTACAAGCAAGAGTACATTTCTGGTAAACCAAGTGAATTTTGGGCTCAAATGATTTTACACAGTTCTGGAACCCAACGCGATTCTCACTATTAACTAAAGAGCATTTATTTAAGCGGAGCTGTGGTTTGTATCAGTTTCAAGAGCAGAGCTGAACTATATATTGTCCGTATGAGTGGGAAACACAGTTCGTTTTTTCTCGGCATGCTAATGGTGCTTGCTGTATTGGAGACACTGGAAAGAAGAGATTCCTTCTTGCGTGAAAATAGAGTGTGTTTCATGGACGAGAACAGTGGTTGAATTTCCCTTCAGAAACGGAGATAAAGCCCAGGATCTGTGTCTTCCTACAAGCAAGAGTTCATTTCTGGTAAACCAAGTGAATTTTGGGCTCAAATGATTTTACGCAGTTCTGGAACCCAACACGATTCTCACTATTAACTAAAGAGCATTTATGTAAGCAGAGCTGTGGTTTGTATCAGTTTCAAAAGCAGAGCTGAACTATATATATTCGGTATGAGTAGGAAACACAGTTATTTTTTTCTGGGCATGCTCATGGTTTTTCCTGTATTGGAGACACTGGAAAGAAGAGCTTCCTTCTTGCTTGAAAACAGAGTGTGTTTCATGGATGAGAACACTGGTCTGAATTTCCCTTCTGAAATGGAGTTAAACTCCAGGATCAGTGTCTTCCTACAAGCAAGAGTTCATTTCTGCTAACCCAAGTGAATTTTGGGCTCTAATGATATTACACAGTTCTGGAACCCAACGCGATTCTCAATGTTAACTAAATAGCATTTATTTAAGCGGAGTTGTGGTTTGTATCAGTTTCAAGAGCAGAGCTGAACTATGTATTGTCCGTATGAGTGGGAAACACAGTTCTTTTTTTCTGGGCATGCTCATGGTGCTTGCTGTATTGGAGACACTGGAAAGAAGAGATTCCTTCTTGCGAGAAAACAGAGTTTGTGTCATAGATGAGAACACTGGTCTGAATTTCCCTTGCGAAATGGAGTTAAACCCCAGGATCTGTGTCTTCCTATAAGAAAGAGTTCATTTCTGGTAAACAAAGTGAATTTTGGGCTCAAATGATTTTACACAGTTCTGGAACCAAGGGCGATTCTCACTATTAACTAAAGAGCATTTATGTAAGAGGAGCTGTACTTTGCGCCAGTTTCATAAGCAGAGCTGAACTACATAAGGTCTATATGAGTAGGAAACTCAGTTCTTTTTTTATGGGCATGCTCATGGTGCTTGCTGTATTGGAGACGCTGGAAAGAAGAGCTTGCTTCTTGACTGAAAACAGAGTGTGTTTCATGGATGAGAACAATGGTCTGAATTTCCCTTCCGAAATGGAGTTAAACCCCAGGATCTGTGTCTTCCTACAAGCAAGAGTTCATTTCTGGTAAACCAAGTGAGTTTTGGGCTCAAATGATTTTACACAGTTCTGGAACCCAACGCGATTCTCACTATTAACTAAAGGGCATTTATTTAAGCGGAGATGTGGTTTGTATCAGTTTCAAGAGCAGAGCTGAACTATATATTGTCCGTATGAGTTGGAAACACAGTTCTTTTTTTCTGGGCATGCTAATGGTGCTTGCTGTATTGGAGACACTGGAAAGAAGAGATTCCTTCTTGTGTGAAAATAGAGTTTGTTACATGGACGAGAACAGTGGTTGAATTTCCCTTCAGAAACGGAGATAAAGCCCAGGATCTGTGTCTTCCTACAAGCAAGAGTTCATTTCTGGTAAACCAAGTGAATTTTGGGCTCAAATGATTTTACACAGTTCTGGAACCCAACACGATTCTCACTATTAACTAAAGAGCATTTATGTAAGCAGAGCTGTGGTTTGTATCAGTTTCAAAAGCAGAGCTGAACTATATATATTCCGTATGAGTAGGAAACACAATTCTTTTTTTCTGGGCATGCTCATGGTTTTTCCTGTATTGGAGACACTGGAAAGAAGAGCTTCCTTCTTGCTTGAAAACAGAGTGTGTTTCATGGATGAGAACACTGGTCTGAATTTCCCTTCCGAAATGGAGTTAAACTCCAGGATCAGTGTCTTCCTACAAGCAAGAGTTCATTTCTGCTAACCCAAGTGAATTTTGGGCTCTAATGATATTACACAGTTCTGGAACCCAACGCGATTCTCAATGTTAACTAAATAGCATTAATTTAAGCAGAGTTGTGGTTTGTGTCAGTTTCAAGAGCAGAGCTGAACTATGTATTGTCCGTATGAGTGGGAAACACAGTTCTTTTTTTCTGGGCATGCTCATGGTGCTTGCTGTATTGGAGACACTGGAAAGAAGAGATTCCTTCTTGCGAGAAAACAGAGTTTGTTTCATAGATGAGAACACTGGTCTGAATTTCCATTGCGAAATGATGTTAAACCCCAGGATCTGTGTCTTCCTATAAGAAAGAGTTCATTTCTGGTAAACAAAGTGAATTTTGGGCTCAAATGATTTTACACAGTTCTGGAACCAAGGGCGATTCTCACTATTAACTAAAGAGCATTTATGTAAGAGGAGCTGTACTTTGCACCAGTATCATAAGCAGAGCTGAACTACATAAGGTCTATATGAGTAGGAAACTCAGTTCTTTTTTTATGGGCATGCTCATGGTGCTTGCTGTATTGGAGACGCTGGAAAGAAGAGCTTGCTTCTTGACTGAAAACAGAGTGTGTTTCATGGATGAGAACAATGGTCTGAATTTCCCTTCCAAAATGGAGTTAAACCCCAGGATCTGTGTCTTCCTACAAGCAAGAGTACATTTCTGGTAAACCAAGTGAATTTGGGGCTCAAATGATTTTACAAAGTTCTGGAACCCAACACGATTCTCACTATTAACTAAAGAGCATTTATGTAAGCAGAGCTGTGGTTTGTATCAGTTTCAAAAGCAGAGCTGAACTATATATATTCTGTATGAGTAGGAAACACAGTTCTTTTTTATCTGGGCATGCTCATGGTTTTTCCTGTATTGGAGACACTGGAAAGAAGAGCTTCCTTCTTGCTTGAAAACAGAGTGTGTTTCATGGATGAGAACACTGGTCTGAATTTCCCTTCCGAAATGGAGTTAAACTCCAGGATCAGTGTCTTCCTACAAGCAAGAGTTCATTTCTGCTAAACCAAGTGAATTTGGGCTCTAATGATAGTACACTGTTCTGGAACCCAACGCGATTCTCAATATTAACTAAATAGCATTTATTTAAGCGGAGCTGTGGTTTGTATCAGTTTCAAGAGCAGAGCTGAACTATATATGGTCCATATAAGTGGGAAACACATTTCTTTTTTTCTGGGCATGCTCATGGTGCTTGCTGTATTGGAGACACTGGAAAGAAGAGATTCCTTCTTGCGTGAAAACAGAGTGTGTTTCATAGATGAGAACACTGGTCTGAATTTCCCTTGCGAAATGGACTTAAACCCCAGGATCTGTGTCTTCCTATAAGAAAGAGTTCATTTCTGGTAAACCAAGTGAATTTTGGGCTCAAATGATTTTACACAGTTCTGGAACCCAACATGATTCTCACTATTAACTAAAGAGCATTTATGTAAGAGGAGCTGTGGTTTGTACCAGTTTCATAAGCAGAGCTGAACTACATATGGTCTATATGAGTAGGAAACTCAGTTCTTATTTTATGGGCATGCTCATGGTGCTTGCTGTATTGGAGACGCTGGAAAGAAGAGCTTGCTTCTTGATTGAAAACAGAGTGTGTTTCATGGATGAGAACAATGGTCTGAATTTCCCTTCCGAAATGGAGTTAAACCCCAGGATCTGTGTCTTCCTACAAGCAAGAGTACATTTCTGGTAAACCAAGTTAATTTTGGGCTCAAATGATTTTACACAGTTCTGGAACCCAACGCGATTCTCACTATTAACTAAAGAGCATTTATTTAAGCGGAGCTGTGGTTTGTATCAGTTTCAAGAGCAGAGCTGAACTATATATTGTCCGTATGAGTGGGAAACACAGTTCGTTTTTTCTCGGCATGCTAATGGTGCTTGCTGTATTGGAGACACTGGAAAGAAGAGATTCCTTCTTGCGTGAAAATAGAGTGTGTTTCATGGACGAGAACAGTGGTTGAATTTCCCTTCAGAAACGGAGATAAAGACCAGGATCTGTGTCTTCCTACAAGCAAGAGTTCATTTCTGGTAAACCAAGTGAATTTTTGGCTCAAATGATTTTATGCAGTTCTGGAACCCAACACGATTCTCACTATTAACTAAAGAGCATTTATGTAAGCAGAGCTGTGGTTTGTATCAGTTTCAAAAGCAGAGCTGAACTATATATATTCCGTATGAGTAGGAAACACAGTTCTTTTTTTCTGGGCATGCTCATGGTTTTTCCTGTATTGGAGACACTGGAAAGAAGAGCTTCCTTCTTGCTTGAAAACAGAGTGTGTTTCATGGATGAGAACACTGGTCTGAATTTCCCTTCTGAAATGGAGTTAAAATCCAGGATCAGTGTCTTCCTACAAGCAAGAGTTCATTTCTGCTAACCCAAGTGAATTTTGGGCTCTAATGATATTACACAGTTCTGGAACCCAACGCGATTCTCAATGTTAACTAAATAGCATTTATTTAAGCGGAGTTGTGGTTTGTATCAGTTTCAAGAGCAGAGCTGAACTACATATGGTCTATATGAGTAGGAAACTCAGTTCTTTTTTTATGGGCATGTTCATGGTTCTTGCTGTATTGGAGACGCTTGAAAGAAGAGCTTGCTTCTTGCCTGAAAACAGAGTGTGTTTCATGGATGAGAACAATGGTCTGAATTTCCCTTCCAAAATGGAGTTAAACCCCAGGATCTGTGTCTTCCTACAAGGAAGAGTTAATTTCTGGTAAACCAAGTGAATTTTGGCCTCAAATGATTTTACACAGTTCTGGAACCCAAGGCGATTCTCACTATTAACTAAAGAGCATTTATGTAAGCGGAGGTGTGGTTTCTATCAGTTTCCAGAGTAGAGCTGAACTATATATGGTCCGTATGAGTGGGAAACACAGTTCTTTTTTTCTGGGCATGCTCATGGTGCTTGACGTATTGGAGACACTGGAAAGTAGAGATTCCTTCTTGCGTGAAAACAGAGTGTGTTTCATGGATGAGAACAGTGGTCTGAATTTCCCTTCAGAAACGGAGTTAAAATCCAGGATAAGTGTCTTCCTTGAAGCAAGATTTCATTTCTGGTAAACCAAGTGAATTTTGGGCCCAAATGATTTTACACAGTTCTGGAACCCAACGCGATACTCACTGTTAACTAAACAGCATTTATGTAAGAGGAGCTGTGGTTTGTACCAGTTTCATAAGCAGAGCTGAACTACATATGGTCTATATGAATAGGAAACTCAGTTCTTTTTTTATGGCCATGTTCATGGTTCATGCTGTATTGGAAACGCTGGAAAGAAGAGCTTGCTTCTTGACTGAAAACAGAGTGTGTTTCATGGATGAGAAAAATGGTCTGAATTTCCCTTCTGAAATGGAGTTAAACCCCAGGATCTGTGTCTTCCTACAAGCAAGAGTTCATTTCTGGAAAACCAAGTGAATTTTGGCCTCAAATGATTTTACACAGTTCTGGAACCCAACGCGATTCTCACTATTAACTAAAGAGCATTTATGTAAGCGGAGCTTTGGTTTGTATCAGTTTCAAGAGCAGAGCTGAACTATATGTGGTCCATATGAGTGGGAAACACAGTTCTTTTTTTTTGGGCATGATCATGGTGCTTGCTGTATTGGAGACGCTGGAAAGAAGAGATTCCTTCTTGCGTGAAAATAGAGTGTGTTTCATGGATGAGAACAGTGGTCTGAATTTCCCATCAGAAACGGAGTTAAATCCCAGGATCAGTGTCTTCCTACAAGCAAGAGTTTATTTCTGGTAAACCAAGTGAATTTTGGGCTCAAATGTTTTTACACAGTTTTGGAACCCAACGCTATTCTCACTATTAACTAAAGAGCATTTATGTAAGAGGAGCTGTGGTTTGTACAAGTTTCAAGAGTAGAGCTGAACTATATAAGGTCCGTATGAGTGGGAACCACAGTTCTTTTTTTCTGGGCATGCTCATTGTTCTTGCTGTATTGGAGATGCTGGAAAGAAGAGCTTGCTTCTTGCGTGAAAACGGAGTGTGTTTCATGGATGAGAACAATGGTCTGAATTTCCCTTCTGAAATGGAGTTAAACCCCAAGTTCTGTGTCTTCCTACAAACAGGAGTTCATTTCTGGTAAACCAAGTGAATTTTGGGCTCAAATGATTTTACACAGTTCTGGAACCCAACGCGATTCTCACTACTAACTAAACAGCATTTATGTAAGAGGAGTTGTCGTTTGTCCCAGTTTCATAAGCAGAGCTGAACTACATATGGTCTATATGAGTAGGAAACTCAGTTCTTTTTTTATGGGCATGTTCATGGTTCTTGCTGTATTGGAGACGCTTGAAAGAAGAGCTTGCTTCTTGTCTGAAAACAGAGTGTGTTTCATGGATGAGAACAATGGTCTGAATTTCCCTTCCAAAATGGAGTTAAACCCCAGGATCTGTGTCTTCCTACAAGGAAGAGTTAATTTCTGGTAAACCAAGTGAATTTTGGCCTCAAATGATTTTACACAGTTCTGGAACCCAAGGCGATTCTCACTATTAACTAAAGAGCATTTATGTGAGCGGAGGTGTGGTTTCTATCAGTTTCCAGAGTAGAGCTGAACTATATATGGTCCGTATGAGTGGGAAACACAGTTCTTTTTTTCTGGGCATGCTCATGGTGCTTGACGTATTGGAGACACTGGAAAGTAGAGATTCCTTCTTGCGTGAAAACAGAGTGTGTTTCATGGATGAGAACAGTGGTCTGAATTTCCCTTCAGAAACGGAGTTAAAATCCAGGATCAGTGTCTTCCTTGAAGCAAGATTTCATTTCTGGTAAACCAAGTGAATTTTGGGCCCAAATGATTTTACACAGTTCTGGAACCCAACGCGATACTCACTGTTAACTAAACAGCATTTATGTAAGAGGAGCTGTGGTTTGTACCAGTTTCATAAGCAGAGCTGAACTACATATGGTCTATATGAGTAGGAAACTCAGTTCTTTTTTTATGGCCATGTTCATGGTTCATGCTGTATTGGAAAGGCTGGAAAGAAGAGCTTGCTTCTTGCCTGAAAACAGAGTGTGTTTCATGGATGAGAAAAATGGTCTGAATTTCCCTTCTGAAATGGAGTTAAACCCCAGGATCTGTGTCTTCCTACAAGCAAGAGTTCATTTCTGGAAAACCAAGTGAATTTTGGCCTCAAATGATTTTACACAGTTCTGGAACCCAACGCGATTCTCACTATTAACTAAAGAGCATTTATGTAAGCGGAGCTTTGGTTTGTATCAGTTTCAAGAGCAGAGCTGAACTATATGTGGTCCATATGAGTGGGAAACACAGTTCTTTTTTTTTGGGCATGATCATGGTGCTTGCTGTATTGGAGACGCTGGAAAGAAGAGATTCCTTCTTGCGTGAAAATAGAGTGTGTTTCATGGATGAGAACAGTGGTCTGAATTTCCCATCAGAAACGGAGTTAAATCCCAGGATCAGTGTCTTCCTACAAGCAAGAGTTTATTTCTGGTAAACCAAGTGAATTTTGGGCTCAAATGTTTTTACACAGTTTTGGAACCCAACGCTATTCTCACTATTAACTAAAGAGCATTTATGTAAGAGGAGCTGTGGTTTGTACAAGTTTCAAGAGTAGAGCTGAACTATATAAGGTCCGTATGAGTGGGAACCACAGTTCTTTTTTTCTGGGCATGCTCATTGTTCTTGCTGTATTGGAGATGCTGGAAAGAAGAGCTTGCTTCTTGCGTGAAAACGGAGTGTGTTTCATGGATGAGAACAATGGTCTGAATTTCCCTTCTGAAATGGAGTTAAACCCCAAGTTCTGTGTCTTCCTACAAACAGGAGTTCATTTCTGGTAAACCAAGTGAATTTTGGGCTCAAATGATTTTACACAGTTCTGGAACCCAACGCGATTCTCACTACTAACTAAACAGCATTTATGTAAGAGGAGTTGTCGTTTGTCCCAGTTTCATAAGCAGAGCTGAACTACATATGGTCTATATGAGTAGGAAACTCAGTTCTTTTTTTATGGGCATGTTCATGGTTCTTGCTGTATTGGAGACGCTTGAAAGAAGAGCTTGCTTCTTGTCTGAAAACAGAGTGTGTTTCATGGATGAGAACAATGGTCTGAATTTCCCTTCCAAAATGGAGTTAAACCCCAGGATCTGTGTCTTCCTACAAGGAAGAGTTAATTTCTGGTAAACCAAGTGAATTTTGGCCTCAAATGATTTTACACAGTTCTGGAACCCAAGGCGATTCTCACTATTAACTAAAGAGCATTTATGTGAGCGGAGGTGTGGTTTCTATCAGTTTCCAGAGTAGAGCTGAACTATATATGGTCCGTATGAGTGGGAAACACAGTTCTTTTTTTCTGGGCATGCTCATGGTGCTTGACGTATTGGAGACACTGGAAAGTAGAGATTCCTTCTTGCGTGAAAACAGAGTGTGTTTCATGGATGAGAACAGTGGTCTGAATTTCCCTTCAGAAACGGAGTTAAAATCCAGGATCAGTGTCTTCCTTGAAGCAAGATTTCATTTCTGGTAAACCAAGTGAATTTTGGGCCCAAATGATTTTACACAGTTCTGGAACCCAACGCGATACTCACTGTTAACTAAACAGCATTTATGTAAGAGGAGCTGTGGTTTGTACCAGTTTCATAAGCAGAGCTGAACTACATATGGTCTATATGAGTAGGAAACTCAGTTCTTTTTTTATGGCCATGTTCATGGTTCATGCTGTATTGGAAACGCTGGAAAGAAGAGCTTGCTTCTTGCCTGAAAACAGAGTGTGTTTCATGGATGAGAACAAGGGTCTGAATTTCCCTTCTGAAATGGAGTTAAACCCCAGGATCTGTGTCTTCCTACAAGCAAGAGTTCATTTCTGGAAAACCAAGTGAATTTTGGCCTCAAATGATTTTACACAGTTCTGGAACCCAACGCGATTCTCACTATTAACTAAAGAGCATTTATGTAAGCGGAGCTTTGGTTTGTATCAGTTTCAAGAGCAGAGCTTAACTATATGTGGTCCATATGAGTGGGAAACACAGTTCTTTTTTTCTGGGCATGATCATGGTGCTTGCTGTATTGGAGACGCTGGAAAGAAGAGATTCCTTCTTGCGTGAAAATAGAGTGTGTTTCATGGATGCGAACAGTGGTCTGAATTTCCCTTCAGAAACGGAGTTAAATCCCAGGATCAGTGTCTTCCTACAAGCAAGAGTTTATTTCTGGTAAACCAAGTGAATTTTGGGCTCAAATGATTTTACACAGTTTTGGAACCCAACGCTATTCTCACTATTAACTAAAGAGCATTTATGTAAGAGGAGCTGTGGTTTGTACCAGTTTCAAGAGTAGAGCTGAACTATATAAGGTCCGTATGAGTGGGAACCACAGTTCTTTTTTTCTGGGCATGCTCATTGTTCTTGCTGTATTGGAGATGCTGGAAAGAAGAGCTTGCTTCTTGCGTGAAAACGGAGTGTGTTTCATGGATGAGAACAATGGTCTGAATTTCCCTTCTGAAATGGAGTTAAACCCCAGGTTCTGTGTCTTCCTACAAACAGGAGTTCATTTCTGGTAAACCAAGTGAATTTTGGGCTCAAATGATTTTACACAGTTCTGGAACCCAACACGATTCTCACTATTAACTAAAGAGCATTTATGTAAGCGGAGCTGTGGTTTGTATCAGTTTCATAAGCAGAGCTGAACTATATATATTCCGTATGAGGAGGAAACACAGTTCTTTGTTTCTGGGCTTTCTCATTGTGCTTGCTGTATTGGAGACACTGGAAAGAAGAGATTCCTTCTTGCGTGAAAACAGAGTGTGTTTCATGGATGAGAACACTGGTCTGAATTTCGCTTCCGAAATGGAGTTAATCCCCAGGATCTGTGTCTTCCTACAAGCAAGAGTTCATTTCTGGTAAACCAAGTGAATTTTGGGCTCAAATGATTTTACACAGTTCTGGAACCCAACACGATTCTCACTACTAACTAAACAGCATTTATGTAAGAGGAGTTGTCGTTTGTCCCAGTTTCATAAGCAGAGCTGAACTACATATGGTCTATATGAGTAGGAAACTCAGTTCTTTTTTTATGGGCATGTTCATGGTTCTTGCTGTATTGGAGACGCTTGAAAGAAGAGCTTGCTTCTTGCCTGAAAACAGAGTGTGTTTCATGGATGAGAACAATGGTCTGAATTTCCCTTCCGAAATGGAGTTAAACCCCAGGATCTGTGTCTTCCTACAAGGAAGAGTTAATTTCTGGTAAACCAAGTGAATTTTGGCCTCAAATGATTTTACACAGTTCTGGAACCCAAGGCGATTCTCACTATTAACTAAAGAGCATTTATGTAAGCGGAGGTGTGGTTTCTATCAGTTTCCAGAGTAGAGCTGAACTATATATGGTCCGTATGAGTGGGAAACAGAGTTCTTTTTTTCTGGGCATGCTCATGGTGCTTGACGTATTGGAGACACTGGAAAGTAGAGATTCCTTCTTGCGTGAAAACAGAGTGTGTTTCATGGATGAGAACAGTGGTCTGAATTTCCCTTCAGAAACGGAGTTAAAATCCAGGATAAGTGTCTTCCTTGAAGCAAGATTTCATTTCTGGTAAACCAAGTGAATTTTGGGCCCAAATGATTTTACACAGTTCTGGAACCCAACGCGATACTCACTGTTAACTAAACAGCATTTATGTAAGAGGAGCTGTGGTTTGTACCAGTTTCATAAGCAGAGCTGAACTACATATGGTCTATATGAGTAGGAAACTCAGTTCTTTTTTTATGGCCATGTTCATGGTTCATGCTGTATTGGAAAGGCTGGAAAGAAGAGCTTGCTTCTTGCCTGAAAACAGAGTGTGTTTCATGGATGAGAACAATGGTCTGAATTTCCCTTCTGAAATGGAGTTAAACCCCAGGATCTGTGTCTTCCTACAAGCAAGAGTTCATTTCTGGAAAACCAAGTGAATTTTGGCCTCAAATGATTTTACACAGTTCTGGAACCCAACGCGATTCTCACTATTAACTAAAGAGCATTTATGTAAGCGGAGCTTTGGTTTGTATCAGTTTCAAGAGCAGAGCTGAACTATATGTGGTCCATATGAGTGGGAAACACAGTTCTTTTTTTTGGGGCATGATCATGGTGCTTGCTGTATTGGAGACGCTGGAAAGAAGAGATTCCTTCTTGCGTGAAAATAGAGTGTGTTTCATGGATGAGAACAGTGGTCTGAATTTCCCTTCAGAAACGGAGTTAAATCCCAGGATCAGTGTCTTCCTACAAGCAAGAGTTTATTTCTGGTAAACCAAGTGAATTTTGGGCTCAAATGATTTTACACAGTTTTGGAACCCAACGCTATTCTCACTATTAACTAAAGAGCATTTATGTAAGAGGAGCTGTGGTTTGTACCAGTTTCAAGAGTAGAGCTGAACTATATAAGGTCCGTATGAGTGGGAACAACAGTTCTTTTTTTCTGGGCATGCTCATTGTTCTTGCTGTATTGGAGATGCTGGAAAGAAGAGCTTGCTTCTTGCGTGAAAACGGAGTGTGTTTCATGGATGAGAACAATGGTCTGAATTTCCCTTCTGAAATGGAGTTAAACCCCAAGTTCTGTGTCTTCCTACAAACAGGAGTTCATTTCTGGTAAACCAAGTGAATTTTGGGCTCAAATGATTTTACACAGTTCTGGAGCCCAACACGATTCTCACTATTAACTAAAGAGCATTTATGTAAGCGGAGCTGTGGTTTGTATCAGTTTCATAAGCAGAGCTGAACTATATATATTCCGTATGAGGAGGAAACACAGTTCTTTGTTTCTGGGCTTTCTCATTGTGCTTGCTGTATTGGAGACACTGGAAAGAAGAGATTCCTTCTTGCGTGAAAAGAGAGTGTGTTTCATGGATGAGAACACTGGTCTGAATTTCGCTTCCGAAATGGAGTTAATCCCCAGGATCTGTGTCTTCCTACAAGCAAGAGTTCATTTCTGGTAAACCAAGTGAATTTTGGGCTCAAATGATTTTACACAGTTCTGGAACCCAACGCGATTCTCACTACTAACTAAACAGCATTTATGTAAGAGGAGTTGTCGTTTGTCCCAGTTTCATAAGCAGAGCTGAACTACATATGGTCTATATGAGTAGGAAACTCAGTTCTTTTTTTATGGGCATGTTCATGGTTCTTGCTGTATTGGAGACGCTTGAAAGAAGAGCTTGCTTCTTGCCTGAAAACAGAGTGTGTTTCATGGATGAGAACAATGGTCTGAATTTCCCTTCCAAAATGGAGTTAAACCCCAGGATCTGTGTCTTCCTACAAGGAAGAGTTAATTTCTGGTAAACCAAGTGAATTTTGGCCTCAAATGATTTTACACAGTTCTGGAACCCAAGGCGATTCTCACTATTAACTAAAGAGCATTTATGTGAGCGGAGGTGTGGTTTCTATCAGTTTCCAGAGTAGAGCTGAACTATATATGGTCCGTATGAGTGGGAAACACAGTTCTTTTTTTCTGGGCATGCTCATGGTGCTTGACGTATTGGAGACACTGGAAAGTAGAGATTCCTTCTTGCGTGAAAACAGAGTGTGTTTCATGGATGAGAACAGTGGTCTGAATTTCCCTTCAGAAACGGAGTTAAAATCCAGGATCAGTGTCTTCCTTGAAGCAAGATTTCATTTCTGGTAAACCAAGTGAATTTTGGGCCCAAATGATTTTACACAGTTCTGGAACCCAACGCGATACTCACTGTTAACTAAACAGCATTTATGTAAGAGGAGCTGTGGTTTGTACCAGTTTCATAAGCAGAGCTGAACTACATATGGTCTATATGAGTAGGAAACTCAGTTCTTTTTTTATGGCCATGTTCATGGTTCATGCTGTATTGGAAACGCTGGAAAGAAGAGCTTGCTTCTTGCCTGAAAACAGAGTGTGTTTCATGGATGAGAACAAGGGTCTGAATTTCCCTTCTGAAATGGAGTTAAACCCCAGGATCTGTGTCTTCCTACAAGCAAGAGTTCATTTCTGGAAAACCAAGTGAATTTTGGCCTCAAATGATTTTACACAGTTCTGGAACCCAACGCGATTCTCACTATTAACTAAAGAGCATTTATGTAAGAGGAGCTGTGGTTTGTACCAGTTTCAAGAGTAGAGCTGAACTATATAAGGTCCGTATGAGTGGGAACCACAGTTCTTTTTTTCTGGGCATGCTCATTGTTCTTGCTGTATTGGAGATGCTGGAAAGAAGAGCTTGCTTCTTGCGTGAAAACGGAGTGTGTTTCATGGATGAGAACAATGGTCTGAATTTCCCTTCTGAAATGGAGTTAAACCCCAGGTTCTGTGTCTTCCTACAAACAGGAGTTCATTTCTGGTAAACCAAGTGAATTTTGGGCTCAAATGATTTTACACAGTTCTGGAACCCAACACGATTCTCACTATTAACTAAAGAGCATTTATGTAAGCGGCGCTGTGGTTTGTATCAGTTTCATAAGCAGAGCTGAACTATATATATTCCGTATGAGGAGGAAACACAGTTCTTTGTTTCTGGGCTTTCTCATTGTGCTTGCTGTATTGGAGACACTGGAAAGAAGAGATTCCTTCTTGCGTGAAAACAGAGTGTGTTTCATGGATGAGAACACTGGTCTGAATTTCGCTTCCGAAATGGAGTTAATCCCCAGGATCTGTGTCTTCCTACAAGCAAGAGTTCATTTCTGGTAAACCAAGTGAATTTTGGGCTCAAATGATTTTACACAGTTCTGGAACCCAAGGCGATTCTCACTATTAACTAAAGAGCATTTATGTAAGCGGAGCTGTGGTTTTATAATTTTCATAAGCAGTCCTGAACTGTATATGGTCCGTATGAGTTGGAAACAAAGTTCTTTTTTTCTGGGCATGCTCATGGTGCTTGCTGTATTGGAGACACTGGAAAGAAGAGATTCCTTCTTGCGTGAACACAGAGTGTGTTTCATGGATGAGAACAATGGTCTGAATTTCGCTTCCGAAATGGAGGTAAACCCCAAGATATCTCTCTTCCTACAAGCAAGAGTTCATTTCAGGTAATCCAAGTGAATTTTGGCCTCAAATGATTTTACACAGTTCTGGAACCCAAGGCGATTCTCAGTATTAACTAAAGAGCATTTATGTAAGGGGAGCTGTGTTTTGTATCAGTTTCAAGAGTAGAGCTGAATTATATATGGTCCGTATGAGTGGGAAACACAGTTCGTTTTTACTGGGCATGCTCATGGTGCTTGCTGTATTGGAGACACTGGAAAGAAGAGATTCCTTCTTGCGCGAAAACAGGATGTGTTTCATTAATGAGAACAGTGGTCTGAATTTCCCTTCTGAAATGGAGTTAAACCCCACGATCTCTGTCTCCTACAAGCAAGAGTTCATTTCTGGTAAACCAAGTGAATTTTGGGCTCAAATGATTTTCCACAGTTCTGGAACCCAACGCGATTCTCACTATTAACTTAAGAACATTTATGTAAGAGGAGCTGTGGTTTGTACCAGTTTCATAAGCAGAGATGAACTACATATTGTCTGTATGAGTAGGAAACTCAGTTCTTTCTTTCTGGGCATGCCCATGGTTCTTGCTGTATTGGAGACGCTGGAAAGAAGAGCTTGCTTCTTGCGTGAAAACAGAGTGTGTTTCATGGATGAGAACAATGGTCTGAATTTCCCTTCCGAAATGGAGTTAAAACCCAGGATCTGTGTCTTCCTACAAGCAAGAGTTCATTTCTGGTAAACCAAGTGAATTTTGGCCTCTAATGATTTTACACAGTTCTGGAACCCAAGGCGATTCTCACTATTAACTAAAGAGCATTTATGTAAGTGGAGCTGTGGTTTGTATCAGTTTCAAGAGCAGAGCTGAACTATATATGGTCCATATGAGTGGGAAACACAGTTCTTTTTTTCTGGGCATGATCATGGTGCTTGCTGTATTGGAGACGCTGGAAAGAAGAGACTCCTTCTTGCGTGAAAATAGAGTGTGTTTCATGGTAGAGAACAGTGGTCTGAATTTCCCTTCAGAAACGGAGTTAAATACCAGGATCAGTGTCTTCCTACAAGCAAGAGTTTATTTCTGGTAAACCAAGTGAATTTTGGGCTCAAATGATTTTACCCAGTTTTGGAACCCAACGCTATTCTCACTATTAACTAAAGAGCATTTATGTAAGAGGAGCTGTGGTTTGTACCAGTTTCAAGAGTAGAGCTGAACTATATAAGGTCCGTATGAGTGGGAACCACAGTTCTTTTTTTCTGGGCATGCTCATTGTTCTTGCTGTATTGGAGATGCTGGAAAGAAGAGCTTGCTTCTTGCGTGAAAACGGAGTGTGTTTCATGGATGAGAACAATGGTCTGAATTTCCCTTCTGAAATGGAGTTAAACCCCAGGTTCTGTGTCTTCCTACAAACAGGAGTTCATTTCTGGTAAACCAAGTGAATTTTGGGCTCAAATGATTTTACACAGTTCTGGAAGCCAACGCGATGCTCACTATTAACTAAAGAGCATTTATGTAAGCGGAGCTGTGGTTTTATAATTTTCATAAGCAGTCCTGAACTGTATATGGTCCGTATGAGTTGGAAACACAGTTCTTTTTTTCTGGGCATGCTCATGGTGCTTGCTGTATTGGAGACACTGGAAAGAAGAGATTCCTTCTTGCGTGAACACAGAGTGTGTTTCATGGATGAGAACAATGATCTGAATTTCGCTTCCGAAATGGAGGTAAACCGCAGGATATGTGTCTTCCTAGAAGCAAGAGTTCATTTCAGGTAATCCAAGTGAATTTTGGCCTCAAATGATTTTACACAGTTCTGGAACCCAAGGCGATTCTCAGTATTAACGAAAGAGCATTTATGTAAGTGGTGCTGTGGTTTGTATCAGTTTCAAGAGTAGAGCTGAACTATATATGGTGCGTTTGAGTGGGAAACACAGTTCTTTTTTTCTGGGCATGCTCATGGTGCTTGCTGTATTGGAGACACTGGAAAGAAGAGATTCCTTCTTGCGTGAAAATAGAGTGTGTTTCATGGATGAGAACAGTGGTCTGAATTTCACTTCAGAAACGGAGTTAAACCCCAGGATCTGTCTCTTCCTACAAGCAAGAGTTCTATTCTGGTAAACCATGTGAATTTTGGCCTCTAATGATTTTACACAGTTTTGGAACCCAACGCGATTCTCACTATTAACTAAAGAGCATTTATGTAAGCGGAGCTGTGGTTTTATAATTTTCATAAGCAGTCCTGAACTGTATATGGTCCGTATGAGTTGGAAACACAGTTCTTTTTTTCTGGGCATGCTCATGGTGCTTGCTGTATTGGAGACACTGGAAAGAAGAGATTCCTTCTTGCGTGAACACAGAGTGTGTTTCATGGATGAGAACAATGGTCTGAATTTCGCTTCCGAAATGGAGGTAAACCCCAAGATATGTGTCTTCCTACAAGCAAGAGTTCATTTCAGGTAATCCAAGTGAATTTTGGCCTCAAATGATTTTACACAGTTCTGGAACCCAAGGCGATTCTCAGTATTAACTAAAGAGCATTTATGTAAGGGGAGCTGTGTTTTGTATCAGTTTCAAGAGTAGAGCTGAATTATATATGGTCCGTATGAGTGGGAAACACAGTTCGTTTTTACTGGGCATGCTCATGGTGCTTGCTGTATTGGAGACACTGGAAAGAAGAGATTCCTTCTTGCGCGAAAACAGGATGTGTTTCATTAATGAGAACAGTGGTCTGAATTTCCCTTCGGAAACGGAGTTAAACCCCACGATCTCTGTCTCCTACAAGCAAGAGTTCATTTCTGGTAAACCAAGTGAATTTTGGGCTCAAATGATTTTCCACAGTTCTGGAACCCAACGCGATTCTCACTATTAACTTAAGAACATTTATGTAAGAGGAGCTGTGGTTTGTACCAGTTTCATAAGCAGAGATGAACTACATATTGTCTGTATGAGTAGGAAACTCAGTTCTTTCTTTCTGGGCATGCCCATGGTTCTTGCTGTATTGGAGACGCTGGAAAGAAGAGCTTGCTTCTTGCGTGAAAACAGAGTGTGTTTCATGGATGAGAACAATGGTCTGAATTTCCCTTCCGAAATGGAGTTAAAACCCAGGATCTGTGTCTTCCTACAAGCAAGAGTTCATTTCTGGTAAACCAAGTGAATTTTGGCCTCTAATGATTTTACACAGTTCTGGAACCCAAGGCGATTCTCACTATTAACTAAAGAGCATTTATGTAAGTGGAGCTGTGGTTTGTATCAGTTTCAAGAGTAGAGCTGAACTATATATGGTCCGTATGAGTGGGAAACACAGTTCTTTTTTTCTGGGCATGCTCATGGTGCTTGCTGTATTGTAGACACTGGAACGTAGAGATTCCTTCTTGCGTGAAAACAGAGTGTGTTTCATGGATGAGAACATTGGTCTGAATTTTCCTTCTGAAATGGAGTTAAACCCCAGGATCTGTGTCTTCCTAAAAGCAAGAGTTTATTTCTGGTAAACCAAGTGAATTTTGCGCTCAAATGATTTTACCCAGATTTGGAACCCAACGCGATTCTCACTATTAACTAAAGAGCATTTATGTAAGAGGAGCTATGGTTTGTATAAGTTTCATAAGCAGTCCTGAACTGTATATGGTCCGTATGAATGGGAAACACAGTTCTTTTTTTATGGGCATGTTCACGGTGCTTGCTGTATTGGAGACACTGGAAAGAAGAGCTTCATTCTTGCTTGAAAACAGAGTGTGTTTCATGGATGAGAACACTGGTCTGAATTTCCCTTCCGAAATAGTGTTAAACTCCAGGATCAGTGTCTTCCTACAAGCAAGAGTTCATTTCTGGTAAACCAAGTGAATTTTGGGCTCTAATGATTTTACACAATTCTGGAACCCAAGGCGATTCTCAGTATTAACTAAAGAGCATTTATTTAAGCGGAGCTGTGGTTTGTATCAGTTTCAAGAGCAGAGCTGAACTATATATGGTCCGTATGAGTGGGAAACACAGTACATTTTTTCTGGGCATGCTCATGGTGCTTGCTGTATTGGAGACACTGGAAAGAAGAGATTCCTTCTTGCGTGAAAACAGAGTGTGTTTCATGGATGAGAACATTGGTCTGAATTTCCCTTCTGAAATGGAGTTAAACCCCAGTGTCTGTGTCTTCCTAATAGCAAGAGTTCATTTCTGGTAAACCAAGTGAATTTTGGGCTGAAATGATTTTACACAGTTCTGGAACCCAACGCGATTCTCACTATTAACTTAAGAGCAGTTATGTAAGCGGAGCTGTGGTTTGTATAAGTTTCATAAGCAGTCCTGAACTGTATATGGTCCATATGAATGGGAAACACAGTTCTTTTTTCTGGGCATGCTCATTGTGCTTGCTGTATTGGAGACACTGGAAAGAAGAGCTTCCTTCTTGCTTGAAAACAGAGTGTGTTTCATGGATGAGAACACTGGTCTGAATTTCCCTACCCAAATGGAGTTAAACTCCAGGATCAGTGTCTTCCTACAAGCAAGAGTTCATTTCTGGTAAACCAAGAGAATTTTGGGCTCTAATGATTTTACACAGTTCTGGAACCCAACGCGATTCTCACTATTAACTAAAGAGCATTTATTTAAGCGGAGCTAGTGTTTGTATCAGTTTGAAGAGCAGAGCGGAACTATATATGGTCTGTTTGAGTGGGAAACACAGTTCTTTTTTTCTGGGCATGCTCATGATGCTTGCTGTATTTAAGACGCTGGAAAGAAGAGATTCCTTCTTGCGTGAAAATAGAGTGTGTTTCATGGATGAGAACAGTGGTCTGAATTTCACTTCCGAAACGGAGTTAAACCCCAGGATCTGTGTCTTTGTAGAAGCAAGAGTTAATTTCTGGTAAACCAAATGAATTTTGGGCTCAAATGATTTTACACAGTTTTGGAACCCAACGCGATTCTCACTATTAACTAAAGAGCATTCATGTAAGCGGAGCTGTGATTTGTATAAGTTTCATAAGCAGTCCTGAACTGTATATGGTCCGTATGAGTTGGAAACACAGTTCTTTTTTTCTGGGCATGCTCATGGTGCTTGCTGAATTGGAAACGCTGGAAAGAAGAGATTCCTTCTTGCGCGAAAACAGAGTGTGTTTCATGGATGAGAACAATGGTCTGAATTTCTCTTCCGAAATGGAGGTAAAACCCAGGATCTGTGTCTTCCTACAAGCAAGAGTTCATTTCTGGTAAACCAAGTGAATTTTGGCCTCCAAGGATTTTACACAGTTCTGGTACCCAAGGCGATTTTCACTATTAACTAAAGAGCATTTATTTAAGCGGAGCTGTGGTTTGTTTCAGTTTCAAGAGCAGAGCTGAACATTATATGGTCCGTATGACTGGGAAACACAGGTTTTTTTTCCTGGGCATGCTCATGGTGCTTGCTGTATTGGAGACGCTGGAAAGACGAGATTCCTTCTTGCGTGAATATAGAGTGTGTTTCATGGATGAGAACACTGGTCTGAATTTCCCTTCAGAAACGGAGTTAATCCCCAGGATCTGTGTCTTCCTACAAGCAAGAGTTCATTTCTGGTAAACCAAGTGAATTTTGGCCTCTAATGATTTTACACAGTTCTGGAACCAAAGGCGATTCTCACTATTAACTAAAGAGCATTTATGTAAGTGGAGCTGTGGTTTGTATCAGTTTCAAGAGTAGAGCTGAACTATATATGGTCCGTATGAGTGGGAAACACAGTTCTTATTTTCTGGGCATGCTCATGGTGCTTGCTGTATTGGAGACACTGGAAAGAAGAGATTCCTTCTTGCGTGAAAACAGGATGTGTTTCATGGATGAGAACACTGGTCTGAATTTCCCTTCTGAAATGGAGTTAAACCCCAGGATCTGTGTCTCCTACAAGCAAGAGTTCATTTCTGGTAAACCAAGTGAATTTTGGGCTCAAATGATATTACACAGTTCTGGAACCCAACGCGATTCTCACTATTAACTAAAGAACATTTATGTAAGAGGAGCTGTGGTTTGTACCAGTTTCATAAGCAGAGATGAACTACATATTGTCTGTATGAGTAGGAAACTCAGTTCTTTCTTTCTGGGCATGCCCATGGTTCTTGCTGTATTGGAGACGCTGGAAAGAAGAGCTTGCTTCTTGCGTGAAAACAGAGTGTGTTTCATGGATGAGAACAATGGTCTGAATTTCCCTTCCGAAATGGAGTTAAAACCCAGGATCTGTGTCTTCCTACAAGCAAGAGTTCATTTCTGGTAAACCAAGTGAATTTTGGCCTCTAATGATTTTACACAGTTCTGGAACCCAAGGCGATTCTCACTATTAACTAAAGAGCATTTATGTAAGTGGAGCTGTGGTTTGTATCAGTTTCAAGAGTAGAGCTGAACTATATATGGTCCGTATGAGTGGGAAACACAGTTCTTTTTTTCTGGGCATGCTCATGGTGCTTGCTGTATTGTAGACACTGGAACGTAGAGATTCCTTCTTTCGTGAAAACAGAGTGTGTTTCATGGATGAGAACATTGGTCTGAATTTTCCTTCTGAAATGGAGTTAAACCCCAGGATCTGTGTCTTCCTAAAAGCAAGAGTTTATTTCTGGTAAACCAAGTGAATTTTGCGCTCAAATGATTTTACCCAGATTTGGAACCCAACGCGATTCTCATTATTAACTAAAGAGCATTTATGTAAGAGGAGCTATGGTTTGTATAAGTTTCATAAGCAGTCCTGAACTGTATATGGTCCGTATGAATGGGAAACACAGTTCTTTTTTTATGGGCATATTCACGGTGCTTGCTGTATTGGAGACACTGGAAAGAAGAGCTTCATTCTTGCTTGAAAACAGAGTGTGTTTCATGGATGAGAACACTGGTCTGAATTTCCCTTCCGAAATGGAGTTAAACTCCAGGATCAGTGTCTTCCTACAAGCAAGAGTTCATTTCTGGTAAACCAAGTGAATTTTGGGCTCTAATGATTTTACACAATTCTGGAACCCAAGGCGATTCTCAGTATTAACTAAAGAGCATTTATTTAAGCGGAGCTGTGGTTTGTATCAGTTTCAAGAACAGAGCTGAACTATATATGGTCCGTATGAGTGGGAAACACAGTACTTTTTTTCTGGGCATGCTCATGGTGCTTGATGTATTGGAGACACTGGAAAGAAGAGATTCCTTCTTGCGTGAAAACAGAGTGTGTTTCATGGATGAGAACATTGGTCTGAATTTCCCTTCTGAAATGGAGTTAAACCCCAGTGTCTGTGTCTTCCTAATAGCAAGAGTTCATTTCTGGTAAACCAAGTGAATTTTGGGCTGAAATGATTTTACACAGTTCTGGAACCCAACGCGATTCTCACTATTAACTTAAGAGCAGTTATGTAAGCGGAGCTGTGGTTTGTATAAGTTTCATAAGCAGTCCTGAACTGTATATGGTCCATATGAATGGGAAACACAGTTCTTTTTTCTGGGCATGCTCATTGTGCTTGCTGTATTGGAGACACTGGAAAGAAGAGCTTCCTTCTTGCTTGAAAACAGAGTGTGTTTCATGGATGAGAACACTGGTCTGAATTTCCCTACCCAAATGGAGTTAAACTCCAGGATCAGTGTCTTCCTACAAGCAAGAGTTCATTTCTGGTAAACCAAGAGAATTTTGGGCTCTAATGATTTTACACAGTTCTGGAACCCAACGCGATTCTCACTATTAACTAAAGAGCATTTATTTAAGCGGAGCTAGTGTTTGTATCAGTTTGAAGAGCAGAGCTGAACTATATATGGTCCGTTTGAGTGGGAAACACAGTTCTTTTTTTCTGGGCATGCTCATGGTGCTTGCTGTATTGGAGACGCTGGAAAGAAGAGATTCCTTCTTGCGTGAAAATAGAGTGTGTTTCATGGATGAGAACAGTGGTCTGAATTTCACTTCAGAAACGGAGTTAAACCCCAGTATCTGTGTCTTCCTACAGGCAAGATTTCATTTCTGGTAAACCAAGTGAATTTTGGCCTCTAATGATTTTACACAGTTTTGGAACCCAACGCGATTCTCACTATTAACTAAAGAGCATTTATGTAAGCGGAGCTGTGTTTTGTATCAGTTTCAAGAGTAGAGCTGAAGTATATATGGTCCGTATGAGTGGGAAACACAGTTCGTTTTTACTGGGCATGCTCATGGTGCTTGCTGTATTGGAGACACTGGAAAGAAGAGATTCCTTCTTGCGTGAAAACAGGATGTGTTTCATCGATGAGAACACTGGTCTGAATTTCCCTTCTGAAATGGAGTTAAACCCCAGGATCTGTGTCTCCTACAAGCAAGAGTTCATTTCTGGTAAACCAAGTGAATTTTGGGCTCAAATGATATTACACAGTTCTGGAACCCAACGCGATTCTCACTATTAACTAAAGAACATTTATGTAAGAGGAGCTGTGGTTTGTACCAGTTTCATAAGCAGAGATGAACTACATATTGTCTGTATGAGTAGGAAACTCAGTTCTTTCTTTCTGGGCATGCCCATGGTTCTTGCTGTATTGGAGACGCTGGAAAGAAGAGCTTGCTTCTTGCGTGAAAACAGAGTGTGTTTCATGGATGAGAACAATGGTCTGAATTTCCCTTCCCGAAATGGAGTTAAAACCCAGGATCTGTGTCTTCCTACAAGCAAGAGTTCATTTCTGGTAAACCAAGTGAATTTTGGCCTCTAATGATTTTACACAGTTCTGGAACCCAAGGCGATTCTCACTATTAACTAAAGAGCATTTATGTAAGTGGAGCTGTGGTTTGTATCAGTTTCAAGAGTAGAGCTGAACTATATATGGTCCGTATGAGTGGGAAACACAGTTCTTTTTTTCTGGGCATGCTCATGGTGCTTGCTGTATTGTAGACACTGGAACGTAGAGATTCCTTCTTGCGTGAAAACAGAGTGTGTTTCATGGATGAGAACATTGGTCTGAATTTTCCTTCTGAAATGGAGTTAAACCCCAGGATCTGTGTCTTCCTAAAAGCAAGAGTTTATTTCTGGTAAACCAAGTGAATTTTGCGCTCAAATGATTTTACCCAGATTTGGAACCCAACGTGATTCTCACTATTAACTAAAGAGCATTTATGTAAGAGGAGCTATGGTTTGTATAAGTTTCATAAGCAGTCCTGAACTGTATATGGTCCGTATGAATGGGAAACACAGTTCTTTTTTTATGGGCATGTTCACGGTGCTTGCTGTATTGGAGACACTGGAAAGAAGAGCTTCATTCTTGCTTGAAAACAGAGTGTGTTTCATGGATGAGAACACTGGTCTGAATTTCCCTTCCGAAATGGAGTTAAACTCCAGGATCAGTGTCTTCCTACAAGCAAGAGTTCATTTCTGGTAAACCAAGTGAATTTTGGGCTCTAATGATTTTACACAATTCTGGAACCCAAGGCGATTCTCAGTATTAACTAAAGAGCATTTATTTAAGCGGAGCTGTGGTTTGTATCAGTTTCAAGAGCAGAGCTGAACTATATATGGTCCGTATGAGTGGGAAACACAGTACTTTTTTTCTGGGCATGCTCATGGTGCTTGCTGTATTGGAGACACTGGAAAGAAGAGATTCCTTCTTGCGGGAAAACAGAGTGTGTTTCATGGATGAGAACATTGGTCTGAATTTCCCTTCTGAAATGGAGTTAAACCCCAGTGTCTGTGTCTTCCTAATAGCAAGAGTTCATTTCTGGTAAACCAAGTGAATTTTGGGCTGAAATGATTTTACACAGTTCTGGAACCCAACGCGATTCTCACTATTAACTTAAGAGCAGTTATGTAAGCGGAGCTGTGGTTTGTATAAGTTTCATAATCAGTCCTGAACTGTATATGGTCCATATGAATGGGAAACACAGTTCTTTTTTCTGGGCATGCTCATTGTGCTTGCTGTATTGGAGACACTGGAAAGAAGAGCTTCCTTCTTGCTTGAAAACAGAGTGTGTTTCATGGATGAGAACACTGGTCTGAATTTCCCTACCCAAATGGAGTTAAACTCCAGGATCAGTGTCTTCCTACAAGCAAGAGTTCATTTCTGGTAAACCAAGTGAATTTTGGGCTCTAATGATTTTACACAGTTCTGGAACCCAACGCGATTCTCACTATTAACTAAAGAGCATTTATTTAAGCGGAGCTAGTGTTTGTATCAGTTTGAAGAGCAGAGCTGAACTATATATGGTCCGTATGAGTGGGAAACACAGTTCGTTTTTACTGGGCATGCTCATGGTGCTTGCTGTATTGGAGACACTGGAAAGAAGAGATTCCTTCTTGCGTGAAAACAGGATGTGTTTCATGGATGAGAACACTGGTCTGAATTTCCCTTCTGAAATGGAGTTAAACCCCAGGATCTGTGTCTCCTACAAGCAAGAGTTCATTTCTGGTAAACCAAGTGAATTTTTGGCTCAAATGATATTACACAGTTCTGGAACCCAACGCGATTCTCACTATTAACTAAAGAACATTTATGTAAGAGGAGCTGTGGTTTGTACCAGTTTCATAAGCAGAGATGAACTACATATTGTCTGTATGAGTAGGAAACTCAGTTCTTTCTTTCTGGGCATGCCCATGGTTCTTGCTGTATTGGAGACGCTGGAAAGAAGAGCTTGCTTCTTGCGTGAAAACAGAGTGTGTTTCATGGATGAGAACAATGGTCTGAATTTCCCTTCCGAAATGGAGTTAAAACCCAGGATCTGTGTCTTCCTACAAGCAAGAGTTCATTTCTGGTAAACCAAGTGAATTTTGGCCTCTAATGATTTTACACAGTTCTGGAACCCAAGGCGATTCTCACTATTAACTAAAGAGCATTTATGTAAGTGGAGCTGTGGTTTGTATCAGTTTCAAGAGTAGAGCTGAACTATATATGGTCCGTATGAGTGGGAAACACAGTTCTTTTTTTCTGGGCATGCTCATGGTGCTTGCTGTATTGTAGACACTGGAACGTAGAGATTCCTTCTTGCGTGAAAACAGAGTGTGTTTCATGGATGAGAACATTGGTCTGAATTTTCCTTCTGAAATGGAGTTAAACCCCAGGATCTGTGTCTTCCTAAAAGCAAGAGTTTATTTCTGGTAAACCAAGTGAATTTTGCGCTCAAATGATTTTACCCAGATTTGGAACCCAATGCGATTCTCACTATTAACTAAAGAGCATTTATGTAAGAGGAGCTATGGTTTGTATAAGTTTCATAAGCAGTCCTGAACTGTATATGGTCCGTATGAATGGGAAACACAGTTCTTTTTTTATGGGCATGTTCACGGTGCTTGCTGTATTGGAGACACTGGAAAGAAGAGCTTCATTCTTGCTTGAAAACAGAGTGTGTTTCATGGATGAGAACACTGGTCTGAATTTCCCTACCCAAATGGAGTTAAACTCCAGGATCAGTGTCTTCCTACAAGCAAGAGTTCATTTCTGGTAAACCAAGAGAATTTTGGGCTCTAATGATTTTACACAGTTCTGGAACCCAACGCGATTCTCACTATTAACTAAAGAGCATTTATTTAAGCGGAGCTAGTGTTTGTATCAGTTTGAAGAGCAGAGCTGAACTATATATGGTCCGTTTGAGTGGGAAACACAGTTCTTTTTTTCTGGGCATACTCATGGTGCTTGCTGTATTGGAGACGCTGGAAAGAAGAGATTCCTTCTTGCGTGAAAATAGAGTGTGTTTCATGGATGAGAACAGTGGTCTGAATTTCACTTCAGAAACGGAGTTAAACCCCAGGATCTGTGTCTTCCTACAGGCAAGAGTTCATTTCTGGTAAACCAAGTGAATTTTGGCCTCTAATGATTTTACACAGTTTTGGAACCCAACGCGATTCTCACTATTAACTAAAGAGCATTTATGTAAGCGGAGCTGTGTTTTGTATCAGTTTCAAGAGTAGAGCTGAAGTATATATGGTCCGTATGAGTGGGAAACACAGTTCGTTTTTACTGGGCATGCTCATGGTGCTTGCTGTATTGGAGACACTGGAAAGAAGAGATTCCTTCTTGCGTGAAAACAGGATGTGTTTCATGGATGAGAACACTGGTCTGAATTTCCCTTCTGAAATGGAGTTAAACCGCAGGATCTGTATCTCCTACAAGCAAGAGTTCATTTCTGGTAAACCAAGTGAATTTTGGGCTCAAATGATATTACACAGTTCTGGAACCCAACGCGATTCTCACTATTAACTAAAGAACATTTATGTAAGAGGAGCTGTGGTTTGTACCAGTTTCATAAGCAGAGATGAACTACATATTGTCTGTATGAGTAGGAAACTCAGTTCTTTCTTTCTGGGCATGCCCATGGTTCTTGCTGTTTTGGAGACGCTGGAAAGAAGAGCTTGCTTCTTGCGTGAAAACAGAGTGTGTTTCATGGATGAGAACAATGGTCTGAATTTCCCTTCCGAAATGGAGTTAAAACTCAGGATCTGTGTCTTCCTACAAGCAAGAGTTCATTTCTGGTAAACCAAGTGAATTTTGGCCTCTAATGATTTTACACAGTTCTGGAACCCAAGGCGATTCTCACTATTAACTAAAGAGCATTTATGTAAGTGGAGCTGTGGTTTGTATCAGTTTCAAGAGTAGAGCTGAACTATATATGGTCCGTATGAGTGGGAAACACAGTTCTTTTTTCTGGGCATGCTCATGGTGCTTGCTGTATTGTAGACACTGGAACGTAGAGATTCCTTCTTGCGTGAAAACAGAGTGTGTTTCATGGATGAGAACATTGGTCTGAATTTTCCTTCTGAAATGGAGTTAAACCCCAGGATCTGTGTCTTCCTAAAAGCAAGAGTTTATTTCTGGTAAACCAAGTGAATTTTGCGCTCAAATGATTTTACCCAGATTTGGAACCCAACGCGATTCTCACTATTAACTAAAGAGCATTTATGTAAGAGGAGCTATGGTTTGTATAAGTTTCATAAGCAGTCCTGAACTGTATATGGTCCGTATGAATGGGAAACACAGTTCTTTTTTTATGGGCATGTTCACGGTGCTTGCTGTATTGGAGACACTGGAAAGAAGAGCTTCATTCTTGCTTGAAAACAGAGTGTGTTTCATGGATGAGAACACTGGTCTGAATTTCCCTTCCGAAAAGGAGTTAAACTCCAGGATCAGTGTCTTCCTACAAGCAAGAGTTCATTTCTGGTAAACCAAGTGAATTTTGGGCTCTAATGATTTTACACAATTCTGGAACCCAACGCGATTCTCACTATTAACTAAAGAGCATTTATTTAAGCGGAGCTGTGGTTTGTATCAGTTTCAAGAGCAGAGCTGAACTATATATGGTCCGTATGAGTGGGAAACACAGTTCTTTTTTTCTGGGAATGCTCATGGTGCTTGCTGTATTGGAGACACTGGAAAGAAGAGATTCCTTCTTGCGTGAAAACAGAGTGTGTTTCATGGATGAGAACATTGGTCTGAATTTCCCTTCTGAAATGGAGTTAAACCCCAGGATCGGTGTCTTCCTAATAGCAAGAGTTCATTTCTGGTAAACCAAGTGAATTTTGGGCTGAAATGATTTTACACAGTTCTGGAACCCAACGCGATTCTCACTATTAACTTAAGAGAAGTTATGTAAGCGGAGCTCTGGTTTGTATAAGTTTCATAAGCAGTCCTGAACTGTATATGGTCCATATGAATGGGAAACACAGTTCTTTTTTCTGGGCATGCTCATTGTGCTTGCTGTATTGGAGACACTGGAAAGAAGAGCTTCCTTCCTCCTTGAAAACAGAGAGTGTTTCATGGATGAGAACACTGGTCTGAATTTCCCTACCCAAATGGAGTTAAACTCCAGGATCAGTGTCTTCCTACAAGCAAGAGTTCATTTCTGGTAAACCAAGTGAATTTTGGGCTCTAATGATTTTACACAGTTCTGGAACCCAACGCGATTCTCACTATTAACTAAAGAGCATTTATTTAAGCGGAGCTAGTGTTTGTATCAGTTTGAAGAGCAGAGCTGAACTATATATGGTCCGTTTGAGTGGGAAACACAGTTCTTTTTTTCTGGGCATGCTCATGGTGCTTGCTGTATTGAAGACGCTGGAAAGAAGAGATTCCTTCTTGCGTGAAAATAGAGTGTGTTTCATGGATGAGAACAGTGGTCTGAATTTCACTTCCGAAACGGAGTTAAACCCCAGGATCTGTGTCTTTGTAGAAGCAAGAGTTAATTTCTGGAAAACCAAATGAATTTTGGGCTCAAATGATTTTACACAGTTTTGGAACCCAACGCGATTCTCACTATTAACTAAAGAGCATTCATGTAAGCGGAGCTGTGGTTTGTATAAGTTTCATAAGCAGTCCTGAACTGTATATGGTCCGTATGAGTTGGAAACACAGTTCTTTTTTTCTGGGCATGCTCATGGTGCTTGCTGAATTGGAAACGCTGGAAAGAAGAGATTCCTTCTTGCGCGAAAACAGAGTGTGTTTCATGGATGAGAACAATGGTCTGAATTTCTCTTCCGAAATGGAGGTAAAACCCAGGATCTGTGTCTTCCTACAAGCAAGAGTTCATTTCTGGTAAACCAAGTGAATTTTGGCCTCCAATGATTTTACACAGTTCTGGTACCCAAGGCGATTTTCACTATTAACTAAAGAGCATTTATTTAAGCGGAGCTGTGGTTTGTTTCAGTTTCAAGAGCAGAGCTGAACTATATATGGTCCGTATGACTGGGAAACACAGGTTTTTTTTCCTGGGCATGCTCATGGTGCTTGCTGTATTGGAGACGCTGGAAAGACGAGATTCCTTCTTGCGTGAATATAGAGTGTGTTTCATGGATGAGAACACTGGTCTGAATTTCCCTTCAGAAACGGAGTTAAACCCCAGGATCTGTGTCTTCCTACAAGCAAGAGTTCATTTCTGGTAAACCAAGTGAATTTTGGCCTCTAATGATTTTACACAGTTCTGGAACCAAAGGCGATTCTCACTATTAACTAAAGAGCATTTATGTAAGTGGAGCTGTGGTTTGTATCAGTTTCAAGAGTAGAGCTGAACTATATATGGTCCGTATGAGTGGGAAACACAGTTCTTATTTTCTGGGCATGCTCATGGTGCTTGCTGTATTGGAGACACTGGAAAGAAGAGATTCCTTCTTGCGTGAAAACAGGATGTGTTTCATGGATGAGAACACTGGTCTGAATTTCCCTTCTGAAATGGAGTTAAACCCCAGGATCTGTGTCTCCTACAAGCAAGAGTTCATTTCTGGTAAACCAAGTGAATTTTTGGCTCAAATGATATTACACAGTTCTGGAACCCAACGCGATTCTCACTATTAACTAAAGAACATTTATGTAAGAGGAGCTGTGGTTTGTACCAGTTTCATAAGCAGAGATGAACTACATATTGTCTGTATGAGTAGGAAACTCAGTTCTTTCTTTCTGGGCATGCCCATGGTTCTTGCTGTATTGGAGACGCTGGAAAGAAGAGCTTGCTTCTTGCGTGAAAACAGAGTGTGTTTCATGGATGAGAACAATGGTCTGAATTTCCCTTCCGAAATGGAGTTAAAACCCAGGATCTGTGTCTTCCTACAAGCAAGAGTTCATTTCTGGTAAACCAAGTGAATTTTGGCCTCTAATGATTTTACACAGTTCTGGAACCCAAGGCGATTCTCACTATTAACTAAAGAGCATTTATGTAAGTGGAGCTGTGGTTTGTATCAGTTTCAAGAGTAGAGCTGAACTATATATGGTCCGTATGAGTGGGAAACACAGTTCTTTTTTTCTGGGCATGCTCATGGTGCTTTCTGTATTGTAGACACTGGAACGTAGAGATTCCTTCTTGCGTGAAAACAGAGTGTGTTTCATGGATGAGAACATTGGTCTGAATTTTCCTTCTGAAATGGAGTTAAACCCCTGGATCGGTGTCTTCCTAATAGCAAGAGTTCATTTCTGGTAAACCAAGTGAATTTTGGGCTGAAATGATTTTACACAGTTCTGGAACCCAACGCGATTCTCACTATTAACTTAAGAGAAGTTATGTAAGCGGAGCTGTGGTTTGTATAAGTTTCATAAGCAGTCCTGAACTGTATATGGTCCATATGAATGGGAAACACAGTTCTTTTTTCTGGGCATGCTCATTGTGCTTGCTGTATTGGAGACACTGGAAAGAAGAGCTTCCTTCCTCCTTGAAAACAGAGTGTGTTTCATGGATGAGAACACTGGTCTGAATTTCCCTACCCAAATGGAGTTAAACTCCAGGATCAGTGTCTTCCTACAAGCAAGAGTTCATTTCTGGTAAACCAAGTGAATTTTGGGCTCTAATGATTTTACACAGTTCTGGATCCCAACGTGATTCTCTCTATTAACTTAAGAGCATTTATTTAAGCGGAGCTAGTGTTTGTATCAGTTTGAAGAGCAGAGCTGAACTATATATGGTCCGTTTGAGTGGGAAACACAGTTCTTTTTTTCTGGGCATGCTCATGGTGCTTGCTGTATTGAAGACGCTGGAAAGAAGAGATTCCTTCTTGCGTGAAAATAGAGTGTGTTTCATGGATGAGAACAGTGGTCTGAATTTCACTTCCGAAACGGAGTTAAACCCCAGGATCTGTGTCTTTCTAGAAGCAAGAGTTAATTTCTGGAAAACCAAATGAATTTTGGGCTCAAATGATTTTACACAGTTTTGGAACCCAACGCGATTCTCACTATTAACTAAAGAGCATTCATGTAAGCGGAGCTGTGGTTTGTATAAGTTTCATAAGCAGTCCTGAACTGTATATGGTCCGTATGAGTTGGAAACACAGTTCTTTTTTTCTGGGCATGCTCATGGTGCTTGCTGAATTGGAAACGCTGGAAAGAAGAGATTCCTTCTTGCGCGAAAACAGAGTGTGTTTCATGGATGAGAACAATGGTCTGAATTTCTCTTCCGAAATGGAGGTAAAACCCAGGATCTGTGTCTTCCTACAAGCAAGAGTTCATTTCTGGTAAACCAAGTGAATTTTGGCCTCCAATGATTTTACACAGTTCTGGTACCCAAGGCGATTTTCACTATTAACTAAAGAGCATTTATTTAAGCGGAGCTGTGGTTTGTTTCAGTTTCAAGAGCAGAGCTGAACTATATATGGTCCGTATGACTGGGAAACACAGGTTTTTTTTCCTGGGAATGCTCATGGTGCTTGCTGTATTGGAGACGCTGGAAAGACGAGATTCCTTCTTGCGTGAATATAGAGTGTGTTTCATGGATGAGAACACTGGTCTGAATTTCCCTTCAGAAACGGAGTTAAACCCCAGGATCTGTGTCTTCCTACAAGCAAGAGTTCATTTCTGGTAAACCAAGTGAATTTTGGCCTCTAATGATTTTACACAGTTCTGGAACCAAAGGCGATTCTCACTATTAACTAAAGAGCATTTATGTAAGTGGAGCTGTGGTTTGTATCAGTTTCAAGAGTAGAGCTGAACTATATATGGTCCGTATGAGTGGGAAACACAGTTCTTATTTTCTGGGCATGCTCATGGTGCTTGCTGTATTGGAGACACTGGAAAGAAGAGATTCCTTCTTGCGTGAAAACAGGATGTGTTTCATGGATGAGAACACTGGTCTGAATTTCCCTTCTGAAATGGAGTTAAACCCAAGGATCTGTGTCTCCTACAAGCAAGAGTTCATTTCTGGTAAACCAAGTGAATTTTTGGCTCAAATGATATTACACAGTTCTGGAACCCAACGCGATTCTCACTATTAACTAAAGAACATTTATGTAAGAGGAGCTGTGGTTTGTACCAGTTTCATAAGCAGAGATGAACTACATATGGTCTGTATGAGTTGGAAACTCAGTTCTTTCTTTCTGGGCATGCCCATGGTTCTTACTGTATTGGAGACGCTGGAAAGAAGAGCTTGCCTCTTGCGTGAAAACAGAGTGTGTTTCATGGATGAGAACAATGGTCTGAATTTCCCTTCCGAAATGGAGTTAAAACCCAGGATCTGTGTCTTCCTACAAGCAAGAGTTCATTTCTGGTAAACCAAGTGAATTTTGGCCTCTAATGATTTTACACAGTTCTGGAACCCAAGTCGATTCTCACTATTAACTAAAGAGCATTTATGTAAGTGGAGCTGTGGTTTGTATCAGTTTCAAGAGTAGAGCTGAACTATATATGGTCCGTGTGAGTTGGAAACACAGTTCTTTTTTTCTGGGCATGCTCATGGTGCTTGCTGTATTGTAGACCCTGGAACGTAGAGATTCCTTCTTGCGTGAAAACAGAGTGTGTTTCATGGATGAGAACATTGGTCTGAATTTTCCTTCTGAAATGGAGTTAAACCCCAGGATCTGTGTCTTTCTAGAAGCAAGAGTTTATTTCTGGTAAACCAAGTGAATTTTGCGCTCAAATGATTTTACCCAGATTTGGAACCCAACGCGATTCTCACTATTAACTAAAGAGCATTTATGTAAGAGGGGCTATGGTTTGTATAAGTTTCATAAGCAGTCCTGAACTGTATATGGTCCGTATGAATGGGAAACACAGTTCTTTTTTTATGGGCATGCTCAGGGTGCTTGCTGTATTGGAGACACTGGAAAGAAGAGCTTCATTCTTGCTTGAAAACAGAGTGTGTTTCATGGATGAGAACACTGGTCTGAATTTCCCTTCCGAAATGGAGTTAAACTCCAGGATCAGTGTCTTCCTACAAGCAAGAGTTCATTTCTGGTAAACCAAGTGAATTTTGGGCTCTAATGATTTTACACAATTCTGGAACCCAACGCGATTCTCACTATTAACTAAAGAGCATTTATGTAAGCGGAGCTGTGCTTTGTATCAGTTTCAAGTGTAGAGCTGAACTATATATGGTCCGTATGAGTGGGAAATGCAGTTTGTTTTTTCTGGGCATGCTCATGGTGCTTGCTGTATTGGAGACACGGGAAAGAAGAGATTCCTTCTTGCGTGAAAATAGAGTGTGTTTCATGGATGAGAACAGTGGTCTGAATTTCCCTTCAGAAACGGAGGTAAAGCCCAGGATCTGTGTCTTCCTACAAGCAAGAGTTCATTTCTGGTAAACCAAGTGAATTTTGGGCTCAAATGATTTTACACAGTTCTGGAACCCAAGGCGATTCTCACTATTAACTAAAGAACATTTATGTAAGCAAAGCTGTGGTTTGTATCAGTTAAAAGAGTAGAGCTGAACTATATATGGTCCGCATGAGTAGGAAACACAGTTCTTTTTTTCTGGGCATGCTCATGGTGCTTGTTGTATTATAGACGCTGGAAAGAAGAGCTTGCTTCTTGAGTGAAAACAGAGTGTGTTTCATGGATGAGAACACTGGTCTGAATGTCCCTTCTGAAATGGAGTTAAACCCCAGGATCTGTGTCTTCCTAACAGCAAGAGTTTATTTCTGGTAAACCAAGTGAATTTTGCGCTCAAATGATTTTACACAGATTTGGCACCCAACGCGATTCTCACTATTAACTAAAGAGCATTTATGTAAGAGGAGCTGTGGTTTGTACCAGTTTCAAGAGCAGAGCTGAACTATATATGGTCCGTATGAGTGGGAAACACAGTTCTTTTTTTCTGGGCATGCTCATGGTGCTTGCTGTATTGGAGACACTGGAAAGAAGAGATTCCTTCTTGCGTGAAAACAGAGTTTGTTTCATGGATGAGAACATTGGTCTGAATTTCCCTTCTGAAATGGAGTTAAACCCCAGGATCTGTGTCTTCCTAATAGCAAGAGTTCATTTCTGGTAAACCAAGTGAATTTTGGGCTCAAATGATTTTACACAGTTCTGGAACCCAAGGCGATTCTCACTATTAACTAAAGCACATTTATGTAAGCAGAGCTGTGGTTTGTATCAGTTTCAAGAGTAGAGCTGAACTATATATGGTCCGCATGAGTAGGAAACACAGTTCTTTTTTTGTGGGCATGCTCATGGTGCTTGCTGTATTGGAGACACTGGAAAGAGGAGCTTCCTTCTTGCTTGAAAACAGAGTGTGTTTAATGGATGAGAACACTGGTCTGAATTTCCCTTCTGAAATGGAGTAAAACTCCAGGATCAGTGTCTTCCTACAAGCAAGAGTTCATTTCTGGTAAACCAAGTGAATTTTGGGCTCTAATGATTTTACACAGTTCTGGAACCCAACGCGATTCTCACTATTAACTAAAGAGCATTTATTTAAGCAGAGCTGTGGTTTGTATCAGTTTCAAGAGCAAAGCTGAGCTATATATGGTCCGTATGAGTTGGAAACACAGTTCTTTTTTTCTGGGCATGCTCATGGTGCTTGCTGTATTGGAGACACTGGAAAGAAGAGATTCCTTCTTGCGTGAAAACAGAGTGTGTTTCATGGATGAGAACAGTGGTCTGAATTTCCCTTCTGAAATGGAGGTAAACCCCAGGATCTGTGTCTTCCTACAAGCAAGAGTTTATTTCTGGTAAACCAAGTGAATTTTGGGCTCAAATGATTTTACACAGTTTTGGAAATCAACGCGATTCTCACTATAAGCTAAAGAGCAGTTATGTAAGCAGAGCTGTGGTTTGTATAAGTTTCATAAGCAGTCCTGAACTGTATATGGTCAGTATGAATGGGAAACACAGTTCTTTTTTTTGGGCATGCTCATGGTGCTTGCTGTATTGGAGACACTGGAAAGAAGAGATTCCTTCTTGCGTGAAAACAGGATGTGTTTCATGGATGAGAACACTGGTCTGAATTTCCCTTCTGAAATGGAGTTAAACCCAAGGATCTGTGTCTCCTACAAGCAAGAGTTCATTTCTGGTAAACCAAGTGAATTTTTGGCTCAAATGATATTACACAGTTCTGGAACCCAACGCGATTCTCACTATTAACTAAAGAACATTTATGTAAGAGGAGCTGTGGTTTGTACCAGTTTCATAAGCAGAGATGAACTACATATGGTCTGTATGAGTTGGAAACTCAGTTCTTTCTTTCTGGGCATGCCCATGGTTCTTACTGTATTGGAGACGCTGGAAAGAAGAGCTTGCCTCTTGCGTGAAAACAGAGTGTGTTTCATGGATGAGAACAATGGTCTGAATTTCCCTTCCGAAATGGAGTTAAAACCCAGGATCTGTGTCTTCCTACAAGCAAGAGTTCATTTCTGGTAAACCAAGTGAATTTTGGCCTCTAATGATTTTACACAGTTCTGGAACCCAAGTCGATTCTCACTATTAACTAAAGAGCATTTATGTAAGTGGAGCTGTGGTTTGTATCAGTTTCAAGAGTAGAGCTGAACTATATATGGTCCGTGTGAGTTGGAAACACAGTTCTTTTTTTCTGGGCATGCTCATGGTGCTTGCTGTATTGTAGACCCTGGAACGTAGAGATTCCTTCTTGCGTGAAAACAGAGTGTGTTTCATGGATGAGAACATTGGTCTGAATTTTCCTTCTGAAATGGAGTTAAACCCCAGGATCTGTGTCTTTCTAGAAGCAAGAGTTTATTTCTGGTAAACCAAGTGAATTTTGCGCTCAAATGATTTTACCCAGATTTGGAACCCAACGCGATTCTCACTATTAACTAAAGAGCATTTATGTAAGAGGGGCTATGGTTTGTATAAGTTTCATAAGCAGTCCTGAACTGTATATGGTCCGTATGAATGGGAAACACAGTTCTTTTTTTATGGGCATGCTCAGGGTGCTTGCTGTATTGGAGACACTGGAAAGAAGAGCTTCATTCTTGCTTGAAAACAGAGTGTGTTTCATGGATGAGAACACTGGTCTGAATTTCCCTTCCGAAATGGAGTTAAACTCCAGGATCAGTGTCTTCCTACAAGCAAGAGTTCATTTCTGGTAAACCAAGTGAATTTTGGGCTCTAATGATTTTACACAATTCTGGAACCCAACGCGATTCTCACTATTAACTAAAGAGCATTTATGTAAGCGGAGCTGTGCTTTGTATCAGTTTCAAGTGTAGAGCTGAACTATATATGGTCCGTATGAGTGGGAAATGCAGTTTGTTTTTTCTGGGCATGCTCATGGTGCTTGCTGTATTGGAGACACGGGAAAGAAGAGATTCCTTCTTGCGTGAAAATAGAGTGTGTTTCATGGATGAGAACAGTGGTCTGAATTTCCCTTCAGAAACGGAGGTAAAGCCCAGGATCTGTGTCTTCCTACAAGCAAGAGTTCATTTCTGGTAAACCAAGTGAATTTTGGGCTCAAATGATTTTACACAGTTCTGGAACCCAAGGCGATTCTCACTATTAACTAAAGAACATTTATGTAAGCAAAGCTGTGGTTTGTATCAGTTAAAAGAGTAGAGCTGAACTATATATGGTCCGCATGAGTAGGAAACACAGTTCTTTTTTTCTGGGCATGCTCATGGTGCTTGTTGTATTATAGACGCTGGAAAGAAGAGCTTGCTTCTTGCGTGAAAACAGAGTGTGTTTCATGGATGAGAACACTGGTCTGAATGTCCCTTCTGAAATGGAGTTAAACCCCAGGATCTGTGTCTTCCTAACAGCAAGAGTTTATTTCTGGTAAACCAAGTGAATTTTGCGCTCAAATGATTTTACACAGATTTGGCACCCAACGCGATTCTCACTATTAACTAAAGAGCATTTATGTAAGAGGAGCTGTGGTTTGTACCAGTTTCAAGAGCAGAGCTGAACTATATATGGTCCGTATGAGTGGGAAACACAGTTCTTTTTTTCTGGGCATGCTCATGGTGCTTGCTGTATTGGAGACACTGGAAAGAAGAGATTCCTTCTTGCGTGAAAACAGAGTTTGTTTCATGGATGAGAACATTGGTCTGAATTTCCCTTCTGAAATGGAGTTAAACCCCAGGATCTGTGTCTTCCTAATAGCAAGAGTTCATTTCTGGTAAACCAAGTGAATTTTGGGCTCAAATGATTTTACACAGTTCTGGAACCCAAGGCGATTCTCACTATTAACTAAAGCACATTTATGTAAGCAGAGCTGTGGTTTGTATCAGTTTCAAGAGTAGAGCTGAACTATATATGGTCCGCATGAGTAGGAAACACAGTTCTTTTTTTGTGGGCATGCTCATGGTGCTTGCTGTATTGGAGACACTGGAAAGAGGAGCTTCCTTCTTGCTTGAAAACAGAGTGTGTTTAATGGATGAGAACACTGGTCTGAATTTCCCTTCTGAAATGGAGTAAAACTCCAGGATCAGTGTCTTCCTACAAGCAAGAGTTCATTTCTGGTAAACCAAGTGAATTTTGGGCTCTAATGATTTTACACAGTTCTGGAACCCAACGCGATTCTCACTATTAACTAAAGAGCATTTATTTAAGCAGAGCTGTGGTTTGTATCAGTTTCAAGAGCAAAGCTGAGCTATATATGGTCCGTATGAGTTGGAAACACAGTTCTTTTTTTCTGGGCATGCTCATGGTGCTTGCTGTATTGGAGACACTGGAAAGAAGAGATTCCTTCTTGCGTGAAAACAGAGTGTGTTTCATGGATGAGAACAGTGGTCTGAATTTCCCTTCTGAAATGGAGGTAAACCCCAGGATCTGTGTCTTCCTACAAGCAAGAGTTTATTTCTGGTAAACCAAGTGAATTTTGGGCTCAAATGATTTTACACAGTTTTGGAAATCAACGCGATTCTCACTATAAGCTAAAGAGCAGTTATGTAAGCAGAGCTGTGGTTTGTATAAGTTTCATAAGCAGTCCTGAACTGTATATGGTCAGTATGAATGGGAAACACAGTTCTTTTTTTTGGGCATGCTCATGGTGCTTGCTGTATTGGAGACACTGGAAAGAAGAGATTCCTTCTTGCGTGAAAACAGGATGTGTTTCATGGATGAGAACACTGGTCTGAATTTCCCTTCTGAAATGGAGTTAAACCCAAGGATCTGTGTCTCCTACAAGCAAGAGTTCATTTCTGGTAAACCAAGTGAATTTTTGGCTCAAATGATATTACACAGTTCTGGAACCCAACGCGATTCTCACTATTAACTAAAGAACATTTATGTAAGAGGAGCTGTGGTTTGTACCAGTTTCATAAGCAGAGATGAACTACATATGGTCTGTATGAGTTGGAAACTCAGTTCTTTCTTTCTGGGCATGCCCATGGTTCTTACTGTATTGGAGACGCTGGAAAGAAGAGCTTGCCTCTTGCGTGAAAACAGAGTGTGTTTCATGGATGAGAACAATGGTCTGAATTTCCCTTCCGAAATGGAGTTAAAACCCAGGATCTGTGTCTTCCTACAAGCAAGAGTTCATTTCTGGTAAACCAAGTGAATTTTGGCCTCTAATGATTTTACACAGTTCTGGAACCCAAGTCGATTCTCACTATTAACTAAAGAGCATTTATGTAAGTGGAGCTGTGGTTTGTATCAGTTTCAAGAGTAGAGCTGAACTATATATGGTCCGTGTGAGTTGGAAACACAGTTCTTTTTTTCTGGGCATGCTCATGGTGCTTGCTGTATTGTAGACCCTGGAACGTAGAGATTCCTTCTTGCGTGAAAACAGAGTGTGTTTCATGGATGAGAACATTGGTCTGAATTTTCCTTCTGAAATGGAGTTAAACCCCAGGATCTGTGTCTTTCTAGAAGCAAGAGTTTATTTCTGGTAAACCAAGTGAATTTTGCGCTCAAATGATTTTACCCAGATTTGGAACCCAACGCGATTCTCACTATTAACTAAAGAGCATTTATGTAAGAGGGGCTATGGTTTGTATAAGTTTCATAAGCAGTCCTGAACTGTATATGGTCCGTATGAATGGGAAACACAGTTCTTTTTTTATGGGCATGCTCAGGGTGCTTGCTGTATTGGAGACACTGGAAAGAAGAGCTTCATTCTTGCTTGAAAACAGAGTGTGTTTCATGGATGAGAACACTGGTCTGAATTTCCCTTCCGAAATGGAGTTAAACTCCAGGATCAGTGTCTTCCTACAAGCAAGAGTTCATTTCTGGTAAACCAAGTGAATTTTGGGCTCTAATGATTTTACACAATTCTGGAACCCAACGCGATTCTCACTATTAACTAAAGAGCATTTATGTAAGCGGAGCTGTGCTTTGTATCAGTTTCAAGTGTAGAGCTGAACTATATATGGTCCGTATGAGTGGGAAATGCAGTTTGTTTTTTCTGGGCATGCTCATGGTGCTTGCTGTATTGGAGACACGGGAAAGAAGAGATTCCTTCTTGCGTGAAAATAGAGTGTGTTTCATGGATGAGAACAGTGGTCTGAATTTCCCTTCAGAAACGGAGGTAAAGCCCAGGATCTGTGTCTTCCTACAAGCAAGAGTTCATTTCTGGTAAACCAAGTGAATTTTGGGCTCAAATGATTTTACACAGTTCTGGAACCCAAGGCGATTCTCACTATTAACTAAAGAACATTTATGTAAGCAAAGCTGTGGTTTGTATCAGTTAAAAGAGTAGAGCTGAACTATATATGGTCCGCATGAGTAGGAAACACAGTTCTTTTTTTCTGGGCATGCTCATGGTGCTTGTTGTATTATAGACGCTGGAAAGAAGAGCTTGCTTCTTGCGTGAAAACAGAGTGTGTTTCATGGATGAGAACACTGGTCTGAATGTCCCTTCTGAAATGGAGTTAAACCCCAGGATCTGTGTCTTCCTAACAGCAAGAGTTTATTTCTGGTAAACCAAGTGAATTTTGCGCTCAAATGATTTTACACAGATTTGGCACCCAACGCGATTCTCACTATTAACTAAAGAGCATTTATGTAAGAGGAGCTGTGGTTTGTACCAGTTTCAAGAGCAGAGCTGAACTATATATGGTCCGTATGAGTGGGAAACACAGTTCTTTTTTTCTGGGCATGCTCATGGTGCTTGCTGTATTGGAGACACTGGAAAGAAGAGATTCCTTCTTGCGTGAAAACAGAGTTTGTTTCATGGATGAGAACATTGGTCTGAATTTCCCTTCTGAAATGGAGTTAAACCCCAGGATCTGTGTCTTCCTAATAGCAAGAGTTCATTTCTGGTAAACCAAGTGAATTTTGGGCTCAAATGATTTTACACAGTTCTGGAACCCAAGGCGATTCTCACTATTAACTAAAGCACATTTATGTAAGCAGAGCTGTGGTTTGTATCAGTTTCAAGAGTAGAGCTGAACTATATATGGTCCGCATGAGTAGGAAACACAGTTCTTTTTTTGTGGGCATGCTCATGGTGCTTGCTGTATTGGAGACACTGGAAAGAGGAGCTTCCTTCTTGCTTGAAAACAGAGTGTGTTTAATGGATGAGAACACTGGTCTGAATTTCCCTTCTGAAATGGAGTAAAACTCCAGGATCAGTGTCTTCCTACAAGCAAGAGTTCATTTCTGGTAAACCAAGTGAATTTTGGGCTCTAATGATTTTACACAGTTCTGGAACCCAACGCGATTCTCACTATTAACTAAAGAGCATTTATTTAAGCAGAGCTGTGGTTTGTATCAGTTTCAAGAGCAAAGCTGAGCTATATATGGTCCGTATGAGTTGGAAACACAGTTCTTTTTTTCTGGGCATGCTCATGGTGCTTGCTGTATTGGAGACACTGGAAAGAAGAGATTCCTTCTTGCGTGAAAACAGAGTGTGTTTCATGGATGAGAACAGTGGTCTGAATTTCCCTTCTGAAATGGAGGTAAACCCCATGATCTGTGTCTTCCTACAAGCAAGAGTTTATTTCTGGTAAACCAAGTGAATTTTGGGCTCAAATGATTTTACACAGTTTTGGAAATCAACGCGATTCTCACTATAAGCTAAAGAGCAGTTATGTAAGCAGAGCTGTGGTTTGTATAAGTTTCATAAGCAGTCCTGAACTGTATATGGTCAGTATGAATGGGAAACACAGTTCTTTTTTTTGGGCATGCTCATGGTGCTTGCTGTATTGGAGACACTGGAAAGAAGAGCTTCCTTCTTGCGTGAGAACAGAGTGTGTTTCATTGATGAGAACACTGGTCTGAATGTTCCTTCTGAAATGGAGTTAAACCCCAGGATCTGTGTCTTCCTAAAAGCAAGAGTTTATTTCTGGTAAACCAAGTGAATTTTGCGCTCAAATGATTATACACAGATTTGGAACCCAACGCGATTCTCACTACTAACTAAAGAGCATTCATGTAAGAGGAGCTGTGGTTTGTACCAGTTTCATAAGCAGAGCTGAACTACATATGGTCTGTATGAGTAGGAAACTCAGTTCTTTTTTCTGGGCAGGCTCATGGTTCTTGCTGTATTGGAGACGCTGGAAAGAAGAGCTTGCTTCTTGCATGAAAACAGAGTGTGTTTCATGGATGAGAACAACGGTCCGAATTTCCCTTTAGAAATGGAGTTAAACCCCAGGATATGTATCTTCCTACAAACAAGAGTTCATTTCTGGTAAACCATGTGAATTTTGGGCTTAAATGATTTTACACAGTTCTGGAACCCAACGCGATTCTGACTATTAACTAAAGAGCAGTTATGTAAGCAGAGCTGTGGTTTGTATAAGTTTCATAAGCAGTCCTGAACTGTATATGGTCCATATGAAGGGGAAACACAGTTCTTTTTTTTCTGGGCATGCTGATGGTGCTTGCTGTATTGGAGACACTGGAAAGAAGAGCTTCCTTCTTGCTTGAAAACAGAGTGTGTTTCATGGATGAGAACACTGGTCTGAATTTCCCTTCCGAAATGGAGTAAAACTCCAGGATCAGTCTCTTCCTACAAGCAAGAGATCATTTCTGGTAAACCAAGTGAATTTTGGGCTCTAATGATTTTACACAGTTCTGGAACCCAACGCGATTCTCACTATTAACTAAAGAGCATTTATGTAAGTGGAGCTGTGGTTTGTATCAGTTTCAAGAGTAGAGCTGAACTATATATGGTTCGTGTGAGTTGGAAACACAGTTCTTTTTTTCTGGGCATGCTCATGGTGCTTGCTGTATTGTAGACACTGGAACGTAGAGATTCCTTCTTGCGTGAAAACAGAGTGTGTTTCATGGATGAGAACATTGGTCTGAATTTTCCTTCTGAAATGGAGTTAAACCCCAGGATCTGTGTCTTCCTAAAAGCAAGAGTTTATTTCTGGTAAACCAAGTGAATTTTACGCTCAAATGATTTTACCCAGATTTGGAACCCAACGCGATTCTCACTATTAACTAAAGAGCATTTATGTAAGAGGAGCTATGGTTTGTATAAGTTTCATAAGCAGTCCTGAACTGTATATGGTCCGTATGAATGGGAAACACAGTTCTTTTTTTATGGGCATGCTCAGGGTGCTTGCTGTATTGGAGACACTGGAAAGAAGAGCTTCATTCTTGCTTGAAAACAGAGTGTGTTTCATGGATGAGAACACTGGTCTGAATTTCCCTTCCGAAATGGAGTTAAACTCCAGGATCAGTGTCTTCCTACAAGCAAGAGTTCATTTCTGGTAAACCAAGTGAATTTTGGGCTCTAATGATTTTACACAATTCTGGAACCCAACGCGATTCTCACTATTAACTAAAGAGCATTTATTTAAGCGGAGCTGTGCTTTGTATCAGTTTCAAGTGTAGAGCTGAACTATATATGGTCCGTATGAGTGGGAAATGCAGTTTGTTTTTTCTGGGCATGCTCATGGTGCTTGCTGTATTGGAGACACGGGAAAGAAGAGATTCCTACTTGCGTGAAAATAGAGTGTGTTTCATGGATGAGAACAGTGGTCTGAATTTCCCTTCAGAAACGGAGGTAAAGCCCAGGATCTGTGTCTTCCTACAAGCAAGAGTTCATTTCTGGTAAACCAAGTGAATTTTGGGCTCAAATGATTTTACACAGTTCTGGAACCCAAGGCGATTCTCACTATTAACTAAAGAACATTTATGTAAGCAGAGCTGTGGTTTGTATCAGTTAAAAGAGTAGAGCTGAACTATATATGGTCCGCATGAGTAGGAAACACAGTTCTTTTTTTCTGGGCATGCTCATGGTGCTTGTTGTATTATAGACGCTGGAAAGAAGAGCTTGCTTCTTGCGTGAAAACAGAGTGTGTTTCATGGATGAGAACACTGGTCTGAATGTCCCTTCTGAAATGGAGTTAAACCCCAGGATCTGTGTCTTCCTAACAGCAAGAGTTTATTTCTGGTAAACCAAGTGAATTTTGCGCTCAAATGATTTTACACAGATTTGGCACCCAACGCGATTCTCACTATTAACTAAAGAGCATTTATGTAAGAGGAGCTGTGGTTTGTACCAGTTTCAAGAGCAGAGCTGAACTATATATTGTCCGTATGAGTGGGAAACACAGTTCTTTTTTTCTGGGCATGCTCATGGTGCTTGCTGTATTGGAGACACTGGAAAGAAGAGATTCCTTCTTGCGTGAAAACAGAGTTTGTTTCATGGATGAGAACATTGGTCTGAATTTCCCTTCTGAAATGGAGTTAAACCCCAGGATCTGTGTCTTCCTAATAGCAAGAGTTCATTTCTGGTAAACCAAGTGAATTTTGGGCTCAAATGATTTTACACAGTTCTGGAACCCAAGGCGATTCTCACTATTAACTAAAGCACATTTATGTAAGCAGAGCTGTGGTTTGTATCAGTTTCAAGAGTAGAGCTGAACTATATATGGTCCGCAGGAGTAGGAAACACAGTTCTTTTTTTGTGGGCATGCTCATGGTGCTTGCTGTATTGGAGACACTGGAAAGAGGAGCTTCCTTCTTGCTTGAAAACAGAGTGTGTTTAATGGATGAGAACAGTGGTCTGAATTTCCCTTCTGAAATGGAGGTAAACCCCAGGATCTGTGTCTTCCTACAAGCAAGAGTTTATTTCTGGTAAACCAAGTGAATTTTGGGCTCAAATGATTTTACACAGTTTTGGAAATCAACGCGATTCTCACTATTAGCTAAAGAGCAGTTATGTAAGCAGAGCTGTGGTTTGTATAAGTTTCATAAGCAGTCCTGAACTGTATATGGTCAGTATGAATGGGAAACACAGTTCTTTTTTTTGGGCATGCTCATGGTGCTTGCTGTATTGGAGACACTGGAAAGGTGAGATTCCTTCTTGCTTGAAAACAGAGTGTGTTTCATGGATGAGAACAATGGTCTGAATTTCCTTTCCGAAATGGATGTAAACCCCAGGATCTGTGTCTTCCTACAAGAAAGAGTTCATTTCTGGTAAACATAGTGAATTTTGGGCTCAAATGATTTTACACAGTTTTGGAACCCAACGCGATTCTCACTATTAACTAAAGAGCATTTATGTAAGCGGAGCTGTGGTTTGTATAAGTTTCATAAGCAGTCGTGAACTGTATATGGTCCGTATGAGTTGGAAACACAGTTCTTTTTTTCTGGGCATGCTCATGGTGCTTGCTTTATTGGGGACGCTGGAAAGGTGAGATTCCTTCTTGCGTGAAAACAGAGTGTGTTTCATGGATGAGAACAATGGTCTGAATTTCCTTTCCGAAATGGATGCAAACCCCAGGATCTGTGTCTTCCTACAAGCAAGAGTTCAGTTCTGGTAAACCAAGTGAATTTTGGGCTCAAATGATTTTACACAGTTCTGGAACCCAAGGCGATTCTCACTATTAACTAAAGAACATTTCTGTAAGCACAGCTGTGGTTTTTATCAGTTTCAAGAGTAGAGCTGAACTATATATGGTCCGTATGTGTAGGAAACACATTTCTTTTTTTCTTGGCATGCTCATGGTGCTTGCTGTATTATAGATGCTGGAAAGAAGAGCTTGCTTCTTGCGTGAGAACAGAGTGTGTTTCATTGATGAGAACACTGGTCTGAATGTCCCTTCTGAAATGGAGTTAAACCCCAGGATCTGTGTCTTCCTAAAAGCAAGAGTTTACTTCTGGTAAACCAAGTGAATTTTGCGCTCAAATGATTTTACACAGATTTGGAACCCAACGCGATTCTCACTACTAACTAAAGAGCATTCATGTAAGAGGAGCTGTGGTTTGTACCAGTTTCATAAGCAGAGCTGAACTACATATGGTCTGTATGAGTAGGAAACTCAGTTCTTTTTTCTGGGCAGGCTCATGGTTCTTGCTGTATTGGAGACGCTGGAAAGAAGAGCTTGCTTCTTGCATGAAAACAGAGTGTGTTTCATGGATGAGAACAACGGTCCGAATTTCCCTTTAGAAATGGAGTTAAACCCCAGGATATGTATCTTCCTACAAACAAGAGTTCATTTCTGGTAAACCATGTGAATTTTGGGCTTAAATGATTTTACACAGTTCTGGAACCCAACGCGATTCTGACTATTAACTAAAGAGCAGTTATGTAAGCAGAGCTGTGGTTTGTATAAGTTTCATAAGCAGTCCTGAACTGTATATGGTCCGTATGAAGGGGAAACACAGTTCTTTTTTTTCTGGGCATGCTGATGGTGCTTGCTGTATTGGAGACACTGGAAAGAAGAGCTTCCTTCTTGCGTGAAAACAGAGTGTGTTTCATGGATGAGAACATTGGTCTGAATTTCCCTTCTGAAATGGAGTTAAACCCCAGGATCTGTGTCTTCCTAATAGCAAGAGTTCATTTCTGGTAAACCAAGTGAATTTTGGGCTGAAATGATTTTACACAGTTCTGGAACCCAAGGCGATTCTCACTATTAACTAAAGCACATTTATGTAAGCAGAGCTGTGGTTTGTATCTGTTTCAAGAGTAGAGCTGAACTATATATGGTCCGCATGAGTAGGAAACACAGTTCTTTTTTTGTGGGCATGCTCTTGGTGCTTGCTGTATTGGAGACACTGGAAAGAGGAGCTTCCTTCTTGCTTGAAAACAGAGTGTGTTTAATGGATGAGAACACTGGTCTGAATTTCCCTTCTGAAATGGAGTAAAACTCCAGGATCAGTGTCTTCCTACAAGCAAGAGTTCATTTCTGGTAAACCAAGTGAATTTTGGGCTCTAATGATTTTACACAGTTCTGGAACCCAACGCGATTCTCACTATTAACTAAAGAGCATTTATTTAAGCAGAGCTGTGGTTTGTATCAGTTTCAAGAGCAGAGCTGAGCTATATATGGTCGGTATGAGTGGGAAACACAGTTCTTTTTTTCTGGGCATGCTCATGGTGCTTGCTGTATTGGAGACACTGGAAAGAAGAGATTCCTTCTTGCGTGAAAACAGAGTGTGTTTCATGGATGAGAACAGTGGTCTGAATTTCCCTTCCGAAATGGAGGTAAACCCCAGGATCTGTCTCTTCCTACAAGCAAGAGTTCATTTCTGGTAAACCAAGTGAATTTTGGCCTCAAATGATTTTACACAGTTCTGGAACCCAAGGCGATTCTCACTATTAACTAAAGAGCATTTATGTAAGCGGAGCTGTGCTTTGTATCAGTTTCAAGTATAGAGCTCAACTATACATGGTCCGTATGAGTGGGAAATGCAGTTTGTTTTTTCTGGGCATGCTCATGGTGCTTGCTGTATTGGAGACACTGGAAAGAAGAGATTCCTTCTTGCGTGAAAATAGAGTGTGTTTCATGGATGAGAACAGTGGTCTGAATTTCCCTTCAGAAATGGAGGTAAAGCCCAGGATCTGTGTCTTCCTACAAGCAAGAGTTCATTTCTGGTAAACCAAGTGAATTTTGGGCTCAAATGATTTTACACAGTTCTGGAACCCAAGGCGATTCTCACTATTAACTAAAGCACATTTATGTAAGCAGAGCTGTGGTTTGTATCAGTTTAAAGAGTAGAGCTGAACTATATATGGTCCGCATGAGTAGGAAACACAGTTCTTTTTTTGTGGGCATGCTCATGGTGCTTGCTGTATTGGAGACACTGGAAAGAGGAGCTTCCTTCTTGCGTGAAAACAGAGTGTGTTTCATGGATGAGAACATTGGTCTGAATTTCCCTTCTGAAATGGAGTTAAACCCCAGGATCTGTGTCTTCCTACAAGCAAGAGTTTATTTCTGGTAAACCAAGTGAATTTTGGGCTCAAATGATTTTACACAGTTTTGGAAATCAACGCGATTCTCACTATTAGCTAAAGAGCAGTTATGTAAGCAGAGCTGTGGTTTGTATAAGTTTCATAAGCAGTCCTGAACTGTATATGGTCCGTATGAATGGGAAACACAGTTCTTTTTTTTTGGGCATGCTCATGGTGCTTGCTGTATTGGAGTCACTGGAAAGAAGAGCTTCCTTCTTGCTTGAAAACAGAGTGTGTTTCATGGATGAGAACAGTGGTCTGAATTTCCCTTCCGAAATGGAGGTAAACCCCAGGATCTGTGTCTTCCTACAAGCAAGAGTTCATTTCTGGTAAACCAAGTGAATTTTGGGCTCAAATGATTTTACACAGTTTTGGAACCCAACGCGATTCTCACTATTAACTAAAGAGCATTTATGTAAGCGGAGCTGTGGTTTGTATAAGTTTCATAAGCAGTCGTGAACTGTATATGGTCCGTATGAGTTGGAAACACAGTTCTTTTTTTCTGGGCATGCTCATGGTGCTTGCTTTATTGGGGACGCTGGAAAGGTGAGATTCCTTCTTGCGTGAAAACAGAGTGTGTTTCATGGATGAGAACAATGGTCAGAATTTCCTTTCCGAAATGGATGTAAACCCCAGGATCTGTGTCTTCCTACAAGCAAGAGTTCAGTTCTGGTAAACCAAGTGAATTTTGGGCTCAAATGATTTTACACAGTTCTGGAACCCAAGGCGATTCTCACTATTAACTAAAGAACATTTCTGTAAGCAGAGCTGTCGTTTTTATCAGTTTCAAGAGTAGAGCTGAACTATATATGGTCCGTATGTGTAGGAAACACATTTCTTTTTTTCTTGGCATGCTCATGGTGCTTGCTGTATTATAGATGCTGGAAAGAAGAGCTTGCTTCTTGCGTGAAAACAGAGTGTGTTTCATGGATGAGAACACTGGTCTGAATGTGCCTTCTGAAATGGAGTTAAACCCCAGAATCTGTGTCTTCCTAAAAGCAAGAGTTTATTTCTGGTAAACCAAGTGAATTTTGCGCTCAAATTATTTTACACAGATTTGGAACCCAACGCGATTCTCACTACTAACTAAAGAGCATTCATGTAAGAGGAGCTGTGGTTTGTACCAGTTTCATAAGCAGAGCTGAACTACATATGGTCTGTATGAGTAGGAAACTCAGTTCTTTTTTCTGGGCAGGCTCATGGTTCTTGCTGTATTGGAGACGCTGGAAAGAAGAGCTTGCTTCTTGCATGAAAACAGAGTGTGTTTCATGGATGAGAACAATGGTCGGAATTTCCCTTTAGAAATGGAGTTAAACCCCAGGATATGTATCTTCCTACAAACAAGAGTTCATTTCTGGTAAACCATGTGAATTTTGGGCTCAAATGATTTTACACAGTTCTGGAACCCAACGCGATTCTGACTATTAACTAAAGAGCAGTTATGTAAGCAGAGCTGTGGTTTGTATAAGTTTCATAAGCAGTCCTGAACTGTATATGGTCCGTATGAATGGGAAACACAGTTCTTTTTTTCTGGGCATGCTCATGGTGCTTGCTGTATTGGAGACACTGGAAAGAAGAACTTCCTTCTTGCTTGAAAACAGAGTATGTTTCAAGGATGAGAACACTGGTCTGAATTTCCCTTCCGAAATGGAGTAAAACTCCAGGATCAGTCTCTTCCTACAAGCAAGAGATCATTTCTGGTAAACCAAGTGAATTTTGGGCTCTAATGATTTCACACAGTTCTGGAACCCAACGCGATTCTCACTATTAACTAAAGAGCATTTATTTAAGCGGAGCTGTGGTTTGTATCCGTTTCAAGAGCAGAGCTGAACTATATATGGTCCATATGAGTGGGAAACACAGTTCTTTTTTTCTGGGCATGCTCATGGTGCTTGCTGTATTGGAGAAACTGGAAAGAAGAGATTCCTTCTTGCGTGAAAACAGAGTGTGTTTCATGGATGAGAACAATGGTCTGAATTTCCCTTCCGAAATGGAGGTAAACCCCAGGATCTGTCTCTTCCTACAAGCAAGAGTTCATTTCTGGTAAACCAAGTGAATTTTGGCCTCAAATGATTTTACACAGTTCTGGAACCCAAGGCGATTCTCACTATTAACTAAAGAGCATTTATGTAAGCGGAGCTGTGCTTTGTATCAGTTTCAAGTGTAGAGCTGAACTATATATGGTCCGTATCAGTGGGAAAAGCAGTTTGTTTTTTCTGGGCATGCTCATGGTGCTTGCTGTATTGGAGACACTGGAAAGAAGAGATTCCTTCTTGCGTGAAAATAGAGTGTGTTTCATGGATGAGAACAGTGGTCTGAATTTCCCTTCAGAAACGGAGGTAAAGCCCAGGATCTGTGTCTTCCTACAAGCAAGAGTTCATTTCTGGTAAACCAAGTGAATTTTGGGCTCAAATGATTTTACACAGTTCTGGAACCCAAGGCGATTCTCACTATTAACTAAAGCACATTTATGTAAGCAGAGCTGTGGTTTGTATCAGTTTCAAGAGTAGAGCTGAACTATATATGGTCCGCATGACTAGGAAACACAGTTCTTTTTTTGTGGGCATGCTCATGGTGCTTGCTGTATTGGAGACACTGGAAAGAGGAGCTTCCTTCTTGCTTGAAAACAGAGTGTGTTTAATGGATGAGAACACTGGTCTGAATTTCCCTTCCGAAATGGAGTAAAACTCCAGGATCAGTGTCTTCCTACAAGCAAGAGTTCATTTCTGGTAAACCAAGTGAATTTTGGGCTCTAATGATTTTACACAGTTCTGGAACCCAACGCGATTCTGACTATTAACTAAAGAGCAGTTATGTAAGCAGAGCTGTGGTTTGAATAAGTTTCATAAGCAGTCCTGAACTGTATATGGTCCGTATGAATGGGAAACACAGTTCTTTTTTTCTGGGCATGCTCATGGTGCTTGCTGTATTGGAGACACTGGAAAGAAGAGCTTCCTTCTTGCTTGAAAACAGAGTGTGTTTCATGGATGAGAACACTGGTCTGAATTTCCCTTCCGAAATGGAGTAAAACTCCAGGATCAGTCACTTCCTACAAGCAAGAGATCATTTCTGTTAACCAAGTGAATTTTGGGCTCTAATGATTTTACACAGTTCTGGAACCCAACGCGATTCTCACTATTAACTAAAGAGCATTTATTTAAGCGGAGCTGTGGTTTGTATCCGTTTCAAGAGCAGAGCTGAACTATATATGGTCCATATGAGTGGGAAACACAGTTCTTTTTTTCTGGGCATGCTCATGGTGCTTGCTGTATTGGAGACACTGGAAAGAAGAGATTCCTTCTTGCGTGAAAACAGAGTGTGTTTCATGGATGAGAACAGTGGTCTGAATTTCCCTTCCGAAATGGAGGTAAACCCCAGGATCTGTCTCTTCCTACAAGCAAGAGTTCATTTCTGGTAAACCAAGTGAATTTTGGCCTCAAATGATTTTACACAGTTCTGGAACCCAAGGCGATTCTCACTATTAACTAAAGAGCATTTATGTAAGCGGAGCTGTGCTTTGTATCAGTTTCAAGAGCAGAGCTGAGCTATATATGGTCGGTATGAGTGGGAAACACAGTTCTTTTTTTTGGGCATGCTCATGTTGCTTGCTTTATTGGGGACGCTGGAAAGGTGAGATTCCTTCTTGCGTGAAAACAGAGTGTGTTTCATGGATGAGAACAATGGTCTGAATTTCCTTTCCGAAATGGATGTAAACCCCAGGATCTGTGTCTTCCTACAAGCAAGAGTTCAGTTCTGGTAAACCAAGTGAATTTTGGGCTCAAATGATTTTACACAGTTCTGGAACCCAAGGCGATTCTCACTATTAACTAAAGAACATTTCTGTAAGCAGAGCTGTCGTTTTTATCAGTTTCAAGAGTAGAGCTGAACTATATATGGTCCGTATGTGTAGGAAACACATTTCTTTTTTTCTTGGCATGCTCATGGTGCTTGCTGTATTATAGATGCTGGAAAGAAGAGCTTGCTTCTTGCGTGAAAACAGAGTGTGTTTCATGGATGAGAACACTGGTCTGAATGTGCCTTCTGAAATGGAGTTAAACCCCAGGATCTGTGTCTTCCTAAAAGCAAGAGTTTATTTCTGGTAAACCAAGTGAATTTTGCGCTCAAATGATTTTACACAGATTTGGAACCCAACGCGATTCTCACGACTAACTAAAGAGCATTCATGTAAGAGGAGCTGTGGTTTGTACCAGTTTCATAAGCAGAGCTGAACTACATATGGTCTGTATGAGTAGGAAACTCAGTTCTTTTTTCTGGGCAGGCTCATGGTTCTTGCTGTATTGGAGACGCTGGATAGAAGAGCTTGCTTCTTGCATGAAAACAGAGTGTGTTTCATGGATGAGAACAATGGTCGGAATTTCCCTTTAGAAATGGAGTTAAACCCCAGGATATGTATCTTCCTACAAACAAGAGTTCATTTCTGTTAAACCATGTGAATTTTGGGCTCAAATAATTTTACACAGTTCTGGAACCCAACGCGATTCTGACTATTAACTAAAGAGCAGTTATGTAAGCAGAGCTGTGGTTTGTATAAGTTTCATAAGCAGTCCTGAACTGTATATCGTCCGTATGAATGGGAAACACAGTTCTTTTTTTCTGGGCATGCTCATGGTGCTTGCTGTATTGGAGACACTGGAAAGAAGAGCTTCCTTCTTGCTTGAAAACAGAGTGTGTTTCAAGGATGAGAACACTGGTCTGAATTTCCCTTCCGAAATGGAGTAAAACTCCAGGATCAGTCTCTTCCTACAAGCAAGAGATCATTTCTGGTAAACCAAGTGAATTTTGGGCTCTAATGATTTCACACAGTTCTGGAACCCAACGCGATTCTCACTATTAACTAAAGAGCATTTATTTAAGCGGAGCTGTGGTTTGTATCCGTTTCAAGAGCAGAGCTGAACTATATATGGTCCATATGAGTGGGAAACACAGTTCTTTTTTTCTGGGCATGCTCATGGTGCTTGCTGTATTGGAGACACTGGAAAGAAGAGATTCCTTCTTGCGTGAAAACAGAGTGTGTTTCATGGATGAGAACAGTGGTCTGAATTTCCCTTCCGAAATGGAGGTAAACCCCAGGATCTGTCTCTTCCTACAAGCAAGAGTTCATTTCTGGTAAACCAAGTGAATTTTGGCCTCAAATGATTTTACACAGTTCTGGAACCCAAGGCGATTCTCACTATTAACTAAAGAGCATTTATGTAAGCGGAGCTGTGCTTTGTATCAGTTTCAAGAGCAGAGCTGAGCTATATATGGTCGGTATGAGTGGGAAACACAGTTCTTTTTTTTGGGCATGCTCATGTTGCTTGCTTTATTGGGGACGCTGGAAAGGTGAGATTCCTTCTTGCGTGAAAACAGAGTGTGTTTCATGGATGAGAACAATGGTCTGAATTTCCTTTCCGAAATGGATGTAAACCCCAGGATCTGTGTCTTCCTACAAGCAAGAGTTCAGTTCTGGTAAACCAAGTGAATTTTGGGCTCAAATGATTTTACACAGTTCTGGAACCCAAGGCGATTCTCACTATTAACTAAAGAACATTTCTGTAAGCAGAGCTGTCGTTTTTATCAGTTTCAAGAGTAGAGCTGAACTATATATGGTCCGTATGTGTAGGAAACACATTTCTTTTTTTCTTGGCATGCTCATGGTGCTTGCTGTATTATAGATGCTGGAAAGAAGAGCTTGCTTCTTGCGTGAAAACAGAGTGTGTTTCATGGATGAGAACACTGGTCTGAATGTGCCTTCTGAAATGGAGTTAAACCCCAGGATCTGTGTCTTCCTAAAAGCAAGAGTTTATTTCTGGTAAACCAAGTGAATTTTGCGCTCAAATGATTTTACACAGATTTGGAACCCAACGCGATTCTCACGACTAACTAAAGAGCATTCATGTAAGAGGAGCTGTGGTTTGTACCAGTTTCATAAGCAGAGCTGAACTACATATGGTCTGTATGAGTAGGAAACTCAGTTCTTTTTTCTGGGCAGGCTCATGGTTCTTGCTGTATTGGAGACGCTGGATAGAAGAGCTTGCTTCTTGCATGAAAACAGAGTGTGTTTCATGGATGAGAACAATGGTCGGAATTTCCCTTTAGAAATGGAGTTAAACCCCAGGATATGTATCTTCCTACAAACAAGAGTTCATTTCTGTTAAACCATGTGAATTTTGGGCTCAAATAATTTTACACAGTTCTGGAACCCAACGCGATTCTGACTATTAACTAAAGAGCAGTTATGTAAGCAGAGCTGTGGTTTGTATAAGTTTCATAAGCAGTCCTGAACTGTATATCGTCCGTATGAATGGGAAACACAGTTCTTTTTTTCTGGGCATGCTCATGGTGCTTGCTGTATTGGAGACACTGGAAAGAAGAGCTTCCTTCTTGCTTGAAAACAGAGTGTGTTTCAAGGATGAGAACACTGGTCTGAATTTCCCTTCCGAAATGGAGTAAAACTCCAGGATCAGTCTCTTCCTACAAGCAAGAGATCATTTCTGGTAAACCAAGTGAATTTTGGGCTCTAATGATTTCACACAGTTCTGGAACCCAACGCGATTCTCACTATTAACTAAAGAGCATTTATTTAAGCGGAGCTGTGGTTTGTATCCGTTTCAAGAGCAGAGCTGAACTATATATGGTCCATATGAGTGGGAAACACAGTTCTTTTTTTCTGGGCATGCTCATGGTGCTTGCTGTATTGGAGAAACTGGAAAGAAGAGATTCCTTCTTGCGTGAAAACAGAGTGTGTTTCATGGATGAGAACAGTGGTCTGAATTTCCCTTCCGAAATGGAGGTAAACCCCAGGATCTGTCTCTTCCTACAAGCAAGAGTTCATTTCTGGTAAACCAAGTGAATTTTGGCCTCAAATGATTTTACACAGTTCTGGAACCCAAGGGGATTCTCACTATTAACTAAAGAGCATTTATGTAAGCGGAGCTGTGCTTTGTATCAGTTTCAAGTGTAGAGCTGAACTATATATGGTCCGTATGAGTGGGAAAAGCAGTTTGTTTTTTCTGGGCATGCTCATGGTGCTTGCTGTATTGGAGACACTGGAAAGAAGAGATTCCTTCTTGCGTGAAAATAGAGTGTGTTTCATGGATGAGAACAGTGGTCTGAATTTCCCTTCAGAAACGGAGGTAAAGCCCAGGATCTGTGTCTTCCTACAAGCAAGAGTTCATTTCTGGTAAACCAAGTGAATTTTGGGCTCAAATGATTTTACACAGTTCTGGAACCCAAGGCGATTCTCACTATTAACTAAAGCACATTTATGTAAGCAGAGCTGTGGTTTGTATCAGTTTCAAGAGTAGAGCTGAACTATATATGGTCCGCATGACTAGGAAACACAGTTCTTTTTTTGTGGGCATGCTCATGGTGCTTGCTGTATTGGAGACACTGGAAAGAGGAGCTTCCTTCTTGCTTGAAAACAGAGTGTGTTTAATGGATGAGAACACTGGTCTGAATTTCCCTTCCGAAATGGAGTAAAACTCCAGGATCAGTGTCTTCCTACAAGCAAGAGTTCATTTCTGGTAAACCAAGTGAATTTTGGGCTCTAATGATTTTACACAGTTCTGGAACCCAACGCGATTCTGACTATTAACTAAAGAGCAGTTATGTAAGCAGAGCTGTGGTTTGTATAAGTTTCATAAGCAGTCCTGAACTGTATATGGTCCGTATGAATGGGAAACACAGTTCTTTTTTTCTGGGCATGCTCATGGTGCTTGCTGTATTGGAGACACTGGAAAGAAGAGCTTCCTTCTTGCTTGAAAACAGAGTGTGTTTCATGGATGAGAACACTGGTCTGAATTTCCCTTCCGAAATGGAGTAAAACTCCAGGATCAGTCACTTCCTACAAGCAAGAGATCATTTCTGGTAAACCAAGTGAATTTTGGGCTCTAATGATTTTACACAGTTCTGGAACCCAACGCGATTCTCACTATTAACTAAAGAGCATTTATTTAAGCGGAGATGTGGTTTGTATCCGTTTCAAGAGCAGAGCTGAACTATATATGGTCCATATGAGTGGGAAACACAGTTCTTTTTTTCTGGGCATGCTCATGGTGCTTGCTGTATTGGAGACACTGGAAAGAAGAGATTCCTTCTTGCGTGAAAACAGAGTGTGTTTCATGGATGAGAACAGTGGTCTGAATTTCCCTTCCGAAATGGAGGTAAACCCCAGGATCTGTCTCTTCCTACAAGCAAGAGTTCATTTCTGGTAAACCAAGTGAATTTTGGCCTCAAATGATTTTACACAGTTCTGGAACCCAAGGCGATTCTCACTATTAACTAAAGAGCATTTATGTAAGCAGAGCTGTGCTTTGTATCAGTTTCAAGTGTAGAGCTGAACTCTATATGGTCCGTATGAGTGGGAAATGCAGTTTGTTTTTTCTGGGCATGCTCATGGTGCTTGCTGTATTGGAGACACTGGAAAGAAGAGATTCCTTCTTGCGTGAAAACAGAGTGTGTTTCATGGATGAGAACATTGGTCTGAATTTCCCTTCTGAAATGGAGTTAAACCCCAGGATCTGTGTCTTCCTACAAGCAAGAGTTTATTTCTGGTAAACCAAGTGAATTTTGGGCTCAAATGATTTTACACAGTTTTGGAAATCAACGCGATTCTCACTATTAGCTAAAGAGCAGTTATGTAAGCAGAGCTGTGGTTTGTATAAGTTTCATAAGCAGTCCTGAACTGTATATGGTCCGTATGAATGGGAAACACAGTTCTTTTTTTTGGGCATGCTCATGGTGCTTGCTGTATTGGAGACACTGGAAAGAAGAGCTTCCTTCTTGCTTGAAAACAGAGTGTGTTTCATGGATGAGAACAGTGGTCTGAATTACCCTTCCGAAATGGAGGTAAACCCCAGGATCTGTGTCTTCCTACAAGCAAGAGTTCATTTCTGGTAAACCAAGTGAATTTTGGGCTCAAATGATTTTACACAGTTTTGGAACCCAACGCGATTCTCACTATTAACTAAAGAGCATTTATGTAAGCGGAGCTGTGGTTTGTATAAGTTTCATAAGCAGTCGTGAACTGTATATGGTCCGTATGAGTTGGAAACACAGTTCTTTTTTTCTGGGCATGCTCATGGTGCTTGCTTTATTGGGGACGCTGGAAAGGTGAGATTCCTTCTTGCGTGAAAACAGAGTGTGTTTCATAGATGAGAACAATGGTCTGAATTTCCTTTCCGAAATGGATGTAAACCCCAGGATCTGTGTCTTCCTACAAGCAAGAGTTCAGTTCTGGTAAACCAAGTGAATTTTGGGCTCAAATGATTTTACACAGTTCTGGAACCCAAGGCGATTCTCACTATTAACTAAAGAACATTTCTGTAAGCAGAGCTGTCGTTTTTATCAGTTTCAAGAGTAGAGCTGAACTATATATGGTCCGTATGTGTAGGTAACACATTTCTTTTTTTCTTGGCATGCTCATGGTGCTTGCTGTATTATAGATGCTGGAAAGAAGAGCTTCCTTCTTGCTTGAAAACAGAGTGTGTTTCATGGATGAGAACACTGGTCAGAATTTCACTGCTGAAATGCAGTTAAACTCCAGGATAAGTCTCTTACTACAAGGAAGAGTTCATTTCTGGTACACCAAGTGATTTTTGGGCTCTAATGATTTTACACAGTTCTCGAACCCAACGCGATTCTCACTATTAACTAAAGAGCATTTATTTAAGCGGAACTGTGTTTTGTATCAGTTTCAAGAGCAGAGCTGAACTATATATGGTCCGTATGAGTGGGAAACACAGTTCTTTTTTTCTGGGCATGCTTATGGTGCTTGCTGTATTGGAGACACTGGAAAGAAGAGATTCCTTCTTGCGTGAAAACAGAGTGTGTTTCATGGATGAGAACATTGGTCTGAATTTCCCTTCAGAAAGGGAGTTAAACCCGAGGATCTGTGTCTTCCTAACAGTAAGAGTTTATTTCTGGTAAACCAAGTGAATTTTGCGCTCAAATGATTTTACACAGATTTGGAACCCAACGCGATTCTCACTATTAACTAAAGAGCATTTATGTAAGAGGAGCTGTGGTTTGTACCAGTTTCCTAAGCAGAGCTGAACTACATATGGTCTATATGAGTAGGAAACTCAGTTCTTTTTATCTGGGCAGGCTCATGGTTCTTGCTGTATTGGAGACGCTGGAAAGAAGAGCTTGCTTCTTGCGTGAAAACAGAGTGTGTTTCATGGATGAGAACAATGGTCGGAATTTCCCTTTAGAAATGGAGTTAAACCCCAGGATCTGTGTCTTCCTACAAACAAGAGTTCATTTCTGGTAAACCATGTGAATTTTGGGCTCAAATGATTTTACACAGTTCTGGAACCCAACGCGATTCTCACTATTAACTAAAGAGCAGTTATGTAAGCAGAGCTGTGGTTTGTATCAGTTTCAAGAGTAGAGCTGAACTATATATGGTCCGCATGAGTAGGAAACACAGTTCTTTTTTTGTGGGTATGCTCATGGTGCTTGCTGTATTGGAGACACTGGAAAGAGGAGCTTCCTTCTTGCTTGAAAACAGAGTGTGTTTAATGGATGAGAACAGTGGTCTGAATTTCCCTTACGAAATGGAGTAAAACTCCAGGATCAGTGTCTTCCTACAAGCAAGAGTTCATTTCTGGTAAACCATGTGAATTTTGGGCTCTAATGATTTTACACAGTTCTGGAACCCAACGCGATTCTCACTATTAACTAAAGAGCATTTATTTAAGCAGAGCTGTGGTTTGTATCAGTTTCAAGAGCAGAGCTGAGCTATATATGGTCCGTATGAATGGGAAACACAGTTCTTTTTTTCTGGGCATGCTCATGGTGCTTGCTGTATTGGAACACTGGAAAGAAGAGATTCCTTCTTGCGTGAAAACAGAGTGTGTTTCATGGATGAGAACATTGGTCTGAATTTCCCTTCTGAAATGGAGTTAAACCCCAGGATCTGTGTCTTCCTACAAGCAAGAGTTTATTTCTGGTAAACCAAGTGAATTTTGGGCTCAAATGATTTTACACAGTTTTGGAAATCAACGCGATTCTCACTATTAGCTAAAGAGCAGTTATGTAAGCAGAGCTGTGGTTTGTATAAGTTTCATAAGCAGTCCTGAACTGTATATGGTCCGTATGAATGGGAAACACAGTTCTTTTTTTTGGGCATGCTCATGGTGCTTGCTGTATTGGAGACACTGGAAAGAAGAGCTTCCTTCTTGCTTGAAAACAGAGTGTGTTTCATCGATGAGAACAGTGGTCTGAATTTTCCTTCCGAAATGGAGGTAAACCCCAGGATCTGTGTCTTCCTACAAGCAAGAGTTCATTTCTGGTAAACCAAGTGAATTTTGGGCTCAAATGATTTTACACAGTTTTGGAACCCAACGCGATACTCACTATTAACTAAAGAGCATTTATGTAAGCGGAGCTGTGGTTTGTATAAGTTTCATAAGCAGTCGTGAACTGTATATGGTCCGTATGAGTTGGAAACACAGTTCTTTTTTTCTGGGCATGCTCATGGTGCTTGCTTTATTAGGGACGCTGGAAAGGTGAGATTCCTTCTTGCGTGAAAACAGAGTGTGTTTCATGGATGAGAACAATGGTCTGAATTTCCTTTCCGAAATGGATGTAAACCCCAGGATCTGTGTCTTCCTACAAGCAAGAGTTCAGTTCTGGTAAACCAAGTGAATTTTGGGCTCAAATGATTTTACACAGTTCTGGAACCCAAGGCGATTCTCACTATTAACTAAAGAACATTTTTGTAAGCAGAGCTGTCGTTTTTATCAGTTTCAAGAGTAGAGCTGAACTATATATGGTCCGTATGTGTAGGGAACACATTTCTTTTTTTCTTGGCATGCTCATGGTGCTTGCTGTATTATAGATGCTGGAAAGAAGAGCTTGCTTCTTGCGTGAAAACAGAGTGTGTTTCATGGATGAGAACATTGGTCTGAATTTCCCTTCAAAAACGGAGTTAAACCCCAGGATCTTTGTCTTCCTAAAAGCAAGAGTTTATTTCTGGTAAACCAAGTGAATTTTGCGCTCAAATGATTTTACACAGATTTGGAACCCAACGCGATTCTCACTACTAACTAAAGGGCATTCATGTAAGAGGAGCTGTGGTTTGTACCAGTTTCATAAGCAGAGCTGAACTACATATGGTCTGTATGAGTAGGAAACTCAGTTCTTTTTTCTGGGCAGGCTCATGGTTCTTGCTGTATTGGAGACGCTGGATAGAAGAGCTTGCTTCTTGCATGAAAACAGAGTGTGTTTCATGGATGAGAACAATGGTCGGAATTTCCCTTTAGAAATGGAGTTAAACCCCAGGATATGTATCTTCCTACAAACAAGAGTTCATTTCTGGTAAACCATGTGAATTTTGGGCTCAAATGATTTTACACAGTTCTGGAACCCAACGCGATTCTGACTATTAACTAAAGAGCAGTTATGTAAGCAGAGCTGTGGTTTGTATAAGTTTCATAAGCAGTCCTGAACTGTATATGGTCCGTATGAATGGGAAACACAGTTCTTTTTTTCTGGGCATGCTCATGGTGCTTGCTGTATTGGAGACACTGGAAAGAAGAGCTTCCTTCTTGCTTGAAAACAGAGTGTGTTTCAAGGATGAGAACACTGGTCTGAATTTCCCTTCCGAAATGGAGTAAAACTCCAGGATCAGTCTCTTCCTACAAGCAAGAGATCATTTCTGGTAAACCAAGTGAATTTTGGGCTCTAATGATTTTACACAGTTCTGGAACCCAACGCGATTCTCACTATTAACTAAAGAGCATTTATTTAAGCGGAGATGTGGTTTGTATCCGTTTCAAGAGCAGAGCTGAACTATATATGGTCCATATGAGTGGGAAACACAGTTCTTTTTTTCTGGGCATGCTCATGGTGCTTGCTGTATTGGAGACACTGGAAAGAAGAGATTCCTTCTTGCGTGAAAACAGAGTGTGTTTCATGGATGAGAACAGTGGTCTGAATTTCCCTTCCGAAATGGAGGTAAACCCCAGGATCTGTCTCTTCCTACAAGCAAGAGTTCATTTCTGGTAAACCAAGTGAATTTTGGCCTCAAATGATTTTACACAGTTCTGGAACCCAAGGCGATTCTCACTATTAACTAAAGAGCATTTATGTAAGCAGAGCTGTGCTTTGTATCAGTTTCAAGTGTAGAGCTGAACTCTATATGGTCCGTATGAGTGGGAAATGCAGTTTGTTTTTTCTGGGCATGCTCATGGTGCTTGCTGTATTGGAGACACTGGAAAGAAGAGATTCCTTCTTGCGTGAAAACAGTGTGTTTCATGGATGAGAACATTGGTCTGAATTTCCCTTCTGAAATGGAGTTAAACCCCAGGATCTGTGTCTTCCTACAAGCAAGAGTTTATTTCTGGTAAACCAAGTGAATTTTGGGCTCAAATGATTTTACACAGTTTTGGAAATCAACGCGATTCTCACTATTAGCTAAAGAGCAGTTATGTAAGCAGAGCTGTGGTTTGTATAAGTTTCATAAGCAGTCCTGAACTGTATATGGTCCGTATGAATGGGAAACACAGTTCTTTTTTTTGGGCATGCTCATGGTGCTTGCTGTATTGGAGACACTGGAAAGAAGAGCTTCCTTCTTGCTTGAAAACAGAGTGTGTTTCATGGATGAGAACAGTGGTCTGAATTACCCTTCCGAAATGGAGGTAAACCCCAGGATCTGTGTCTTCCTACAAGCAAGAGTTCATTTCTGGTAAACCAAGTGAATTTTGGGCTCAAATGATTTTACACAGTTTTGGAACCCAACGCGATTCTCACTATTAACTAAAGAGCATTTATGTAAGCGGAGCTGTGGTTTGTATAAGTTTCATAAGCAGTCGTGAACTGTATATGGTCCGTATGAGTTGGAAACACAGTTCTTTTTTTCTGGGCATGCTCATGGTGCTTGCTTTATTGGGGACGCTGGAAAGGTGAGATTCCTTCTTGCGTGAAAACAGAGTGTGTTTCATAGATGAGAACAATGGTCTGAATTTCCTTTCCGAAATGGATGTAAACCCCAGGATCTGTGTCTTCCTACAAGCAAGAGTTCAGTTCTGGTAAACCAAGTGAATTTTGGGCTCAAATGATTTTACACAGTTCTGGAACCCAAGGCGATTCTCACTATTAACTAAAGAACATTTCTGTAAGCAGAGCTGTCGTTTTTATCAGTTTCAAGAGTAGAGCTGAACTATATATGGTCCGTATGTGTAGGTAACACATTTCTTTTTTTCTTGGCATGCTCATGGTGCTTGCTGTATTATAGATGCTGGAAAGAAGAGCTTCCTTCTTGCTTGAAAACAGAGTGTGTTTCATGGATGAGAACACTGGTCAGAATTTCACTGCTGAAATGCAGTTAAACTCCAGGATAAGTCTCTTACTACAAGGAAGAGTTCATTTCTGGTACACCAAGTGATTTTTGGGCTCTAATGATTTTACACAGTTCTCGAACCCAACGCGATTCTCACTATTAACTAAAGAGCATTTATTTAAGCGGAACTGTGTTTTGTATCAGTTTCAAGAGCAGAGCTGAACTATATATGGTCCGTATGAGTGGGAAACACAGTTCTTTTTTTCTGGGCATGCTTATGGTGCTTGCTGTATTGGAGACACTGGAAAGAAGAGATTCCTTCTTGCGTGAAAACAGAGTGTGTTTCATGGATGAGAACATTGGTCTGAATTTCCCTTCAGAAAGGGAGTTAAACCCCAGGATCTGTGTCTTCCTAACAGCAAGAGTTTATTTCTGGTAAACCAAGTGAATTTTGCGCTCAAATGATTTTACACAGATTTGGAACCCAACGCGATTCTCACTATTAACTAAAGAGCATTTATGTAAGAGGAGCTGTGGTTTGTACCAGTTTCCTAAGCAGAGCTGAACTACATATGGTCTATATGAGTAGGAAACTCAGTTCTTTTTATCTGGGCAGGCTCATGGTTCTTGCTGTATTGGAGACGCTGGAAAGAAGAGCTTGCTTCTTGCGTGAAAACAGAGTGTGTTTCATGGATGAGAACAATGGTCGGAATTTCCCTTTAGAAATGGAGTTAAACCCCAGGATCTGTGTCTTCCTACAAACAAGAGTTCATTTCTGGTAAACCATGTGAATTTTGGGCTCAAATGATTTTACACAGTTCTGGAACCCAACGCGATTCTCACTATTAACTAAAGAGCAGTTATGTAAGCAGAGCTGTGGTTTGTATCAGTTTCAAGAGTAGAGCTGAACTATATATGGTCCGCATGAGTAGGAAACACAGTTCTTTTTTTGTGGGTATGCTCATGGTGCTTGCTGTATTGGAGACACTGGAAAGAGGAGCTTCCTTCTTGCTTGAAAACAGAGTGTGTTTAATGGATGAGAACAGTGGTCTGAATTTCCTTACGAAATGGAGTAAAACTCCAGGATCAGTGTCTTCCTACAAGCAAGAGTTCATTTCTGGTAAACCATGTGAATTTTGGGCTCTAATGATTTTACACAGTTCTGGAACCCAACGCGATTCTCACTATTAACTAAAGAGCATTTATTTAAGCAGAGCTGTGGTTTGTATCAGTTTCAAGAGCAGAGCTGAGCTATATATGGTCCGTATGAATGGGAAACACAGTTCTTTTTTTCTGGGCATGCTCATGGTGCTTGCTGTATTGGAACACTGGAAAGAAGAGATTCCTTCTTGCGTGAAAACAGAGTGTGTTTCATGGATGAGAACATTGGTCTGAATTTCCCTTCTGAAATGGAGTTAAACCCCAGGATCTGTGTCTTCCTACAAGCAAGAGTTTATTTCTGGTAAACCAAGTGAATTTTGGGCTCAAATGATTTTACACAGTTTTGGAAATCAACGCGATTCTCACTATTAGCTAAAGAGCAGTTATGTAAGCAGAGCTGTGGTTTGTATAAGTTTCATAAGCAGTCCTGAACTGTATATGGTCCGTATGAATGGGAAACACAGTTCTTTTTTTTGGGCATGCTCATGGTGCTTGCTGTATTGGAGACACTGGAAAGAAGAGCTTCCTTCTTGCTTGAAAACAGAGTGTGTTTCATCGATGAGAACAGTGGTCTGAATTTTCCTTCCGAAATGGAGGTAAACCCCAGGATCTGTGTCTTCCTACAAGCAAGAGTTCATTTCTGGTAAACCAAGTGAATTTTGGGCTCAAATGATTTTACACAGTTTTGGAACCCAACGCGATTCTCACTATTAACTAAAGAGCATTTATGTAAGCGGAGCTGTGGTTTGTATAAGTTTCATAAGCAGTCGTGAACTGTATATGGTCCGTATGAGTTGGAAACACAGTTCTTTTTTTCTGGGCATGCTCATGGTGCTTGCTTTATTAGGGACGCTGGAAAGGTGAGATTCCTTCTTGCGTGAAAACAGAGTGTGTTTCATGGATGAGAACAATGGTCTGAATTTCCTTTCCGAAATGGATGTAAACCCCAGGATCTGTGTCTTCCTACAAGCAAGAGTTCAGTTCTGGTAAACCAAGTGAATTTTGGGCTCAAATGATTTTACACAGTTCTGGAACCCAAGGCGATTCTCACTATTAACTAAAGAACATTTTTGTAAGCAGAGCTGTCGTTTTTATCAGTTTCAAGAGTAGAGCTGAACTATATATGGTCCGTATGTGTAGGGAACACATTTCTTTTTTTCTTGGCATGCTCATGGTGCTTGCTGTATTATAGATGCTGGAAAGAAGAGCTTGCTTCTTGCGTGAAAACAGAGTGTGTTTCATGGATGAGAACATTGGTCTGAATTTCCCTTCAGAAACGGAGTTAAACCCCAGGATCTTTGTCTTCCTAAAAGCAAGAGTTTTTTTCTGGTAAACCAAGTGAATTTTGCGCTCAAATGATTTTACACAGATTTGGAACCCAACGCGATTCTCACTACTAACTAAAGGGCATTCATGTAAGAGGAGCTGTGGTTTGTACCAGTTTCATAAGCAGAGCTGAACTACATATGGTCTGTATGAGTAGGAAACTCAGTTCTTTTTTCTGGGCAGGCTCATGGTTCTTGCTGTATTGGAGACGCTGGATAGAAGAGCTTGCTTCTTGCATGAAAACAGAGTGTGTTTCATGGATGAGAACAATGGTCGGAATTTCCCTTTAGAAATGGAATTAAACCCCAGGATATGTATCTTCCTACAAACAAGAGTTCATTTCTGGTAAACCATGTGAATTTTGGGCTCAAATGATTTTACACAGTTCTGGAACCCAACGCGATTCTGACTATTAACTAAAGAGCAGTTATGTAAGCAGAGCTGTGGTTTGTATAAGTTTCATAAGCAGTCCTGAACTGTATATGGTCCGTATGAATGGGAAACACAGTTCTTTTTTTCTGGGCATGCTCATGGTGCTTGCTGTATTGGAGACACTGGAAAGAAGAGCTTCCTTCTTGCTTGAAAACAGAGTGTGTTTCAAGGATGAGAACACTGGTCTGAATTTCCCTTCCGAAATGGAGTAAAACTCCAGGATCAGTCTCTTCCTACAAGCAAGAGATCATTTCTGGTAAACCAAGAGAATTTTGGGCTCTAATGATTTCACACAGTTCTGGAACCCAACGCGATTCTCACTATTAACTAAAGAGCATTTATTTAAGCGGAGCTGTGGTTTGTATCCGTTTCAAGAGCAGAGCTGAACTATATATGGTCCATATGAGTGGGAAACACAGTTCTTTTTTTCTGGGCTTGCTCATGGTGCTTGCTGTATTGGAGAAACTGGAAAGAAGAGATTCCTTCTTGCGTGAAAACAGAGTGTGTTTCATGGATGAGAACACTGGTCTGAATTTCCCTTCCGAAATGGAGGTAAACCCCAGGATCTGTCTCTTACTACAAGCAAGAGTTCATTTCTGGTAAACCAAGTGAATTTTGGCCTCAAATGATTTTACACAGTTCTGGATCCCAAGGCGATTCTCACTATTAACTAAAGAGCATTTATGTAAGCGGAGCTGTGCTTTGTATCAGTTTCAAGTGTAGAGCTGAACTATATATGGTCCGTATGAGTGGGAAATGCAGTTTGTTTTTTCTGGGCATGCTCATGGTGCTTGCTTTATTGGAGACACTGGAAAGAAGTGATTCCTTCTTGCGTGAAAATAGAGTGTGTTTCATGGATGAGAACAGTGGTCTGAATTTCCCTTCAGAAACGGAGGTAAAGCCCAGGATCTGTGTCTTCCTACAAGCAAGAGTTCATTTCTGGTGAACCAAGTGAATTTTGGGCTCAAATGATTTTACACAGTTCTGGAACCCAAGGCGATTCTCACTATTAACTAAAGCACATTTATGTAAGCAGAGCTGTGGTTTGTATCAGTTTCAAGAGTAGAGCTGAACTATATATGGTCCGCATGAGTAGGAAACACAGTTCTTTTTTTGTGGGCATGCTCATGGTGCTTGCTGTATTGGAGACACTGGAAAGAGGAGCTTCCTTCTTGCTTGAAAACAGAGTGTGTTTAATGGATGAGAACACTGGTCTGAATTTCCCTTCCGAAATGGAGTAAAACTCCAGGATCAGTGTCTTCCTACAAGCAAGAGTTCATTTCTGGTAAACCAAGTGAATTTTGGGCTCTAATGATTTTACACAGTTCTGGAACCCAACGCGATTCTCACTATTAACTAAAGAGCATTTATGTAAGGGGAGCTGTGGTTTGTATAAGTTTCATAAGCAGTCGTGAACTGTATATGGTCCGTATGAGTTGGAAACACAGTTCTTTTTTTCTGGGCATGCTCATGTTGCTTCCTTTATTGGGGACGCTGGAAAGGTGAGATTCCTTCTTGCGTGAAAATAGGGTGTGTTTCATGGATGAGAACAATGGTCTGAATTTCCTTTCCGAAATGGATGTAAACCCCAGGATCTGTGTCTTCCTACAAGCAAGAGTTCAGTTCTGGTAAACCAAGTGAATTTTGGGCTCAAATGATTTTACACAGTTCAGGAACCCAAGGCGATTCTCACTATTAACTAAAGAGCATTTATGTAAGCGGAGCTGTGGTGTGTGTAAGTTTCCTAAGCAGTCCTGAAATGTATATGGTCCGTATGAGTTGGAAACACAGTTCTTTTTTTCTGGGCATGCTCATGGTGCTTGCTTTATTGGGGACGCTGGAAAGGTGAGATTCCTTCTTGCGTGAAAACAGAGTGTGTTTCATGGATGAGAACAATGGTCTGAATTTCCCTTCAGAATCGGAGGTAAAGCCCAGGATCTGTGTCTTCCTACAAGCAAGAGCTCATTTCTGATAAACCAAGTGAATTTTGGGCTCAAATGATTTTACACAGTTCTGGAACCCAAGGCGATTCTCACTATTAACTAAAGAGCATTTATGTAAGCGGAGCTGTGGTTTGTATAAGTTTCCTAAGCAGTCGTGAACTGTATATGGTCCGTATGAGTTGGAAACACAGTTCTTTTTTTCTGGGCATGCTCATGGTGCTTGCTTTATTGGGGACGCTGGAAAGGTGAGATTCCTTCTTGCGTGAAAACAGAGTGTGTTTCATGGATGAGAACAATGGTCTGAATTTCCTTTCCGAAATGGATGTAAACCCCAGGATCTGTGTCTTCCTACAAGCAAGAGTTCAGTTCTGGTAAACCAAGTGAATTTTGGGCTCAAATGATTTTACACAGTTCTGGAACCCAAGGCGATTCTAACTATTAACTAAAGAACATTTCTGTAAGCAGAGCTGTCGTTTTTATCAGTTTCAAGAGTAGAGCTGAACTATATATGGTCCGTATGTGTAGGAAACACATTTCTTTTTTTCTTGGCATGCTCATGGTGCTTGCTGTATTATAGATGCTGGAAAGAAGAGCTTGCTTCTTGCGTGAAAACAGAGTGTGTTTCATGGATGAGAACACTGGTCTGAATGTGCCTTCTGAAATGGAGTTAAACCCCAGGATCTGTGTCTTCCTAAAAGCAAGAGTTTATTTCTGGTAAACCAAGTGAATTTTGCGCTCAAATTATTTTACACAGATTTGGAACCCAACGCGATTCTCACTACTAACTAAAGAGCATTCATGTAAGAGGAGCTGTGGTTTGTACCAGTTTCATAAGCAGAGCTGAACTACATATGGTCTGTATGAGTAGGAAACTCAGTTCTTTTTTCTGGGCAGGCTCATGGTTCTTGCTGTATTGGAGACGCTGGAAAGAAGAGCTTGCTTCTTGCATGAAAACAGAGTGTGTTTCATGGATGAGAACAATGGTCGGAATTTCCCTTTAGAAATGGAGTTAAACCCCAGGATATGTATCTTCCTACAAACAAGAGTTCATTTCTGGTAAACCATGTGAATTTTGGGCTCAAATGATTTTACACAGTTCTGGAACCCAACGCGATTCTGACTATTAACTAAAGAGCAGTTATGTAAGCAGAGCTGTGGTTTGTATAAGTTTCATAAGCAGTCCTGAACTGTATATGGTCCGTATGAATGGGAAACACAGTTCTTTTTTTCTGGGCATGCTCATGGTGCTTGCTGTATTGGAGACACTGGAAAGAAGAACTTCCTTCTTGCTTGAAAACAGAGTATGTTTCAAGGATGAGAACACTGGTCTGAATTTCCCTTCCGAAATGGAGTAAAACTCCAGGATCAGTCTCTTCCTACAAGCAAGAGATCATTTCTGGTAAACCAAGTGAATTTTGGGCTCTAATGATTTCACACAGTTCTGGAACCCAACGCGATTCTCACTATTAACTAAAGAGCATTTATTTAAGCGGAGCTGTGGTTTGTATCCGTTTCAAGAGCAGAGCTGAACTATATATGGTCCATATGAGTGGGAAACACAGTTCTTTTTTTCTGGGCATGCTCATGGTGCTTGCTGTATTGGAGAAACTGGAAAGAAGAGATTCCTTCTTGCGTGAAAACAGAGTGTGTTTCATGGATGAGAACAATGGTCTGAATTTCCCTTCCGAAATGGAGGTAAACCCCAGGATCTGTCTCTTCCTACAAGCAAGAGTTCATTTCTGGTAAACCAAGTGAATTTTGGCCTCAAATGATTTTACACAGTTCTGGAACCCAAGGCGATTCTCACTATTAACTAAAGAGCATTTATGTAAGCGGAGCTGTGCTTTGTATCAGTTTCAAGTGTAGAGCTGAAGTATATATGGTCCGTATGAGTGGGAAAAGCAGTTTGTTTTTTCTGGGCATGCTCATGGTGCTTGCTGTATTGGAGACACTGGAAAGAAGAGATTCCTTCTTGCGTGAAAATAGAGTGTGTTTCATGGATGAGAACAGTGGTCTGAATTTCCCTTCAGAAACGGAGGTAAAGCCCAGGATCTGTGTCGTCCTACAAGCAAGAGTTCATTTCTGGTAAACCAAGTGAATTTTGGGCTCAAATGATTTTACACAGTTCTGGAACCCAAGGCGATTCTCACTATTAACTAAAGCACATTTATGTAAGCAGAGCTGTGGTTTGTATCAGTTTCAAGAGTAGAGCTGAACTATATATGGTCCGCATGACTAGGAAACACAGTTCTTTTTTGTGGGCATGCTCATGGTGCTTGCTGTATTGGAGACACTGGAAAGAGGAGCTTCCTTCTTGCTTGAAAACAGAGTGTGTTTAATGGATGAGAACACTGGTCTGAATTTCCCTTCCGAAATGGAGTAAAACTCCAGGATCAGTGTCTTCCTACAAGCAAGAGTTCATTTCTGGTAAACCAAGTGAATTTTGGGCTCTAATGATTTTACACAGTTCTGGAACCCAACGCGATTCTGACTATTAACTAAAGAGCAGTTATGTAAGCAGAGCTGTGGTTTGTATAAGTTTCATAAGCAGTCCTGAACTGTATATGGTCCGTATGAATGGGAAACACAGTTCTTTTTTTCTGGGCATGCTCATGGTGCTTGCTGTATTGGAGACACTGGAAAGAAGAGCTTCCTTCTTGCTTGAAAACAGAGTGTGTTTCATGGATGAGAACACTGGTCTGAATTTCCCTTCCGAAATGGAGTAAAACTCCAGGATCAGTCACTTCCTACAAGCAAGAGATCATTTCTGGTAAACCAAGTGAATTTTGGGCTCTAATGATTTTACACAGTTCTGGAACCCAACGCGATTCTCACTATTAACTAAAGAGCATTTATTTAAGCGGAGCTGTGGTTTGTATCCGTTTCAAGAGCAGAGCTGAACTATATATGGTCCATATGAGTGGGAAACACAGTTCTTTTTTTCTGGGCATGCTCATGGTGCTTGCTGTATTGGAGACACTGGAAAGAAGAGATTCCTTCTTGCGTGAAAACAGAGTGTGTTTCATGGATGAGAACAGTGGTCTGAATTTCCCTTCCGAAATGGAGGTAAACCCCAGGATCTGTGTCTTCCTACAAGCAAGAGTTTATTTCTGGTAAACCAAGTGAATTTTGGGCTCAAATGATTTTACACAGTTTTGGAAATCAATGCGATTCTCACTATTAGCTAAAGAGCAGTTATGTAAGCAGAGCTGTGGTTTGTATAAGTTTCATAAGCAGTCCTGAACTGTATATGGTCCGTATGAATGGGAAACACAGTTCTTTTTTTTGGGCATGCTCATGGTGCTTGCTGTATTGGAGACACTGGAAAGAAGAGCTTCCTTCTTGCTTGAAAACAGAGTGTGTTTCATGGATGAGAACAGTGGTCTGAATTTCCCTTCCGAAATGGAGGTAAACCCCAGGATCTGTGTCTTCCTACAAGCAAGAGTTCATTTCTGGTAAACCAAGTGAATTTTGGGCTCAAATGATTTTACACAGTTTTGGAACCCAACGCGATTCTCACTATTAACTAAAGAGCATTTATTTAAGCGGAGCTGTGGTTTGTATAAGTTTCATAAGCAGTCCTGAACTGTATATGGTCCGTATGAGTTGGAAACACAGTTCTTTTTTTCTGGGCATGCTCATGGTGCTTGCTTTATTGGGGACGCTGGAAAGGTGAGATTCCTTCTTGCGTGAAAACAGAGTGTGTTTCATGGATGAGAACAATGGTCTGAATTTCCTTTCCGAAATGGATGTAAACCCCAGGATCTGTGTCTTCCTACAAGCAAGAGTTCAGTTCTGGTAAACCAAGTGAATTTTGGGCTCAAATGATTTTACACAGTTCTGGAACCCAAGGCGATTCTCACTATTAACTAAAGAACATTTCTGTAAGCAGAGCTGTCGTTTTTATCAGTTTCAAGAGTAGAGCTGAACTATATATGGTCCGTATGTGTAGGAAACACATTTCTTTTTTTCTTGGCATGCTCATGGTGCTTGCTGTATTATAGATGCTGGAAAGAAGAGCTTGCTTCTTGCGTGAAAACAGAGTGTGTTTCATGGATGAGAACACTGGTCTGAATGTGCCTTCTGAAATGGAGTTAAACCCCAGGATCTGTGTCTTCCTAAAAGCAAGAGTTTATTTCTGGTAAACCAAGTGAATTTTGCGCTCAAATGATTTTACACAGATTTGGAACCCAACGCGATTCTCACGACTAACTAAAGAGCATTCATGTAAGAGGAGCTGTGGTTTGTACCAGTTTCATAAGCAGAGCTGAACTACATATGGTCTGTATGAGTAGGAAACTCAGTTCTTTTTTCTGGGCAGGCTCATGGTTCTTGCTGTATTGGAGACGCTGGATAGAAGAGCTTGCTTCTTGCATGAAAACAGAGTGTGTTTCATGGATGAGAACAATGGTCGGAATTTCCCTTTAGAAATGGAGTTAAACCCCAGGATATGTATCTTCCTACAAACAAGAGTTCATTTCTGGTAAACCATGTGAATTTTGGGCTCAAATAATTTTACACAGTTCTGGAACCCAACGCGATTCTGACTATTAACTAAAGAGCAGTTATGTAAGCAGAGCTGTGGTTTGTATAAGTTTCATAAGCAGTCCTGAACTGTATATGGTCCGTATGAATGGGAAACACAGTTCTTTTTTTCTGGGCATGCTCATGGTGCTTGCTGTATTGGAGACACTGGAAAGAAGAGCTTCCTTCTTGCTTGAAAACAGAGTGTGTTTCAAGGATGAGAACACTGGTCTGAATTTCCCTTCCGAAATGGAGTAAAACTCCAGGATCAGTCTCTTCCTACAAGCAAGAGATCATTTCTGGTAAACCAAGTGAATTTTGGGCTCTAATGATTTCACACAGTTCTGGAACCCAACGCGATTCTCACTATTAACTAAAGAGCATTTATTTAAGCGGAGCTGTGGTTTGTATCCGTTTCAAGAGCAGAGCTGAACTATATATGGTCCATATGAGTGGGAAACACAGTTCTTTTTTTCTGGGCATGCTCATGGTGCTTGCTGTATTGGAGAAACTGGAAAGAAGAGATTCCTTCTTGCGTGAAAACAGAGTGTGTTTCATGGATGAGAACAGTGGTCTGAATTTCCCTTCCGAAATGGAGGTAAACCCCAGGATCTGTCTCTTCCTACAAGCAAGAGTTCATTTCTGGTAAACCAAGTGAATTTTGGCCTCAAATGATTTTACACAGTTCTGGAACCCAAGGCGATTCTCACTATTAACTAAAGAGCATTTATGTAAGCGGAGCTGTGCTTTGTATCAGTTTCAAGAGTAGAGCTGAACTATATATGGTCCGTATGAGTGGGAAAAGCAGTTTGTTTTTTCTGGGCATGCTCATGGTGCTTGCTGTATTGGAGACACTGGAAAGAAGAGATTCCTTCTTGCGTGAAAATAGAGTGTGTTTCATGGATGAGAACAGTGGTCTGAATTTCCCTTCAGAAACGGAGGTAAAGCCCAGGATCTGTGTCTTCCTACAAGCAAGAGTTCATTTCTGGTAAACCAAGTGAATTTTGGGCTCAAATGATTTTACACAGTTCTGGAACCCAAGGCGATTCTCACTATTAACTAAAGCACATTTATGTAAGCAGAGCTGTGGTTTGTATCAGTTTCAAGAGTAGAGCTGAACTATATATGGTCCGCATGAGTAGGAAACACAGTTGTTTTTTTGTGGGCATGCTCATGGTGCTTGCTGTATTGGAGACACTGGAAAGAGGAGCTTCCTTCTTGCTTGAAAACAGAGTGTGTTTAATGGATGAGAACACTGGTCTGAATTTCCCTTCCGAAATGGAGTAAAACTCCAGGATCAGTGTCTTCCTACAAGCAAGAGTTCATTTCTGGTAAACCAAGTGAATTTTGGGCTCTAATGATTTTACACAGTTCTGGAACCCAACGCGATTCTGACTATTAACTAAAGAGCAGTTATGTAAGCAGAGCTGTGGTTTGTATAAGTTTCATAAGCAGTCCTGAACTGTATATGGTCCGTATGAATGGGAAACACAGTTCTTTTTTTCTGGGCATGCTCATGGTGCTTGCTGTATTGGAGACACTGGAAAGAAGAGCTTCCTTCTTGCTTGAAAACAGAGTGTGTTTCAAGGATGAGAACACTGGTCTGAATTTCCCTTCCGAAATGGAGTAAAACTCCAGGATCAGTCACTTCCTACAAGCAAGAGATCATTTCTGGTAAACCAAGTGAATTTTGGGCTCTAATGATTTTACACAGTTCTGGAACCCAACGCGATTCTCACTATTAACTAAAGAGCATTTATTTAAGCGGAGATGTGGTTTGTATCCGTTTCAAGAGCAGAGCTGAACTATATATGGTCCATATGAGTGGGAAACACAGTTCTTTTTTTCTGGGCATGCTCATGGTGCTTGCTGTATTGGAGACACTGGAAAGAAGAGATTCCTTCTTGCGTGAAAACAGAGTGTGTTTCATGGATGAGAACAGTGGTCTGAATTTCCCTTCCGAAATGGAGGTAAACCCCAGGATCTGTCTCTTCCTACAAGCAAGAGTTCATTTCTGGTAAACCAAGTGAATTTTGGCCTCAAATGATTTTACACAGTTCTGGAACCCAAGGCGATTCTCACTATTAACTAAAGAGCATTTATGTAAGCGGAGCTGTGCTTTGTATCAGTTTCAAGTGTAGAGCTGAACTCTATATGGTCCGTATGAGTGGGAAATGCAGTTTGTTTTTTCTGGGCATGCTCATGGTGCTTGCTGTATTGGAGACACTGGAAAGAAGAGATTCCTTCTTGCGTGAAAACAGAGTGTGTTTCATGGATGAGAACATTGGTCTGAATTTCCCTTCTGAAATGGAGTTAAACCACAGGATCTGTGTCTTCCTACAAGCAAGAGTTTATTTCTGGTAAACCAAGTGAATTTTGGGCTCAAATGATTTTACACAGTTTTGGAAATCAACGCGATTCTCACTATTAGCTAAAGAGCAGTTATGTAAGCAGAGCTGTGGTTTGTATAAGTTTCATAAGCAGTCCTGAACTGTATATGGTCCGTATGAATGGGAAACACAGTTCTTTTTTTTGGGCATGCTCATGGTGCTTGCTGTATTGGAGACACTGGAAAGAAGAGCTTCCTTCTTGCTTGAAAACAGAGTGTGTTTCATGGATGAGAACAGTGGTCTGAATTTCCCTTCCGAAATGGAGGTAAACCCCAGGATCTGTGTCTTCCTACAAGCAAGAGTTCATTTCTGGTAAACCAAGTGAATTTTGGGCTCAAATGATTTTACACAGTTTTGGAACCCAACGCGATTCTCACTATTAACTAAAGAGCATTTATGTAAGCGGAGCTGTGGTTTGTATAAGTTTCATAAGCAGTCGTGAACTGTATATGGTCCGTATGAGTTGGAAACACAGTTCTTTTTTTCTGGGCATGCTCATGGTGCTTGCTTTATTGGGGACGCTGGAAAGGTGAGATTCCTTCTTGCGTGAAAACAGAGTGTGTTTCATGGATGAGAACAATGGTCTGAATTTCCTTTCCGAAATGGATGTAAACCCCAGGATCTGTGTCTTCCTACAAGCAAGAGTTCAGTTCTGGTAAACCAAGTGAATTTTGGGCTCAAATGATTTTACACAGTTCTGGAACCCAAGGCGATTCTCACTATTAACTAAAGAACATTTCTGTAAGCAGAGCTGTCGTTTTTATCAGTTTCAAGAGTAGAGCTGAACTATATATGGTCCGTATGTGTAGGTAACACATTTCTTTTTTTCTTGGCATGCTCATGGTGCTTGCTGTATTATAGATGCTGGAAAGAAGAGCTTCCTTCTTGCTTGAAAACAGAGTGTGTTTCATGGATGAGAACACTGGTCAGAATTTCACTGCTGAAATGCAGTTAAACTCCAGGATAAGTCTCTTACTACAAGGAAGAGTTCATTTCTGGTACACCAAGTGATTTTTGGGCTCTAATGATTTTACACAGTTCTCGAACCCAACGCGATTCTCACTATTAACTAAAGAGCATTTATTTAAGCGGAACTGTGTTTTGTATCAGTTTCAAGAGCAGAGCTGAACTATATATGGTCCGTATGAGTGGGAAACACAGTTCTTTTTTTCTGGGCATGCTTATGGTGCTTGCTGTATTGGAGACACTGGAAAGAAGAGATTCCTTCTTGCGTGAAAACAGAGTGTGTTTCATGGATGAGAACATTGGTCTGAATTTCCCTTCAGAAACGGAGTTAAACCCCAGGATCTGTGTCTTCCTAACAGCAAGAGTTTATTTCTGGTAAACCAAGTGAATTTTGCGCTCAAATGATTTTACACAGATTTGGAACCCAACGCGATTCTCACTATTAACTAAAGAGCATTTATGTAAGAGGAGCTGTGGTTTGTACCAGTTTCATAAGCAGAGCTGAACTACATATGGTCTGTATGAGTAGGAAACTCAGTTCTTTTTATCTGGGCAGGCTCATGGTTCTTGCTGTATTGGAGACGCTGGAAAGAAGAGCTTGCTTCTTGCGTGAAAACAGAGTGTGTTTCATGGATGAGAACAATGGTCGGAATTTCCCTTTAGAAATGGAGTTAAACCCCAGGATCTGTGTCTTCCTACAAACAAGAGTTCATTTCTGGTAAACCATGTGAATTTTGGGCTCAAATGATTTTACACAGTTCTGGAACCCAACGCGATTCTCACTATTAACTAAAGAGCAGTTATGTAAGCAGAGCTGTGGTTTGTATCAGTTTCAAGAGTAGAGCTGAACTATATATGGTCCGCATGAGTAGGAAACACAGTTCTTTTTTTGTGGGTATGCTCATGGTGCTTGCTGTATTGGAGACACTGGAAAGAGGAGCTTCCTTCTTGCTTGAAAACAGAGTGTGTTTAATGGATGAGAACAGTGGTCTGAATTTCCCTTACGAAATGGAGTAAAACTCCAGGATCAGTGTCTTCCTACAAGCAAGAGTTCATTTCTGGTAAACCATGTGAATTTTGGGCTCTAATGATTTTACACAGTTCTGGAACCCAACGCGATTCTCACTATTAACTAAAGAGCATTTATTTAAGCAGAGCTGTGGTTTGTATCAGTTTCAAGAGCAGAGCTGAGCTATATATGGTCCGTATGAATGGGAAACACAGTTCTTTTTTTCTGGGCATGCTCATGGTGCTTGCTGTATTGGAACACTGGAAAGAAGAGATTCCTTCTTGCGTGAAAACAGAGTGTGTTTCATGGATGAGAACATTGGTCTGAATTTCCCTTCTGAAATGGAGTTAAACCCCAGGATCTGTGTCTTCCTACAAGCAAGAGTTTATTTCTGGTAAACCAAGTGAATTTTGGGCTCAAATGATTTTACACAGTTTTGGAAATCAACGCGATTCTCACTATTAGCTAAAGAGCAGTTATGTAAGCAGAGCTGTGGTTTGTATAAGTTTCATAAGCAGTCCTGAACTGTATATGGTCCGTATGAATGGGAAACACAGTTCTTTTTTTTGGGCATGCTCATGGTGCTTGCTGTATTGGAGACACTGGAAAGAAGAGCTTCCTTCTTGCTTGAAAACAGAGTGTGTTTCATGGATGAGAACAGTGGTCTGAATTTCCCTTCCGAAATGGAGGTAAACCCCAGGATCTGTGTCTTCCTACAAGCAAGAGTTCATTTCTGGTAAACCAAGTGAATTTTGGGCTCAAATGATTTTACACAGTTTTGGAACCCAACGCGATTCTCACTATTAACTAAAGAGCATTTATGTAAGCGGAGCTGTGGTTTGTATAAGTTTCATAAGCAGTCGTGAACTGTATATGGTCCGTATGAGTTGGAAACACAGTTCTTTTTTTCTGGGCATGCTCATGGTGCTTGCTTTATTGGGGACGCTGGAAAGGTGAGATTCCTTCTTGCGTGAAAACAGAGTGTGTTTCATGGATGAGAACAATGGTCTGAATTTCCTTTCCGAAATGGATGTAAACCCCAGGATCTGTGTCTTCCTACAAGCAAGAGTTCAGTTCTGGTAAACCAAGTGAATTTTGGGCTCAAATGATTTTACACAGTTCTGGAACCCAAGGCGATTCTCACTATTAACTAAAGAACATTTCTGTAAGCAGAGCTGTCGTTTTTATCAGTTTCAAGAGTAGAGCTGAACTATATATGGTCCGTATGTGTAGGTAACACATTTCTTTTTTTCTTGGCATGCTCATGGTGCTTGCTGTATTATAGATGCTGGAAAGAAGAGCTTCCTTCTTGCTTGAAAACAGAGTGTGTTTAATGGATGAGAACACTGGTCTGAATTTCCCTTCCGAAATGGAGTAAAACTCCAGGATCAGTGTCTTCCTACAAGCAAGAGTTCATTTCTGGTAAACCAAGTGAATTTTGGGCTCTAATGATTTTACACAGTTCTGGAACCCAACGCGATTCTCACTATTAACTAAAGAGCATTTATGTAAGGGGAGCTGTGGTTTGTATAAGTTTCATAAGCAGTCGTGAACTGTATATGGTCCGTATGAGTTGGAAACACAGTTCTTTTTTTCTGGGCATGCTCATGGTGCTTCCTTTATTGGGGACGCTGGAAAGGTGAGATTCCTTCTTGCGTGAAAATAGAGTGTGTTTCATGGATGAGAACAATGGTCTGAATTTCCTTTCCGAAATGGATGTAAACCCCAGGATCTGTGTCTTCCTACAAGCAAGAGTTCAGTTCTGGTAAACCAAGTGAATTTTGGGCTCAAATGATTTTACACAGTTCAGGAACCCAAGGCGATTCTCACTATTAACTAAAGAGCATTTATGTAAGCGGAGCAGTGGTGTGTGTAAGTTTCCTAAGCAGTCCTGAAATGTATATGGTCCGTATGAGTTGGAAACACAGTTCTTTTTTTCTGGGCATGCTCACGGTGCTTGCTGTATTGGAGACGCTGGAAAGAAGAGATTCCTTCTTGCGTGAAAATAGAGTGTGTTTCATGGATGAGAACAGTGGTCTGAATTTCCCTTCAGAAACGGAGGTAAAGCCCAGGATCTGTGTCTTCCTACAAGCAAGAGTTCATTTCTGATAAACCAAGTGAATTTTGGGCTCAAATGATTTTACACAGTTCTGGAACCCAAGGCGATTCTCACTATTAACTAAAGGACATTTATGTAAGCAGAGCTGTGGTTTGCATCAGTTACAAGAGTAGAGCTGAACTATATATGGTCCGCATGAGTAGGAAACACAGTTCTTTTTTTCTGGGCATGCTCATGGTGCTTGTTGTATTATAGACGCTGGAAAGAAGAGCTTGCTTCTTGCGTGAAAACAGAGTGTGTTTCATGGATGAGAACAGTGGTCTGAATTTCCCTTCCGAAACGGAGTTAAACCCCAGGATCTGTGTCTTCCTACAAGCAAGAGTTCATTTCTGGTAAACCAAGTGAATTTTGGGCTCCAATGATTTTACACAGTTCTGGAACACAACGCGATGCTCACTATTAACTAAAGAGCAGTTATGTAAGCAGAGCTGTGGTTTGTATAAGTTTCATAAACAGTCCTGAACTGTATATGGTCCCTATGAATGGGAAACACAGTTCTCTTTTTCTGGGCATGCTCATGGTGTTTGCTGTGTTGGAGACACTGGAAAGAAGAGCATCCTATTGGCTTGAAAACAGAGTGTGTTTCATGGATGAGAACAATGGTCTGAATTTCCCATCGGAAATGCAGTTAAACTCCAGGATCAGTCACTTACTACAAGGAAGAGTTCATTTCTGGTACACCAAGTGATTTTTGGGCTCTAATGATTTTACACAGTTCTCGAACCCAACGCGATTCTCACTATTAACTAAAGAGCATTTATTTAAGCGGAGCTGTGTTTTGTATCAGTTTCAAGAGCAGAGCTGAACTATATATGGTCCGTATGAGTGGGAAACACAGTTCTTTTTTGCTGGGCATGCTTATGGTGCTTGCTGTATTGGAGACACTGGAAAGAAGAGATTCCTTCTTGCGTGAAAACAGAGTGTGTTTCATGGATGAGAACATTGATCTGAATTTCCCTTCAGAAACGGAGTTAAACCCCAGGATCTGTGTCTTCCTAACAGCAAGAGTTTATTTCTGGTAAACCAAGTGAATTTTGCGCTCAAATGATTTTACACAGATTTGGAACACAACGCGATTCTCACTATTAACTAAAGAGCATTTATGTAAGAGGAGCTGTGGTTTGTACCAGTTTCCTAAGCAGAGCTGAACTACATATGGTCTGTATGAGTAGGAAACTCAGTTCTTTTTATCTGGGCAGGCTCATGGTTCTTGCTGTATTGGAGACGCTGGAAAGAAGAGCTTGCTTCTTGCGTGAAAACAGAGTGTGTTTCATGGATGAGAACACTGGTCTGAATTTCCCTTCCGAAATAGAGTTAAACTCCAGGATCAGTCTCTTCCTACAAGCAAGAGATCATTTCTGGTAAACCAAGTGAATTTTGGGCTCTAATGATTTCACACAGTTCTGGAACCCAACGCGATTCTCACTATTAACTAAAGAGCATTTATTTAAGCGGAGCTGTGGTTTGTATCCGTTTCAAGAGCAGAGCTGAACTATATATGGTCCATATGAGTGGGAAACACAGTTCTTTTTTTCTGGGCATGCTCATGGTGCTTGCTGTATTGGAGAAACTGGAAAGAAGAGATTCCTTCTTGCGTGAAAACAGAGTGTGTTTCATGGATGAGAACAGTGGTCTGAATTTCCCTTCCGAAATGGAGGTAAACCCCAGGATTTGTCTCTTCCTACAAGCTAGAGTTCATTTCTGGTAAACCAAGTGAATTTTGGCCTCAAATGATTTTACACAGTTCTGGAACCCAAGGCGATTCTCACTATTAACTAAAGAGCATTTATGTAAGCGGAGCTGTGCTTTGTATCAGTTTCAAGAGTAGAGCTGAACTATATATGGTCCGTATGAGTGGGAAAAGCAGTTTGTTTTTTCTGGGCATGCTCATGGTGCTTGCTGTATTGGAGACACTGGAAAGAAGAGATTCCTTCTTGCGTGAAAATAGAGTGTGTTTCATGGATGAGAACAGTGGTCTGAATTTCCCTTCAGAAACGGAGGTAAAGCCCAGGATCTGTGTCTTCCTACAAGCAAGAGTTCATTTCTGGTAAACCAAGTGAATTTTGGGCTCAAATGATTTTACACAGTTCTGGAACCCAAGGCGATTCTCACTATTAACTAAAGCACATTTATGTAAGCAGAGCTGTGGTTTGTATCAGTTTCAAGAGTAGAGCTGAACTATATATGGTCCGCATGAGTAGGAAACACAGTTGTTTTTTTGTGGGCATGCTCATGGTGCTTGCTGTATTGGAGACACTGGAAAGAGGAGCTTCCTTCTTGCTTGAAAACAGAGTGTGTTTAATGGATGAGAACACTGGTCTGAATTTCCCTTCCGAAATGGAGTAAAACTCCAGGATCAGTGTCTTCCTACAAGCAAGAGTTCATTTCTGGTAAACCAAGTGAATTTTGGGCTCTAATGATTTTACACAGTTCTGGAACCCAACGCGATTCTGACTATTAACTAAAGAGCAGTTATGTAAGCAGAGCTGTGGTTTGTATAAGTTTCATAAGCAGTCCTGAACTGTATATGGTCCGTATGAATGGGAAACACAGTTCTTTTTTTCTGGGCATGCTCATGGTGCTTGCTGTATTGGAGACACTGGAAAGAAGAGCTTCCTTCTTGCTTGAAAACAGAGTGTGTTTCATGGATGAGAACACTGGTCTGAATTTCCCTTCCGAAATGGAGTAAAACTCCAGGATCAGTCACTTCCTACAAGCAAGAGATCATTTCTGGTAAACCAAGTGAATTTTGGGCTCTAATGATTTTACACAGTTCTGGAACCCAACGCGATTCTCACTATTAACTAAAGAGCATTTATTTAAGCGGAGATGTGGTTTGTATCCGTTTCAAGAGCAGAGCTGAACTATATATGGTCCATATGAGTGGGAAACACAGTTCTTTTTTTCTGGGCATGCTCATGGTGCTTGCTGTATTGGAGACACTGGAAAGAAGAGATTCCTTCTTGCGTGAAAACAGAGTGTGTTTCATGGATGAGAACAGTGGTCTGAATTTCCCTTCCGAAATGGAGGTAAACCCCAGGATCTGTCTCTTCCTACAAGCAAGAGTTCATTTCTGGTAAACCAAGTGAATTTTGGCCTCAAATGATTTTACACAGTTCTGGAACCCAAGGCGATTCTCACTATTAACTAAAGAGCATTTATGTAAGCGGAGCTGTGCTTTGTATCAGTTTCAAGTGTAGAGCTGAACTCTATATGGTCCGTATGAGTGGGAAATGCAGTTTGTTTTTTCTGGGCATGCTCATGGTGCTTGCTGTATTGGAGACACTGGAAAGAAGAGATTCCTTCTTGCGTGAAAACAGAGTGTGTTTCATGGATGAGAACATTGGTCTGAATTTCCCTTCTGAAATGGAGTTAAACCCCAGGATCTGTGTCTTCCTACAAGCAAGAGTTTATTTCTGGTAAACCAAGTGAATTTTGGGCTCAAATGATTTTACACAGTTTTGGAAATCAACGCGATTCTCACTATTAGCTAAAGAGCAGTTATGTAAGCAGAGCTGTGGTTTGTATAAGTTTCATAAGCAGTCCTGAACTGTATATGGTCCGTATGAATGGGAAACACAGTTCTTTTTTTTGGGCATGCTCATGGTGCTTGCTGTATTGGAGACACTGGAAAGAAGAGCTTCCTTCTTGCTTGAAAACAGAGTGTGTTTCATGGATGAGAACAGTGGTCTGAATTTCCCTTCCGAAATGGAGGTAAACCCCAGGATCTGTGTCTTCCTACAAGCAAGAGTTCATTTCTGGTAAACCAAGTGAATTTTGGGCTCAAATGATTTTACACAGTTTTGGAACCCAACGCGATTCTCACTATTAACTAAAGAGCATTTATGTAAGCGGAGCTGTGGTTTGTATAAGTTTCATAAGCAGTCGTGAACTGTATATGGTCCGTATGAGTTGGAAACACAGTTCTTTTTTTCTGGGCATGCTCATGGTGCTTGCTTTATTGGGGACGCTGGAAAGGTGAGATTCCTTCTTGCGTGAAAACAGAGTGTGTTTCATGGATGAGAACAATGGTCTGAATTTCCTTTCCGAAATGGATGTAAACCCCAGGATCTGTGTCTTCCTACAAGCAAGAGTTCAGTTCTGGTAAACCAAGTGAATTTTGGGCTCAAATGATTTTACACAGTTCTGGAACCCAAGGCGATTCTCACTATTAACTAAAGAACATTTCTGTAAGCAGAGCTGTCGTTTTTATCAGTTTCAAGAGTAGAGCTGAACTATATATGGTCCGTATGTGTAGGTAACACATTTCTTTTTTTCTTGGCATGCTCATGGTGCTTGCTGTATTATAGATGCTGGAAAGAAGAGCTTCCTTCTTGCTTGAAAACAGAGTGTGTTTCATGGATGAGAACACTGGTCAGAATTTCACTGCTGAAATGCAGTTAAACTCCAGGATAAGTCTCTTACTACAAGGAAGAGTTCATTTCTGGTACACCAAGTGATTTTTGGGCTCTAATGATTTTACACAGTTCTCGAACCCAACGCGATTCTCACTATTAACTAAAGAGCATTTATTTAAGCGGAACTGTGTTTTGTATCAGTTTCAAGAGCAGAGCTGAACTATATATGGTCCGTATGAGTGGGAAACACAGTTCTTTTTTTCTGGGCATGCTTATGGTGCTTGCTGTATTGGAGACACTGGAAAGAAGAGATTCCTTCTTGCGTGAAAACAGAGTGTGTTTCATGGATGAGAACATTGGTCTGAATTTCCCTTCAGAAACGGAGTTAAACCCCAGGATCTGTGTCTTCCTAACAGCAAGAGTTTATTTCTGGTAAACCAAGTGAATTTTGCGCTCAAATGATTTTACACAGATTTGGAACCCAACGCGATTCTCACTATTAACTAAAGAGCATTTATGTAAGAGGAGCTGTGGTTTGTACCAGTTTCATAAGCAGAGCTGAACTACATATGGTCTGTATGAGTAGGAAACTCAGTTCTTTTTATCTGGGCAGGCTCATGGTTCTTGCTGTATTGGAGACGCTGGAAAGAAGAGCTTGCTTCTTGCGTGAAAACAGAGTGTGTTTCATGGATGAGAACAATGGTCGGAATTTCCCTTTAGAAATGGAGTTAAACCCCAGGATCTGTGTCTTCCTACAAACAAGAGTTCATTTCTGGTAAACCATGTGAATTTTGGGCTCAAATGATTTTACACAGTTCTGGAACCCAACGCGATTCTCACTATTAACTAAAGAGCAGTTATGTAAGCAGAGCTGTGGTTTGTATCAGTTTCAAGAGTAGAGCTGAACTATATATGGTCCGCATGAGTAGGAAACACAGTTCTTTTTTTGTGGGTATGCTCATGGTGCTTGCTGTATTGGAGACACTGGAAAGAAGAGATTCCTTCTTGCGTGAAAACAGAGTGTGTTTCATGGATGAGAACAGTGGTCTGAATTTCCCTTCCGAAATGGAGGTAAACCCCAGGATCTGTCTCTTCCTACAAGCAAGAGTTCATTTCTGGTAAACCAAGTGAATTTTGGCCTCAAATGATTTTACACAGTTCTGGAACCCAAGGCGATTCTCACTATTAACTAAAGAGCATTTATGTAAGCGGAGCTGTGCTTTGTATCAGTTTCAAGTGTAGAGCTGAACTCTATATGGTCCGTATGAGTGGGAAATGCAGTTTGTTTTTTCTGGGCATGCTCATGGTGCTTGCTGTATTGGAGACACTGGAAAGAAGAGATTCCTTCTTGCGTGAAAACAGAGTGTGTTTCATGGATGAGAACATTGGTCTGAATTTCCCTTCTGAAATGGAGTTAAACCCCAGGATCTGTGTCTTCCTACAAGCAAGAGTTTATTTCTGGTAAACCAAGTGAATTTTGGGCTCAAATGATTTTACACAGTTTTGGAAATCAACGCGATTCTCACTATTAGCTAAAGAGCAGTTATGTAAGCAGAGCTGTGGTTTGTATAAGTTTCATAAGCAGTCCTGAACTGTACATGGTCCGTATGAATGGGAAACACAGTTCTTTTTTTTGGGCATGCTCATGGTGCTTGCTGTATTGGAGACACTGGAAAGAAGAGCTTCCTTCTTGCTTGAAAACAGAGTGTGTTTCATGGATGAGAACAGTGGTCTGAATTTCCCTTCCGAAATGGAGGTAAACCCCAGGATCTGTGTCTTCCTACAAGCAAGAGTTCATTTCTGGTAAACCAAGTGAATTTTGGGCTCAAATGATTTTACACAGTTTTGGAACCCAACGCGATTCTCACTATTAACTAAAGAGCATTTATGTAAGCGGAGCTGTGGTTTGTATAAGTTTCATAAGCAGTCGTGAACTGTATATGGTCCGTATGAGTTGGAAACACAGTTCTTTTTTTCTGGGCATGCTCATGGTGCTTGCTTTATTGGGGACGCTGGAAAGGTGAGATTCCTTCTTGCGTGAAAACAGAGTGTGTTTCATGGATGAGAACAATGGTCTGAATTTCCTTTCCGAAATGGATGTAAACCCCAGGATCTGTGTCTTCCTACAAGCAAGAGTTCAGTTCTGGTAAACCAAGTGAATTTTGGGCTCAAATGATTTTACACAGTTCTGGAACCCAAGGCGATTCTCACTATTAACTAAAGAACATTTCTGTAAGCAGAGCTGTCGTTTTTATCAGTTTCAAGAGTAGAGCTGAACTATATATGGTCCGTATGTGTAGGTAACACATTTCTTTTTTTCTTGGCATGCTCATGGTGCTTGCTGTATTATAGATGCTGGAAAGAAGAGCTTCCTTCTTGCTTGAAAACAGAGTGTGTTTCATGGATGAGAACACTGGTCAGAATTTCACTGCTGAAATGCAGTTAAACTCCAGGATAAGTCTCTTACTACAAGGAAGAGTTCATTTCTGGTACACCAAGTGATTTTTGGGCTCTAATGATTTTACACAGTTCTCGAACCCAACGCGATTCTCACTATTAACTAAAGAGCATTTATTTAAGCGGAACTGTGTTTTGTATCAGTTTCAAGAGCAGAGCTGAACTATATATGGTCCGTATGAGTGGGAAACACAGTTCTTTTTTTCTGGGCATGCTTATGGTGCTTGCTGTATTGGAGACACTGGAAAGAAGAGATTCCTTCTTGCGTGAAAACAGAGTGTGTTTCATGGATGAGAACATTGGTCTGAATTTCCCTTCAGAAACGGAGTTAAACCCCAGGATCTGTGTCTTCCTAACAGCAAGAGTTTATTTCTGGTAAACCAAGTGAATTTTGCGCTCAAATGATTTTACACAGATTTGGAACCCAACGCGATTCTCACTATTAACTAAAGAGCATTTATGTAAGAGGAGCTGTGGTTTGTACCAGTTTCATAAGCAGAGCTGAACTACATATGGTCTGTATGAGTAGGAAACTCAGTTCTTTTTATCTGGGCAGGCTCATGGTTCTTGCTGTATTGGAGACGCTGGAAAGAAGAGCTTGCTTCTTGCGTGAAAACAGAGTGTGTTTCATGGATGAGAACAATGGTCGGAATTTCCCTTTAGAAATGGAGTTAAACCCCAGGATCTGTGTCTTCCTACAAACAAGAGTTCATTTCTGGTAAACCATGTGAATTTTGGGCTCAAATGATTTTACACAGTTCTGGAACCCAACGCGATTCTCACTATTAACTAAAGAGCAGTTATGTAAGCAGAGCTGTGGTTTGTATCAGTTTCAAGAGTAGAGCTGAACTATATATGGTCCGCATGAGTAGGAAACACAGTTCTTTTTTTGTGGGTATGCTCATGGTGCTTGCTGTATTGGAGACACTGGAAAGAGGAGCTTCCTTCTTGCTTGAAAACAGAGTGTGTTTAATGGATGAGAACAGTGGTCTGAATTTCCCTTACGAAATGGAGTAAAACTCCAGGATCAGTGTCTTCCTACAAGCAAGAGTTCATTTCTGGTAAACCATGTGAATTTTGGGCTCTAATGATTTTACACAGTTCTGGAACCCAACGCGATTCTCACTATTAACTAAAGAGCATTTATTTAAGCAGAGCTGTGGTTTGTATCAGTTTCAAGAGCAGAGCTGAGCTATATATGGTCCGTATGAATGGGAAACACAGTTCTTTTTTTCTGGGCATGCTCATGGTGCTTGCTGTATTGGAACACTGGAAAGAAGAGATTCCTTCTTGCGTGAAAACAGAGTGTGTTTCATGGATGAGAACATTGGTCTGAATTTCCCTTCTGAAATGGAGTTAAACCCCAGGATCTGTGTCTTCCTACAAGCAAGAGTTTATTTCTGGTAAACCAAGTGAATTTTGGGCTCAAATGATTTTACACAGTTTTGGAAATCAACGCGATTCTCACTATTAGCTAAAGAGCAGTTATGTAAGCAGAGCTGTGGTTTGTATAAGTTTCATAAGCAGTCCTGAACTGTATATGGTCCGTATGAATGGGAAACACAGTTCTTTTTTTTGGGCATGCTCATGGTGCTTGCTGTATTGGAGACACTGGAAAGAAGAGCTTCCTTCTTGCTTGAAAACAGAGTGTGTTTCATGGATGAGAACAGTGGTCTGAATTTCCCTTCCGAAATGGAGGTAAACCCCAGGATCTGTGTCTTCCTACAAGCAAGAGTTCATTTCTGGTAAACCAAGTGAATTTTGGGCTCAAATGATTTTACACAGTTTTGGAACCCAACGCGATTCTCACTATTAACTAAAGAGCATTTATGTAAGCGGAGCTGTGGTTTGTATAAGTTTCATAAGCAGTCGTGAACTGTATATGGTCCGTATGAGTTGGAAACACAGTTCTTTTTTTCTGGGCATGCTCATGGTGCTTGCTTTATTGGGGACGCTGGAAAGGTGAGATTCCTTCTTGCGTGAAAACAGAGTGTGTTTCATGGATGAGAACAATGGTCTGAATTTCCTTTCCGAAATGGATGTAAACCCCAGGATCTGTGTCTTCCTACAAGCAAGAGTTCAGTTCTGGTAAACCAAGTGAATTTTGGGCTCAAATGATTTTACACAGTTCTGGAACCCAAGGCGATTCTCACTATTAACTAAAGAACATTTCTGTAAGCAGAGCTGTCGTTTTTATCAGTTTCAAGAGTAGAGCTGAACTATATATGGTCCGTATGTGTAGGTAACACATTTCTTTTTTTCTTGGCATGCTCATGGTGCTTGCTGTATTATAGATGCTGGAAAGAAGAGCTTCCTTCTTGCTTGAAAACAGAGTGTGTTTAATGGATGAGAACACTGGTCTGAATTTCCCTTCCGAAATGGAGTAAAACTCCAGGATCAGTGTCTTCCTACAAGCAAGAGTTCATTTCTGGTAAACCAAGTGAATTTTGGGCTCTAATGATTTTACACAGTTCTGGAACCCAACGCGATTCTCACTATTAACTAAAGAGCATTTATGTAAGGGGAGCTGTGGTTTGTATAAGTTTCATAAGCAGTCGTGAACTGTATATGGTCCGTATGAGTTGGAAACACAGTTCTTTTTTTCTGGGCATGCTCATGGTGCTTCCTTTATTGGGGACGCTGGAAAGGTGAGATTCCTTCTTGCGTGAAAATAGAGTGTGTTTCATGGATGAGAACAATGGTCTGAATTTCCTTTCCGAAATGGATGTAAACCCCAGGATCTGTGTCTTCCTACAAGCAAGAGTTCAGTTCTGGTAAACCAAGTGAATTTTGGGCTCAAATGATTTTACACAGTTCAGGAACCCAAGGCGATTCTCACTATTAACTAAAGAGCATTTATGTAAGCGGAGCAGTGGTGTGTGTAAGTTTCCTAAGCAGTCCTGAAATGTATATGGTCCGTATGAGTTGGAAACACAGTTCTTTTTTTCTGGGCATGCTCACGGTGCTTGCTGTATTGGAGACGCTGGAAAGAAGAGATTCCTTCTTGCGTGAAAATAGAGTGTGTTTCATGGATGAGAACAGTGGTCTGAATTTCCCTTCAGAAACGGAGGTAAAGCCCAGGATCTGTGTCTTCCTACAAGCAAGAGTTCATTTCTGATAAACCAAGTGAATTTTGGGCTCAAATGATTTTACACAGTTCTGGAACCCAAGGCGATTCTCACTATTAACTAAAGGACATTTATGTAAGCAGAGCTGTGGTTTGCATCAGTTACAAGAGTAGAGCTGAACTATATATGGTCCGCATGAGTAGGAAACACAGTTCTTTTTTTTCTGGGCATGCTCATGGTGCTTGTTGTATTATAGACGCTGGAAAGAAGAGCTTGCTTCTTGCGTGAAAACAGAGTGTGTTTCATGGATGAGAACAGTGGTCTGAATTTCCCTTCCGAAACGGAGTTAAACCCCAGGATCTGTGTCTTCCTACAAGCAAGAGTTCATTTCTGGTAAACCAAGTGAATTTTGGGCTCCAATGATTTTACACAGTTCTGGAACACAACGCGATGCTCACTATTAACTAAAGAGCAGTTATGTAAGCAGAGCTGTGGTTTGTATAAGTTTCATAAACAGTCCTGAACTGTATATGGTCCCTATGAATGGGAAACACAGTTCTCTTTTTCTGGGCATGCTCATGGTGTTTGCTGTGTTGGAGACACTGGAAAGAAGAGCATCCTATTGGCTTGAAAACAGAGTGTGTTTCATGGATGAGAACAATGGTCTGAATTTCCCATCGGAAATGCAGTTAAACTCCAGGATCAGTCACTTACTACAAGGAAGAGTTCATTTCTGGTACACCAAGTGATTTTTGGGCTCTAATGATTTTACACAGTTCTCGAACCCAACGCGATTCTCACTATTAACTAAAGAGCATTTATTTAAGCGGAGCTGTGTTTTGTATCAGTTTCAAGAGCAGAGCTGAACTATATATGGTCCGTATGAGTGGGAAACACAGTTCTTTTTTGCTGGGCATGCTTATGGTGCTTGCTGTATTGGAGACACTGGAAAGAAGAGATTCCTTCTTGCGTGAAAACAGAGTGTGTTTCATGGATGAGAACATTGATCTGAATTTCCCTTCAGAAACGGAGTTAAACCCCAGGATCTGTGTCTTCCTAACAGCAAGAGTTTATTTCTGGTAAACCAAGTGAATTTTGCGCTCAAATGATTTTACACAGATTTGGAACACAACGCGATTCTCACTATTAACTAAAGAGCATTTATGTAAGAGGAGCTGTGGTTTGTACCAGTTTCCTAAGCAGAGCTGAACTACATATGGTCTGTATGAGTAGGAAACTCAGTTCTTTTTATCTGGGCAGGCTCATGGTTCTTGCTGTATTGGAGACGCTGGAAAGAAGAGCTTGCTTCTTGCGTGAAAACAGAGTGTGTTTCATGGATGAGAACACTGGTCTGAATTTCCCTTCCGAAATAGAGTTAAACTCCAGGATCAGTCTCTTCCTACAAGGAAGAGTTCATTTCTGGTAAACCAAGTGAATTTTGGGCTCTAATGATTTTACACAGTTCTGGAACCCAACGCGATTCTCACTATTAACTAAAGAGCATTTATTTAAGCGGAGCTGTGGTTTGTATCAGTTTCAAGAGCAGAGCTGAACTATATATGGTCCGTATGAGTGGGAAACACAGTTCTTTTCTTCTGGGCATGCTCATGGTGCTTGCTGTATTGGAGACACTGGAAAGAAGAGATTCCTTCTTGCGTGAAAACAGAGTGTTTTTCATGGATGAGAACATTGGTCTGAATTTCCCTTCAGAAATGGAGTTAATCCCCAGGATCTGTGTCTTACTACAATCAAGAGTTTATTTCTGGTAAACCAAGTGAATTTTGTGCTCAAATGATTTTACACAGCTCTGGAACCCAACACGATTCTCACTATTAACTAAAGAACATTTATGTAAGAGGAGCTGTGGTTTGTACCAGTTTCATAAGGAGAGATGAACTACATATGGTCTGTATGAGTAGGAAACTCAGTTCTTTTTTGCTGGGCATGCCCATGGTTCTTGCAGTATTGGAGATGCTGGAAAGAGGAGCTTGCTTCTTGCGTGAAAACAGAGTATGTTTCATGGATGAGAACAATGGTCTGAATTTCCCTTCCGAAATGCAGTTAAAACCCAGGATCTGTGTCTTCCTACAAGCAGAGTTCATTTCTGGTAAACCAAGTGAATTTTGCACTCAAATGATTTTACACAGATTTGGAACCCAACGCGATTCTCACTATTAACTAAAGAGCATTTATGAAAGAGGAGCTGTGGTTTGTATCAGTTTCATAAGCAGTCCTGAACTGTATATGGTCCGTACGAATGGGAAACACAACTCTATTTTTCTGGGCATGTTCATGGTGCTTGCTGTATTGGAGACACTGGAAAGAAGCGATTCCTTCTTGCGTGAAAACAGAGTGTGTTTCATGGATGAGAACATTGGTCTGAATTTCCCTTCTGAAATGGAGTTAAACCCCAGGATCTGTGTCTTCCTAAAAGCAAGAGTTCATTTCTGGTAAACCAAGTGAATTTTGGGCTCAAATGATTTTACCCAGTTCTGGAACCCAACGCGATTCTCACTATTAACTTAAGAGCAGTTATGTAAGCGGAGCTGTGGTTTGTATAAGTTTCATAAGCAGTCCTGAACTGTATATGGTCCGTATGAGTTGGAAACACAGTTCTTTTTTTCTGGGCATGCTCATGGTGCTTGCTGTATTGGAGACACTAGAAAGAAGAGATTCCTTCTTGCGTGAAAATAGAGTGTGTTTCATGTATGAGAACAGTGGTCTGAATTTCCCTTCAGAAACGGAGATAAAGCCCAGGATCTGTGTCTTCCTACAAGCAAGAGTTCATTTCTGGTAAACCAAGTGAATTTTGGGCTCCAATGATTTTACACAGTTCTGGAACCCAACGCGATGCTCACTATTAACTAAAGAGCAGTTATGTAAGCAGAGCTGTGGTTTGTATAAGTTTCATAAACAGTCCTGAACTGTATATGGTCCGTATGAATGGGAAACACAGTTCTCTTTTTCTGGGCATGCTCATGGTGTTTGCTGTGTTGGAGACACTGGAAAGAAGAGCTTCCTTCTTGCTTGAAAACAGATTGTGTTTCATGGATGAGAACACTGGTCTGAATTTCCCTTCTGAAATGCAGTTAAACTCCAGGATCAGTCTCTTACTACAAGGAAGAGTTCATTTCTGGTACACCAAGTGATTTTTGGGCTCTAATGATTTTACACAGTTCTCGAACCCAACGCGATTCTCACTATTAACTAAAGAGCATTTATTTAAGCGGAGCTGTGTTTTGTATCCGTTTCAAGAGCAGAGCTGAACTATATATGGTCCGTATGAGTGGGAAACACAGTTCTTTTTTTCTGGGCATGCTTATGGTGCTTGCTGTATTGGAGACACTGGAAAGAAGAGATTCCTTCTTGCGTGAAAACAGAGTGTGTTTCATGGATGAGAACATTGGTCTGAATTTCCCTTCAGAAACGGAGTTAAACCCCAGGATCTGTGTCTTCCTAACAGCAAGAGTTTATTTCTGGTAAACCAAGTGAATTTTGCGCTCAAATGATTTTACACAGATTTGGAACCCAACGCGATTCTCACTATTAACTAAAGAGCATTTATGTAAGAGGAGCTGTGGTTTGTACCAGTTTCCTAAGCAGAGCTGAACTACATATGGTCTGTATGAGTAGGAAACTCAGTTCTTTTTATCTGGGCAGGCTCATGGTTCTTGCTGTATTGGAGACGCTGGAAAGAAGAGCTTGCTTCTTGCGTGAAAACAGAGTGTGTTTCATGGATGAGAACAATGGTCGGAATTTCCCTTTAGAAATGGAGTTAAACCCCAGGATCTGTGTCTTCCTACAAACAAGAGTTCATTTCTGGTAAACCATGTGAATTTTGGGCTCAAATGATTTTACACAGTTCTGGAACCCAACGCGATTCTCACTATTAAGTAAAGAGCAGTTATGTAAGCAGAGCTGTGGTTTGTATAAGTTTCATAAGCAGTCCTGAACTGTATATGGTCCGTATGAATGGGAAACACAGTTCTTTTTTTCTGGGCATGCTCATGGTGCTTGCTGTGTTGGAGACACTGGAAAGAAGAGCTTCCTTCTTGCTTGAAAACAGAGTGTGTTTCATGGATGGAACACTGGTCTGAATTTCCCTTCCGAAATGGAGTTAAACTCCAGGATCAGTCTCTTCCTACAAGGAAGAGTTCATTTCTGGTAAACCAAGTGAATTTTGGGCTCTAATGATTTTACACAGTTCTGGAACCCAACGCGATTCTCACTATTAACTAAAGAGCATTTATTTAAGCAGAGCTGTGGTTTGTATCAGTTTCAAGAGCAGAGCTGAACTATATATGGTCCGTATGAGTGGGAAACACAGTTCTTTTCTTCTGGGCATGCTCATGGTGCTTGCTGTATTGGAGACACTGGAAAAAAGAGATTCCTTCTTGCGTGAAAACAGAGTGTTTTTCATGGATGAGAACATTGGTCTGAATTTCCCTTCAGAAATGGAGTTAATCCCCAGGATCTGTGTCTTACTACAATCAAGAGTTTATTTCTGGTAAACCAAGTGAATTTTGGGCTCAAATGATTTTACACAGATTTGGAACCCAACGCGATTCTCACTATTAACTAAAGAGCATTTTGAAAGAGGAGCTGTGGTTTGTATCAGTTTCATAAGCAGTCCTGAACTGTATATGGTCCGTACGAATGGGAAACACAACTCTATTTTTCTGGGCATGTTCATGGTGCTTGCTGTATTGGAGACACTGGAAAGAAGAGCTTCCTTCTTGCTTGAAAACAGAGTGTGTCTCATGGATGAGAACACTGGTCTGAATTTCCCTTCCGAAATGGAGTTAAACTCCAGGATCAGTGTCTTCCTACAAGCAAGAGTTCATTTCTGGTAAACCAAGTGAATTTTGGGCTCTAATGATTTTACACAGTTCTGGAACCCAACACGATTCTCACTATTAACTAAAGAGCATTTATTTAAGCGCAGGTGTGGTTTGTATCAGTTTCAAGAGCAGAGCTGAACTATATATCGTACCTATGAGTGGGAAACACAGTTCTTTTTTTCTGGGCATGCTCATGGTGCTTCCTGTATTGGAGACACTGGAAAGAAGCGATTCCTTCTTGCGTGAAAACAGAGTGTGTTTCATGGATGAGAACATTGGTCTGAATTTCCCTTCCGAAATGGAGTTAAACTCCAGGATCAGTGTCTTCCTAAAGCAAGAGTTTATTTCTGGAAAACCAAGTGAATTTTGGGCTCAAATGATTTTACACAGTTTTGGAAACCAACGGGATTCTCACTATAAGCTAAAGAGCTTTTATGTAAGCGGAGCTGTGGTTTGTATAAGTTTCATAAGCAGTCCTGAACTGTATATGGTCCGTATGAGTTGGAAACACAGTTCTTTTTTTCTGGGCATGCTCATGGTGCTTGCTGTATTGGAGACAATGGAAACAAGAGATTCCTTCTTGTGTGAAAACAGAGTGTGTTTCATGGATGAGAACAATGGTCTGAATTTCCCTTCCGAAATGGAGGTAAACCCCAGGATCTGTGTCTTCCTACAAACAAGATTTCATTTCTGGTAAACCATATGAATTTTGGGATCAAATGACTTTACACAGATTTGGAACCCAACGCGATTCTCACTATTAACTAAAGAGCATTTATGTAAGGGGAGCTGTGTTTCGTACCAGTTTAATAAGCAGAGCTGAACTACATATGGTCTGTATGAGTTGGAAACTCAGTTCTTTTTTTCTGGGCAGGCTCATGGTTCTTGCTGTATTGGAGACGCTGGAAAGAAGAGATTCCTTTATGCGTGAAAATAGAGTGTGTTTCATGGATGAGAACAGTGGTCTGAATTTCCCTTCAGAAACGGAGTTAATCCCCAGGATCTGCGTCTTCCTACAATCAAGAGTTCATTTCTGGAAAACCAAGTGAATTTTGGGCTCAAATGATTTTACACAGTTCTGGAACCCAAGGCGATTCTCACTATTAACCAAAGAGCATTTATGTAAGCAGAGCTGTCTTTTGTATCAGTTTCAAGAGTAGAGCTGAACAATATTTGGTCTGTATGAGTAGGAAACACAGTTTTTTTTTCTGGGCATGCTCATGGTGCTTGCTGATTTGGAGACGCTGGAAAGAAGAGCTTGCTTCTTGGGTGAAAACGGAGTGTGTTTCATGGATGAGAACACTGGTCTGAATGTCCCTTCTGAAATGTAGTTAAACCCCAGGATCTGTGTCTTCCTAAAAGCAAGAGTTTATTTCTGGTAACCCAAGTGAATTTTGCGCTCAAATGATTTTCCACAGATTTGGAACCCAACGCGATTCTCACTATTAACTAAAGAGAATATATGTAAGGGGAGCTGTGGTTTGTACCAGTTTCATAAGCAGAGCTGAACTACATATGGTCTGTATGAGTAGGAAACTCAGTTCTTTTTGTCTGGGCAGGCTCATGGTTCTTGCTGTATTGGAGACGCTGGAAAGAAGAGCTTGCTTCTTGCGTGAAAACAGAGTGTGTTTCATGGATGAGAACACTAGTGTGAATTTCCCTTCCGAAATGGAGTTAAACTCCAGGATAATAGTCTTCCTACAAGCAAGAGTTCATTTCTGGTAAACCGAGTGAATTTTGGTCTCTAATGATTTTACACAGTTCTGGAACCCAACGCGATTCTCACTATTAACTAAAGAGCATTTATTTAAGCGGAGCTCTGCTTTGTATCAGTTTCAAGAGCAGAGCTGAACTATATATGGTCCGTATGAGTGGGAAACACAGTTTTTTTTTCTGGGCATGATCATTGTGCTTGCTGTATTGGAGACAGTGGAAAGAAGAGATTCCTTCTTGCGTGAAAACAGAGTGTGTTTCATGGATGAGAACAATGGTCTGAATTTCCCCTCCGAAATGGAGGTAACACACAGGATCTGTGTCTTCCTACAAGCAAGAGTTGATTTCTGGTAAACCAAGTGAATTTTGGCCTCAAATGATTTTACACAGTTCTGGAACCCAAGGCGATTCTCACTATTAACTAAAGAGCATTTATGTAAGCGGAACTGTGATTTGTATCAGTTTCAAGTGTAGAGCTGAACTATATATGGTCCGTATGAGTGGGAAAAACAGTTCTTTTCTTCTGGGCATGCTCATGGTGCTTGCTGTATTGGAGACACTGGAAAGAAGAGATTCCTTCTTGTGTGAAAACAGAGTGTTTTTCATGGATGAGAACATTGGTCTGAATTTCCCTTCAGAAATGGAGTTAATCCCCAGGATCTGTGTCTTACTACAATCAAGAGTTTATTTCTGGTAAACCAAGTGAATTTTGGGCTCAAATGATTTTACACAGATTTGGAACCCAACGCGATTCTCACTATTAACTAAAGAGCATTTTGAAAGAGGAGCTGTGGTTTGTATCAGTTTCATAAGCAGTCCTGAACTGTATATGGTCCGTACGAATGGGAAACACAACTCTATTTTTCTGGGCATGTTCATGGTGCTTGCTGTATTGGAGACACTGGAAAGAAGAGCTTCCTTCTTGCTTGAAAACAGAGTGTGTCTCATGGATGAGAACACTGGTCTGAATTTCCCTTCCGAAATGGAGTTAAACTCCAGGATCAGTGTCTTCCTACAAGCAAGAGTTCATTTCTGGTAAACCAAGTGAATTTTGGGCTCTAATGATTTTACACAGTTCTGGAACCCAACACGATTCTCACTATTAACTAAAGAGCATTTATTTAAGCGCAGGTGTGGTTTGTATCAGTTTCAAGAGCAGAGCTGAACTATATATCGTACCTATGAGTGGGAAACACAGTTCTTTTTTTCTGGGCATGCTCATGGTGCTTCCTGTATTGGAGACACTGGAAAGAAGCGATTCCTTCTTGCGTGAAAACAGAGTGTGTTTCATGGATGAGAACATTGGTCTGAATTTCCCTTCCGAAATGGAGTTAAACTCCAGGATCAGTGTCTTCCTAAAGCAAGAGTTTATTTCTGGAAAACCAAGTGAATTTTGGGCTCAAATGATTTTACACAGTTTTGGAAACCAACGGGATTCTCACTATAAGCTAAAGAGCTTTTATGTAAGCGGAGCTGTGGTTTGTATAAGTTTCATAAGCAGTCCTGAACTGTATATGGTCCGTATGAGTTGGAAACACAGTTCTTTTTTTCTGGGCATGCTCATGGTGCTTGCTGTATTGTAGACAATGGAAACAAGAGATTCCTTCTTGTGTGAAAACAGAGTGTGTTTCATGGATGAGAACAATGGTCTGAATTTCCCTTCCGAAATGGAGGTAAACCCCAGGATCTGTGTCTTCCTACAAACAAGATTTCATTTCTGGTAAACCATATGAATTTTGGGATCAAATGACTTTACACAGATTTGGAACCCAACGCGATTCTCACTATTAACTAAAGAGCATTTATGTAAGGGGAGCTGTGTTTCGTACCAGTTTAATAAGCAGAGCTGAACTACATATGGTCTGTATGAGTTGGAAACTCAGTTCTTTTTTTCTGGGCAGGCTCATGGTTCTTGCTGTATTGGAGACGCTGGAAAGAAGAGATTCCTTTATGCGTGAAAATAGAGTGTGTTTCATGGATGAGAACAGTGGTCTGAATTTCCCTTCAGAAACGGAGTTAATCCCCAGGATCTGCGTCTTCCTACAATCAAGAGTTCATTTCTGGAAAACCAAGTGAATTTTGGGCTCAAATGATTTTACACAGTTCTGGAACCCAAGGCGATTCTCACTATTAACCAAAGAGCATTTATGTAAGCAGAGCTGTCTTTTGTATCAGTTTCAAGAGTAGAGCTGAACAATATGTGGTCTGTATGAGTAGGAAACACAGTTTTTTTTTCTGGGCATGCTCATGGTGCTTGCTGATTTGGAGACGCTGGAAAGAAGAGCTTGCTTCTTGGGTGAAAACGGAGTGTGTTTCATGGATGAGAACACTGGTCTGAATGTCCCTTCTGAAATGTAGTTAAACCCCAGGATCTGTGTCTTCCTAAAAGCAAGAGTTTATTTCTGGTAACCCAAGTGAATTTTGCGCTCAAATGATTTTCCACAGATTTGGAACCCAACGCGATTCTCACTATTAACTAAAGAGAATATATGTAAGGGGAGCTGTGGTTTGTACCAGTTTCATAAGCAGAGCTGAACTACATATGGTCTGTATGAGTAGGAAACTCAGTTCTTTTTGTCTGGGCAGGCTCATGGTTCTTGCTGTATTGGAGACGCTGGAAAGAAGAGCTTGCTTCTTGCGTGAAAACAGAGTGTGTTTCATGGATGAGAACACTAGTGTGAATTTCCCTTCCGAAATGGAGTTAAACTCCAGGATAATAGTCTTCCTACAAGCAAGAGTTCATTTCTGGTAAACCGAGTGAATTTTGGTCTCTAATGATTTTACACAGTTCTGGAACCCAACACGATTCTCACTATTAACTAAAGAGCATTTATTTAAGCGGAGCTCTGCTTTGTATCAGTTTCAAGAGCAGAGCTGAACTATATATGGTCCGTATGAGTGGGAAACACAGTTTTTTTTTCTGGGCATGATCATTGTGCTTGCTGTATTGGAGACAGTGGAAAGAAGAGATTCCTTCTTGCGTGAAAACAGAGTGTGTTTCATGGATGAGAACAATGGTCTGAATTTCCCCTCCGAAATGGAGGTAACACACAGGATCTGTGTCTTCCTACAAGCAAGAGTTGATTTCTGGTAAACCAAGTGAATTTTGGCCTCAAATGATTTTACACAGTTCTGGAAACCAAGGCGATTCTCACTATTAACTAAAGAGCATTTATGTAAGCGGAACTGTGATTTGTATCAGTTTCAAGTGTAGAGCTGAACTATATATGGTCCGTATGAGTGGGAAAAACAGTTCGTTTTTTCTGGGCATGCTCATTGTGCTTGCTGTATTGGAGACACTGGAAAGAAGAGATTCCTTCTTGCGTGAAAATAGAGTGTGTTCCATGGATGAGAACAGTGGTCTGAATTTCCCTTCAGAAACGGAGATAAAGCCCAGGATCTGTGTCTTCCTACAAGCAAGAGTTCATTTCTGGTAAACCGAGTGAATTTTGGTCTCTAATGATTTTACACAGTTCTGGAACCCAACACGATTCTCACTATTAACTAAAGAGCATTTATTTAAGCGGAGCTCTGGTTTCTATCAGTTTCAAGAGCAGAGCTGAACTATATATGGTCCGTATGAGTGGGAAACACAGTTTTTTTTTCTGGGCATGCTCATGGTGCTTGCTGTCTGGAGACACTGGAAAGAAGAGATTCCTTCCTCCGTGAAAACAGAGTGTGTTTCATTAATGAGAACAATGGGCTGAATTTCCCCTCCGAAATGGAGGTAAACCCCAGGATCTGTGTCTTCCTACAAGCAAGAGTTGATTTCTGGTAAACCAAGTGACTTTTGGCCTCAAATGATTTTACACAGTTCTGGAAACCAAGGCGATTCTCACTATTAACTAAAGAGCATTTATGTAAGTGGAGCTTTGCTTTGTATCAGTTTCAAGTGTAGAGCTGAACTATATATGGTCCGTATGAGTGGGAAACACAGTTTGTTTTTTCTGGGCATGCTCATGGTGCTTGCTGTATTGGAGACACTGGAAAGAAGAGATTCCTTCTTGCGTGAAAATAGAGTGTGTTTCATGGATGAGAACAGTGGTCTGAATTTCCCTTCCAAAACGGAGATAAAGCCCAGGATCTGTGTCTTCCTACAAGCAAGAGTTCATTTCTGGTAAACCAAGTGAATTTTGGCCTCAAATGATTTTACACAGTTCTGGAACCCAAGGAGATTCTCACTATTAACTAAAGAGCATTTATGTAAGTGGAGCTGTGGTTTGTATCAGTTTCAAGAGTAGAGCTGAACTATATATGGGCCGTATGAGTGGGAAACACAGTTCTTTTTTTCTGGGCATGCTCATGGTGCTTGCTGTATTGGAGACACTGGAAAGAAGAGATTCCTTCTTGCGTGAAAACAGAGTGTGTTTCATGGATGAGAACATTGGTCTGAATTTCCCTTCTGAAATGGAGATAAACCCCAGGATCTGTGTCTTCCTAAAAGCAAGAGTTTATTTCTGGTAAACCAAGTGAATTTTGCACTCAAATGATTTTACACAGATTTGGTACCCAACGCGATTCTCACTATTAACTAAAGAGCATTTATGAAAGAGGAGCTGTGGTTTGTATAAGTTTCATAAGCAGTCCTGAACTGTATATGGTATGTATGAATGGGAAACACAGTTCTGTTTTTCTGGGCATGCTCAAGGTGCTTGCTGTATTATAGACGCTGGAAAAAAGTGCTTGCTTCTTGCGTGAAAACAGAGTGTGTTTCATGGATGAGAACACTGGTCTGAATGTCCCTTCTGAAATGGAGTTATAACCCAGGATCTGTGTCTTCCTAAAAGCAAGAGTTTATTTCTGGTAAACCAAATGAATTTTGCGCTCAAATGATTTTACACAGTTCTGGAACCCAGCGCGATTCTCACTATTAACTAAAGAGCATTTATGTAAGAGGAGCTGTGGTTTGTACCAGTTTCATAAGCAGAGCTGAACTACATATGGTCTGTATGAGTAGGAAACTCAGTTCTTTTTTTCTGGGCAGGCTCATGGTTCTTGCTGTATTAGAGACGCTGGAAAGAAGAGCTTGCTTCTTGCGTGAAAACAGAGTTTGTTTCATGGATGAGAACAGTGGTCTGAATTTCCCATCCGAAATAGAGTTAAACCCCAGGATCTGTGTCTTCCTACAAACAAGAGTTCATTTCTGGTAAACCATGTGAATTTTGGGCTCAAATGATTTTACACAGTTCTGGAGCCCAACGCGATTCTCACTATTAACTAAAGAGCAGTTATGTAAGCAGAGCTGTGGTTTGTATAAGTTTCATAAGCAGTCCTGAACTGTATATGGTCCGTATGAATGGGAAACACAGTTCTTTTTTTGGGGCATGATCATGGTGCTTGCTGTATTGGAGACACTGGAAAGAAGAGCTTCCTTCTTGCATGAAAACAGAGTGTGTTTCATGGATGAGAACCCTGGTCTGAATTTCCCTTCTGAAAAGGCGTTAAACTCTAGGATCAGTGTCTTCCTACAAGCAAGAGTTCATTTCTGGTAATCCAAGTTAATTTTGGGCTCTAATGGTTTTACACAGTTCTGGAACACAACGCGATTCTCACTATTAACTAAAGAGCATTTATGTAAGCGGAGCTGTGGTTTGTATCAGTTTCAAGAGCAGAGCTGAACTATATATGGTCCGTATGAGTGGGAAACACAGTTCTTTTTTTCTGGGCATGCTCATGGTGCTTGCTGTATTGGAGACGCTGGAAAGGTGAGATGCCTTCTTGTGTGAAAACACAGTGTGTTTCATGGATGAGAACACTGGTCGGAATTTCCCTTCAGAAATGGAGTTAAACCCCAGGATCTGTGTCTTCCTACAAGCAATAGTTCATTTCTGGTAAACAAAGTGAATTTTGGGCTCAAATGATTTTACACAGTTTTGGAACCCAACGCGATTCTCACTATTAACTAAAGAGCATTTATGTAAGCGGAGCTGTGGTTTGTATAAGTTTCATAAGCAGTCGTGAACTGTATATGGTCCGTATGAGTTGGAAACACAGTTCTGTTTTTCTGGGCATGCTCATGGTGCTTGCTATATTGGAGACGCTGGAAAGGTGAGATGCCTTCTTGCGTGAAAACAGAGTGTGTTTCATGGATGAGAACAATGGTCTGAATTTCCCTTCCGAAATGGAGGTAAACCCCAGGATCTGTGTCTTCCTAGAAGCAAGAGTTCATTTCTGGTAAAACAAGTGAATTTTGGGCTCAAATGATTTTACACAGTTCTGGAACCCAAGGCGATTCTCACTATTAACTAAAGAACATTTATGTAAGCAGAGCTGTGGTTTGTATCAGTTTCAAGAGTAGAGCTGAACTATATATGGTCCGTATGAGTAGGAAACACAGTTCTTTTTTTCTGGGCATGCTCAAGGTGCTTGCTGTATTATAGACGCTGGAAAAAAGTGCTTGCTTCTTGCGTGAAAACAGAGTGTGTTTCATGGATGAGAACACTGGTCTGAATGTCCCTTCAGAAATGGAGATAAACTCCAGGATCTGTGTCTTCCTAGAAGCAAGAGTTTATTTCTGGTAAACCAAGTGAATTTTGGGCTCTAATGATTTTACACAGTTCTGGAACCCAGCGCGATTCTCACTATTAACTAAAGAGCATTTATTTAAGCGGAGCTGTGGTTTGTATCAGTTTCAAGGGCAGAGCTGAACTATATATGGTCCGTATGAGTGGGAAACACAGTTCTTTTTTTCTGGGCATGCGCATGGTGCTTGCTGTATTGGAGACGCTGGAAAGAAGAGATTCCTTCTTGCGTGAAATAGAGTGTGTTTCATGGATGAGAACAATGGTCTGAATTTCCCTTCAGAAACGGAGTTAAACCCCAGGATCTGTGTCTTCCTACAAGCAAGAGTTCATTTCTGGTAAACCAAGTGAATTTAGGCCTCAAATGATTTTACACAGTTGTGGATCCCAACACGATTCTCACTATTAACTAAAGAGCATTTATGTAAGCGGAGCTGTGGTTTGTATAAGTTTCATAAGCAGTCGTGAACTGTATATGGTCCGTATGAGTTGGAAACACAGTTCTTTTTTTCTGGGCATGCTCATGGTGTTTGCTGTATTGGAGACGCTGGAAAGGTGAGATGCCTTCTTGAGTGAAAACAGAGTGTGTTTCATGGATGAGAACAATGGTCTGAATTTCCCTTCCGAAATGGAGGTAAACCCCAGGATCTGTGTCTTCCTACAAGCAAGAGTTCATTTGTGGTAAACCAAGTGAATTTTGGCCTCAAATGATTTTACACAGTTCTGGAACCCAAGGCGATTCTCACTATTAACTAAAGAACATTTATGTAAGCAGAGCTTTGGTTTGTATCAGTTTCAAGAGTAGAGCTGAACTATATAGGGTCCGTATGAGTAGGAAACACAGTTCTTTTTTTCTGGGCATGCTCATGGTGCTTGCTGTATTATAGACGCTGGAAAGAAGAGCTTGCTTCTTGCGTGAAAACAGAGTGTGTTTCATGGATGAGAACACTGGTCTGAATGTCCCTTCTGAAATGGAGTTAAACCCCAGGATCTGTGTCTTCCTAAAAGCAAGAGTTTATTTCTGGTAAACCAAGTGAATTTTGTGCTCAAATGATTTTACACAGATTTGGAACCCAACGCCATTCTCACTATTAACTAAAGAGCATTTATGTAAGAGGAGCTGTGGTTTGTACCAGTTTCATAAGCAGAGCTGAACTACATATGGTCTGTATGAGTAGGAAACTCAGTTCTTTTTTTCTGGGCAGGCTCATGGTTCTTGCTGTATTGGAGACGCTGGAAAGAAGAGCTTGCTTCTTAAGTGAAAACAGAGTGTGTTTCATGGATGAGAACAATGGTCTGAATTTCCCTTCCGAAATGGAGATAAACCCCAGGATCTGTGTCTTCCTAGAAGCAAGAGTTTATTTCTGGTAAACCAAGTGAATTTTGGGCTCTAATGATTTTACACAGTTCTGGAACCCAGCGCGATTCTCACTATTAACTAAAGAGCATTTATGTAAGAGGAGCTGTGGTTTGCACCAGTTTCATAAGCAGAGCTGAACTACATATGGTCTGTATGAGTAGGAAACTCAGTTCTTTTTTTCTGGGCAGGTTCATGGTTCTTGCTGTATTAGAGACGCTGGAAAGAAGAGCTTGCTTCTTGCGTGAAAACAGAGTGTGTTTCATGGATGAGAACAGTGGTCTGAATTTCCCATCCGAAATAGAGTTAAACCCCAGGATCTGTGTCTTCCTACAAACAAGAGTTCATTTCTGGTAAACCATGTGAATTTTTGGCTCTAATGATTTTACACAGTTCTGGAACCCAACGCGATTCTCACTATCAACTAAAGAGCATTTATTTAAGCGGAGCTGTGGTTTGTATAAGTTTCATAAGCAGTCCTGAACTGTATATGGTCCGTATGAATGGGAAACACAGTTTTTTTTTTTCTGGGCATGCACATGGTGCTTGCTGTATTGGAGACACTGGAAAGAAGAGCTTCCTTCTTGCTTGAAAACACAGTGTGTTTCATGGATGAGAACACTGGTCGGAATTTCCCTTCCGAAAAGGAGTTAAACTCTAGGATCAGTGTCTTCCTACAAGCAATAGTTCATTTCTGGTAATCCAAGTTAATTTTGGGCTCTAATTGTTTTACACAGTTCTGGAACGCAACGCGATTCTCACTATTAACTAAAGAGCATTTATGTAAGCGGAGCTGTGGTTTGTATCAGTTTCAAGAGCAGAGCTGAACTATATATGGTCCGTATGAGTGGGAAACACAGTTCTTTTTTTCTGGGCATGCTCATGGTGCTTGCTGTATTGGAGACGCTGGAAAGGTGAGATGCCTTCTTGTGTGAAAACACAGTGTGTTTCATGGATGAGAACACTGGTCGGAATTTCCCTTCAGAAATGGAGTTAAACCCCAGGATATGTGTCTTTCTACAAGCAATCGTTCATTTCTGGTAAACAAAGTGAATTTTGGGCTCAAATGATTTTACACAGTTTTGGAACCCAACGCGATTCTCACTATTAACTAAAGAGCATTTATGTAAGCAGAGCTGTGGTTTGTATAAGTTTCATAAGCAGTCGTGAACTGTATATGGTCCGTATGAGTTGGAAACACAGTTCTCTTTTTCTGGGCATGCTCATGGTGCTTGCTGTATTGGAGACAATGGAAAGAAGAGATTCTTTCTTGCGTGAAAACAGAGTGGGTTTTATGGATGAGAACAGTGGTCTGAATTTCCCTTCAGAAACGGAGTTAAACCCCAGGATCTGTGTCTTCCTAGAAGCAAGAGTTCATTTGTGGTAAACCAAGTGAATTTTGGCCTCAAATGATTTTACACAGTTCTGGAACCCAAGGCGATTCTCACTATTAACTAAAGAACATTTATGTAAGGAGAGCTGTGGTTTGTATCAGTTTCAAGAGTAGAGCTGAACTATATAGGGTCCGTATGAGTAGGAAACACAGTTCTTTTTTTCTGGGCATGCTCATGGTGCTTGCTGTATTATAGACGCTGGAAAGAAGAGCTTGCTTCTTGCGTGAAAACAGAGTGTGTTTCATGGATGAGAACACTGGTCTGAATGTCCCTTCTGAAATGGAGTTAAACCCCAGGATCTGTGTCTTCCTAAAAGCAAGAGTTTATTTCTGGTAAACCAAGTGAATTTTGCGCTCAAATGATTTTACACAGATTTGGAACCCAACGCCATTCTCACTATTAACTAAAGAGCATTTATGTAAGAGGAGCTGTGGTTTGTACCAGTTTCATAAGCAGAGCTGAACTACATATGGTCTGTATGAGTAGGAAACTCAGTTCTTTTTTTCTGGGCAGGCTCATGGTTCTTGCTGTATTGGAGACGCTGGAAAGAAGAGCTTGCTTCTTAAGTGAAAACAGAGTGTGTTTCATGGATGAGAACAATGGTCTGAATTTCCCTTCCGAAATGGAGATAAACCCCAGGATCTGTGTCTTCCTAGAAGCAAGAGTTTATTTCTGGTAAACCAAGTGAATTTTGGGCTCTAATGATTTTACAAAGTTCTGTAACCCAGCTTGATTCTCACTATTAACTAAAGAGCATTTATGTAAGAGGAGCTGTGGTTTGCACCAGTTTCATAAGCAGAGCTGAACTACATATGGTCTGTATGAGTAGGAAACTCAGTTCTTTTTTTCAGGGCAGGCTCATGGTTCTTGCTGTATTAGAGACGCTGGAAAGGTGAGATGCCTTCTTGCGTGAAAACAGAGTGTGTTTCATGGATGAGAACAATGGTCTGAATTTCCCTTCCGAAATGGAGGTAAACCCCAGGATCTGTGTCTTCCTAGAAGCAAGAGTTCATTTCTGGTAAACCAAGTGAATTTTGGGCTCAAATGATTTTACACAGTTCTGGAACCCAAGGCGATTCTCACTATTAACTAAAGAACATTTATGTAAGCAGAGCTGTGGTTTGTATCAGTTTCAAGAGTAGAGCTGAACTATATATGGTCCGTATGAGTAGGAAACACAGTTCTTTTTTTCTGGGCATGCTCAAGGTGCTTGCTGTAGTATAGACGCTGGAAATAAGTGCTTGCTTCTTGCGTGAAAACAGAGTGTGTTTAATGGATGAGAACCATGGTCTGAATTTCCCTTCAGAAATTGAGTTAAACTCCAGGATCAGTGTCTTCCTACAAGCAAGAGTTCATTTCTGGTAAACCAAGTGAATTTTGGGCTCAAATGATTTTACACAGTTCTGGAACCCAAGGCGATTCTCACTATTAACTAAAGAACATTTATGTAAGAGGAGCTGTGGTTTGTACCAGTTTCATAAGGAGAGATGAACTACATATGGTCTGTATGAGTAGGAAACTCAGTTCTTTTTTGCTGGGCATGCCCATGGTTCTTGCAGTATTGGAGATGCTGGAAAGAGGAGCTTGCTTCTTGCGTGAAAACAGAGTATGTTTCATGGATGAGAACAATGGTCTGAATTTCCCTTCCGAAATGCAGTTAAAACCCAGGATCTGTGTCTTCCTACAAGCAAGAGTTCATTTCTGGTAAACCAAGTGAATTTTGCACTCAAATGATTTTACACAGATTTGGAACCCAACGCGATTCTCACTATTAACTAAAGAGCATTTATGAAAGAGGAGCTGTGGTTTGTATCAGTTTCATAAGCAGTCCTGAACTGTATATGGTCCGTACGAATGGGAAACACAACTCTATTTTTCTGGGCATGTTCATGGTGCTTGCTGTATTGGAGACACTGGAAAGAAGAGCTTCCTTCTTGCTTGAAAACAGAGTGTGTTTCATGGATGAGAACACTGGTCTGAATTTCCCTTCCGAAATGGAGTTAAACTCCAGGATCAGTGTCTTCCTACAAGCAAGAGTTCATTTCTGGTAAACCAAGTGAATTTTGGGCTCTAATGATTTTACACAGTTCTGGAACCCAACACGATTCTCACTATTAACTAAAGAGCATTTATTTAAGCGCAGCTGTGGTTTGTATCAGTTTCAAGAGCAGAGCTGACCTATATATCGTACCTATGAGTGGGAAACACAGTTCTTTTTTTCTGGGCATGCTCATGGTGCTTCCTGTATTGGAGACACTGGAAAGAAGCGATTCCTTCTTGCGTGAAAACAGAGTGTGTTTCATGGATGAGAACATTGGTCTGAATTTCCCTTCCGAAATGGAGTTAAACTCCAGGATCAGTGTCTTCCTACAAGCAAGAGTTCATTTCTGGTAAACCAAGTGAATTTTGGGCTCTAATGATTTTACACAGTTCTGGAACCCGACACGATTCTCACTATTAACTAAAGAGCATTTATTTAAGCGCAGCTGTGGTTTGTATCAGTTTCAAGAGCAGAGCTGACCTATATATCGTACCTATGAGTGGGAAACACAGTTCTTTTTTTCTGGGCATGCTCATGGTGCTTCCTGTATTGGAGACAATGGAAAGAAGCGATTCCTTCTTGCGTGAAAACAGAGTGTGTTTCATGGATGAGAACATTGGTCTGAATTTCCCTTCCGAAATGGAGTTAAACTCCAGGATCAGTGTCTTCCTACAAGCAAGAGTTCATTTCTGGTAAACCAAGTGAATTTTGGCCTCTAATGATTTTACACAGTTCTGGAACCCAACACGATTCTCACTATTAACTAAAGAGCATTTATTTAAGCGCAGCTGTGGTTTGTATCAGTTTCAAGAGCAGAGCTGAACTATATATCGTACCTATGAGTGGGAAACACAGTTCTTTTTTTCTGGGCATGTTCATGGTGCTTCCTGTATTGGAGACACTGGAAAGAAGCGATTCCTTCTTCCGTGAAAACAGAGTGTGTTTCATGGATGAGAACATTGGTCTGAATTTCCCTTCTGAAATGGAGTTAAACCCCAGGATCTGTGTCTTCCTAAAAGCAAGAGTTAATTTCTGGTAAACCAAGTGAATTTTGGGCTCAAATGATTTTACCCAGTTCTGGAACCCAACGCGATTCTCACTATTAACTTAAGAGCAGTTATGTAAGCGGAGCTGTGGTTTGTATAAGTTTCATAAGCAGTCCTGAACTGTATATGGTCCGTATGGATGGGAAACACAGTTTTTTTTTTCTGGGCATGCTCATGGTGCTTGCTGTATTGGAGACACTTGAAAGAAGAGCTTCCTTCTTGCTTGAAAACAGAGTGTGTTTCATGGATGAGAACACTGGTTGGAATTTCCCTTCCGAAAAGGAGTTAAACTCTAGAATCAGTGTCTTCCTACAAGCAAGAGTTCATTTCTGGTAAACCAAGTTAATTTTGGGCTCTAATTGTTTTACACAGTTTTGGACCCCAACGCGATTCTCACTATTAACTAAAGAGCATTTATGTAAGCGGAGCTGTGGTGTGTGTAAGTTTCCTAAGCAGTCCTGAAATGTATATGGTCCGTATGAGTTGGAAACACAGTTCTTTTTTTCTGGGCATGCTCACGGTGCTTGCTGTAATGGAGACGCTGGAAAGAAGAGATTCCTCCTTGCGTGAAAACAGAGTGTGTTTCATGGATGAGAACAATGGTCTGAATTTCCCTTCCGAAATGGAGTTAAACCCCAGGATCTGTGTCTTCCTACAAACAAGAGTTCATTTCTGGTAAACCATGTGAATTTTGGGCTCAAATGATTTTACACAGTTCTGGAACCCAACGCGATTCTCACTATTAACTAAAGAGCAGTTATGTAAGCAGAGCTGTGGTTTGTATAAGTTTCATAAGCAGTCCTGAACTGTATATGGTCTGTATGAATGGGAAACACAGTTCTTTTTTTTGGGCATGCTCTTGGTGCTTGCTGTATTGGAGACACTGGAAAGAAGAGCTTCCTTCTTGGTTGAAAACAGAGTGTGTTTCATGGATGAGAACAGTGGTCTGAATTTCCCTTCAGAAACGGAGTTAAACCCCAGGATCTGTGTCTTCCTACAAACAAGAGTTCATTTCTGGTAAACCAAGTGAATTTTGGGCTCAAATGATTTTACACAGTTTTGGAACCCAACGCGATACTCACTATTAACTAAAGATAATTTATGTAAGCGGAGTTGTGGTTTGTACCAGTTTCATAAGCAGTCATGAACTGTATATGGTCCGTATGAGTTGGAAACACAGTTCTTTTTTTCTGGGCAGGCTCATGGTTCTTGCTGTATTGGAGACGCTGGATAGAAGTGCTTGCTTCTTGCGTGAAAACAGAGTGTGTTTCATGGATGAGATCATTGGGCTGAATTTCCCTTCAGAAACGGAATTAAACCCCAGGATCTGTGTCTTCCGACAAGCAAGAGTTCATTTCTGGTAAACCAAGTGAATTTTGGGCTCAAATGATTTTACACAGTTCTGGAACCCAACGCGATTCTCACTATTAACTTAAGAGCACTTATGTAAGCGGAGCTGTGGTTTGTATAAGTTTCATAAGCAGTCCTGAACTGTATATGGTCCGTATGAATGGGAAACACAGGTTTTTTTTTTCTGGGCATGCTCATGGTGCTTGCTGTATTGGAGACACTGGAAAGAAGAGCTTCCTTCTTGCTTGAAAACAGAATGTGTTTCATGGATGAGAACACTGGTCGGAATTTCCCTTCCGAAAAGGAGTTAAACTCTAGAATCAGTGTCTTCCTACAAGCAAGAGTTCATTTCTGGTAAACCAAGTTAATTTTGGGCTCTAATTGTTTTACACAGTTTTGGACCCCAACGCGATTCTCACTATTAACTAAAGAGCATTTATGTAAGCAGAGCTGTGGTGTGTGTAAGTTTCCTAAGCAGTCCTGAAATGTATATGGTCCGTATGAGTTGGAAACACAGTTCTTTTTTTCTGGGCATGCTCACGGTGCTTGCTGTATTGTACACGCTGGAAAGAAGAGATTTCTCCTTGCGAGAAAACAGAGTGTGTTTCATGGATGAGAACAATGGTCTGAATTTCCCTTCCGAAATGGAGGTAAACCCCAGGATCTGTGTCTTCCTACAAGCAAGAGTTCATTTCTGGTAAACCAAGTGAATTATGGCCTCAAATGATTTTACACAGTTCTGGAACCCAAGGCGATTCTCAATATTAACTAAAGAGCATTTATGTAAGCCGAGCTGTGCTTTGTATCACTTTCAAGAGTAGAGCTGAACTATATATGGTCCGTATGAGTGGGAAACTCAGTTCGTTTTTTCTGGGCAGGCTCATGGTGCTTGCTGTATTGGAGACACTAGAAAGAAGAGATACCTTCTTGCATGAAAATAGAGTGTGTTTCATGAATGAGAACAGTGGTCTGAATTTCCTTTCAGAAACGGAGATAAAGCCCAGGATCTGTGTCTTCCTACAAGCAAGAGTTCATTTCTGGTAAACCAAGTGAATATTGCGCTCAAATGATTTTCCACAGATTTGGAACCCAACGCGATTCTCACTATTAACTAAAGAGCATTTATGTAAGAGGAGCTGTGGTTTGTACCAGTTTCATAAGCAGAGCTGAACTACATATGGTCTGTATGAGTAGGAAACTCAGTTCTTTTTTTCTGGGCATGCTCATGGTTCTTGCTGTATTGGAGACGCTGGAAAGAAGAGCTTGCTTCTTGCGTGAAAACAGAGTGTGTTTCATGGATGAGAACAATGGTTGGAATTTCCCTTTCAAAATGGAGTTAAACCCCAGGATCTGTGTCTTCCTACAAACAAGAGTTCATTTCTGGTAAACCAAGTGAATTTTGGGCTCAAATGATTTTACACAGTTCTGGAACCCAAGGCGATTCTCACTATTAACTAAAGAGCATTTATGTAAGCAGAGCTGTGGTTTGTATCAGTTTCAAGAGTAGAGCTGAACTATATATGGTCCGTATGAGTAGGAAACACAGTTCTTTTTTTCTGGGCATGCTCAAGGTGCTTGCTGTATTATAGACGCTGGAAAAAAGTGCTTGCTTCTTGTGTGAAAACAGAGTGTGTTTCATGGATGAGAACACTGGTCTGAATGTCCCTTCTGAAATGGAGTTAAACCCCAGGATCCGTGTCTTCCTAAAAGCAAGAGTTTATTTCTGGTAAACCAAGTGAATTTTGGGCTCAAATGATTTTACACAGTTTTGGACCCCAACGCGATTCTCACTATTAACTAAAGAGCATTTATGTAAGCGGAGCTGTGGTGCGTGTAAGTTTCCTAAGCAGTCCTGACATGTATATGGTCCGTAAGAGTTGGAAACACAGTTCTTTTTTTCTGGGCATGCTCACGGTGCTTGCTGTATTGGAGACGCTGGAAAGAAGAGATTCCTTCTTGCGTGAAAACAGAGTGTGTTTCATGGATGAGAACAATGGTCGGAATTTCCCTTTCAAGATGGAGTTAAACCCCAGGATCTGTGTATTCCTACAAACAAGAGTTTATTTCTGGTAAACCAAGTGAATTTTGGGCTCAAATGATTTTACACAGTTCTGGAACCCAAGGCGATTCTCACTATTAACTAAAGAGCATTTATGTAAGCAGAGCTGTGGTTTGTATCAGTTTCAAGTGTAGAGCTGAACTATATATGGTCCGTATGAGTAGGAAACACAGTTCTTTTTTTCTGGGCATGCTCAAGGTGCTTGCTGTATTATAGACGCTAGAAAAAAGTGCTTGCTTCTTGCGTGAAAACAGAGTGTGTTTCATGGATGAGAACACTGGTCTGAAAGTCCCTTCTGAAATGGAGTTAAAACCCAGGATCTGTGTCTTCCTAAAAGCAAGAGTTTATTTCTGGTAAACCAAGTGAATTTTGCGCTCAAATGATTTTACACAGATTTGTAACCCAACGCGATTCTCACTATTAACTAAAGAGCAGTTATGTAAGCAGAGCTGTGGTTTGTATCAGTTTCAATAGCAGAGCTGAACTATATATGGTCCGTATGAGTGAGAAACACAGTTCGTTTTTTCTGGGCATGCTCATGGTTCTTGCTGTATTGGAGAAACTGGAAAGAAGAGCTTCCTTCTTGCTTGAAAACAGAGTGTGTTTCACGGATGAGAACACTGGTCGGAATTTCCCTTCCGAAAAGGAGTTAAACTCTAGAATCAGTGTCTTCCTACAAGCAAGAGTTCATTTCTGGTAAACCAAGTTAATTTTGGGCTCTAATTGTTTTACACAGTTTTGGACCCCAAGGCGATTCTTACTATTAACTAAAGAGCATTTATGTAAGCAGAGCTGTGGTGTGTGTAAGTTTCCTAAGCAGTCCTGAAATGTATATGGTCCGTATGAGTTGGAAACACAGTTCTTTTTTTCTGGGCATGCTCATGGTGCTTGCTGTATTGGAGACACTAGAAAGAAGAGATTCCTTCTTGCGTGAAAATAGAGTGTGTTTCATGTATGAGAACAGTGGTCTGAATTTCCCTTCAGAAACGGAGATAAAGCCCAGGATCTGTGTCTTCCTACAAGCAAGAGTTCATTTCTGGTAAACCAAGTGAATTTTGGGCTCCAATGATTTTCCACAGTTCTGGAACCCAACGCGATGCTCACTATTAACTAAAGAGCAGTTATGTAAGCAGAGCTGTGGTTTGTATAAGTTTCATAAACAGTCCTGAACTGTATATGGTCCGTATGAATGGGAAACACAGTTCTCTTTTTCTGGGCATGCTCATGGTGTTTGCTGTGTTGGAGACACTGGAAAGAAGAGCTTCCTTCTTGCTTGAAAACAGATTGTGTTTCATGAATGAGAACACTGGTCTGAATTTCCCTTCTGAAATGCAGTTAAACTCCAGGATCAGTCTCTTACTACAAGGAAGAGTTCATTTCTGGTACACCAAGTGATTTTTGGGCTCTAATGATTTTACACAGTTCTCGAACCCAACGCGATTCTCACTATTAACTAAAGAGCATTTATTTAAGCGGAGCTGTGTTTTGTATCAGTTTCAAGAGCAGAGCTGAACTATATATGGTCCGTATGAGTGGGAAACACAGTTCTTTTTTTCTGGGCATGCTTATGGTGCTTGCTGTATTGGAGACACTGGAAAGAAGAGATTCCTTCTTGCGTGAAAACAGAGTGTGTTTCATGGATGAGAACATTGGTCTGAATTTCCCTTCAGAAACGGAGTTAAACCCCAGGATCTGTGTCTTCCTAACAGCAAGAGTTTATTTCTGGTAAACCAAGTGAATTTTGCGCTCAAATGATTTTACACAGATTTGGAACCCAACGCGATTCTCACTATTAACTAAAGAGCATTTATGTAAGAGGAGCTGTGGTTTGTACCAGTTTCCTAAGCAGAGCTGAACTACATATGGTCTGTATGAGTAGGAAACTCAGTTCTTTTTATCTGGGCAGGCTCATGGTTCTTGCTGTATTGGAGACGCTGGAAAGAAGAGCTTGCTTCTTGCGTGAAAACAGAGTGTGTTTCATGGATGAGAACAATGGTCGGAATTTCCCTTTAGAAATGGAGTTAAACCCCAGGATCTGTGTCTTCCTACAAACAAGAGTTCATTTCTGGTAAACCATGTGAATTTTGGGCTCAAATGATTTTACACAGTTCTGGAACCCAACGCGATTCTCACTATTAAGTAAAGAGCAGTTATGTAAGCAGAGCTGTGGTTTGTATAAGTTTCATAAGCAGTCCTGAACTGTATATGGTCCGTATGAATGGGAAACACAGTTCTTTTTTTCTGGGCATGCTCATGGTGCTTGCTGTGTTGGAGACACTGGAAAGAAGAGCTTCCTTCTTGCTTGAAAACAGAGTGTGTTTCATGGATGGAACACTGGTCTGAATTTCCCTTCCGAAATGGAGTTAAACTCCAGGATCAGTCTCTTCCTACAAGGAAGAGTTCATTTCTGGTAAACCAAGTGAATTTTGGGCTCTTATGATTTTACACAGTTCTGGAACCCAACGCGATTCTCACTATTAACTAAAGAGCATTTATTTAAGCAGAGCTGTGGTTTGTATCAGTTTCAAGAGCAGAGCTGAACTATATATGGTCCGTATGAGTGGGAAACACAGTTCTTTTCTTCTGGGCATGCTCATGGTGCTTGCTGTATTGGAGACACTGGAAAGAAGAGATTCCTTCTTGCGTGAAAACAGAGTGTTTTTCATGGATGAGAACATTGGTCTGAATTTCCCTTCAGAAATGGAGTTAATCCCCAGGATCTGTGTCTTACTACAATCAAGAGTGTATTTCTGGTAAACCAAGAGAATTTTGGGCTCAAATGATTTTACACAGATTTGGAACCCAACGCGATTCTCACTATTAACTAAAGAGCATTTTGAAAGAGGAGCTGTGGTTTGTATCAGTTTCATAAGCAGTCCTGAACTGTATATGGTCCGTACGAATGGGAAACACAACTCTATTTTTCTGGGCATGTTCATGGTGCTTGCTGTATTGGAGACACTGGAAAGAAGAGCTTCCTTCTTGCTTGAAAACAGAGTGTGTCTCATGGATGAGAACACTGGTCTGAATTTCCCTTCCGAAATGGAGTTAAACTCCAGGATCAGTGTCTTCCTACAAGCAAGAGTTCATTTCTGGTAAACCAAGTGAATTTTGGGCTCTAATGATTTTACACAGTTCTGGAACCCAACACGATTCTCACTATTAACTAAAGAGCATTTATTTAAGCGCAGGTGTGGTTTGTATCAGTTTCAAGAGCAGAGCTGAACTATATATCGTACCTATGAGTGGGAAACACAGTTCTTTTTTTCTGGGCATGCTCATGGTGCTTCCTGTATTGGAGACACTGGAAAGAAGCGATTCCTTCTTGCGTGAAAACAGAGTGTGTTTCATGGATGAGAACATTGGTCTGAATTTCCCTTCCGAAATGGAGTTAAACTCCAGGATCAGTGTCTTCCTAAAGCAAGAGTTTATTTCTGGAAAACCAAGTGAATTTTGGGCTCAAATGATTTTACACAGTTTTGGAAACCAACGGGATTCTCACTATAAGCTAAAGAGCTTTTATGTAAGCGGAGCTGTGGTTTGTATAAGTTTCATAAGCAGTCCTGAACTGTATATGGTCCGTATGAGTTGGAAACACAGTTCTTTTTTTCTGGGCATGCTCATGGTGCTTGCTGTATTGGAGACACTGGAAACAAGAGATTCCTTCTTGTGTGAAAACAGAGTGTGTTTCATGGATGAGAACAATGGTCTGAATTTCCCTTCCGAAATGGAGGTAAACCCCAGGATCTGTGTCTTCCTACAAACAAGATTTCATTTCTGGTAAACCATATGAATTTTGGGATCAAATGACTTTACACAGATTTGGAACCCAACGCGATTCTCACTATTAACTAAAGAGCATTTATGTAAGGGGAGCTGTGTTTCATACCAGTTTAATAAGCAGAGCTGAACTACATATGGTCTGTATGAGTTGGAAACTCAGTTCTTTTTTTCTGGGCAGGCTCATGGTTCTTGCTGTATTGGAGACACTGGAAAGAAGAGCTTCCTTCTTGCGTGAAAACAGAGTGGGTTTTATGGATGAGAACAGTGGTCTGAATTTCCCTTCAGAAACGGAGTTAAACCCCAGGATCTGTGTCTTCCTAGAAGCAAGAGTTCATTTGTGGTAAACCAAGTGAATTTTGGCCTCAAATGATTTTACACAGTTCTGGAACCCAAGGCGATTCTCACTATTAACTAAAGAACATTTATGTAAGGAGAGCTGTGGTTTGTATCAGTTTCAAGAGTAGAGCTGAACTATATAGGGTCTGTATGAGTAGGAAACACAGTTCTTTTTTTCTGGGCATGCTCATGGTGCTTGCTGTATTATAGACGCTGGAAAGAAGAGCTTGCTTCTTGCGTGAAAACAGAGTGTGTTTCATGGATGAGAACACTGGTCTGAATGTCCCTTCTGAAATGGAGTTAAACCCCAGGATCTGTGTCTTCCTAAAAGCAAGAGTTTATTTCTGGTAAACCAAGTGAATTTTGCGCTCAAATGATTTTACACAGATTTGGAACCCAACGCCATTCTCACTATTAACTAAAGAGCATTTATGTAAGAGGAGCTGTGGTTTGTACCAGTTTCATAAGCAGAGCTGAACTACATATGGTCTGTATGAGTAGGAAACTCAGTTCTTTTTTTCTGGGCAGGCTCATGGTTCTTGCTGTATTGGAGACGCTGGAAAGAAGAGCTTGCTTCTTAAGTGAAAACAGAGTGTGTTTCATGGATGAGAACAATGGTCTGAATTTCCCTTCCGAAATGGAGATAAACCCCAGGATCTGTGTCTTCCTAGAAGCAAGAGTTTATTTCTGGTAAACCAAGTGAATTTTGGGCTCTAATGATTTTACACAGTTCTGTAACCCAGCTTGATTCTCACTATTAACTAAAGAGCATTTATGTAAGAGGAGCTGTGGTTTGCACCAGTTTCATAAGCAGAGCTGAACTACATATGGTCTGTATGAGTAGGAAACTCAGTTCTTTTTTTCAGGGCAGGCTCATGGTTCTTGCTGTATTAGAGACGCTGGAAAGAAGAGCTTGCTTCTTGGGTGAAAACAGAGTGTGTTTCATGGATGAGAACAGTGGTCTGAATTTCCCATCCGAAATAGAGTTAAACCCCAGGATCTGTGTCTTCCTACAAACAAGAGTTCATTTCTGGTAAACCATGTGAATTTTTGGCTCAAATGATTTTACACAGTTCTGGAACCCAACACGATTCTCACTATTAACTAAAGAGCAGTTATGTAAGCAGAGCTCTGGTTTGTATAAGTTTCATAAGCAGTCCTGAACTGTATATGGTCCGTATGAATGGGAAACACAGTTCTTTTTTTGGGACATGATCATGGTGCTTGCTGTATTGGAGACACTGGAAAGAAGAGCTTCCTTCTTGCATGAAAACAGAGTGTGTTTCATGGATGAGAACCCTGGTCTGAATTTCTCTTCAGAAATGGAGTTAAACCCCAGGATCTGTGTCTTCCTACAAGCAATCGTTCATTTCTGGTAAACAAAGTGAATTTTGGGCTCAAATGATTTTACACAGTTTTGGAACCCAACGCGATTCTCACTATTAACTAAAGAGCATTTATGTAAGCAGAGCTGTGGTTTGTATAAGTTTCATAAGCAGTCGTGAACTGTATATGGTCCGTATGAGTTGGAAACACAGTTCTGTTTTTCTGGGCATGCTCATGGTGCTTGCTGTATTGGAGACGCTGGAAAGGTGAGATGCCTTCTTGCGTGAAAACAGAGTGTGTTTCATGGATGAGAACAATGGTCTGAATTTCCCTTCCGAAATGGAGGTAAACCCCAGGATCTGTGTCTTCCTAGAAGCAAGAGTTCATTTCTGGTAAACCAAGTGAATTTTGGGCTCAAATGATTTTACACAGTTCTGGAACCCAAGGCGATTCTCACTATTAACTAAAGAACATTTATGTAAGCAGAGCTGTGGTTTGTATCAGTTTCAAGAGTAGAGCTGAACTATATATGGTCCGTATGAGTAGGAAACACAGTTCTTTTTTTCTGGGCATGCTCAAGGTGCTTGCTGTAGTATAGACGCTGGAAATAAGTGCTTGCTTCTTGCGTGAAAACAGAGTGTGTTTCATGGATGAGAACAGTGGTCTGAATTTCCCATCCGAAATAGAGTTAAACCCCAGGATCTGTGTCTTCCTACAAACAAGAGTTCATTTCTGGTAAACCATGTGAATTTTTGGCTCAAATGATTTTACACAGTTCTGGAACCCAACACGATTCTCACTATTAACTAAAGAGCAGTTATGTAAGCAGAGCTCTGGTTTGTATAAGTTTCATAAGCAGTCCTGAACTGTATATGGTCCGTATGAATGGGAAACACAGTTCTTTTTTTGGGACATGATCATGGTGCTTGCTGTATTGGAGACACTGGAAAGAAGAGCTTCCTTCTTGCATGAAAACAGAGTGTGTTTCATGGATGAGAACCCTGGTCTGAATTTCCCTTCAGAAATGGAGTTAAACCCCAGGATCTGTGTCTTCCTACAAGCAATCGTTCATTTCTGGTAAACAAAGTGAATTTTGGGCTCAAATGATTTTACACAGTTTTGGAACCCAACGCGATTCTCACTATTAACTAAAGAGCATTTATGTAAGCAGAGCTGTGGTTTGTATAAGTTTCATAAGCAGTCGTGAACTGTATATGGTCCGTATGAGTTGGAAACACAGTTCTGTTTTTCTGGGCATGCTCATGGTGCTTGCTGTATTGGAGACGCTGGAAAGGTGAGATGCCTTCTTGCGTGAAAACAGAGTGTGTTTCATGGATGAGAACAATGGTCTGAATTTCCCTTCCGAAATGGAGGTAAACCCCAGGATCTGTGTCTTCCTAGAAGCAAGAGTTCATTTCTGGTAAACCAAGTGAATTTTGGGCTCAAATGATTTTACACAGTTCTGGAACCCAAGGCGATTCTCACTATTAACTAAAGAACATTTATGTAAGCAGAGCTGTGGTTTGTATCAGTTTCAAGAGTAGAGCTGAACTATATATGGTCCGTATGAGTAGGAAACACAGTTCTTTTTTTCTGGGCATGCTCAAGGTGCTTGCTGTAGTATAGACGCTGGAAATAAGTGCTTGCTTCTTGCGTGAAAACAGAGTGTGTTTCATGGATGAGAACCATGGTCTGAATTTCCCTTCAGAAATGGAGTTAAACTCCAGGATCAGTGTCTTCCTACATGCAAGAGTTCATTTCTGGTAAACCAAGTGAATTTTGGGCTCAAATGATTTTACACAGTTCTGGAACCCAAGGCGATTCTCACTATTAACTAAAGAACATTTTTGTAAGAGGAGCTGTGGTTTGTACCAGTTTCATAAGGAGAGATGAACTACATATGGTCTGTATGAGTAGGAAACTCAGTTCTTTTTTGCTGGGCATGCCCATGGTTCTTGCAGTATTGGAGATGCTGGAAAGAGGAGCTTGCTTCTTGCGTGAAAACAGAGTATGTTTCATGGATGAGAACAATGGTCTGAATTTCCCTTCCGAAATGCAGTTAAAACCCAGGATCTGTGTCTTCCTACAAGCAAGAGTTCATTTCTGGTAAACCAAGTGAATTTTGCACTCAAATGATTTTACACAGATTTGGAACCCAACGCGATTCTCACTATTAACTAAAGAGCATTTATGAAAGAGGAGCTGTGGTTTGTATCAGTTTCATAAGCAGTCCTGAACTGTATATGGTCCGTACGAATGGGAAACACAACTCTATTTTTCTGGGCATGTTCATGGTGCTTGCTGTATTGGAGACACTGGAAAGAAGAGCTTCCTTCTTGCTTGAAAACAGAGTGTGTTTCATGGATGAGAACACTGGTCTGAATTTCCCTTCCGAAATGGAGTTAAACTCCAGGATCAGTGTCTTCCTACAAGCAAGAGTTCATTTCTGGTAAACCAAGTGAATTTTGGGCTCTAATGATTTTACACAGTTCTGGAACCCAACACGATTCTCACTATTAACTAAAGAGCATTTATTTAAGCGCAGCTGTGGTTTGTATCAGTTTCAAGAGCAGAGCTGACCTATATATCGTACCTATGAGTGGGAAACACAGTTCTTTTTTTCTGGGCATGCTCATGGTGCTTCCTGTATTGGAGACACTGGAAAGAAGCGATTCCTTCTTGCGTGAAAACAGAGTGTGTTTCATGGATGAGAACATTGGTCTGAATTTCCCTTCCGAAATGGAGTTAAACTCCAGGATCAGTGTCTTCCTACAAGCAAGAGTTCATTTCTGGTAAACCAAGTGAATTTTGGGCTCTAATGATTTTACACAGTTCTGGAACCCGACACGATTCTCACTATTAACTAAAGAGCATTTATTTAAGCGCAGCTGTGGTTTGTATCAGTTTCAAGAGCAGAGCTGACCTATATATCGTACCTATGAGTGGGAAACACAGTTCTTTTTTTCTGGGCATGCTCATG